>OU015746.1:104712951-104738807 GCA_907169655.1 Acomys percivali | reverse complement strand
TATATATATATATATATATATATATATATATATATATATATATATATTTATTTATTTATTTTTTTTTTTTTAATTTTTAATTTTTTTATTTTTTAATGTGGCTTGGTGTTTTGCCTATGTCAGAGAGAGGTCATCAGATCCTGGAGTTATAGACATTTGTGAGCTAGCATGTGGGTGCTAGGCTTGAACCTGTGTTCTCTGGAACAAGTCAGTGCTCTTAGCCACTGAGCCATCTCTCTAGGCCCAAGACATAATTTTTAATTGTTGCATACAGTTCTTTTATTTGGGTATCCTATGGATTGTGGAAGATATATCCTATTACTGGGAGCTTGGAATTTTCTCACTTAGTGTTTCCATAGCGCTTTCTCTCTCTCTCTCTCTCTCTCTCTCTCTCTCTCTCTCTCTCTCTCACTCTCACTTGGTGTATGTGTGCTTCAGGTGAATGTATATGTATATGCCATAATGGCCATTTTGTAGCTTACTAGGACATAATCTGTCCATAGAACATCTCTTCGTCAAAGCATGGTTTCTCTAGGGAGCAGTGTTTGCACAGATGATTGGTGTTTTGTTTTGTTTCTTTGTTTCGGGGAGCCTGTTAAAAGTCTAGAGAAAGAAGAAGGACAAACAGTAAGTGTGGAAGGCCAAAAGGATTGGGGTTTTGCCACTGAGTTGGGTTTTAAAATAATCTTTTCATCTCATATATCCATATATATCCATGGTCAGAATTCATGCCTAGTCCCTATGCTGTCTCATTTTCATTGTGTTTTATTGTAAATTAGCTAGTTATCTTTTGGTTATGGTTAGAAGTCTTATAGAGGTAAAGCTTTCCTTAAAATAAACATAAGAAAGAAGCTTGGGGAGCTCAGTGGCAAAATACTTTCTTTGCAAGTACGAGGACCTAAGTGCAGTTTACAGGCACATGAAACCCAGCTTGGTGGCAAGCACATAGAAATCCAGCAGTGGGGAGGTGGAGATGGCGGGGGTGGGGAAGGTAGGGCACAGGGTCCCTGGAGTCTTCTGGTAGCCAGCCTAGCCTACTTGGTGAATTCCAGATTAGAAAGGGACTCTCAGAAAAGGAAAAACATGGATAGTACCTGAGGCATGACCCCTGATATTGTCCTCTGATAGACACACATACACACACACATACACACATAAACACAATCTTGCGCGCGCACACACACACACACACACACATGCCCACGCACACACACACCTGCACAGATACAACCGTACCTACGCACACAAAATAAATATAAGAATGTACCAACATTAGATTGTAACAGCAAAAGAAAATCAAAAAAGAAAACTACCAGCCTTTGTCATTGGGATCTTGCTCCGGATTCGTATTCTGCCCCCAGGCCTTGAGATGTCCACTGAAGGAATGCAGAGAAGGCGCGCAGAGCGAATGGTAGAAGGCAAGAATTTAGGGCCAGGTAGAGTCCTCTCAAGGTGTAACAGTAAACAAGGGCCGGAGGGAGCAGAGCGCCAGCCTGCGCTGCAGAAAGGCTTTATGCGGCTCTTCCCAAGGGTCTTTCCCTTTCCAAATGACTGACAGACCTATTACAGGAGGGGGGCAATGCTGCGCCCTGTTCTTTATCAGAAAGCCTCCAGCTATGTAGTTTACCCTTAGCGGTCCTGCAGCCAGTTTTAGATAGTTATCCATTAATGACTTTCTGGGCAGTTCAGGATGTCACATGTCCTCCTAGGCCCAGAGATAGGACCCGGGTCCTATTCCTCTGACCAGTAATTAGAGTTCTGAAGTCTTAGTCTCAAATGTAGTCTTGATTTTATAGGCTGTTGATTATGAGGGAGACTTCTGGGCCCAGGGTTCTTCAAACCAGCTTACCTGACATCAGTCGTGACGACGTTTAGACAATTGAAGTGTGAGGAAGTCACGGTAACACAGGCTTCGCTAGTAACTGGCCCGCATGAGCTCTTCAAGATGCTGCTTTCTTCACGGGAACTGCATTAATGGTTCTGCTTTGGGTCCTTAGCCTGATTTTCTTCCATAATTTCTTTCATCAACTTGCAATTCCAGAGGCAGCCAAGGAGGACTTGGCAGATGGTTGAGCTGGGTCTTGAACAAGAAGTGAGCTCCTGGTATGCAGTAACGTGGGGATAGGGCCTATTTAGGAAGCTGACCTCATTGTAGGTCATAGGCAGCCTTCCCTTTATCAAGAGGGGAGACAGTTTGAATGGGAAGAAATAACACTTGGAACCAATAAACATAAATGAATTTATTGTGAAGCACTTTGGCCAGTGACACTATCTGGGAATTGGAGACATATTTCTCCTTTCCTCTTTGGTGGCTGTGAAAAGCAAATCGCTGTAACAGAGACCAGCCAACAGCAGCAATAGAAACTAAAGCTGTGCACAGGGCAGAATGGCAAGGTTGGGAGTGAGGAACAAAATAGACACTGAAACGTGTGAAGCACAGGTAGATTTTCAAACTAAGCAAGTGAGACACTGCAGGGGAAAGCATGCTGCCTCTTTCTTCTTCTGACAGGATCAATAGAACGTAATCAAGTTTTGAATGCAATCATGGTAAGATGAGGCACAGTAAGAAGATCACTGTACACAGTAGCCAGAGCAAAACTACATCCGGAAGGGATTAGCAATTCTCTCTCTCTTTCTCTCTCTCTCTCTCCTCCCTCTCTCTCTCTCTCTCTCTCTCTCTCTCTCTCTCTCTCCAGTGAAGGGAAGGGCATGTGGATGCAGGCCCTTGTCCCTGCAGTTTTGATGCTTTGTTAGGTGTTGGTTCTATCTTTGTAGCATTCCCCTGGGCCCTCGACTTCTGATAAGACTGAAAATGAGTGAGGCCTTTTTTGTAGGGAGATGGTGAGGACAGTAACAGACCCCTGCTAGGATGTGCAGAATCAAATACAGATACACAATTGGAAGGCGATGAGGACTGGGGACTTTAAAAGGGGCAGAGGAGAAAATAATTTTTAATCTCTTCTTACACCTCACCCAAGTCATACCATGTACACATAATCCAACCCCAACCTGACTGCTGACAGCTGACATACAGCTTCATGTCCTCCCAAACCAGAACAATCTGCTTATAGTGCTATTTGTTCACTGGCCCTTGGACAATCATATCTTTAAAGAAAAGTTATTTATATTGTATGTATGTGCCCCCACTTGTATGCAGATGCTTGCAAAGTCCAGAAGTGGGCAATGGATCCCCTTAGCTGGAGTTACAGACAGTTGTGAGTCACTTAACATGGGGGCTGAGAACTGAACTTGGGTCCTCTGGATCCCCCCCAAAATGACTTTTTTTAAAAGAGATTTTTTTTTCCTCTCCCATAATATGTCCTGATTACAATTTTCCTTTCCTCTACTCCTCCCAGTCCCTCCCTCCTCCAATCTGGATTCATTCTCTTTCTCTTATTAGAAAACATATTTCTAAGTAATAATGATAAAATAAAATAAGATAAAACAAACACTAACGCAATAAAGTTAGAGAAGACAAAGAGAAGAGAGCCCAAGAGAAGGCACAAGCCTTAAAGACTCACTTGTTCACACCCTCAAGAACCTCTTAAAAACACTAAACTGGAAGCCATGATAAATAGGCAGAGGAGCTGGGGCTGACCGATGCAGGCCTTGGGCATGATGCTTCAGTCTCCATGAGTTCATATGAGCTTTTATAGGGTTGGTTTAGAAGGTCTTGTTTTCTTGGTGTTCTCCATCCCCTCTGGCTCTTACACTCTTCCTGCCTCCTCTTGCATAGGATTTCCAGAACCCTGAGGGGAGGGTGTTTAATGGAGGTGTTTAGGGCTGAGTGTTCCAAGGTCTCTCACTGTCTGTGTAATGTCCTGGCTGTGTGTCTCTGCATTTTCCCCCATCTGCTACAAGAGGAAGCTTCTCTGATGATGGCTGAGCAAGGCGCTGATACACAAGTATAGCAAAAATGTCATTAGGAGTCATTATTTCGGTAGAATAGTATTATGTGGCTTCTGGTCCATCTAGTCTCAGTTCTTGGTCACTTTAGCAGTGTTGGATATGGGTTCCATTCTGTGGAATGAGCCTTAAGTCAAACCAGATGTTGGTTGGCTACTCCCACAAGCTTTGCTCTGCCATCACCCCAGCATATTTTGTAGGCAGGGCACCATTGTAGATCAAAGCATTCATGGCTGGCTTGGTGTTTATGATTCTCTTTTGGTAGCAAGTAGAGTGCTTATCTGTACCAAAGATGCTAGAACATAAGAGTGTAGGCTCCATTAGGCACCAGCTCAGCTTCTCCAAGTTCAGTGAGTTGTGTAGGTGTTGCCTTCAGCAATGGGAGACATGTGATCTTAACCACTGAGCCATCTCTCTAGGCCCCAAGCATCTCTTTTAAGCTCCCCACTACAAGCATTACAGAGCTGCCACTAGATTTAAGGTCACTGATTGTACAAAGAATACACGAAAAAGTTCAAACCTACTTGTAGACTTTGGCTGTGCAAATCCTCAGATTATGTGGAAGTGAGCTCACGGTGTATTGTTCTGTGCCAGGTTCAGTGGACATGAGGGGGTCGCAAGATGATCCTCGCTCTCAGGGAAGCTACAGGGAATCCAGGTAGAGGATATGGGTATGCGCATGCACACAATCAAGGACTTAACCCTGGGGCTCTGGGAATTACAGGAGACCCCAACTTCCAGCAACAGTGGGGATGGGTCAGGAGAAGGAACAAAGAGAACAAGTGATCATGACATCTACTTTGATTTGGACACTGTCTTCAGGCCAGACAGCCACCCTGAAGGAGAAGATAGTCCTTCAGACTCTTAGAAGTTGCTCAAGAAGTAGGTGTGAATGTTTGAGTGACTGAATGGACAGATGTATCCAGTGAAGAAACTGGGGCTCAGAGATGAAATAACTTACCCGAGGTCACATTGTGCATAGACAAAGTGAAAGGGGAGGATTTAGGCCTGAGGACCTCATCTTCTCATTCTCGTCCTGTCATGCACAGTGTTTGCTGGATGGTAGAGTGGAAATCTGTAAGGAAATGGTGATGTTTTCTGAATGGAGAATCAGTCCTTGTTGGTAGACTTCTGTTTCCACCCTTACGGCCATGTTCACATTCCTGAGCGAACGCACTGCTAATTTGTAATAATAATTGTGTTTAAAACAATCCCAGGGGTGGTGTCATCACTCATCAGGTAGGGGTGTGTCTAGCTAAACATGACAACCTGAGTATGATGCCTAGGTTATGTATGGTGGGAGGAGAGAAGTGAGTCCCAGGAGTCATTCTGTGATATACGTGATGGCACATACCCACTAGACCAATGAATAAATAAGAGCCCAAACAACTCTTGTGCTCTGCCTTCGTTGTTTGACATCTCCATGAAAGCTCTGATGCCACAGATTAGCCCTTTTCAGCTCACCCTGTTTGGATTCAGATGTAGGCACAACTGATGAAGGCCATTTGCCATACAGGTGAGTGAACTTTTTAAAGTAGGTGCTTTGCATCCTTGTGGCTCCAGAAGCTGTTGTCATAGTAACATCCTTCTCCTTGAGTTACAAAATGAATGCACCATTCATGGAACCAATGGCAATGTAGGTCACAAGAAAGGGTGGTGGTGGTTGGTGGCCTCTCTTTGAAGCCTAGTTTGGCTAGAACATTCTGTCTGAGGATGAGGGGGAAGGGCAGATGTGCAGTACCTGTGAGGGAGATGCATAAAAGCTGTATCTTGCATCAAGTTTTAGAAGGTCAAGAGTCCATCATTGGCTGGTTCTGGGAGGTGGCTTTGAGGAGGAGAGTGTGGAAGGCTGGAGGTGTCACAGCATCCTCACTGCATGGAGTAGGGAGTGCCTTTGGATGCTAAGTCTGTCCTGGGTTGGCTCATGAAGGCCCCTATCAAATATGAGAATCAAAGTTTGGAGACCTCAGCTTCAAATTCAGACTAGAAATGCAAAAGGTTACATTATTTGTTCAGTCACCGGTACTGTGGTGGCTGTGGGCCACTTCACTAGACCGTGACCCCTGCCTGGTTCATACAGTAAGGTTTTTGTACTTGAATTAATACTTGGCTGTCTCTGTCTTAAAACTCATAGCTATTTTTCTATGGGGAGGCTACACCTTTATTTTGCACTGGGCCCCCTCACTGAGAGTGTAGCGGTCACTAAGCCAAGCACGACTCCTGCCTTTTGATGCCAAAGGACAGTGGGAGAGAGAGAAGAGTGTCTGATTATGACGCAGGTCCCTACATCACTCTCTCTGTGGTCTGGGCCATATGGAGAAGTGGAGCTAGTGTTATGTAGCAATGGAAAAGCAACAGAGATCTCCCTGTGCTGATAGGGAGTCTCTCCAGGACACAGGACTGGGCAAAAACAAAAGAGAAGTAAAGAAGTTATTCAGTGAGGGTAAGTGAAGACAAAAACAAAAGCTGTAGTTTTAAAAACAGGACCATACCCCGCCCCTTGTGAGCACACAGAATGTGTGGAAGGCTTCAGAGCACTTGAGAACTAAGGTTCCTTGGGGAGAGGGAGGAGCCCTAGGAATATGGTGAGCTTGCTAGGGTTTCCTTTTGATCTGTACTGTCCTGATTTGATTATGGGAACTCTCACACAAACACAAAAATAGGACCCCATAATAAACCCCCAAGTACTATCACCCATACATTCCCTGTCCCTGGCTTTTGTTAAAAAAGCACACCTGACATTGTGTACCATTCATAAAATTCAGCAATCTTTAAAGAAAAACAAAACCACAGGACCACGACCACATCGAAAACCATCAATGGCAGTTCCTCAGGACTGTCAAACCCCCAATCCATGCTCATATTTCTGCCTTGTATTTACAATTGATTTCTCCAAATCTGGAGTGCTGATGCCCATGGGTTGCCACGGGTCAATAGGACCTGTATCTTTCTGTTCATTTTCCTAGTGTATCTCTAAGGTAAGTTGCTGGAAGTAACCCTACTGTGCCAAAGGTGAGGGCTGCTGGCAGGGCTTTGCCCCCAGGTTTGCAGCATGTATGTCCCCATGAGCAGTGGATGGGAGTGCCCCTCTCCTGCAACCATACCCTTAGTCTGTACTGCCAAACTTGAGGGTGTGCCACTCTGGCAGATGAGATGGGGAAGTGCAGTGTCATTTTTGTTTCCTTAAATTAAGTTCCAAACGGAAACTGGGTGTAGGGAGAATTCCGAGTCTGTAGAGGAAAAGGAGTAATTTGCATTGAAATAATTATGTTGCCAACTAGCATTCAGCACATTCAAGACTTTTATTCAAGGCTCTAGTAATCCTGCAAAGAAGAAGAGGAAGAAGGTGTTTTGGGGGAGGAAGCCAAGGATGAGGAGTGAGTAAAGGCTCCTAGGGTCACACAGCATGGAAACAGGAGCCATCTGTGAGTCTGCTCAGACACAGCCTCTGTCCTGCTCTGCCAGGCTGAGCTGTGCAGCTTGTAAGACAACACAGATGTAGGCAGAAAGGAGCGTCTCACAGGTACCTCCCTTCGCTCTGCTTGGCACCAACTCCTGGACTTCTGGAAATGCCAGTCATTGGCGCCAGTGGTTTCCCAGTGCTTAGAACACTTTTCTGGCCACAAAAAATACCCAGTGTAGGCACAGAACATTACCCAGACAAGTATGGCACCTCTCACTTTGAAGGCAAAACTTGGTCACAGACTGTCTCAAGACCTCTGGGTCCCTGCACTTCCCAATGTCAGATTGCATTGGGGAATTATCCAGGACCCTCCACACAGTGAGTTTGGTCATAGTTTGAATATTAGAGAAATGAGGCTTGATTCTCCTAGCACCTTGAGGACAGAAACTCTGCTTTCCCCATCTTCTGTTCTCTTCTCTCTTTAGCCCTGGAGGCACACAGGGGATCTGTACACAGGCTGGCCTTCAGTGTGATGAGGGCAGGAGAGAGGGAAACTGCAAATGCAAATTATGACGACAGCCCTTCCTGTCACACATGCATGTACACACATCCTCAAGTGCAGAGACTCCGACACTGTATGCATGTGTCAGCTGCCCATGACTGTGACACAATACCTCCAGAAATCAACATAAAGGATGGAGGTTTATTTTGGCTCACACTTTCAGATGTTTCCATCTATGGTCACTTGACTTCAATGTTTCTGGTCCTGTGGTGAGTCAGAATATCAGGTAGGGACACATGTGGTAGAGCTAGGCACCATGGTGGTTGGCATGCCCATAGTGACCTTCTATTTCCTAAACTAGTATCACTTCCCCTAGTGCCTCGGGCTAGAGACCAAGCCTTTAGCACATGGGAGACACTTCAGATCCTAACTATACTATGTACTGTCACCTCACTGCCAATGATTTCCATGCCCCAATCTGGTCTCTTCTGAGAAATCTTCCTTCTACACTTGAATGCTGTGAGAATTAGTGATGAGGACCAAAGAGTCTACTGACATAGTTAATACAATGCCTGATGCATAGCTGGTGCTCAGAATAGACAGGCCTGAGCTAGTAAACTCTTTAGAGCACACTGGGAGAGATCCAGGATGTCCAGTGACCATTCTTCCCTTTGTCCTCAGGAGATGACAGGAGGGAGACTATGCATCACTTTGGTTGAGCAGGCCTATCCCTGGACCCCCTTTGACCTCCAGATTAAGCCCTCATTGTCACTCATTTCTTGCTGTAAGTGCATGTGCACATGCATGTACACACACACACACACACACACACACACACACACACACACCACACGCACATGTGCACGTGTCCATGCACACTTTTGTGTAGTGATATGGGTTCTTAGTTTGCTATCACTTCTGCTCCAATGGTGCTCAGCACCCAACATCCAACTCTTTTAGAAAATAAAACAAAGAGTTGAGGCATGTCTTTACCTTTTGAAGTATGTTTTTAATCTTGTTTTTTTTTTAAATGGGCTAGATGGGTTTTGGTGTTTTGTCTATTCTCCACTTCCTATTTGCCATAAATGCCCACAAAGATTCAGCCCCAGGTCCTAAGGAAGGAGCTCAGGTCAGCAGGGAATCCTCACTCTCTCCACTCATCTTTTTCTCAGCAATGGATTCCACAACAACCATCCCCACATCTAGCCCCACCCCAAGTGTAAAATCCTTGCCCAGTCTCTTTCCAAGGGCTCTAGGAGAATGAGCTGGAGAGTTACTTTGAGCTTTGGCAGGACTTCAGACTATTTTTTCCCCCAGTAGACGCTCAATAATTCTTGAGATCTAAATTTAGAAGCTTGTACGGAAAGCCTTGAGAAATCAGAAGCAAGGCAGCCAGGCTTGCTATTCTAACCCCCTATCCCCCCCCAGCAATGTAATAAAGCTCTCACAGCCATTTCCCAAGGTCAGTTTTTAGATCTTAATACTTTTAATGGGCTGTTTAAAAAGGTTCCTCAACTTGTGTTCGTTCAGTCAGGCTCGCGCATGTTTGGTTGTAAGAAGGAAAAGCGAGGGAGAGGAAGGGGCCAGAACAAAGTTGAAATCCCCTTTTAGAATGTCTTAGAAATGCTATGATAGTGATTCCATCCCCGAGGACCACATCTGAGAAACTTCAGGGACCAGAGAGACAGTTTCTATGTCTACCTCTAAGCCGTATCCATGGATACTTCCCAAACCTTAGATCTCCGTGGAAAAGAGAAAGAAGAAATGTGCTAAGGTGAAGATAGCGGGGAGGATGAGAGGGAGGAGTCTTGAGTATTTGGGGGAATAAATGGACCTGTCTAAAGGTCTGAGGATATGGTAGGAGAGAAAGGGAGACTTCAGTTCATGGGGAGTGATGCTCCAATCACAGCCAGGGCCTGTACAGGTGGCCCTGTACTAGCAAACCTCATCCTGGCTATGGAGATGCTTGATGTCTGTCTTTGTGGATGGGGTCATGAGGTTGTGGGGTTCTGCCATGGTGAATGAGTTAGTACTGTGCCTTGTGCATGGGTCACGTCTGGTAGGTGCGGATTAGTTCCCATGAGAGTGGGTTGCTATAAAAAGAATCACCTTGTCCCCATTGATTCTGGTTTTGCTGTTGAGTTCTCTTTCCTTCTGATAAGGACCCCTTCCATGCTGCCATATGCCATGTTGCGATGTAGCCAGAAGGCTTGTGCCCAATGCCAAACAGATGGGGTTTCCACATCTCATACTTTCACTGTCCCATACGTAATCAAATAAACCTCTTATTTTGTATAAAATTCACAGCCACAGATAATGTGTTATAGCAATTCCAAATGGGCCAAGACAGTACCCTGTACTAGTCAGTACACAGTGACTGTGGGCCAGACTTTCTGTAGCATATTACAAGCCCATCCTTTAGTTCTCGATGGCTGCCTGAGTGGGAGGGGGAGGAGTGTGTTCTACTCTTATTCCCATGATGCACTGAGGAGAACCAGAGGGTCAGCGAGGAGAAGCCATAGGCCTAAACACTAATATCTAGTTAGTGCTGCTGATTTGCATCTAGACAGTCTAACCTTAAAGCCTATGACTAACGACTTGAAGAATATATGACCCCTTGAGCAAGTATTGTCTATGTGAAGAAGAAAGTTCCAAAAATCCTGCCTTATAGTTATGGCTGCTTAGAACTTTTGGTGTGTGTGGAGGAGACCTGGGGGCAGCCACCAAGGCATGCTTTGCTTTTCTGCAAACGAAGAGTTACAGTCAGGCATGGCTGCCCAGCTAAGCAGCATTTCCAACCGTCCTGGCAGTTCCATATGAACCGGCAACATAGTATTGCCGTTTCCTTTCATTACAGTGACTTCCAGTGTTGTGCCCTACGGCTATTTGTATATTCATTTCTCACATAATCCCTGGAGGTATTTGTGCTTTCCTTCATATTCTACGATTCTTTTCTGGAGCGACATTCACATGACGGTACAGCATGAACTGCCATCCCATCACCCCTTCTCATGTTTGAGAATAACTTTGCCCTTAAGCACTCAACAAGCAAACCTAGCCCCCATAGTATAGTCAGGTGTACCTCATTGTAGGGAACTATAGCTATCTCTTTCTACTAGGAGTCTGTCTGCCCTATGGGTACCTTGCCTTTGAGCCCCGTGTGGTGATGTTCAAGATCAAGTCACCCCAATTTCCTCATTTGAAGCCATGCATCCGTTTTCCCCCTGAGCCCAGTAAATTACAACATCGAAATTCAGAGGCAGTCTTGTTTTCAGTAGTGTGTGTGTGTGTGTGTGTGTGTGTGTGTGTGTGTGTGTGTGTGATGCAAGTGTTATGTGAGTGTGTGTATGTGGCTGTACACACGTGTATGGAGGCCAGAGATCAAGGTCAGTTGTCTTGGGTTACTTTCTACCTTATTTTTTTCAGGCAGGTAGGTTCTTTAAGTGGACCTGCACCTTGTCTACTTGGCAAGGTGCACTACTAATGGCTCTGTGCCTACTAGTGTGGCCAAATAAAGAAGACAGGCAATACGAACATGGGTGAGGTGTGGAGGATCAGAGCTCTCTCACATGGCTTGTGGGAAGGGCAGGTGGAGTAGCCACCCAGCAAAATCTGATAATTCTTCAGTAATAAAACAACAACAACAACAACATTCACACAAAAAGTTCAAAGAAGTTTTCATCATAGTGCAAAGTGGAGGCAACTCCAATATCTACTAAGAGGAAATGAATTAATTAACATGTAGAATATCCTATAACTAGGTATAGTCATGAGGAATGGGCACCAGTACATGTTACAGCCGGGATGAGCCTTAAACACAGTATGAAAAAGTCAGTCGCAAAAAGACAATGTAGTGCTTGATTCCAATGAGCTGACATGCTCACAGCAGGCACATTTAGAAAGACAGAAGAAGTGGATCAGGGTTTGCCAGGACTGGAGGTGCAGAAGGAAGTGCGTTCTGAATACTAATGGTGTACATGCTTTGTGGGAAGAGACAAAAGTATTCTAAAATTAGGGTGCCCAGATTATTTTACTAAGCATCGTTGCATTTCAAATGGTTGAATTATATGGCAGATGAATTATAGTCAGCAGAGCTGTTTAAAAAAAGCAGAAGTGGGGCTGGGGAGAAAGGTCCGTTGGTAAGGTGCTTGCCGTGGTGGGTGGTGGTGACACTTGGAATCCTAGTCTTGGGAATGCAGAGACCTAGAACTTGCTGGTGGCCAGCTCAGCCTGCTTGGCGAGTTCCAGGGCAGTGATAGCCTATCTCACTCACCAAGGGAAAGAAACATGGAGCACCCATCAAGAAACTAGGCCCAAGGTTCTTCTCTGACCTCACATTCGTGTGCACACCTCTATACATACACACACATACATGAAAAAAACAGAAGTTGGATCCTTTGCTTGGCATGCCACAGAGGCTCTTTGGTGTTTCTGAATAAGACCTACAACCTCACCATGTGCCGTGGCCCAGGAGGTGATCTGACCTCAAATTTCTGCCCCAGCTGTGTCTAACCTGGTCTACTGGCCTCCATGCTGCGACACATGACACATCTAACCTCCAGAACCTTTCTCCTGGCTGTTTCCTCTTCTAGAGAAGCTCCTTCCTCAGACACCCTCCAACTTAGCTCCTGTATCTGGCGGATCCCTTAGTCCTGGGCTCCAGCCCTACCTGTCACTCTGTACCGAGTCACCATTATTGTGCGCATAGGCCTTGCTGCCTCCTAACATACCATGTAGTTTTTGTTTATTGTAAAGATGTCTGGTTCTTTCTAGAGAAATACATCTCCGCAAGATCCAGGGTCTCTGTGCTGATTACTGTGGGGCCCATTTCCCAAAAACATGTCAACCACCCAGCAAGGGTCTCAATAAATTCCCGTAGACTCAGGACCACAGCCGAACAGGGTGAACTTGTCATTTAACCCCGATTCCTTTCTTCTTTGCCCACCTGCTCTTGTGGATGCTTAAATACCCAGGCTCTCATCTCCCACCTGACTCTAGTCACACAGAGCCAGGCCAGGAGGAGGTTGCCAGGCCGTTTCATTCCCTGACCAAAGAAAGAGGCCTAGCCAGGGCCCATTCTTCTTTTTGTCCCATTCTTGAAGGCTAGCATATAAGAGCATCTTTCCAGAATGTTTCCTTTCATGTATACATGTTATAAGATTAAAATTTGGATTGTTCTATTTGTGCACTGTTTGAAAACTGCTTCCTCTTGAGATAATGACATTGTAGCCTGCCCGACACCCCTAGTCTCCCTAAGCGATGGCTCACCCTACATGTGAGAACATGAGCGCGTTCCATCAGAACAGGCAGGCAGGACAGGTGAAAGCCATGTTGTGTTCTTGGTCCTGAGGGGATGGCAGAATGAGGAGTGACTGGGCTTAGCCTTCTGGGAAAAAGATAGGAGTAGATCTCCTGCTCAGTGGCCTCTGGGCTCAAGAACAGGTAGAAACACTTTCTGTTCAAATCCCATAGCTTCTTCGATTGCAGAAGTTGGGTCTGCATTTGCCCCCACTACGAGCTATCTTGCTGGCAACAATGTATTAATGTCTGGATTCGGGAGGGAAGCCATGGGTGGCTTCTGTGCTTTCTGCATAATGTGCATGTAATTAATCATGTCTCCAATGGCTTATAATTTAGACTTTTTTCATTTTAGCTGTCTAATTAAATTCATTTAAGGTTTATAAGTAGTTATTTTAAAATTTCTCCTTGTACCCCCACTGGTGCTGCACTGAAAACTCATAATAAATACATCTCAAGGTGGCTTCTGCTGTCCTCCAAATGAGTCGCAAAGGCTGTTCAAGTGAGATGTGGTTCTGCTTTCCTCCAGCTTCAGTTAGTCCCAGGAAAGCTCCAAGAAGTGCTTCTTGTCCCTTTTTATTTGGATGTGTCTGTGAGGCTGTGTGCACGTGTTAGCACAAGTGTCTGTATATGTGCAGCATTCATAGTCTGGAAGTCACTATCAGGCGTGTTCTGGATTCTTCCCATCTTGCTTTTGCTGCGACGTTTCTCTTCTTAAACCTGTGAACATGGAGCTCACCTGCTCATCTGGCTAGCCAATGAGCTCCAGGGATCTGTCTGTCTCTGCCTCCCCATTGCTGGGATTACAGAGACACCTCATATTTCCCAGCTGTGTTTTTTCTACATATACACATATACACATACACACACACACACATATATACATATACATACATGCATACATATATACACATATATATACATACATACATATGGTGCTTGGTAGAAAGCACTTTACAGAATGAGTCACTTCCTCACACCTCTGCCTTTCTTCTCTTTAAAACTTCTCCGAATTTGACGATTTAGGCAGGATCTAGGAAGAGCTAATCAAGAGCTGTGTCACACAGGTCGATGTGGAGGCCAATACTAGCTCCTGGACGGGGCTCTGTTCCAGTTTCCCATTTCCTGATTTCAAAACACAGCCACACACCCACTTCTATGTCTCTCAGACAAAAGCCTGTCCCCTGATATGTTGTGCAGGGCTCATGTTGATGGCACAGTAACTAAGTTAGGCGTATGTGCTCTGAAATAAAATTGAGGAAGCAAATACATGGGAGAGACTTGCCTAACCTTGCCCAGGGCCACACAACACTTAACACATGCTCTGCCCACCAAGTTACAAAGACCCTGTTGAAAGTAATGCAATTTTTAGAAACTTTTTAATAGTCTAAGAAATGCAAATCAGAGCAGAAGTAAGGTATGATTTTATCCTGTGAAACTGTCAAAGACCTATATCAGTGATTAATGCTCAGTGCTGTAGCACTGGCCAAGTTTACACTGGAATAATCTTTTTGGGAAAGAATTGAACAGTTAGAAGAATCTATAGTTCGAATGGTGTTTTCTTTCTTTATCTTTTTTTTTTTCTTCTTTCGGATGACCTTTATCTAACATTTGAATGACACATCTTAAGTAGGTAAATATATGGACACAAAGAGTGCTGTTCATTCACATGGTTATTATTTGTTCTAAGCACTTTGTATAGGAAACTTTACAATCCACTCTTCTTTTCTGGCATTGTTTTGTGCATGTTATGTCACTTTAAGGCCCCTGCAACAGCCATTTTGGCAATGTCAGCAAACTCCCTTGGGAGCCATGTGATCACTGGGAGATTCTCCTCTGGTGTGGACCAGCAGAGGGATGTGTTAGGTGTCTTGTGTCTTATGACTCAAACAAGGCTAGGCAAGTCTTCCACGAGCTCTCCTTCCCTGTTCCATTCAGTCCCAAATGGCCTCCCTCATTTGCTCACTACGGTTCCCGGCTCCCTCAAAGGTGTGCACCCAAGCAGGGCTGGTCACAATTGTGTTCATGGAGCTTAATGCTCTGGCTTTTTGAGCCTCGGTTTCCCAAACATAACAACATCTAGTTACCTCATGTTACATGTGTGTCACATGTGTAAAGTGCTCAAAACAGTTCAACAAATGTTCATGAACAATAAGGAGGGAACTCTGCCGCCTTTGAGAAGACCTTGTGGAGAGGCAAAGGCAGAAAAGAGAGATGGAGTTGCTCCCCAGCATGTCCTGTGGACTTTGGCTCTGCATCTTCACTGTGTGACCTATGTAGAGGCAACATGCTTATCTGCCCTTGATTCTACCGTTTACACTTGCAGGTTTCTAGGAGTAGCTGAGACTTCTGAGACGTTTTGGTTTTAAGCTCAAGTTCCATCAGTGTTAACACTGAAATTCAGTGTTGCAGGCAGTCTTGAGGTCAACTTTTATCAACCATTATTCCATTTTCTTCTTGTAGAAGGTTCCATGGTTATGAATTCACTCAGTTATTCAACCAACAAAGATTTCTTTCTTCTGCTCACAGTCTTTCTGCTCTTTCTGCTCAACCATCCCAAACATTCATGCAACAGCTGTTTCCATTTTTCATTAATAAAATTCTGTGAACCTTCTGTGTCAAAGGTGAAGAAAACACTCAGTGAGACATAGTTGTCTGCAAGTCTCATTCTGTGGGGGAAAGAGACACTGAACAAATAAGCAAACACCATCAAAATAGCAAGTCCCATCTGAACGCCAGCCATCCTGGTCAGTATTCTCCAAGGCCAACATTGAGAATAGGTTTAAAAGCCACACATGTGGAGACATACATTATGTATACATTTTCAGGTGTGTATGTGTGTGTGTGGGGGGGGGTTGGTTTGACTAGGTTTGGTCTCCATTGATTCATGTGTTTGAATGCTTGACCATAGGGAATGGAACTATTAGAGAATGTGGCTTTACTGGAGGAGGTGGAGCCTTGTTAGAGGAAGTGTGTCACTGTGGAGGTGGGGCTTTGAGGTCTTACATGCTCAAGCTACGCCCAGTGTAAAACACATCCAGTCTCCTCCTTGCCGCCTGTGGATCAAGATGTAGAACTCTCAGCTCCTTCTCCAGCACCATGTCTGCCTGCATGCTGCCATGCTTCCCACCATGGTAATGGACTAAACCTCTGAAACTGTAAGCCAGCCTGTAAGCGTTCCTTTGGCCATGGTGTCTCTTCACAGGAACAGAAACCTTAGGACAAGTGGCTTTGTGTTTCCTGCTTACAATCATCAGCGCTAGACTAGGGAAGCATGGGCAGTCAGAGACAGCTCAGCTTCTGGGCTTCTGGTTCTCTGGAGATGCAGAGCAATAAACTTGCCTGCCTCATAGAACATTCTGTGTCTGTGGACTTTAAGAACAGATGTAAAAATAATATGATATTATTTCTTTCATTCATTCCACATGCATTCATTGATTTGAGATGCAGAAAAGTAAAGTGACTTACGGCAGGCATGCTAGCCAATCAGCAGAGCCAGACCTGTAACCTGGGTCTCCTCTTCAGAGCCCCAGACAGTACCTAGGGAGGATTAGAGAGGTTTTGAATAACCAGTGGAGTAAGGATATAGTTGGTAGCAGTGTTGGTGGCTATACGTATATATTTCCATAATCGCAGCTCCAATGGTGGTTGTCTGGCAGTGGTGGAGTTGTTCCTAGCTGTATGGTTACTGCTGGTGACAGTAGTGACAGTGGCGATGGTGGTGTTGGTGGAACTGGCAATGGCAGTATGTGCCATGTGAAGAAATTGTGGTGGATGTTGGACATAACATTAAGTGTGTGGTTTTTCTAGTTTGTTTTCCATTGCTGGAGTAAACACCATGACCACAAGCAGCCTGTGGAGGTTTATTTTGATGTAGAGAGTACCACCATCATTGAGAGAAGCCGGGGCAGGAACCTGGAGGCAGGTACCGTTGCGGGGACCGTGGAGGAACACTGCTCTCCTGGCTTGCTCCCTCTGCCTTACTTAGCTACTTTTCTTATATAGTTTAGGTGCATCTACCCAGGGATGGCACTGCCTACAGTGGGCTCAGCCCTCTCACATCAATTAGCAATCAAGAAAATGGCTCACAGACATGAGACCACAGGCCAATCTGATCTGGATAATTCTTTAGTTGGTGTTCCCTCTTCTCAATTGACTCTAAGTCTGCATCAGGTGACAGCTGAAGGTAACTATGACAAATAGCCCGGGTTTTTAAGAATCAAACATTAAGCAGTTCAAAAGCACGTTTCCTGACTACTTTCTCAGCATTTGTTTCTTTTTCTCCCTTTTCCCCTTTCTCTTATTTTTTGCATTCTGACTTGTCACAGACACCATTCAGGTTTTCCCCCTGCTTTGGGTCTGCTTATTATGTCTACAATAAAAATATATACTGTAGGTCCTTTCCTTTATAAATTCTGAGAATGTTCTATTGCTATCAAACAAATGCTGGCATTCCATCACAATGCAGTTTCCTTCAGAGCAGGGCTCTTAAATTCCCAGGACTCCTTTCAGCTTCTATTGCATTGCACACAAGCCAACAAGCTTTTGTTATAAGGACACTCGGAACGCAGAGACTGACACATGTCACATCACAATATTAAAGCATGGGACATGTTGGCTCCCTTCCACTATTTCTTCCTCAGCATGTTTAGCTCCTTCCTGTGGGATGACTCCTGCCTCCCTTTGGTATTGGTATCAGAAAGAATTCAATTAAAATGGGTGTGAAGGTGGGGTATTTTTAGACATCAGTAGGACTGTTAGCAAGGCTGGACCAACTGCTGCTGTTGTGTTAGCATTTATCTCTGGCCTTACTCAGTTGTGGGTTGGTTCCCCACTCCTAGCACTTTATATCTGGTCAGAGTACAGTGAAAGCTGGATGGTCACATTTCTAGGCGGTCATAGGGTTGAGAGAAAAGCTAATGAACAGGATGAAAGAATAATGATTCACGGCCACATTGACAACTTAAGGAGTCAGGTCAAGCCAAGTAACATGGAGACAAATGTTAAAAATGAGACAGAAGTAAATAAAGCCCCAGACTCAGATCAAGCAGGAAGATCCACATGGTCCACATGGGAGAAAGTGCTTGGCCTGAGCATGGGAGAATTCCGACTTGTAGCAAACTGAAACCAACATGGGTGATGGCTGCTGGGTAAGTACTATCTGGGATGTTGAACGGGGAAGAAGCAGCTCTGCCTGGCAGGACTTCACAGACTTGAGTTTTCATTATTTTACCTGTCAGATGAGTTGTACCAGGAAGAGAGGTCAAGAGGTGGGCTCAGGAAAAGGTTCCAAATATCTAATCAGTCTCAGCCGGGGAGGCTAGACACTTGTAACTCCAGGGAACTGTTCTTGGTTAAAATATATTCCATTATAACTTACATAATGATTGGATGATAAAGCCACAATTGTGTCATTGAGCAGGATGAGTGAAGTGTGCCACCTCAGTGTAAGCAACAATAGCTTCACTATTATCCAAGCCCAAGCTCCTCCTGGCTTTATGCTCTGCACACATGGGGTCTTATTTCATCTTTAATTTGGTCACCTCACAGTACCAAGATGATTGTTGTTGCTCTCAGCACCACTTCCCCATATGACTGCATTCAAGGTAAGGAGAAGCACGAGCCACAGACACTGGGATCTCTTCTCAAGTACATTTCCTTCAGTCAGGAAGTAGAAGCCTTCCCGGAAGTTTCTTAATGGGCTTCCTCTCATATCTCATTGGTCAAGTTGTATCATGTGGTTGCCCCTTTGGCTCTTCAGTTTCAAAAGTTATCTAGGTCTCATGCCTGGAGTGAAAGAAGGGGCTATCTTTCAATGAGTACATTGCTGCCCATCTCATAATAATTATAGTAATACAAAAAGTTAACATTCTCTTATCCCAGAGGAAAGGGTGTGTGGAGGAGCTGTTTCTAGGATGAATGTGCATATGCATGCCTCGGTACGAGCTTACTTTTCAAACATGGAGGACATGTATGCAGAAGCAGGTGTGTTTATGATGCTCTAGTGGCAAGATTTGGCCAAAACTCTGTCAACTAATAGGTGCTCCTAGGAAGTCAGTTTTGAATCTATTCGAAGTAAATCTTCCTGAGAATTGTAGTTCACCTGGAAGGGAAGCTAGTGCTTCAGTGGACGTGAGAAAAATTTGCTAGAGACATGGTGAAGGAGGCACCTGGGTATGGCTGGACAAGGTGGGGAAAGAGCACAGTTTAATACTGACCAGTGAGATTCCTTTCAACCCAGACAGCTGTGACTCTTGTAATTCAGTTTTTTTAACATTTTAGTGTTCATTACATAGTTATGCTAATTGGAGATAATGTTTCTACTGAATGAGGTTTAATTTCCAGTTGAGTGGTACTTTTTATCTTTAGCATCTTTGCATGAGGTTCAGAGGTTGCCTTGGACTTGGAGCTGATCCTGTATTTATAAATAGTGTTACAAGGACTAAGCCAGAGGGGGTGTTTCCCCAGAGTTGGGTTCTGGATATTGTATGCCTAGGTCACTAACTGGCATCTTAAGTGCAGACTCCTGTGGTCCTAAACATCATGTGAGACCACACTGAGGCAGAACGCCAGTTAGGCACAGGCACCCTGTGCTCCACTTACGTTTTCTTCCAAGTTCCCTCCAGTTGTGGCAGCCTGTATGCATCAGGATGTCAAGAAGAAAAGAATGGGCTCATTGGATTAAGGGAATTTGCTGATCCTCCCCAAAGGAGAATGTTCTCTTGAGTCTAGTGTTCACTGTAAACACTGTAAAATAGTGTCTGTCACCCAAAGTCACTAGAGATGTCTTAGACTACACCCTCAGTTTCTTTGCTGGAAAGAAAGGACTTGGCACAGACACATATTGGCATACCCATCATGCTTTCTGAATTTCCACTTTTGGTTATAGTCCCAACAGTCCAGCTAATGTTGGAAGACTTCAGTCAACGGTAGTGGGACCATCAGTGTCTACCTGAGCAGCCAGGAATCTCTTTGTCCAGAAGACAGTGCATAGAGCAGGCATCTAGTACCAGAACACGGAGAAGTCAATCAGTGTCTGTTGAGTGTCTGGTTATAAGAGCAACAGTGATGTCATGGTCTCCCATGAGCTCGAGTAGTCTAAGGAAGAGGTGACTGAGACTCTGAGGCCACAAAAAGGCTGTGGCTTTGTCCTCTTGGGTCTTGCCACACTATCTGTCCCTGGGACAGCTTTCTGCAGGGCCTGGGACATTTCTCTACTTCCTCAGCTGTTCTGTGCCTTCAGGTCTATCTGTAACCCCTTCCTCAGTATATTTCAGTTGTTTTCATGGATTTTTGTTATTTACAGAAACTTGAGAAAGATTGTGTCTTTAGAAGGATCTGAAAAGATCCTGGTGCTTGTTTCATTTTATTTAGTTTTTGATGCGTGTCATACTAAGGCTCAAACCTAAGACCTTGCACACACTAGGAAAGTACTCTGCCACCAACCTGTACCCTTACCAGGGATGTCAATTTCCAGAGATGCAAATTAAAGTTAAAGGAACTTTTGCATATAAAATTGCATGCTTTTTTTGTAATAAGAAAACAGACATGCGTGCCTTTAAATGCGGTAATTCCCATATTAAACCTCCTCGGAGATTGTGGTTCACCGTAGTGTGGAAGTGAGAAGGAAGAGCAAGCACCAGCAGGGTCAACCTAGTCTTTCTTGGGCTCTTTCCATGGGCCACACACTGCCCTATGCGCTCGGCCTATATCATCACCTCTAACCCTTGCTGAGGCCAGGACAAAGTACTAGTGCTATTCATTTTGAAGGTATGGAGGTTTAAATACAGATGAGAGGCATGATACAGTCTAGACAGTGGACTCCAGCTGTGGACTCTCAACCCCCACCCCATGCTCTGCCGATCCCCAGTCAATCTGGCGCTGCTATCTGCTACCTGTGGCTGCACAAGTTACCACAAACTTAGGGTCTTAGAACACACATCTACCCTTCTCATGGTTTTCTAGGGACAGAGTCTGGCATAGTGTGGTCAGGTCTTTTGCCCCATAGTGTCTCAGGCTGCAATAAAGGCATGAGCAGGGCCAAGGACTCATCTGAGCATCCACCGAGGGGAAGATTCACTTCTAAGCTCTCCTGGTTGTTGGCAGGATCTGATTTTTCTCAGGCTGTTGGACAGAGGCATCTCTCACCAAGTTCTTTGTGAGCCATTTTCCAGCACAGCAATTAACACTGACTGGCTTCCAGCCCTGCGCCTCACCTTTGTTAAAGAATTCAAAGCAAGTCCCCAGGGCAGCCTACTGTCAAAGGAGAGGATTACAAAAACAGAGTGAGGGATGTTCACACTTGTCTGTAGGGTCTGTTCATTCACTGTAATACTTCCCTCTTTCTTTTCTTTTTTCCTTTTGTTTTGTTTTGTCTTTTCTTTCAAGACACAGTTTCTCTGTGTAGCTTTGGCTGTCCTAGATCTCACTCTGTAGACCTGGCTGGCCTTGAGCTCAGAGATCCACCTGCCTCTGCCTCCCAAGTGCTGGGACTAAAGGTGTGTACCATCATGGACCAGCATACTTTCCTCATTTTTTTAAATTTATTTTTATTTTTAGCTTTTATGTTTTTGGAAGCTTTGTTAATGGCTGGATTGGACTAATTGGCTAAGGCCACAATGGCACAGTGAATGGTAGATAGTCAGGGTTGCAGCTTAGGGCTGTGGTAGGCTGACCTAACCTCTCGGACAAGGAGGGCCTCTGAAAGCAAAGCCTGGATCAGCACCCTCCCCCAACTCCCTGCCACCATTCCCACCTGCAGAGGGGAACCATGGAAATAAATACCCATAAGATGTCTCCCTATCTGCTTTACTTGGAATGAGACCTGGTGGTCTTGGGAGCTTCCTCTCACTTCCCTGCCCCTGAGAGAGGACACATGTCCCAGGTGGCTGTCCTCCTGAGAAGTTTGTATCAGGGATGAGCAATGGGGCTGTGTTTATAGCAGCTCTCTGTATATTCCCATATAGGTGGGAGAGGAAGATTCTCGCTGCCCTGAGTCCTATGCATTTTTGCATCTCTCCTTTGTCACTTGACCATCTATTTAGAATCTTCATATGTCAGAACACAGGAATTCAAGTGTGTGCGTGTGTGTTTGCGTGTGCGTGTGTGTGTGTGTGTGCGTGTGCGTGTGCGTGTGTGTGTGTGTGTGTGTGCGTGTGCGTGTGCGTGTGTGTGTGTGTGTGTGTGTGTGTGTGTGTGTGTGTATACACATATATGTGGCGGCCAGAAATGGACATCATGTGTCTTCCTCAATTGCTTTCTAGCTTAATTTTATTTACTTATCTTGTTTGCTTTGGAAGGGACACACGTGCCATAGTGCACACGTGATGGTCGGAGGACAACTAGCAGGAGTCAGTTCTCTCTTAACCTGTGGGTTCTAGGAATCACATTCAGGTCACTCAGCCTGGTAGGAAGCGCCTTCACCTGCCGAGCGAACTTGCTGGGCCTAGACCTTGCTTTTAGAGACAGGGCCTCTCGCTGAACTTAGTGTTCACTAGCTGGCTAGGGTGTCATGCCAGCAAGTGCCTCCCTGGAGCTAGAATGGCAGGTTTTACCACCATGCCTTGCTTTTAACATGGCTGCTGGAGATCTCAAGTCAAAAACTCATGCACGACAGGCACTTAACTGACTGAGCCACCTTTCTGGACTCCAAGTCAGCCTTTTGGGTTAACTGTTTAGTACTTCTGAAGGAAGGGGCTTCATCTCCGTTACAGCAGTCTTTACCCACTGCCTCACGCTTGCTTCTCTTCACACCCAGCTCACTCCATGGGCAACAGCAATTAGTGAGGTGTGTTCCCCTGAAGTCACAGGATTTAGACAGCCTTTTGTGGTATGGCCCACTTTATTTGGGGTTCTAATATTACTATTATTGTTTCAATGAGAAATCACTCACATGTCCTTATGTAATTGAGCGTTTGGTTCCCAGTGGATACCACAGTCTGGGGAACTTATAGAACTTTTAGGAAATGGAGCCTTGCTGGAGGAAGTATGCCACTTGGGGCGGTCCTTTTATTTCCTTCCTCTACTGACTGCTTGCTCTCCCTGCTTCCTGTGTGTGGTTGAGATGTGACTGCTCAGCCTCCTGCTCCTACCGCCATGCTTTCCTCACCATTATGGACTTCTAGCCCTCTGGAACCATAAACCAAAAGTAAAGTTCCCTTAAGTTGCTTTCGGTCTTGGTGTTTATTACAATTGTAGCTAGTACACTCACCTTTTCCTCCTATAAAATCTGAACTCACAGTGTGGCTTCTACTTAGTGTGCAGCAAACAGCTGTTGGAGAGAGCTCCTAGCAGTCTCACCACACACACCTCTGTAGAGGAGGAAAACAGAAGCTAAGAAAGTGCCTCCTCTGAGGGAGCTAAGCAAGACAATGGCTACGCTGGAACCTATGTCTGCTCAGAGTGGCCACACTGTTAAGTCCTTGTTTTACACAGTGACTGTCTGCCTCCTTTGTAGAGATGTCTTGGGTCCCAACCAGAATGGGGTTATCTGTCTTCTTAGGCAGAAAAAGGAGAAACTGGAGAGCCTTCAGGGATGACCTGAGCAAAACTGATGGGCAATCTCTGAGGGATAAGAATAACTCAGTCTACAGAACTATCATATGGAGAAACTAGTAATGTTCTAATGATGTCTTTTTGGAGGTCAATTTACATCCTTTTAAAAGGAATCAGTCACTCTGTTATTTATTGCATGCCATCAAAGGAATGATGTCGTTTAATTAGTTCAATAACTATATATAGTAAACATTTCCCATGACCAAGGTACACAATGTACATGTTATAGAAGGACCAGAGGAGTCTGGTAGAAGGCACATTTGGTGTAGATGGGGAAGAAGGATGGGAAGGCAGATGAGGTGAAGGATGTAGGATCGGGTGTGTCCAGTCAGTGACGGATGCTGCAAAGACACCTACCTGTACTAGACTTTAGCATAACTATGATTGCTTACCAGAGAAAAGCAACTTAAAGGAGGACTGGGCTTACGGCTTCAGAGCACACAGCTCATCATGATAGGAAGAGATATGGTACAGCTGAGTAATTCATACCATGGTAAACAGGAATCAGAGAAAAAGGGGAAAGGTCAGAGTGAAATATAGTCTCCAGAAAAATGTCCTCAGTAACCTACATCATCCAATCAGGACGTACCTTCTGCATAGCACCCCTTCCTGATAATGCCACCCTGTTATGAATACATCAAGAGACTGATCCGTTAATCAATTGGTGAATTAATTAATTATTCACTAATCCATTCAGTGCCTTTATATTCTAGTTGTCTCTGGAAACACTGTCACAGACAGACCTGGACTTATGCTGTGTTAATCTTCTAGATGATTCTTAACCCGATCGAGTTGATACATTTAACTCTCATGTCATGATGACAGCAGGATGGGCAGACTGGTGACCACAGCTGGGCTTTCCTGGGAACAGTGAGACTGAGATCTTAAAGCCATGTGACACCCCGGTCCAGGCGGAGGGAAATCGCCACCTAGAAAGGAGTTTGTCATGTGTGGCTGGGGCCTCGTCACGGCAGAGGCATGGGAGCTTCTGGGCAGAACAACTTCCAGCAGGAAATGGGTTCAGGAAGTCACAGAGGGCAGCATTTGTGGGATGGACTAGGTAAGGGTGGGGGACAGCAGAGGATACCTTTGGGACTGTCTTCTATTCTTAGTGCTAATGGCAGAAAGCTAGAGGTGGGGACAGGGTGAAGAGAAAAGAATTCAAGAGTAACTCTTTTTTTAAACAAGAAAAACCATCTACTGATTTTTAAAAAACTTATTAGGAAAATGAAGGTTTTTTTGGGGGGGATACCTTGCAGGAAGGACCTTAAGCTGATCTCAGGACACTAACTCTACATAGCATTCTCCGTCTCTGCATGTATTTTAGGGAAAGAATCCAACCCTTCATCTGTTTCTTGGAACAGAAAACCTCCCCCTCGCCACCTCCCAGCAGTGGAAAGGCTGAGTCGGATGGAAGCCAAACTCTCTTCATCCCAGCTCATCTTGAAAACAGAAGAACAGGGATCCCAGCAGTCCTAGCAGAAGGTCATACACGGTTTGCTTCTCCGTAGAGCCCTAGGTTTCCCGGCTCCCCAGCCTCTGTCTAGTGGGGGAGCTCTCCTGAGACCCAGAAGGCAGATGGCTGAATAGTTATTGATCCTGCTCCCCAGAAACCTTGACCAGGGTTTCTCCTAGTTAGAGGTCGTGTCTGATATGGTGACCCATGCACACGATGCCACCTCTGGTGTCCTCCCTGGCCGGCCTGATGGAAAGAAACCTAAGTTGGTCTGCTTCTCAGAAAGGTTTTCCCCCAACTTTGAATTTATGAGATGCAAGGGCTACCTAGGTGTGCCTGGGACTGAAATAAGGCAGCAGTGAGCTATGTGTGTTGCTCTATTTTGGGGTGTAAAATCACTAAGGTTTTTGTGCCCGTGGGAGGGTGGTAAGCTGCTTTCGGAAGCATGCCCTTAAATATTTTCTCAGTAAGCACTGAACTATAGCCAATCAAATGGGATCCTTAACAGAAAGTGCTGCCGTCGCCGCAGTCACACCGCAATACCGCTTTTTTTTCTTTTTTCTTTTTCTTTAAAGCAGGAGTGAGAGTATCGGAGTAAGCCGAGGTGCAGTTGGCATGTGTCCTTTCAGCCTGGCTTTCCGTGCTTCAGGCACACTGCTTTTGTGGATCAGGCTGTGAAGGTCAGCCGAAGGCAACACAAGAAAGAAAAGTTCCTAGGAAAGCTGGAGTTAGGGTGA
>OU015746.1:104698417-104712941 GCA_907169655.1 Acomys percivali | reverse complement strand
GTGTGTGTGTGTGTGTGTGTGTGTGTGTGTGTGTGTGTGTGTGTGTGTGTGATAAATGCTCCATTTGTGGCTGTAGATGCCACAGACATTTGCTCTCCATGCTTTTATCAGTTGACACTCACCAAGCATTAGCAGGAGCTATGATGACTGCACCTGCAAAGTGCATTATGGGAGTAAACTATTTGCTAGATGCATAGAAGATAATTCATCTCTACACAGAGATATCACCTCTTACCCTCAGAGATGATACAGATTGCTGTAGCTTTATTTTTAGATATAGTGCCCTAAACACAAACAACCAGGAAAATATACTCTTGGGGCTTTCCAGAAGGTTGACTACCAGTTAGGAAATCTGGACGTTGCTGCTGTTACAATGTGAGATAATGAAACTGAACAGGTGTTTAATGTTCCTTGAAAGTTCGGAATCGGCAGATAAACAAATGCGAGCTCAGAACTGGACTAGGTGCTTAGTCTAGTAGTCTAGGGTCTCACGGTCTGTTTACAACTCCCACCACATTTCCTTCAGTCTATGCCTTGTATTTGAACAAGGTTTGACGAGTCGGTGGCTATGGTGGGTTTCTGGTCTGGGAAAGGAGGGCACCCCTTTAGTCCCCTTGAAATACTTAATACTATCCGCAGTGCCTTGTATCAGGACCAATGCCCTTCCCTTCTCACTCTTCTAATTAAGGGGTACAACCAGATCACCTCTTAGACCCTGGCGGCCTCTAATTCAGTGTTTGTTTGAACCATGTAGAGCCTTTGAGCAGTTTTGGCTGTGTTAGATGCAAATTGGGAATTTTCTTTTATTATCAGACGCTGTCCAGGTGGCCACAGATCTGTTTCCTTTTCCTAGGCACACATCTCAATTGCGTTTTCCCATCCTCCCCCCCCTCCACCGATGCATCTGTGCAGGACCGCAGGACCATGCTCTCGCCAAAGAATGCAGGGACAGACTGGTGTGTCACTTTAAAGCCAAGGCAGCTGCAAGCAGTTACACTGCGTCCAGCTTACTTTTCCCCTCCCATGGCAACCTTAGAGACTATGTGATACAGATAACAGTGTTCTGGTGTGGAAGAGGCTTGGATTTCTGAGTTAGTGCTGGTGGAGCCCTGCCAATGGAGGTACCGAACCAGAACCTCTCAATGTCTGACTTCGCAGGAATAAAAGATGCAACGTACCGTTCAGCCATGGATATTTGGTTTTGCTTATTATAGCAGCTACTATTAATTGCCTCAACTGGTCCAAACATCAGGTGCTCATTCCCTTTTCTGAGCATTCTTGACAACTACAGAGGATATGTAAGTAATGTGAGTCTTGCTGACAGGAACGTTATACACAGCCCTGCCATAGAAATTGGCTTAGCATGAACATATGGCCCAAATAATGTTTTGGGGTAAAGCTTTAAATTTTATTTTATTGATTTATTTCTTTAGATTTAAAAACTTTTTAAATTGCTTAATTTTTTTCTATTGATTCTTTGTGAATTTCACATCATGCCCCCTAATCCCACAGGTCTCTCTGTCCTTTCATATCTGCCCTCCACCCTTGAAACCTTCCCACCCCCCAAAAAAATTGAATAAAAAAACAACAAATCAAAACCAAAAAATATCCCCAAACAACTTGTCCTGGAAGCTATAGTATGCCACAGTGAGTCATACAGTACACCCTTTTGTTTGCACATCTTTACTTGAAAATGTTCATTGCAATGAGTCATTGATCTGTTTTGAGGCCTCTGGTTTCTGCTACATTATCAATGCTGGATCATCACTGGGAGTCTCTTAGATATCCTATTGTTGCCTGGTGTCGTGTGTGAGGGATAGGGCTATCTCTACTGCATTAATGACCTCATGGACAGCTCACCTGCCTGTGGCAAGGGCATCTCCCCGTCACCCGTGTCACCCCACAACAGACAAGGGGTGGGACCAGCTCTCTCTGTCTACTGTGCTGCCCAGGCAGGTGCAGGGCCCACTCTCCTAAGTGCTGTAGCCAGCGAGGAGCAGGGCTGGCTCTCCCGCTCTCACAGCATCAGGGCTAGCTGTCCTGCCTGCTGCAGGTAGCACAGGGAAAAGGGGGGTATTTTATTTTATTTAGTATGTGTGTACACATGCAAATTCACACATTTTCCATAGTACAAGTATAGGGTTTAGAGGACAATTTATGGGAGTTGGTTCTCTTTTACCATGTGGGTACCAGGGATTGAATCCAAATTGTCAGGCTTGACAGCAGTTGTACCTATTATAGTATCTCCATAGCCTCTGAATGTTTTGTTGTTGTTATTTTTTTCCTGATGGATTTGAAGCCAAGTAAGAATGTAAGTGCTAAGGAGCATCACACCAGGAAACCATGCTTGAGAATGGACTCAGAAGAGAGCAGACTCGAGAGATAGTAATGGAGGTATTTGCTGGCGCCATGTACACTTCTAGGCTTTCTCTTGCTGGAAGCCAGACCTGCCCCAGGATGTTTCCATCACTAAAGATAACAGTTTTCTTCTTCTTTTGATTAATTCACTCTGGGATAGGCTTGTCACTTGTCAACAAAAAGGTATTGACTCATATATGCAATAAAGATGAAGAGGGATTGAATGAAGACAAAGCTAATGCTGCTGCAGGTTCAGCAGTGTGCTCAGTACCTCAGGTTCTCTGGGAAGGCAATTTCCTACCTTTTCTAAGTCATCAATCTTTCTCCTCCTTATTTCAGAACTAGTGAATGGAAGGGTGGCCACAGAGGCCAGAATCACAAATGAGTGAGCTATGACTTAGCCAAGCTCCAAGCTTCCACAGTCAGGGGAAGGTCTGGAGGTCACAGTGTAATATGAACCAGAGTTCTCTGTTATTTTCTGTGGGACACTTGAGGATGGGATATATGTGAACAAGCAATTATAGCTCTAATTTACACAATGAATGCACATCACAGTACAGAACACCCAAATGACTGCAACGCTTGTGAGTAATCTGATGGGGTTCTTTGATAACCAGCTGTAGTTAAAACCTGAATCCTTTCTGAACACTGAGGCTCAGTTACTGTTGCAGGAATGATTGATAGTACCACACCAGTTAGGCTTGCTTTAAAAGCCTTCATGATTGTGAAAAGTTTTTTTAAAAAAAGATTTTGTTTTGTTTTGTTTTGTTTTGTTTTTTTGTTTTTTGAGACAGGGTCTCTCTGTGTAGCCTTGGCTGTTCTAGACTTATTTTGTAGATCAGGCTGGCCTTGAACTCATATGGATCCTCCTGCTTCTGCCTCCTGAGTGCTGGGATTAAAGGCGTGTACCACCACCGCCCGGCTTAAAAAAAAAAAAGATTTTTTGATAAAGACAGAAAATAATATGCATATTTCATTATTGAATTTTCAGCATTTTCTTTTTCAACCATACACCCTGGAATTCTTTACTCAACCAAATTCAGAGTGGATAAAAGGGCAAAGCTGTGTGGTGTAGGACTGGAAGCTCAGGTTCATTGGAAAACAGAGCAGTAGTCCCATAAAGCTGAGCTGCCCAGGATATCTGAAATGAGGCTGGTGCTGACCTAGATGGGAGGAAGTCCCAAGGACCAGTTCTACCTCTCCCATATGGCACAGAATTTTTATCTTGATGTTTTCCACTATGGTCCTCGCTACCCAGCTTCTCTTCTACAGCAAGGCAGGCAGAAAATTCTAAGCTTTCTATGCTTTCACATCACTGAGATGTGTTCTCTGGGCTGAGAGAACCTTTTAGCCTAAGTTTCTCAGAGGAGGGTGATGTCTGCTCCTCTCAGTGGTGCTTTGTGACATCTGTGCCACTGGCCTGTTCTAGCAGCCTGGCTGGCTTTGCACCTCACTGCAGCACATGACCGGGCACAAGGAGAAGCAGTTTCCCAGGCAACAAGGAGAGAAGAGGCAGTAAGCGACAAGTTTCTTCTCTGAAAGAGATTGCTATTGCTACAATGATGCTGAACATCATTGCAAATCACTGCTTTGAAGCGGCATTTGCTTAGCTTTGATGCATGCATCGGAGTGGTCTCTCAGGGATGACAAAAACTTGTAACAGCAGAAATCGGAAGAAGGAAAGGTGGAGAAAGGAAGGGTCACTGCTCAGAGCAGTGCTGGGCTGAGTACTGAGTCCTTGCTCAATGACAACGTAAGGCTTGGTTCCTGCTCTTGCGCCAGCTCTGTCAGGCTAGTGGTATCTGTGCTCTAAATGCCTAGACTCAAGCCTTTCCCATGTTGCGTCTCAGTGTGAGGCTTGCAGTGTTTCCTTTCCGGCAGGGGCCAGAGGAAGAAGGGGACACACCTGGAGGAAGGTTTACGGGGTAGGCCCAAAAGTAATACACGTCATTTCTGCTCACATGCTATTGGCCAGAACTCAAGCCAAGTCTCTTGCTAACTTCCATGGTCTCGTGGAACCATCCATGGTGATGCTGAGAGTTCAGGGAAAAGGCAAAAAAAAAAACAAAAAAAAACAAACAAACAAACAAACAAAAAAAACCACACACACACACACACACACACACACACACACAAAAAAAAAAAACACCAAAAAACAAAAACAAACAAACAAAAAAACCGAAACCAAAGAAGAAAGCTGGAATGAGGACAAGTAAGTATGTCGGTGGATGAAACCCCCTTCACTTAGTGTATTTTCATCAATAATATAATATACTATGTTATAGTATATTATATTATTACCTAAATTAAAATGGTACTGGTGAGATGACTCAGGATAGACACTTGCTGCCAAGACCAATGACCTAATTCCATTCTTGGGACTTACAGTGTGGGAAGAAAGAACTTACTCTTACACACTGACCTCTAACTTACATACATGCCTCTCCTCCCCAACACAAAGTGAAAAAACAAAATAAAACACACAATAAATCAAAATATGTAGGAATATAGCTCATTACAGAGTCCTTACTCAGTATATCAGCAATCTTTCTGGGCAACTTAAGACTTGTTTATGTGGCTCACAGTTTAGGGGGTACAGTCCATTGCGGTGTAGGTGTGGTGTCAAAAGAGGCTTTAGCTGTGGTAGCAAGAGTTCGAGGCAGTGCCTCACGTTATGTCTGTGGTCAGGCAGCAGAGCAAGATGGATGCTTTCTTCACTTTTAGCTCTATACTTACAAGCAGAAGGCTTTCTCTTCTTCAGTTAGATGTCTCTGGAAGCAGCTTCCTAGACACTCCCAGAAGTGTCTCAAATGATTTCAAATCTGTGGAGAATCAAACCAGGGTCTTCTGTAAGAGCAGCCACTGCTCTTAACCATTGAGCCATCTCCCCAGCTCACCACTGTGAGTACTTTAAAAAACTTTTAAAATGTTTTTAAGTGGTGGTGGTGGTGGTGGTGGTGGTGGTGGTGATGTGTGTGCGTGTGTGTGTGTGTGTGTGTGTGTGTACACCAACATGCACATTCATGACTCGAGGAGGTTAGAAGACTACTCCTGGGCATGGGTGCTTTCCACCCACCGTGAGTTACAGGGATTGAATTGAGGTCTTTATGTTTGCACAGCAAACACCTTTACCTGCTGAGCCATCTTGCCAGCTCCTTAAAACCCCTTTTAACTTATTTTTATTTTACGGTCATAGTTAGCTTCATGTGTCAACTTGATACAACCCAGACTCACTTGGAGAAAGGAAACCGAAGCTGAGGAATAGCCTAGGTCCGATTGGCTGTGGCAGTGTCTATGGAGCAGTTTCTTAGTCTGTAAATTGATGTAGGAAGGCTCCACCCACAAAACAAAATTGTGATGAGAGAAGTGCAAAAAGGTAGCACCATTTTTAGACAGTGGGGCCTGGGCTGTAAGCAAAAGGTAAAAGCAGTAAGTAGTGCTTTTCCATCAGTGTCTGCCTTGACTTCCTGCCCTGGCTTCCCTCAAGGATGGATTGCAATTTGTAAACTGAGCTTAACCCTTTCTGCAACTTGCTTTTGGTCAGTGTTTTGTTTTAGCAACAGAGAAACCAAGTAGAACAAATACATTTTATTTATTTGTGGGGGGTCGAGGCAAAGTGTGTGGTGTGGGATTGAGCTCTGTCCTTAGGTTTGATGACATTTTAACCTACTGAGCCAGCACTGTGTCCTGAGTTCTTCATTTTGAAAAGACCTTTTTAAGGTCTGATTTACACACGACAAAATGCTAGTTTTTTAAAGTATATCATTCGATAGGTTTTGGCACTCAATAAAAAAAAATTGAAGGTAAAAATATCTAGAGAATTGTGCCGATACAACCACCATGCAGTGGGAGTGTTGAGGCCTGCCTGGAGACTTCTGCAGGACGGTTTCTCTTGGAGGATGAGAACAATGAGAGAGGAATTTTGTTCAGGTGAGATTCCTGGTTCAATGTGCCCAGCGAGGGCAGGTGTGACCTCAGTGTTTGTGTGGCAAACACTCTAAAGCAAATAACAGGCGCTGAAAAACCCCGCAAATAGATCTCGGCTTTATTTGCCATTTTCAACCTGTTGGCTTTGGGCAGTCTGAGCCTCAGCTGACTCTTCTATCAAAATGGTACTCAAAGCACCATGGAAACACTTGACAAGGACACTGTGTATAATAAAAAGGAGAGAGTGTATAAGGCCCCAGGGCAGCGGCCAGCACACAGTGCTCACTGGCTGTGGGTATTATTTATCTCCCATTAGAGAAGTCTTCACACTTGGAGACTCACGGGCTCCCTAGCACATACTCTCAGCTTGACTTCTGCATTTGTTTTTAAAACTTCCCCATCCTATTTTTTTTTTTTTTTCGTAAGATACTTTGAATTCCCCATGGAAGCAAGAACCATAGTAACAAGCGTTCAGCTTCATTTTGCTTCTGAGATGATCATTAATGGAGTTATTTTGATACTTTTTTTTTTTCCTGAAGACAGCCTGAAGCTGTAACTACACATGTCTTTTCAAAAACTCCCTGATTTATTTTTCTGTTCAGCTGAACTCTTGTGTCTTTGTTTTCTTGTGTTTTTGATGAATGGATGATGTTGTCTTTAGATGTTCTCAACCATCCTGGGCATATTAAAATCCACCCAGTGGCTCTCATCAAGTGAAAAACAAGGCATGGAGATCCAAGGAAAAAGATTGCAGATGTCGCTTCCTGAGACATGTGCACACCTGCTAAGGGACTGGTACTAGAGAAAACTGTGCGCAGCAGCCTCTGATTATGAAGGTTTGTCCTTAAAGGAGAAAAGGAGGAGGGAATTGCATTTACTTCAAAGAACTCCCGCCTGATTGAGTGGGGGGGGGGGAAGTAGCCCCTTTGCTTTGATCCTTTCACTGAGAAAAACAACATGAAAAGAAGAGTGAAAACAAGGCTTAAAACACGAGCTTTGTTGAGAGCATCATTAGGCGCATTTACTGGCTGCAGTGAACGCATCCCAGCTCAGAATGTGTGGTAAGGCTTGCTCAGTGGACGCGGGTACAAGGTTGGAGGCTCCCATTCACTTCCGCTGAGAAGACCAGGTGATCGACACTGGGCTGTGGCCTTTTTTTCCAGGGTAGAGAGCAGAGACTGTACCCTTCAAACCTCCTTGACCTTTGGTAAATTTGCATTTCATCTCTGCTCCTGGGTTTTTTTTTTTTAAATGGCTTTGCTTACCCTTGGTAAACACGGTTCCTTTCCTCCCACGAAGGGAAAAGCTCCCAGGAAGCTGCAGAGAAGCCTTTTGCACAGCAGCTTCTTCAAAACAAAATTGTGATGAGAGAAGTGCAAACAAATCAACCTCAGATGAATTATATTTTCCTTGAGAAATACAGACTCAGGTGGATGGAAGGTGGAGGGGGAAGTGTTTTTGCAAAAGTGCTTTTCAAATCCAGAGTGTTGGGACCAGTAAAGACACCCAGAGTGTATGCAGAATGAACCTCACTGTCCTTCTGGGTCAGTGTATACAGCATTGCCTCAATCCTTCACATATGACCTAATGCATAAAGGAATTGTTTACTATAATGAGGAAATTCCCAGCACAGAGACATTGGTCAGATAAAACATAAATCCAGGGATAGAGCGACTCTCTTCTGTGAAGAGGTAAATGCTGCTGTGATGGCTTCTCTTGCTTGTTCTAAGAGAAGGCAAAGTGGAGAAGCCACCAAAATGGCCACTCCATGGTTAAGGATTAAGTTTTTATTGTAGGAGACAGAGAGAGAGAGAGAGAGAGAGAGAGAGAGAGAGAGAGAGAGAGAGACAGAGAGAGAGACACAGAGAGAGAGACACAGAGAGAGAGACACAGAGAGAGATAGAGACAGAGATACACACAGAGACACACACAGAGACAGAGACATAGAGAGACACATAGAGAGAGACAGAGCCACAGAGAGACGAGACAGAGAGAGAAGAGAACGCAGACATGACACAAACATGACACAAACATATCCAAGCTTATCTCTCAGGAAAGAATGGTGAGAAGTGGGAAAGATAGCAGAGAGTAGCAAAAGAGAGACTAGAATGGTGGGAGAGCAAGAAGGAGGAATGTCATTGTCACATAGATGATGAAGGGGTATCTGGGAGGAAGAAAGACTCTGAGCTACAACAGAGCCACCAACTGAAGAGCATGCTTGGACTTGGCCTAGACCCACTACATACGTGTAGCAGATGTGCAGCATGGCCAACCCATGGGTCCCCTAACAATGGGAGTAGGGGCTGTCTCTGATTCTGTTGCTGCCTTTGGATCCCTTTCCACTAGCTGGGCTGCCTTGTCAGGCCTCAGTGGGGGAGGATGTGCTTAGTCCTGCTGTGATTTGAGGTGCCAGGGTGGGTCGGTACCCCTTGGGGACCTCCCTTTCTCTGAGAAGAAGGGGTGGGTAGGGGAGGAGGCATGAGGATGGGCATGAGGGAGGGGGCTGGGGTCAGGCTGTAAAGTGATTAAATAAGTGTGGCCAAGAAATACCTCAGGGTGGGGAGGGAAGTAAAATAGGATAATAGAAAATCACCGGAGGAAGACTGTCGTGAGTGTGATAGGGCAAGATAGTACCTAGCTTCCCGTCTTGTATTCTTGCTGAGACCATTTTAAGTTTAACTAGAATTTGGTCTTCTTGATGGAGATCCCCATGGAAAATTACCTAACCCAATTTTAGAATCCCAGGATCAAGATGCCCCAGCTAAATGATCTCAGCTTCTGTTAAACTACTTGCTTGTGCAAAACCTCCCTCTGTAGCTACAGAGTGAGACACCAGCCTGTGCTGCTTTTTTTTTTTTTTTTTTGCCTTTCACCGCTCCCCCCCATACTTAAGTCCTGAATAACCGAGTGTAATCCCAGCAGCCTAGAATAAAGACTTTGAATGGGCTGTAAACTGTGTCTGAGTGGTCTTCTCTAGTGGGCTCCACCAAGCAATGAGCACATAAGAGAGCAGTGTCAGGGCAGGAGGCATTCTGTATAAACAGACTTGTTGCAAAGTCCAGGAAGCCTGAGCCAGGGTTAGCTCTAGCACTGGCTGCCCACTTCCCTGATATGGGCCAGTGTAATAACAAATCATTGGCTGATCCATAAATGATTGATGAATGAATGAGTGAGTGAATTAGTCAGTTGCATACTGGCAAAGAAGCTAGGCTCTGTGATTGAAGCTCTACTTTCAAACTAGATGTTCTGGTTTACATGTTAAACATTTAGTCCCAGCTAGTGGCACTAAGTTGGAGATGGTGGAAACTGGGAGATATGGCCTAGGCAAAAGAATTAGGCCACTGTGGCACACTGTATGAGATAGTCCTGGTCCCCAGCCCCTCCCTAGCTCTCTGCTTCCTATTGGCCATGAGAGAAACCACACCCTTGTCCATATAGCCCCACCACCAAGACATTCAGCCTTGCTTCAGGCCCAGAGCAACAGAGCCCTCAGAAACAATGAATTAAAACAAGCAGATTGCTCTCTTATTTTGATCACAGTGAAGCAAAAAGTAACACAGCCAGAAAACCAAGAGACTAAACACTCTATTCTAAACCAGAGCAATCTCTGCCTTTTATTCCACCTATTTTTTAAAATTTATTTTTATTTTTATGTGCACTGGTGTTTTGCTTGTATATATGTCTGTATGAGGGTATCAGATCCCCTGGAACTGGAGTTACAGACAGTTGTGAACTGCCATGTGGGTACTGGGAATTGGATCCAGATCTAGAAGAGCAGCCAGTGCTCTTAACCGCTGAGCCATCCCTCCAGCTCCCACACCATCTATTTTTATGGCAATTGCTTTGGCTCTCCTCCTGGTGCATGATGCACCCTCTAAGCGTTTCTGAACTCATGAAAGAACCCAGATCCTCACCATCATCTTCTTCATCACCACTACCATCATCCTAGTCTTTTCTTTTGCTACTTTCATTTTCCATTAGCACTGTATGTTGACGATTGAGTGTGTTCAGGGGCACAGCTCTTATTGGCAGTGTATAGATGTGCTTTCTCCCTGATTCAGTTAGGGTCCGCAGTGAGGTCAGCATCAGTTGTTGGTGAGCACTGCCACAGCCTCACTGGTTCTCCTAGGACATCCTTAGGCATGAACGGAATTAAGTGCTACAATGAAGCAAGCATAAGTTAGTGTTTTCACATTAATGGGGACTTTAATCAAATCAGTTAGCAACAGCCAGTGAAACAAACAAAAGAAAAAGGAACTGAAAGAGGTTGAAATGTTTTCAGCATTATACAATAGCCTGCTTTGACGCCCTTTTGGCTAATGTTTTCAGTGCAGAGTGCTCCATCTCAAAATAGTACACCGACCTCTTACTCCTCTCCACAAGGTAACAAAGACTGAAGAAGGGAGTGCCACCGTCCCCTCCCACCACAGTCACCACAGAGAAATACCCTGCTGTATTCGGTCCTGCCTTTCAAAAATGGCTATAAATGCATTTGTTTCAGGGTTGATTCTTTTTGGTTTCACAGCATTCTTTATTTCTCTGGCTTCCTCTGTCAGAAGCAGGAAGTGGAAATGCATGGAGGCTGTGACCTAGATCTTTTGCTTTGGATAACCCCGCGGGTAAGAAAGTTGGTGGATCTTGACAATACAGTCATTCATAGAGTCAGGACTGCTTTGAATCTAGTCTGAAACACACCATTCAAGAAGTCATTTAGAGGAAATATGGCCCTGGAACCGCACCTTAACCATCATCACGAGTGTATAACTTATTTTATAATATTAAATTTAGATTCCATAAATTGAATCTAAATAGCCCATGCTTGTATTCTTCATAACTATAAGTCAAACAATACAACAACAACAACAACACCTACGCCTCCTCATTTATGGGTTAGGTTTGAGCCAGACGGTGAACCCAATAAAACTGAAGTAAGCAAGCAAAGATCATACGGGTTTTAAACCAAGGCACAGTGCCAACCACCTCAGCTCTTTGTGAGCTCCCTAGGCACAAATGCAGTGTATGCTTTGGTGTTGCATCCATCTTGGTTCTTTACTAAGTGGCCTCTGACAAAGTCATGTCATTTGATGTCCGTGCCACTGGTAACCCAAGTGTGAACCTGGCCTTGGCACTGCCTTATCTGAGTTGGCTGTCTAGATGGTACAGAATATGCTTGCATCAGCGCTTTTCCGTCATCAGTACACACCACACTCATTGCAGTCCTTATAGCTCACGGGCACTCCAGTATCCATCTAAGTATCACAGCTAAGGGTGGGGTTAGAACTAAATTATTGACCATAAGCCTATAATGAAAATATTTTTACTATAACACAGTGACCTTTGTATAGTTTTTGGATGGCTTTTAATCTTTTCCAAAGTGTTCGCTGACCTTTCAGTTAACCAAATGGAAAGGAGGTGATGAATGTTATTTGAAGGAATCTTGGCCTTCTTTTCAGCTTTCTCCCATGCGACAGTGTAGGCAGTGACTTTGCCTAAAAGGAGGCATTTTTTCCAGGACTGCATGGAAGGAGTTCTTTCCTATCACACTCATATTATGCTTATAAGGGCTGAGGCTGATGGACACTTGGCCTTGGCGTGTGCTTCTAACATCTCTCTCACAGCTAAAGAGAGCTTTACCACAAATATTGGTCATAGAGAGTTGTATGGAGAGATGGCTCGGCCATTAAAGGTTAGGTTCACAACCCAACCCGACAGGAGACTGAGAAGGGTAACCCTGCCCTGTGTTCACTTAGGGGAGAACCCAGATGTTCATGACCAGCTCACCTTCATCATTGCTCACTCATTATGGAGATAGGCCTGGCTGGGAAGGTGCCACCTTGCCTATCTCTTTTAGGATGTTTGCTCATGCTATTTTTTAAAAAATACAAATTTACAATTCTTAAAGAGCAAATAAATAAAAAATAAAATATTACTTTTCAAGGGCAGCAAGAAGTACATGACTAAGCAGAAACAGAAGAAAAAAGAGCAAGTATTAGGTTTAAAGGTAATTAATGAAAATGGCATCGTCTTCCCTCTTATAGCACCCCTTATCTGAAATGGCTGTGGTCACAGGAAGGCTGACGTAATTCACATTCAGCTACCAGCATCAGCTGGCAGTCAGGGCTCTGAAGGTGCTGGAGGCACATCACTGTGGAGTGGCACTTGTGGTGCTTTTTGTTGATTGTAGTTACTGATAGGCAAACCTCTGTGGGCATCGGTGTATTTTCACGTGTTTTAAGAGGCAATGGTATCAAGCATAATTATGTATGTAGCTTGTATTTAAATAAGGTGTGAGAGGAGAAATACCACTTAATTTGCCTCTCAGAAATCAACTCTCAATAGCGATGTTGAAATGGGCCATTAGAAGAACCTCATGCTATGATAATTAAATATTATGTTTCCCAAAGATGCTAAGTGATATCTCCCGAGGGTTTCAAAATTTGCAAGTGTGTCTATTTTATATAATGGAACTTTAAAATGAGAAAGAGTAACTATTTTGTAAATTGAGGGTTTAAAAATACAAATTGGGCTCCCAAAGTATTTTATTCTATTATATGACCAATGATAAGTCTTCAACTACCCAGACACAGTACACAAAGACCTAAAATGTTTCTCCTTTGCTAGCAGTCTGGACCAGATAGGCGTCTGGTTACTTTTCTTTGGGTTCTTATGTATTTTTTAAAGTAAATGTTCCTTCTTTTGTGATGGGTAGAATTAATTCATAGAGAAAACAGTTACTGCCTTTGATGTCTAATTACAGAAGCAAAGAAGATTCTCTTTAGAAAACCCAAGCAGTGGCAGAGAGGGAAAGGATGCAGACCAAGCAAGGCAGAGCTGAAAAGGCCAGTGACGATGCCATTCCCTCAGAGAAATAATCAATAATTCTTACCTGTGTTTCTGTGAGTGTGTGTGTGTGTGTGTGTGTGTGTGTGTGTGTGTGCGCGCATATGAGCCATTTGAAATTTGTACAGAAAATTTATTTTTTTTTATTTTTCGCTTAGTTCTACGCTGTCTAGGTGGAGTGAGGACTATCCAGGGCCTCGTCTATAACTCACATAGTTATCCAGCCTCCTCTCAAACCCCAGGACATTGCTCAGCTTGCGATAAGGCAGTAAGGATGCCTATCCCGAGATATATCCAGAGTGATGCTGTTGGAAGCAGGTATCAGACAATGCTCTACACACAGACAATTTTGCTGTCTCCCATTATAAGAGGCACAGTGGTGACTCAGGCTTCAGGGCTGCTTGATCTAGTGACAATGTCGGGCCACCAAGGCCCAAGCTCCTTCCATTCCTCCTCTTCACTGCTCACCTAGTTGCCTCAGTTCCATGGCCGGCAGCAGGAACACAGTTCCTGGGCTCCCCTCTCTATCCCTAGAGGGAACAAGAAGGCTTCTCTCTCATGCAGTTGAGGGTCGCCATCATTTTAAGGTCCAGATTAGGCTGCACTCTTTCCTGGCTTATCAGCAGGTGTCTTGTGCCATGTTTAAACCGGGCTCTGAAGCACCATTCTCATGCAGTGGGATCCATCCCTGGAACCGAGGGTGACATCATCGCTGTATCACATAGCAACGTGACTTAGAATGTATGGATAAGATTGGGTTCTAGTAGGAAATGTGAGGAGCATGTCAGAGAGCCACCAGGGAAGTGACCCTGTGCAGGGTCACTGCTGCAACCCTGCCTATGACTCCAGTCTCCCTTTACAAGGCGTCTGAAATGTTTTGTTTCTTGATATCAGTTGCAGCGGGGCATGGTCTGAACCTTGGGGGGTCTTTACCCCAGCTGCTCTCTCTTCATAGATGCTCTAGCTTCCTGTCTTGTCTTTTTTTGTTTTTGTTTTTCCTGTCTTGTCTTTTATTAGCTAACACCCACCCAAGCTCGGCTCCCATTTCCCCCAGCAAGGGTCAGGCTGCTCCTCTTTCTCACACTCCTTGGTGTGTTTATTGGTAGCATCCTTCTTAACAGATGCTTACTCATCCTCTCTAGCCTCCCTTAGAGCAGGGTCTACCCCACAACTTCATCTCCTAGGCCTAATCCGGTGGTGTCTGCCATGTGCAAGGTGCTGATAGTCAACTTCTAACTCCAATAATTAGTAACTGAGGCTAATTTTAAATAGAAGTTAGTTGCTAGTGTATCAAGAGGAAATTGAATGATCAAAATCTCTTCTAAAGTATTTCCCCTTGTTTATTTTCAAGTATTATCTTGTATAGCAATGGCTATGATGTTTACCTATGATGCCACCA
>OU015746.1:104681704-104696704 GCA_907169655.1 Acomys percivali | reverse complement strand
CCGAGGACTCGATATTCTGTACAAGTGTTGGCTCACAGCAGTTCCAAAATTAGAAAAGGCAAGGCACGGGAGGTGAGGCCTCCGAGTCAGGGTGTGGCATTGGTCCTCCAGCCTCCCGTGAAAAGGGGTCCTTCTGCAGATGTGCCCGGGATGGGGAGGTATCGTGGTTGCTCAGCTGTGTACATCGCCAGGGTGATGGCTGCTGCGGCAAAGGCGGGAGGTCATTTCTTGCTCAGAGAACCCTGAGGGGAACCTAGGTGAAGTCCGGGACAGGATTTCACCTTTAACTATCGAACGCCATATGTGATCAATCAAAAAGCCCCAAGGGAGGAAGTATAAATAAAACATGTCTCTTGCAAAGAGGGCAAAGCTGCAATTTGCCAAGTGCAGTGTAATTGCTTCTGGTTAATTATCTCAGTGGTGAGGTGGGAGCGCCAATGACACACATTCAAATCCACATTGTGGCTAAAAATAATGCTATTTCTTGGATGCTCCTAAAGTTGTTGTTGAGATATGGACAATGCCTGTCTGGTTTGCTGGGATGCTGGAGATGGACGGTAACTTCAGATAGCTCCATGACACAGCTGTCAATTTTTATCATCTCTATAATTACTTGCAATCATAGTAATATAATTATTAATAATAATTACAATAATGTTACTGAATGCAGTCATTAGACTAAGTACTACCCATTAGCTCAATGGCTGCTCACAACAGTCCTAACAGAATGTCTTTTTTTTTTTTCTCTTAGTTTTCAGATTGGGAAACCAAAGTCTAAGTAATTTATTCAAGGTCACACAGCTGATAGTGAACCCTACTTGTTTTGCTGGGATCCAGAGCATTTTCTCTTAGCTGCTATGCAGACACGGCCAGTGCCTAGCCTGCATCTCCTGGGACCCAGACTCTGCCTCTTACAACTGCTGGCCACTGTGCCATGAATTGTCCAGAGCTAGGACCTATTGAGAAATATTGCCCTTCAGAGGTGCAATCAGTCTTACCTGGAGGTACCTGAAAGTAACTGCCAATTGTGTGGAGCACTCAACTCCCACCCACTGAGAAACTTCAAGAAGCCCCTCCCTGAACGAGGTAGCTCCTGTTCTGTGACCACTGCATGTGCTGGAACCTCTGCAGAATCAGGCTGGGCTAGATCTTGTTTAAACTACATCTTTAATTTTGTCTTCTCTAACCAATGGCCATCCTTCCCACAATAGATTTGTCCTGAGATCATTCTGTTAACAGGAGTCTGGCACAAGCCCCCTCCCAGATTCTGGTTCTAGGAGCCAAGGCTGGGCACTGTTGAGCTAGTGCTTGCTGTCCGTCCTGCTCTGCCAAAGGAGGCCTTACCACTGAGAAAACGTCACTCACTCTTTCTATCTGACCTTACTCTCTTACATCTTGGTGCTATATGCTGCTTCTCTACAGGAAGAGAGGGCTGGGTTGGAGGGTCCTTGAAGTCTTCTCTAGTCCTTCAAGCTTCTGAAATTGCCCTCTTTCTAAAGTCCACTTGTTTGGGGTTACAGCTGTGTCAAAAGAAAGTCCTTGGCATGGCAGTTTATGACTGTAAGGAGATTGACAGAGACATGGCAGTCCCTTCCAATCTGCTCTTCATTTCTCTCAAATGACACTCATAAAAGATATAGTCCACAACCAACTCCCCTGCTACGACCTTCTATCCAAATTTTGTCCGGCCTACAAGTGTAGGGATAAAGATGGAGCAGAGACTGGGGGAATGGCAAGCCAATGACTGTCCCAACTTGAGACCCACCCTATGGGAAAGAGCCAACCCCTGACACTATTAATTATACTCCACTTGCAGACAGGAGCCTAACATAACTGTCTTCTGAGATGTTTCATCCAGCAGCTGTTGGAAACAGATGCAGAAACCCACAGCCAAAAAATTGATGGAGCTCAGGGAGTCTTGTGGAAGAATGGGAGGAAGGATTGAGAGAACCAGAGAGGTCAAGGGCACCACAAGAAGATCTGCAGAGTAAACTAGCGTGGACCCATGGGGGCACACAGAGACTGAACCACCAACCAAAGAACATGCATGGGCTGGACCTAGACCCCCTATACACATGTAACAGATGTGCAGCTTGTTCTTCATCTGGGTCCCCTAACAATGGGAGTGGGGCCTGTCTCTAACTCTGTTACCTGCCTTTTGATCCCTTTTGCATAGCTGGGTTGCCTTATCTGGCCTCAGTGGGAGAGGATGCACTTTGTCTTGATGTGACTTGATGCACCAAGATGGGTTGGTACCCATGGCGGGGTGTGGAGTGTGGGGTGGGGGAGGGAAGCTCCCTTTCTCTGAAAGAAGGGGAAATGGGGGAGAGGGTGTAAGGGTGGGACTGAGAGCAGTTGAAGGAAGGGTCTGACATCAGGCTGTAAAGTGATTAAATAAATTATTTATGGGGGGAAAAAGATGTTGTCCACTAAGGGCACCACGTGTGATACTGTGAACTGGCAGATTCTGTTTAATTCGAGATGTTTTTTAGGGAGCAAATGGTATTCCCAAGGGTAGGCAGCAAGGGCAGCGGACTTCTGGGAAGTTACAGCTTGAGGTGGAGGTGAGGGTTAGGCCTTCCATCTCTACAGTGGGGTAATAAGCCTGGTGCACACGTGTGTTCTCAGAGTCATCAAGAGGAGGGACATTGTGACCTCCACAATTCACTCTGACTAGTGTGGTGAATTACATAGACAATAATCAGAGGTTGGGAAGTGGGAATTATTCCCATAAATAAAAGAAGAGACATGTTACCCATCATAACACGAGGGGGAGCCATACATAAGCTTCAGCTTGGTGGTCTGGGGATGGAGATGATCAGGTCTTGCTGTCTTACACATAATCAACAGGTGATGGGGGGGGGGGAGAGAGAAGTGAGATGTTTTGAAAGGAGATTAGAAATTCTGAAAACAGGCTGAAGGCATGGGAAATGAGTTCAGTGGGGACTTGGTAGTGTTACAATACAGAGACACCGTGACACATGTCCTGATGACAAGGTGGTTTTTTTTTTTTTTTTTTTTTTTGACCAATTTCAACCATCAAGGTGGAGAACTGGGGTGAGGTGGGCTTAAGCCTAAATTGGCTTTTGCTAAACTGATTTGCTAAAAACTATAGAGAGGTAAAAAGCTGCAGGGGGCAATGACGATGACGTCGATGATGAAGGTGATGATGGTGGTGGTGGTGGTAATGATGATGATGACGATAGGCTGTGCTGTGTAAGCAGAGAAGGAAGATGGAGAGGACATGATGGATGTTAGAACAGCAATAAGGTCAAAGCATAAGAGCTTCTAGTAGACTAGAAGAATGCAAGTGTCCTTGAGCAGCTGAGCCGTGAGCATGGGGAATGATGTTTAGAAAGTAGGACAGGCAGAGTAGGGGTGTTAAAGTGCTGCCAACACTGGGAGTGACAATATCTAGGATGTGTTGTGGTAGGGCTGAAATGGAGGAGAGGGAAAGTTCAGCAGGAGGAAAGACATCACCCTTGACTCTTCATACTGGGATGTTAGCTGGCCATCTATCTGTAGGTCACCAAGCATGATCAAAAGAGAAGAAGTGGAAAGTGAAAGTATGAACACATTTCTAGAATATCCCCCAAAATAATAGCCAAAAAAGAGTCTAATAAAGGAAAGGGAGGGTGGTGTGGGCTTCACAGAAACTGGGGTGATGGAGAGAGAACAATTGAGACACGGGCCACACATGATAGGAGGAGCAAATGAGAGATGCAGTGATGGGTAATTTTTTCCTGTCAACTTGAGCAGGAGATTGTAGCATGCTTCTAGGTGTGTCAGTAAAGGTATTTCCAGAGTGGCTTTAATGGAGGAGAAGATGGGTCCTGAATGTGGGTGACAGCAGCAACTATTCTGTATGTAGGAGCAGCCTTAGCCCCAGATCTGTGCTTATCAGCAAAGTACAACTCTACAAGACAACCACTGTAGCAGGCAGGGATGCAGCATCCCTGTATGAATAGGATAAAGGGGGAGGGGGAAGGGGGAGAGGGAGGAAGAGGCCAGCAAACCACTGACATGACACTTCCCTCTCCACTTCTGCTCTCTTGATCATGCTTGGTGACCTACAGATGGCCACCTAGTGTCCTAGTATGAAGACCCAAAGGTGAGGTTTTTCCTCCTCCAGAACTTTCCCTCCACTTCACTTCAACCCCTACCCCCAGCCCACCCTAGACCTCATCACTCCCAGTTTTGGCAGCACTTTAGCACCTACTTTCTAAGTAGCAACATCCTGCTTTCTAAACAACATTCCTCTTTTCTGCTTTGTGGGTATCACTTGGTGTTATCAGAGCACCTCCACAATGCCCTCCCTGCTGTGATGGATGAATCCCTCTGACAGTGGGAGGCCAAATAAATAGAGTAACAAGCGCAGATACTTACTCCACCTTCAGTCATAATGGTCATAACCCACCCCAAGAGACATGCAGGGAGACTATCTTGAGGATAACCAAATGCCTAGCGGATAGTGTCTGAAAGTGGATCCCTGTGCCCTAGACTAGGCTATACTGGCACCAGGAAAAGAGTGATTGTCACAAACAGTCCACTAAGCCGCAGCATGCTTGACAGGCTGTCGTAGAGATGGACATGTGGCACTCAGCACACATTCTGTCCTCAACAGGCATGTCCTCTGTACTACAGAGGCTGGGATTTTCTACATTCCCTGACACCTTGGCTTCTATTGGATCCCCCATCTCCACTTGCCATGGACTCGGGAGCTAGGAGGGATGGGGTGGAGACTGTACTTCTGCATCTCTGCTGACTGTGCTAATCACAGTGCCATAGCTTATAGTAGCTATATGCTCATCTATCTGCAAGGCATTCATCTGAGGCCTTCCTGTCGGCCGTGGATGCCTGATGATGGTGGTGGTGGGGCTAATATTTTAATGGAAGTTTCTAGATCAGAGCTTTCATGTTAAAGAAGAGATGGCAAGCTTTTGGATGGTCCAATTTGCCATCTAGAAAACAGGCTGAATTTTTTTTCTTTAAGCCTCTAAGGATGCTATAAGCAATACATTATAGCTGGAATGAGCCTTTTTGCACAAACTTGGTACAGCTTACTCTGTACTTGACAGTGGCCCCTCAGTGGGCAGTTTGTGGCAGAGAAGATAATCTGTGAACCCAAGGCACTCTCCTCAACATAAACCCAGCTTACTAAAAATAAGAAAGGCATTCTTCCTGGGCACTCACTATGTGTCAGCCATTGTCTCCAGAGCTCACACAGCCTTGTAGAGCAGCCATGATGGCCCTCATTGTATAGAGGAATAAATCACAGCACAGAGAGAACCCTCTTCTTTTAAGGTCAAGGTTACACGGCTGGAAAGCAGCTACCTGGTTTGGAATCAGATGCGTCAAGCTGCCCGTACACTGTGGCACCTCGTGGGTTAGGGCAGCTTTATGTAGGCCATAAGGATTTGACAATGTTCATAAGCAAAGAAAAACATATTTTTGTATGTGTGTGTTGCAAAAAATCTCCAGAGGCAGATTCCCAATCTTACTCTTAAAACCTGAGTAAAATTGGAGTAACTGTCTTCCATGAAACATCAGACACGCTTCACGCTAAACTACAAAGATACCCAAGTGGGAGAGATTTCAAGGGACAAGAAGGGTTGTTGGGATCCTGAGCTTGCAATGAGCAGCCTGAAAACAGAGGGTCACTTTGGCAAAAGCAAGAAAGCCTGGGCTCTGTTACCAACGTGCTGGTCATGGGCACATGCAGAGGGGTCCTAATGGCTGCTGGGTCTGGGATTTAAGTCCAAGGTGGAAAAAGATCCCCTGGCATGGTGGGGAGGCACAAGGATCTTTCTGATGAAGTAGGAAGCACTTTACAGTTATTTCAGAAATAGCCTCAGAAAAGCCAAGTGGACCCCCGCCCCCACTCTCTTTTCTTCCTTCCTTTGGGTAGAACTGAGGGACTTACACATTCAGCCACTAAGACAAATTCCCTAACACTTCTTTTATGCTTGGGTTGGCTTTTGCTGTTGTTGTCTTGGTCCCCCTCTCTCTTTGTTTCCTTCTTCATTCTCCTCCTACTTCTGCTCCTCCTTCTTGTTCTTTTTCTTCTTCTTGTTCTTCTTGTTCTTGTTCTTTCTTCTTCTTCCTTTTCTTCTTCCTTTCCTTCTTCTTCCTTTCCTTCTTCTTCTTCCTTTCCTTCTTCTTCCTTTTCTTCTTCTTCTTCTTCTTCTTCTTCTTCTTCTTCTTCTTCTTCTTCTTCTTCTTCTTCTTCTTCTTCTTCTTCTTCTTCTTCTTCTTCTTCCTCTCCACCATCACACCTGGCTTCATAGTACCTACCTGTTGCAAACAGAATCTGTAGTGGGAAAGTCCTGGCCTCAAGTAAGAGGGTAAATATGTGTGTCTGAGGACATAGACTTTGGAGGGGGCACTTGGGCTAACATCTTAGGCACTTTCTTTATTATCTAATTCTGTCTCAATTTAATGCTATGAAGAGGGGCTAATAATATTATTATTATCCACATTTTGATCACGAGTTAAAGATTTTTAAAAGTGTGGCAGAGATCTTGCACCTAGTAAAGGCCCAGGAAATATTGGATTCAGAGGACAAGACTCAAGAGAGACATTTCTTTCTATCTGATCTCTTTGGTAGTGCTTGAAAGGTTATATTATGCATATACCTTATTCATTTAAAAGAACCCTTTGTGTATATGAGCATTAATGTGTGTGACTATTGATAATTACATACCATAGGGCATATGTGGAGGTCAGAGGGAATCCTCAGGTGTTGGTCCTTGCTTTAGGTTGCTTGAGACAGGTTGCCTTTTTTTCCTGCTGCATATACAAGGCTAGCTGGCCCACGAACTTCCATGGAGAGATTCTGCTGTCTCCACTTCTCATCTCCTCACAGGAACACTGAGCTTGCAGGTGCACACCCCTGCTACCACATCTGTGGAGATTCCAACTCGAGTCTTTATGCTTCCACAGCAAGCATTTTACCCACTGAGACATCCTCCCAGCCAATACTACCTTTTTTTTTTTAAGGTGGAAAAAAGTCACCACTATTCAAAGGGGATTTTAATCAACAGGGAAAAGGACAAGAAACATACACAATGTTTCCTTCTTTCTAAGAGTAATTTTTCCATTGGTAAAATGAGGGTACTAGTGGCCCAGCATCATGGGATGTTAATGAGATAAGAGCTCAGAGCAGTGTCTAGCCTGTGGTTCTTGGCTCTCTTCAGTGAAAATGTTCCCTCCATACCACCTGCTCCTTTAGCCTAGTTCTGCCTTCCTCATAGCCACTAACCAGAGGGATTGCTAAGGAGAGAAGAGTTCTGGGTATAGAACCTCTGTTCCTTGCTACCACAAGAACCTCTGGAATTAGTGTTCAGTCTGAGCCCCTCTAGCAGGTTGGCCAAGGACTTTTATAGTCAGCAGTTTCAGGAAGATGGCCAGCATATCCCTCCTAGGGATAGCAGCCAAACATGGCATATCAAGTTGCAATAAATCTAAACACTGCTCATCATATTAAGGCTGATGGTGCAACCTAGTAGGAGAGAAGGGGGTCCCAAAAGCAGGCAAAAGAGCCTGGTGTGGTGGCGCACGCCTTTAATCCCAGCACTCAGGAGGCAGAGGCAAGTGGATCTCTGTGAATTCGAGGCCAGCCTCGTCTACAAAGTGAGTCCAGGACAGAGCCAAGGCTACACAGAGAAACCTTGTCTCGAAAAACAAAACAAAACAAAAAAGCAGGCAAAGGAATCAGGGACAGCTGCTGCTCCCACTGTTAAGAGTCCCACAAGAACACCGAGCTATATAACCATAACATGTATGCAGAGGGCCGAGGTCAGATCATGCAGGTTCCCCGATTGCCACTGCAGTCTCTGTGAGCCCCTGTGAGCCCTGGCTAGTTGGTTCTGTTGGTGTTCTTGTGGTGTTCTTGTGGTGTTCTTGTGGTGTTCTTGTGGTGGTCTTGTGGTGTTCTTATGGTGTTCTTGTGGTGTTCTTATGGTGTTCTTGTGGTGTTCTTGTGGTGTTCTTATGGTGGTCTTGTGGTGTTCTTGTGGTGGTCTTGTGGTGGTCTTGTGGTGGTCTTGTGGTCTTCTTGACCTCTGTGGCTCTTACTATCCTTCTTCATCCTCTTCTGTAAGATGCCAAGAGCTCTGCCTAATGTTTCCCTTCCACTGTACATTCTAACAAACCCATCCCAGCCTGCCTAAAGTCTAAAACAGGTTTCACTGCCCAGAGTAACGAGCTATTCCACAGACTGAGTACAGGCTCAGTTCTATATAAGAGCTCAAGCAACATCGCTATTTCTCAGGTCTGTACTGGCTTTTTGCCTGGATACGTTGACAGACTGCTGATGGCTCTGGATCTGTACTATGGCAGGTTCAAGTTCAGTGGGAAAGGAAGGGCCTATTTAGAACTGGATGCAGAAGTCTTGCCACATCTCTGCCTCCATCTGGTCACAAACCCATTGCGGTACCAATCCCCCCTTCCAGGCATTATGTAATGCCAGGCCTATCTTATCAGAAGTTAAACCATATTCCAAACATAAGGGTTGCAGCATGACAGATGAAAGTCCCCAGAAGGAAACTGAGGCACTGTTAGCAGGAGAAGGGAACATGGCAGCATGCATGTCAGAGTCTAGCTGAGAGCAAGGTCATAAAAAGGGAAATTGAAAAAAAAAAAAAAAAAAAGGCCGGAGGTAGTAGGGGAAATTGGTCTGTATCAGATTCCAGCATTTCCTGGCTCTTGATCTGTAACTTTGGACAGCTTTATTAGTTACTTGCCTTATTGCCATGACAACATACCCTGACCAAAACACCTTAAGGGAAAAAGAGTTTGTTTTGGCATTTAGGTCCAAGGAACAGTCCATCACAGGGGACCAACACTGCGGCAGGAGCCTGAGGCTGCTGGTCTCATTGCATCTGCAGTCAGGAAGCTGAAGGAGAGAGGACAGAGGGGTCAGATGACTTTATTGTTATTATTATTATTTTACTCAGTCCAGGACCCCAGGGCATGAAATGCTGTTGCCTGCAATTGAAGTGAATTCTCCCTTTAAACTAACCTGGTCTAGATGATGCCCCACAGGCATGGCCAAAATCTGTCTGTAAGGTGACCCTAGATCCTGCCTAGTTGACACTCAACATTTATCATCAGCCTTTCCCTTTGTCACCCTGCTTTAGGCAGCTAGGAAGTACAGCTCTCTGCTGGCCTCTGGTTTTGCACCTTCGCTGTTCTTCCTAGGCATCCATGAGGTTGCATCCTGTTTCCCCAAAGCTGTGATGATTGTGAAGGGCCCCTGCCCCATGGACAAGCTAAGCCCATAGGCCCTAAATCCGGAAGGTGGGATCAGATCTTGCTTCTTCCACTACCTGCTCCACAGCTTCATCCTTTCGGTACCTCTTGTGTCTCCCCACAGAAATGCAAGCTGTGGCACCTTAATGAGTTTTGCCATAGAAGAGGCCTGCCCCTAGGTTGCTTAGCAACCTCTGACATCATCACCTACCTGCCACTAGGTGTGTGCCAGGGGCCCAGGATAAAAGGAGGAACTCACCACCCATCATCATCATCATCATCATCATCATCATCATCATCATCATCAACATTCTCTCTCTCTCTCTCTCTCTCTGTCTCTCTCTCTCTCTCTCACTTGTCTCTTGTCCTCCTGGGGTGCCCCTCTCCCCTTTTCCTTATCTCCCATGCTTCTATCACAAATCTCTCCATATCAGATCTGTTGTCGCACTCTATTTATTTAATGATAACAGTGAGTATGAATGTCTTCACAGTCAGCTCCATGTCAAGCATGCGACAGTGGCCGGCACAGAGAAACCTTTTCTCCATATGTGCTGTCTTCTTCAATTTCACTATTAGGTATCTTGGTTGTAGAACCAGTGGTAAGACAATTTTCACCAAGTGTCTGTGAGGGGATTTTATTGAGGGAAATAGCTGCAAAAAAAAAAAAAAAAAAAGGACAATAAAATGGGAGCAGCCTGGAGAGGTGTCAGGCCACAGTGGAAGTACCACTGCACCAGAAAAGGAAAGCTGTGAGGAAACATTGTACATTCCCAGGAACAGGAGAGTTCTCATGCCAAATCAACTCCTCAGAGGCCTCCCCAAATGCCCCTGGGCTGCATGGGTGCTTGCTGCTACGTTACCACTGGCTGGGAGTGACCTGAGCACAAAGGCCAGGATGGCTGTCCTCAGTCCTTTGTATTCCTTGTGTTTGAGGGCCTCATCTTTGTGCTCTGCCAGGTCCCTGTAGACTTTGAACTTCTACAAGGCCTGTCTCACTCTGACTGTAACTCTAGCCCCAGCCCCAGCCCCAGGCCCGGCCCCAACAAGGTCAGTGCTTGTGGCATGGATGGACAGAGTAGAGCCTGCAGTCCCAGTATGGCAACTGACAGTGGGTTTTAAGTTGGGTTTCACACAGGAGTGAGTACTCTCATGCAGTGCCCACATTTCCTTCTAGAAATCACCAAGTGAGCCCAGCCGGTTGGTTCAAGCTTCCGCTTTGAGGTGGAGCTCTGTCATGTGACGCTGCCCCATGTGCCTTGCTGCCTGAGTCTCCTCTTCCCTCTGAACAGTGTTCCCTGCAATTGTTCCCTTGCTGATTCTGCTGCCAAAACTACAACTGAAAATCAAAGAGCATTTTTAATGAAAAAGACCCTTCATGTCCCTTTCCCCTTCAAATCCAATGTAATAAATTTGAGACTGTTAGTGACATTTAAGCCCGTCTACATGTCCCCGCTCTGGAGGGAGACTGTTCTTGTAATTGTTTCAAATAGTAAAATCTCTTTACATTTCACCCTATGACCTTTTCCTTCATATAATATCAACAATATAGAAAACAAATGTTTGATGTTTCGGAAGCAGGTTTTGGTGCTTGGGTGACCAGTAATCTTGCCACTCTTCACATTCATTATTCAGAGAGTGTCTTTGGAGTGCACTTTTCAGAAGGTTAATTTGCATATGCGCGTCTCTTTTGTACTTCATGCTATCTAAGCATGGCGCACAATAACTCTCCTGAAAAAGTATCGTTTTACATTATGATAATATTAAGAGGGATTTCTTAGCTTAGGCATCCTGACATGCTGTTCTTCCTTGCCCAGGCGTGGAATGAGTTGCTGGCATTTGGAAAACACGTTAGTGGAGAACAAAGCATACCTTGCTTCTGCTCTCAGATGGGTAACAGATGTCCCGAGGCTGTCTTATTTGGAACCTGCATGCAAGAATTTTGAAGGCCCTGCTAGTAGTCCCCGAATCTTGTCTGCTGCACTTTGTTCCATCTTTGCAGCATCTCTGACTGCCTACACGGCTCTCACTCCCATTTTCCAAGTAAGGAGAGGGACCATTTAGGTCAGCGATGCAAGTCAAAGTTGTCTTCCCTTTGCTGATCTGTCATTCACAATGGGAGTTCGTGGATGACAGGTGAGTCCTGCCCACATCATGCCAGTGTGAACGGGCGCGATGCATCCTGGCATCCTTCCTGTCACACCAGCTGCACACCCAGGTCATCCACCATAAGCAGCTGGAGTGGGTCGGGTAGAGGCAGGCTCAAATTCATGGACTGCACGTGGCTTCCTTTGTGACAAGGTGCTGTCTTGTGTAGATTTGTGGGCAGTTTTGCTGTCCAAGTTGGAGGAAAAACCAAAGACAATTATGGTATGCTTGGAATTCCAGGCCAGAGTGCTTAGGAGAGACGAGATGGGCTTTCTAGTTTTCGGTCTCCCCACTTTCCCCAACCCAGCCTTTCTTTTTCTGGAAAGAGCACACTGATTATGTTTGGGGAGCCAACTTCCCCTCACCCCAAACTGAGTAATTGTGTCAGAATAGCCCCATGAGCCAGCCAAGCAGTGAGGAACTAATTAGCTAGTCTAGATATCCTTGCTTGGATTTCAAAAGATGTCTCCTTCTCCACCCCTCTTTTCTTTCTTTTCTTGTACTCCATGTTAGATTCAGATCTGTGAGAGCTCAGTGCCATCTTGGTTTCATGAGAAAAGAATCTGAAATTGATGCCAAGAAGGATAAGTTGAGGCCGAGAGAAAGAAACCGATTTCCATATTATTGAGCCTCAGGATCCAGCAGAGGCTGTGCTTGTAAATATCCTACTTATGGGAGACAATATATTCTCCTTCCTTTGCTAAGATGATTTGGGTTGTATTTTCTGTCACAATTGCCTGAAAAAAAGTTCCGAGGCATGGTATCAGACATCACAACACTCACATAAATCTAAATAAAGGAAATATGTTTTTCTGGAAGTAATTATATTCTGTTGGCCATTCCATAAATATTTATTGAGCTTCTGCTCTATGACATCTATTCTATTATAAGCTGTGGGAGATTCGAAGCTGTTCCCAAGAGACAGACGGCCTGATGGGAAGAGGCTTTGGAGTGAGGACAAGTGGGAAAGGAAGACAAGGAGGGAAGGGAGGAAGGCCCATGAAGGAGAGATAAACCTGTTTTCTTTACAATCCCAAGTATGGGATCGGACTGGTCTGCTGAGAGAACAGGTGAGGTTAATCCAATAGAAGACCAACCACCTGGTACAGGAGCTTGATTGTTGCCAGCTGAAAAGATCCTGTGAACAGACTCTGGGAGGAGATATATAAATGAGCCCAGACTTGGAGGCGGGGCTATTGGAGACTTTGGATAGTTTTGGCTGTTTATTGCTCCACTTCGAGACACTCCTAGGGAGAACAGCTCGAGGGAAGGCTTAGGGGCTCTAGCTCCTGCTGAGGTTCTGGGTTCTGGTTACTCTAGGTCCCAGCAGAAGAAATCCTGCTGATTACGCCAGGTGAATCACTCCTCGGAACTGATATCCTTACGGTTTTGTTATTGTGTTCCTTAATCCTCTTCCTATTGGTTTGGTTAGTTGGGTTATAAGTGACATACACTCGGTTAATAAGTTGTAATAAAAAATATTGGTTAAGAAAATTGAGCTTACAGGCCCAGGAGATGCAGGTTTTAGGTGAATGGGACCTGTGAAAATGCTTACTTCCATGAGGGATGGAGAAGTTTCCTTTCTGATAGTGGAGCTCTTTCCTGATCTCTTGGTTCCGGGTACTCAGCTCAGTATCATGCAGAGGACAAGTGGCCAGTAAATATAAAGGCTGTACAGTGTTGTGTGGTTCTCCTGGGGACGTATAAAGAAATGCCTTGTTACTCCAGACAAAAACTAACACATTGGAGTTGGACAAGACAAACAAACAAGGAAAAGATCCCAAGAGAAGGCACAAGGATCAGCAACTCCCCTGTTCCTACACCTAAGAACCCCATAAAAACAATAAACTGGAAGCCTTAATAGAAATGCAGAGGGCCTGGTACAGACCCGTTGCAGGTCCTGTGCGTGATGCTCCAGTGAGTTTGTGTGAGCTTTGTTTTCTTCGTGTCCCCATCCCTTCTGGCTCTCACTCTTTCTGCTTCTTCTTCCACGGGGTTGCCTGAGGCCCAGGTCTCTTACTCTCTGCATAGTGTCTGGCTGTGGTCTTTGTATTTGTTCCCATCTGCTGCTGGAGGAAGCTTCTCTGATAACAGCTGAGCAAGGCACTGACTGACCTGAGTATAGCAGAATGTCATTGGGATCCATTTCATTGCTAGTTTTTTGCTTTGTTTTGTTTAGAACAGTAGCATTTGGTTTTACCCTAGATGCCTGCGCTATCTAGTTTCAGGTTGTTCATCACCCCATCAGTGTTCTGTATGGACTCCATCTTGTGGAATAAGCTTAAGTGAAATCAGACATTGGTTGGTTGCGCCCACAACCTTTGTGTCACTGTTGCCCTAGCATAGCTTGCAGGCACGGCACCATTGTAATTCAAAGAGTTTGCAGCTGGCTTGTTGTTTATGTTTCTCTTGTGATAGTATGCAGAGTACCTTCCTATTTGAAAGATGCTACACTATAGAAGTGAAGTCTTTATATAGGCACCAGCTCAACTTCTCCACGCTCAATGACTTGTGTAGGCATTGTTTTCAGCAATGGGGTCTTGCTGTAGGTTTGTGGAAAGTAACCTATAGACTTAGCAACAGCCTGAGTTGATTGGGGGTTCCATTGGGACCCCTTTAGCCAACATCTCAATTATATGTAACACAGTCTCAGTGCTGGAAGCTCCATTTGGTGACAAGAAATAGCCAGTTAGAGCTCTCCAATATTTGCCAATTTCATTTAGATTGTCTTCATATATGTATATATTTTAGGATGCTTTTACTGTATTAGGTTTCTAAATTCCCCTCAAATGGCCCCTAATTTTAGTTGTCCCCTCATACTCCTGTAGTGGATGTAAGCATGTTTTTGTTTTGATCCCAAGTGTGGGATGGGGAACAGACTTGTGAGAGAACAGGTGATGTTTATCCACTTAGAAGTTGAACCACTTCATGGGGGGGGGGGGACGCTTTTTGGGTCTTGGTATTATTTGGCTGTTCACCGCTCCACTTTGAGACCTCTGAGAGCAAACTGCTCCAGTGAAAGCTTCAAGGCTTTGAGCTCTGGCTGCAGCTCCAGGTTCCAGCAGCAACTTTGGTGGAATTACTGGCCTGCTGAAATCCTGCCGATTAACACCAGGGGAATTGCTCCCAGGAACTGAATTCAAAAAGATCTACTTCTCCTGTTCCCATAAGCCTCTTTTCTCTCCCATCTAGGGTAGGTGGGTTGGACAGGAGGTATAAGCATTTAAAGAACCCCAAATAAAGTAGCTATGGACAAGGCGAAACCTACATACTCCGCTCTTCATATCCTTCCTCTCTGTTTCTCTTTGCTTGATTCTCCTGTTCTATAACATTCTATTGTGTTTCCCTTTCCTAATGAGAGGTATCTGTCCCCTCTGCTCCCTTACTCTACACCTAACCTCTGTGGTTCTCTGGATGGCAGCTTGGTTATCATTGGCTTGCAGTTAATATCCACATGTAAGTGAATACAGAGCATATATGTGTTTCTCGGTCTGGGATACCTCACTCAGGATGATTATTTTTCCAGTTCCATCCATTTACCTGGGGGTTTCATGATTTCTTCTTCTTCTTCTTCTTCTTCTTCTTCTTCTTCTTCTTCTTCTT
>OU015746.1:104607011-104645929 GCA_907169655.1 Acomys percivali | reverse complement strand
TTTAAATACTTTGTTTATCTTTATTATACATGTAATGTAGCAGAGAAATTTACTTTTGCAATTATTGATATTTCCAGAGTTTAAGTATCTTATCCTTTCTTCCCAAAGCACACCCCCCCAAAAAAGTTTTCACATGTAACTCGTTGAAAAGCAGCATCAGAATGCACTTCCGCATTAGGAACAGTTGTCCACAGTGAGAACAGCACCAATGGATGCATTCTAGTGGCCCTAAGGATGCTCCAAGCAGCACTGCTGAGTCTGTGGTGCTAGGCAACCGAAAGGCAGGGAGCATTTCCTCCTCTGTATAGAGCTCTGCTCCAGCCCAGGGAAGTGACCTTCTCTCTTTTTGTTTGCTCACGAGCGTTCCCTACCACGAATGGTTTTAGATGCTGATTGTCACACACATACCACCCTTTGGAAATACCTGTGTCAGTTTGCTGTTTCGCATGTATCTAACCCCTGACGTCATCTACTCTAGACACTCCTCATCAGGATTCAAACAATCCCAATGAGTTAAAAGCAAAAATGTAAGTTTTCCTTTGGGGCTGGGGCAGTGGTGGCATCCACCCTTAATCCCAGCACTCAGGGGGCAGAGGCAGGTGGATCTCTGAGTTCAAGGCCACCATGGTCTACAGAGTGAGTTCCAGGACAGCCAGATCTACCCAGAGAAACCCTGTCTCAAAAAAAAAAAAAAAAAAAAAAACAGAAAAAAGAAAAGAAAAATACTTTTCCTTTGTTTCTTCAGCCCTGTTTTTGTTGTGGGGATTCTTGTTGCCAGTTTAAATATGCTCTTAGTTGCTATGATAAAACGCTGAGAGAAGCAACCTAAGGGAAGAGGTTTATTTTGGTGCCTGGTTTAGGGGGAACGTTCCATCCTGGTCAGGGAGCCACGGTGACCAGCAGGAACATGTAACCAGTGCTTGTTACCTGGAGCTGGTAAGGAGGCAGAGAGCTAGGCTGTAATCAGAGTAGACTACAGCCCCCCCAAAAACTGACTGCCCTCTAGCTCGGCCCTACCTCCTAAAAGTTCCACAACAGTCCAAGACAGCACCACCTGCTGAGATCTACTGTGCAAACTCATGGGCCTATGGAGGACTTCCCACATTCAAACTACAGCAAATTAAGACATGAAGCTAAATGTCTACACCTGTATCCTTTAATAGGACACAGATGGGTGTGTGCTGTGTATACTGTGTTATGGCCTGCTTTTTTCCCAACACGTGCACTATAATGGACAGCTTGCCATATAGGCATATCAGTACCTAGAACTTGCATTTCTTTTTACTTAAAAAGCGTGAGTTATTCATTCATTTATCTATAGAGGGACAGAGATTGACTCTAGAGCCTCATGTATTCTAGAGAGTGCTTTATCACTCACCCATGTTCCATTACTTTATTCTGAGGCAGAGTCTTATTAAATTGTTCCAGTCTTGTCTCTTGACCCTCCTGTCTCCATTTCTGGGACAACATATTCATGTCTTCACCCTCATGCCTGGCTGTGTTCCCCCTTTCTAAGTAGCTATATAAAATTTCATTATGCGATGAACTGTGGTTAATTTTTTTAAACCAGTTTCTATCTGATAGACATTTGGAAGCCTTGCAATTTCTCCAACAATTTTAAAGGAAGCAGATCTTACCACAGAAAGACGCTTTCTGCTCTCAAAAGACAGCCTGTCCTCTATGGAAATAAGCGACTCTCGATTCACACAATTAGAAGGTGTGTGATGCGTGAATGCCTCCTTCTCTTCTCCATTCAGCCTGATGAGAACCAGAACAGCAGCATCAGCATATGCTCCAACTGTTCACTTCCTGTTTCACAGGAGCATCTTCTCTTGACTGGAGAGGGTGGCTGCTGAGCTGCCACCTCACTGTGCAAGCCAGCGTGGCTATGTGAATGTGAGGCACCTGTTCCCCAGAGACAAAGAAAGGGGGCAGCTGGAATCAGTTTCCTGGGATCCCCTCAACTGAATGCCAGTCTTCTCCTGCTGTAGGACACACCTCTGTTTGCAGATTAAGAAAATGCAATGGCATGATTACCTCAGATGTGCATGCAGTCACACACATGCATACAACGCCATATATGGCCTTACACACAATCATGTACACACATAGGCACAGCTGTGGGCATGAACTCCCACACGGAGTAATTTTGCTAATAAAGATCAGAGGCTCATTGGGTGCTTGTTCTCATGTTGGGAGAGGGGCTAGGATAGGGAAAGGACCAGAGGACCACAGAGCCCTTAAGTCCATCCCCTAACCAACTGGCACTAGCCCCAGTGGCTGGCATCCATTGACTTGGGGGAGCTGTTCCATGCCAGCTGATCCCTCCAAGTACCTTTCTCTGGGGTGGCCATTTGCCCTTTCTGGTGACAACCTTGTCAGATATGGGACAGCTGCTAAATAGAAGGGCCACATCTGGTATAGAGTTAAGCTCCCTGGCCACTGACTGCTATTTCCTGTGCTGGGGGCTCAAGGGCCCACTTCTTCCAGGTCAGCAGAAGGCTTAACATTGGAAAGAATCATCCCATCTGGTTGAATTCAGCTCAAGGTTGCCTGAACATCTACTCTATGCAGGAGCTTTGACACAGTGGACCGGAGGCTGTTTCCAGGTCTGTGCTTTCCTGGGGCTGTATGTCAGACACAGCTGAACTGCTCTTGACAGCAGAATACCCTGTCATCAGTACAGTCTCCTCAGCATATCCTGGAGGGAAGGCAGGCTCTAAAGGTGGAAAGCAGCATTTAGGTCAAAAGCCAGTGCTTGATGTGGTGTCATCTTCCTTATCTCCCTCCAGAATTGCGAGGATCAGTTCCGGACCAGTTTCCCTGGTCCTCACTGTCTTGGTAAACCCAGTGCTGTTTGGAGGGCATTGGGTCTCGGGGATGAAGATGCTGCAGTATAAAAAGTATGAAAGGTATGATTTTAGGAGAAAGGGGTTTCAGCGTGTAGCAGCCATTCTGGAATGTGTCTAGAACTCTGAACATCTTACTATAGCCATGAGAAGAACCAACCAACCAACCAACCAGCCAATCAATGATAGTGGTAACTTCTAGGAAGAGAAAGAACTGCAGCCAAGAGCACCAAGGTGTGCATACTTTTATTTTCGAGCCTCTCCAGGAAGCTCTCTCCACACTGGCTCCTTTACAGAGACTCAAGTTAGTGAGAAGCGACATCAGGCTGATCAGGAGAAAGAGGGATGTGGCACAGGACATCATACATGCAAAGGCCTCAGGAGAAAATAAGCCTGGCTTTCCCTCGGAACTCCAAATAGACTGGCTGATGACAGTAAGCACAGGAAGCTGGCTGAGGAGCCAAGGATCTTAATGCAGAAGGCACTGGAGGGAGGATCTTGACCTTTTTTTTTTTCTTTTCTAAAGAGGTGGTGTTCGTAGGTGCAGAAGGAGACGCGATCAATCAAGAAGTGGTTGAAGGCGTTGAAGGCTGAAATTGGGGTGTGCTGGACCAGGTGGCAGTAGTGGGGAGAGATGGCTTCTGGGTGTGAGCATGTATGCCAGTGTATCTGGGAAGCAGGGAGCTGGGCTTCAAGTGAGGGCCGGGTGTGGAGGAGTGAGAGCCAAAGTGGCACCTGGGTATGAAAAGGCTGTCTGTGTTCATAGGATGAAGTGGTAGGTGGCTTTGGGGGACACTGTTGGACAGAACAAAGATTTATTTATTGCATTTATGTGTGAATGTTTCACATGTGTCTCTCTCCGTGTGTTCCCAGAATATACCCAGAGGTCAAAGGACAACTTTCAGGAGTCGGTTCTTTCCTTCTCCCAGCTGAGTTCCAGGGACTGAACTCAAGCCATCAGGGTTGGTGGTAAGTGCCTTTATTTACCTGCCTTTCTCGAAAGAGGCTGTTGACATCCCACCATCTCTCCAAGGGCCCAGGATTTTAAATCTTTCTCATTTAGTAAATGTAAGATAAGGTCCTGGGGAAATGCTGGGTCAAAAGTTCACTAAAGCATTTGATGCTTTGTTCCTTCAAACAGTTTGCATCTCCATTAGCACCACCACCACCTTTTAGCTGGTATCTCTTTCCAGCTAAAGGGCACAGCTTTACCCAGCCACACACTATACCCCTGCCCCACCCTTGCCATCCTGGCTTGGGATTCTCACTCTGACCTGTTTTTAGTTTATTAAAAAAAAAAAAATCAATGGTGTCTGATCTGATAATACCAAAAAATTTAATAAAAAATAATAAGTTGTTATTGTAAAAATAAGAGGCATTTGACAGTGTGGGATGCTCACTCAAGATTAAACACAAGATATAATGGCCATTCCTTGTTTGTGCCTCTGTGTGTACTAAGCACAGATGCCAAAGCCCTGTGCAATCCTGTATAGTTGAGCTGTGATAGTGACTCAGAACAAGGAAGCTTGGTTGCTGTTGGGGAAGTAATTTTTTTTTTTTTAATGAGAAAAAACAAACTGAAATCCACTTTCCAAACAAACACATCTCTTGGTAAGGATCAGCACTGCCTTCCTACAGTGACACAGGAGTGGCATTCAGTTTATTAAGACAAGCTCCTTTGTATTGATATATTCATACATAAAAATAGATTTAAGTCCTGCATTTTGGTAGTTCTAAATGTAATTCTTCCTTGACTGTCCAGTGGGATATTTGAAAATCCTTGTGGGACCGAACAACCTTTGTGTGACTATCCTGTTACCACTTACTAAATGCCCCCACAACCTCAAGGTATTATGACAAATAAAGGGGTTTTACTTGCTCTAAAGCTCAGGGGTGAGGTGGGGCAGGTGGGGTGGCAAAAACTCTCCTCCAGGAAGTGCTCCTCTGGGGTCTTCCTGCTGAGCTGGTTCCTTACTCTAGGAATAGCTGAGCATTCTACAGCATCCACTTCTGGCTCATTCTTTACAGCTGTTGCCATCTCATGGCTCATTGCTGCAGGACACAGTGCAAGCTCGGTAGCCGGCAGGACTGGCCAGTGACAATTTGGCTGGACTCAGTGCTGCAGCTGAAAGTTGTGTGTTGAAGTGTCTGCCTCTGGGTGTTAAAAGCAGGACCCAAATCCTCCATGTTGCATTTGATGTAGCAGAAAGTGCCTTGCTGTTCAGAGCATCCTGGTCTGAAGCCAGGTCACCTTCCTGTAACTAGCTATGGTCTTTGGACCATTCACCAAGCCCTTCCGGGTCTCACTATACCCCTCTGTTAAGTAAGAGTGCACACCTATCTTCCCTTTACTCACGGGATGTTATAATAAAGAAAAGGGACAGAACACTTGGGTGGTAGGCTCCCACATCCTTACAACCCTTTGAGATCTTTTCATTTTTGCACAAGCAGGAAATACTTAGTATATCCCTTTTAAACAGAAGTGTACCATGTTTCTGCCTAAGACCATTGTGTTTAATAGTTACTAATTCTCAGAATCCTCTCTCTGGGTTAAGACTCTCCATCTGCCTTAAAACCACTGTGAGGTCCACCTGTGCCAGGTGGCAGTGCATAATGACTTAGTAGTCACCAAACGTGATCACAGCCTTGGTATCCTTAGGTGGCTGCTTGCAACAGGCCCTATCATTTTGCCCTGTCTCAACTCATCAGTTAGGGGCACAAGACCAATCAAGGCATAACATGTATTTTTTTTCTCGATGCACATTAATGTTGATCCTGTGTCACAATGTACATTCGCATTTTTTTCCATTATTGCTATCGGAGAAAGGCCTGGTCCTTTCCCGTGTCCAAATGCTAGGAGGTTGCTGGATTAGCTCACCTTCAGCCCCTACAGCATGCCCTACTGTGTCCATCTTGTCCAAGATGCTTGGCCCTTACTCAGTGGATGGTCAAATGTAGGAGAAAGGCTTTTTAGCATACAGATACAAAAGAGGGGCCGATGAAACCTTATGAACCAGGGATGGTATGTACTCACCTATTCAGGCACTCAAGCTTGCATTTAGAAAGCTATTGCATTCTGGCAAGAAAATTAATTTTATCTCAGTCCCCAATTTGAGTGTCAAAGACATATGGACCACTTGCCCTGGGGTCAGGCTGTGCTTGGTTCGGTTTGGGAAGGGCTGACTCGCTTTCATAGGCGGGAGGTGTGCTCAGAAGCGGAGAATTCATTATAACCAGTTAGTCATCCATAGAGACACTACCCATGGGCGGGGTGCACTTGGAGCTCTCCTGGGGGGCCTGTTCCCGAGGCTGCTTCCCTAGGTAGATGTATGGCTAGTTTCAAGCCCATGGAGGTTGGGTTCTGTTGGTACTCGGAAAAAGGCCCCTTAAAGAGCCCCTCACAGGCAACGCAGTAATCCAAGCATCCACTGCTAAGATAACTTTTCCAGAGACCGCTGTCTAGGGGAGCCGGGATGGATCCTAGTCAGATATCACCCAGTGGACTCCAGAGCCCACTCTTACTCAGTTCTCTGCAACCTGGGGTTCAGGGTGACAGAAAAAAAAGGACCACTATAAAGTCTCAGGGGCAGAAAAAACATGTACATAAGGAGAACCCAGGTGGCTGGAGCGCTAGGAGACAAGGCGAGGTCAGCCGCGCACAGCTGCCCGGGTCAACCGGAGTTGCGCTCCGCCAGGCGAGGATGACTCAGGTCTTTACCGCCAGCCCGCGCGAGGGCTCCACAAAGTTCCTAGTCACACCCTAGAGCTTGTGTGAGGATGGGGACAAGGCTTTTCCATGGGTGGGGACCTAGGCGAAAGGGAAGTCCTGGGGCTTCCACTGTAGGTATTCAGAAGCCTCCTCGCTAAGGCTCAGCTGCCTCCTCCGAGGCTGGGGGTGGTGCGGGTAGGCTTAGGGCTCCGAGCATAATGAAGGATGTCCGCCCAACTCCGTGCTGCGGTTGCTTCTTCTCCCGCTCGGACACCCCGGTTTCTGGGTGCACCGCATAACGGTGCGGGCCCCGAGCCTCGCTAGCTCGGAAGCACCCCAGCCCATGGTCTTGAGCGCCTGAGGTGGCTGTGCCAGCGCCCTGTGTCCGAACCCAGACTCGGGCGCCCGCGTTGCGACTGCAGCGCCACCCTCCGCGCTTTCCACTAGTAGCCGCGGCAGTGAAGCATCGGTGGGCGGCCACGCCGCGGTGCACTCTCCAGACCCCGACCCCCTTGTCCCATCCCCAGCCCGCTCCGCCGCAGTACCAGCGGGTCCGCTGCCACCGCTGCCGCCTGCTGGCCTTTTCCAGACTTCTGCCTCTTCCCAGGGAACCGCGAGGGGCGTGGGGAAGGGGTCGCACCATCTCTAGCCTCCGCAGACTCCTATCCCAACGCCTCTGACCCATCCCCGGGGTTCTTGACCAGAGCAAGCACTAGCAAAGTGTGGAGCAGCGGGGTCCTTGGCCTCGCTCCTGGGCCCCCGCATCCACTCCGTTCTGGTTGCTAGGGCCTGGGGACCGCCCGGGGCCACCGAGAGTCGCACCCGTGGCGGCGGACTGCGGAGTTGTAAAGAACTCAGCGGCCGCAGTGGGCCGGGCAGGGCAGGGCACGAGCCGTGGCGGCCAAGGACACTAGAGTTTGAGAGTCTCCGCCCGCGAGACGCCTCTCACCCTCCCGCCGCGGCCCGCCGGACTCCCCGGGGCCGCCGAGGCGGGGCCGGGCAGCTGCGGCGGCAAGAGGCGCGTCTCGCTCCCTCCTCCTGCTCCTGCCTCCTTCCCAGCGCTCCCTCCCGCCTCCTCTCCGCCCTCCCCCCACCCCACCCCCGACTCCGCTCCCTTTTTCCCCTGCTCCCCAAGTGAGCCCAGAGCGCGAGAGGCAGGAGGGGCGGCGCGCGGCGGAGCAGGCTGCCAAGCGCGCTCGCCCACCGCCCGCCTGCCCGGCGCAGCTCTCCGCGGCCGCTCCAGTCGCCGCCGCCGCCGCCCGCCGCCGGCGTGTCGGAGGGAGCCCAGGATGGCCGGGCCGGGCTCGCTGCGCTGCGCGTCCCGGGGGGCCTCGGCGCTCCTAGTCACCGCGCTTCTCTACGCCGCGCTGGGGGACGGGGTGCGCTCGGAGCAGCAGATCCCGCTCTCCGTGTAAGTGCCTAGTGCTGGGACTCCCGGGGAGGGGCCGCCAGCGCCCGGGGACTCGGGGAACCCAAGTTTGGGCGCCTGCAGGTGCGGCTGGGCAGGACCCGCCGCGGGTGCGGGCCTCGCCTCTTGCACCTGCCTCTCAGCATCGGCGTGGAGCAGCGAGACTGGGGTGGGACCTTCTCGCTCTCTCGGTAGGGTTAGGGTGTAAGACCTGGAGAGGTTCACCTCAAGTGACAGCACCAAGTTTGGAGCCGGTTTACCGACTGCAACTTCCACCGGCTGTTTTAATGGTCCTCTTTTCTGCTACCTTGCCATCCCACTTTTCCAGGAAGCGGGGGGATGGGTGGATTTCTTCTGAGTAGTATTTGCCAGGTGATGCTCATTTAAGGTGTTTAAGTAACCAGGCAGTTGTTTCTATGAAAGCCCGTGGTCTTTTTGGAGAGCCAGGGAGACTTGACACATTCTGAACTCTGGTGACCCCAGAACCTCTCCTGCGCTCCTCTGTGGTTCTGCAGTTTGGTGCTGGTAGTTTCTAAGAGAGAGCGTTTTCTCTCTTGATTTCCCATTTTCTTTAATGTTCTATCGTCCTGCTCCTTCAGCCTCAGCCCGGTGTGTGCGCGTGTGTGTGACGGTGACACTAGGTGTTAATATCTTCCTCTGCCCTTTCTTCCCATAGAGTGAAGCTGTGGGCTTCCGCTTTTGGTGGGGAGATAAAATCCATTGCTGCCAAGTACTCCGGTTCCCAGCTTCTGCAAAAGGTAAGGTTTCTGTGGTGACAGACAGCGATGATTTTTCTAGCACAGAAAATGGAGGCAGATTTAGTTTTTCCAAACAAACGTGAGCCCAGAGCTGCATCAGTTATCAGAGTAGTCTCCTATCTCCGGGTTCTTGGCATTGTACTGTGCAGTGACTTCTCCCTACCGACCGGTTATTTTTAGATGACACTTGGTTCTACACACAAAGAAAAGCAGGGTACTCACTCTGACACTGTCCTGGCTGGGGCTTGGAAACAGTGTGTTTGCCTGGCTCTTCTCTCAGTTGCTGTGCTGTCCCAGTGCGAGAGCAGATGCTTCCTTGGCCAAAAGATGCTAACTTCATCCAAGGGGCAGAACCGGCTCCTGTGGGATTTTTTTTTTTTTTGAGCCTCCACCTTGCATGGGAGTCGTGGGGTTCAGTGTATCAGACAGACACCAGCAGCATTGTTTGTCATCCCTGCAGTTGTACAATCCCATTATTCCCCAATCATCTAGACCCAGGGCTGGGGTGCATTACATCATTACAGATAAGGAGAATGAATGTGGTTATCTTTCCACTCAGCTGCACTGCCGGGTAATAAGCTTGGAGAGTGGTCCACAAACTTCAGAAATTGGTCTGCGTCCATATATTTCTGTAGAGTAATGAGAATGGAGAATTGATTATTAGGCACTTATCAGAAGCTGCATCGGTTTTAATTCAAATAGGCAGCATTATGCTTAAAATTACATCGTGAGCTATGTGGCCTCTTTTCCTCCTTCTTCTGAGATAAAGAGTGAGCTGGTGGGCGGGTGGGTGGGTAGAGGTGGAGATCAGAGCCAGTGAAGAGCATTTCAAGTTAGCAAATTAACCAAGTTAATCCAAATATTCTCTTGACAATAGAAAATAAGAGTGGCCTTTAGGGAACAATTCTCTGAGAATGGGTATAAACAGCTAAAATTGTTTAAGTTAACTTTTAAGCGTTTTAAAATGTGTTTTTTGGGCCAATGTGCCATATGTGTTGTGCATGCTGCCTGGTAACCGAGTCCATATTTTATTTATGGCATTCCATTTCAGAGAGTAGCATATCGGGGCATTATATGAAACCGTTTGTCACATGAAATTCAAGTATTATAATAAAGCATTATCCAATAATGGGATGGCAAAATATACTGGCTGGGGGAAAAGAGCCAGGCACCAGGTTCCTTAAAGCCATAGAGAAGACTGTTTACCTTTAGATTGGGAAGAAGTGCACTGAAATTTAGTCAGTTGGTCAAACTTGATGCTTTGATCTGCTTTTATATAAGACGGTCATTTACATGGCTTGGACCCGCCACATTTATAAGAATGGCCTTTCCCCCCTGGTATTCTTTTAATTTGGTCCAGCCTTGGCCGTACTCTGGCTTGCTGCCTGCTTGTCAGATGTTTTATGTGACGAGCTCCGGACTGTGACATAGCCTGCGTATTTTGTCTGTGCTTTGAAAGAAGTGACCGTATCGTATAACTTTAAAGAGACTCTTCTCATCTGCATGTTGTAGTTGTGGCCCCCCTGCTCCCCCCTTTTTGGTGTTGGTTGTACTTAGATAGCTTCTAGCTCAGATTTTGGGAAGCACATGAAATACATGTTTTTCTTCCTTTGGAAGTTAGAGCACACAACGCATGCTGCACAAACTCTATCAGCCCTATTGTTGCTTATTGTACAAGCAAGTTGGAAATGGCTCAGACACTTCTCTCGCCCTGCCCTCTTCTCACCTGGGTGGTCCTTGATATTGAACTTGCCAGCCGTGCTCCGCTCTTGCTGGGTCTGCAGCTGGACAAGTGTGTGATTGTTTCCAGCGGTGTGATGCTTAGTTGCCCTTCCTTGTTGCTGTTTTGCACCGTGTCCGTCATTCCAGGGGAAGGTGAAGCGGGTGCTTTCCGTTAGGGTCCAGGGCGGGTATCTGCTGCTGTGTGTCATCTTCCACAACAGGGGGAGATACCCATGGCTTTGGGTTGCTTGGCAAGTACTTTCAGGAGTGGTCAGAAGGGTGTGTGGTAGATGATTTGGGGAGCATTCTGCCGAGATCTTTGAGCCGTATTGATCTCCCAGATATGACTGTGTTCTTTAAGATGCTGAAGAACATTGGGTTAGAGAGTTCAGCATGAATGGGAAGAGATCTGAGATGCTCTGAGTGTGAGAGACGGAACGTCACTTGGAAAATCGAGGGTACTGTCACCCTCTTGCTTATTTTCAATTTTCTGGCAACTTGCATTAGGAATTATTTCTCTAAACCAAAACAGTGTGCATCAATCCATCACTTTTCTGTATCTTAACAAATGAGGTGCTTTGAAAATGAAGTAGATTCAATTGGAAAAATGCATTAACACTGTGTTAGGGAAACTCACAGGTGATAATACTGGGTTGCATAATAGACCGTAATTTCACTTGTAAGGTGTGGATATTTACATTTGACTCTCAGTTAAGGAAAAATGCACTGTATGCCACAATATAATCTGTATTTGTGTCATTTTCTAACTGGTCCTTCATGCTCTCGGTCAAGGTAGCATGTTCATCTTTAGAATGGAAGTTTTCTTTCTTTCTTTTTTTTTCATTCTTTTTTCTTTTCTTTTTTGACCCAGAGCCTAAACTTTCCAAAGTAATCATTATGAGTATAAATTAAATAAGAACTGGCCATCCACTTTGATGTGTTTGGAGACTGGGAGGTCTGCCATTTTGGCAGTGCTCTTTGTTAGGTGATGTGACTTGCAGTGGACTCTGAAGTAGACACTCACAGGGACTGTAAGTCACCACCACCTTACACAGGGTCATTGTTTTCCTCAGTTGTCCCTGGTTTGGTGCCATGGCTCTCCCTGCCAGTAGCTTAGGACACTACAGTAGGTCATCTATGTAGTCTTGCCCTCTTAGTTTCTTTTGTTTTTTTTCTTGGACATGGGATCCAAATGCTTTTTAAAGTGGTATGTTTTGGCTGTAGCTAAGTAGGTGGGAGTGAGTCATGAGCAGCGTGGGGGTTGTTAGAAGACCTCCGCCCACCCCAAGGCCAGTACTGGTGTGCCCCTGAGGGCCTGTCAGCTGCCGCCTTCACTGGTGCATACTGCAGGGCTTTCCCTTCTCCTCAGCTCTAAATTAACTTCCTATTGGACACATCTGTGCCAGTATTCAGCTTCATCTCCCTCTCCCCCAAAATGTGCTTTGTTGGGTCCTTTTAGGGAGGCATAGTTCTGTCACCTCTCTATTCTGGGAGTCATGGAGAAGTCTTCTAATAGGTCTGAAAACCTGGCTGTTAAACACAAAGGCACCACACCTTTAACCTTTGCAGTAGGAGTCATTAAACCCGTGTGATTTTCATCCCCACCCCCCAGGGGGATTTCCATGGAGGCTGAGTCTTTCATTCTGTTTAGACTTGCATTCAGGCGATGGATGTTTGTGGGAATAATGGGTTCTACTGACATTTCCCAGAATTGTGATGGTAAGCACAGGTAATATATGCTTCTGCCATCAACATCAACAAAGAGGCCCCGTTACCTTGGACACCTCCAGCAGCACTCACCCGGCCATTTGATTCTTGAAATGCTCAAGCAGGCTTTTGTGTTATCAACTATTTATTGAGATGGCCTTAATACATAAACTCGATGTGTCTCTCCACTGGACGGAGTCAGCAAAGTAAAAGGCCGGTTCCTTTAGCCATTTTTACAATTATGACTTTTCATCAATGCGGAAATCAATGGGCTTTTAAATAATTAACAATGAACATTTGTGAATTATGAATTGGGGGTTCGTGCTGTGCTGTCCTGAGGAAGCACAGCTCTACAGATCACGAAGGAGGCTCTGTTTTTTAGAATGAAGACAATTTACCTGCCGTCCCCAAAGCCGTTCAGCCTGTGTTGCCAGTGGTCCAGTCACAGCACCACTTCAGATTAGTAGACTTTGTCCTTTCATATTCTCTTTTAAAGCCTTGACAGTTCTGAAATGACAGTTCCAATTTTTCTGGTTAATTAGTGGTCTCATTAGCCCTGTCACCAGGACTAACGTTTGAAAGGTGTCTGTCCACTTAATGCCCACATGGTCCCTTGATAAGTTTTTGCGTGAGCCTCTTTGGTCTATCGTCTTTCCTAAGATTTCATCTCTGTCAGAGACACCCTGCTTTCTGTCTTTTACTCGGAGCTGCTGCAGCCTGTGCAACTCAAAGAGATTTGCATATGCTTATTAAGATTAAGGGGCTGAAAATATGAATGAAATTCTCGTTAGAGGAGAACCTCAGATTTCCATTCCATTGCAGCTATGAGTTTTGATCTGTTAGTGTGATGATCTTTCTAGTATTAATTAATAAATGGGTGCAGCTATCATAATATCAGTTTGATTTTAGGAAGACACATGAATATAAAAAAAATCGTCTATGATTATGAAACCTCTCGGGCATGGACAAACACAATCCGTGCTTCCAGTTTTTGGTGACGATATCACCTTATGGTAGGATAACCGAAGCCATAAGAACTGTGAGGCTGCCCTGCATACTTACGGCCTTTACTCCCTCTTCATTTCTTCGGTTGGAAGCATGTATCCACGGGAGTGCAGATTGGGATTTCAAACCTTGCTTTTGATCGATCTCCATCGGTATATGGTGCTCCCACATAAGGCAGCCAGTAAATGACTGAGTGTGCTGAGCTTGCTAAAATGAGTGCACATGTCATGTGAGCAGGATCCTTTGTCTCAGGGTTGTCATTAATCCAGATTTGCCATCACTGAAGCCAACAAATGGGCCTTTTCTTTATCCACACACACACAGGGTCTGTCAGGGTCCTCCTGTAACAGTAGTACCAGAGGAAACAGCCCCAAAGTCCAGTCTTCCAGGGCCTATGAGGCATAGAGTGATAGGGGGTGTAAGTTGCTTAAGATGCTATCATTTGACTTAGAGATTTTGTTGTGTCTGAGACCATAGAAGAAATTAAATATATGTTAATAGAGTGTCAGTCTGTGAATTGGCATATGAGACTTTACTTTCTTTTAATGCCATTTTTATGTGAAGACTTAATGGTCCATGTTTCATCTTGAATGACTTCAGTGAACTCTTGAGGACTGTCCACAGGGAAAAGTTCCCGAAACCTGCCTCTGATGACCCTGCTAGAACCTTCTTCTGTCCTCCTCAGTCCATTAAACAGAATGCACCTTTTCCTTCAAGGAGAGGAAGAAGAGCTGTTACATTCCCCAGGCTCCCCTGGGTGGTTAGCAATTGCCAGACTCTGAAGCTGACCCACAGTGCCCTTCACAAGGTAGCAGCCTGGGCCTGGACTCACCCTCAACACCTTGGGCTGCTGGCTGTGTAGCTGGTGTGTTGTGGGATGATCTGTATGCCAAGCCAGCAGAAAGTTATTATACAAATAGACTTTGATAAAAAAAAAATATAATGCTTCTAAAACACGACAAGTTTTTGTTTGCTTTGAGCAACACTTATGGGGCACTTGGTGGGTCCTCTAAAGGAGGCGTTCCACTTTGCAGTTTGTATTAAATATATACCTTAGATAGCTTTTCAATTACTCCTGATCAGGATTATGAAAACATACAACTCAGAGGCCAAATTGTATGTCTCAAGGCCGTATTGGAAGGCAAAGCATTCTCTCTCAACCAGGAGTGGATGGCCATGACTTTTCCTCTGCATATTTTAGGACCTTTATCTTGACACCTGTTATTGGAAGATGATTAACTCTCTTGAGGTTAAAAGAACATTGACTTGGGCAAATGATCCGGCCTGGGAAGTTGATCAGAGCCATAAATGCTGTGGGTTCATATCACAGACCGCTGGTTATACGTTTTAAGGGGAGCAACTGCCAGTCAACGTAGGGGATTGCACCTGTCATTATCATTATAGTTACTAAGTTTATGCCTGTGTCTACACCTGCGCTAACAAGGTGGCTGCTGCCCACTACAGAGAGTGCCTGCTGCTGCCTGCTGATGGAGAGGACCTCATCTTCTTGGGTTGCTAGAGAGGCTCAGCAAACAGAGCAAACCAGGATGCTGGTGTAGAACCAAGCGACCACCTTTCATCAGGCGTGGATCTGGCTAGCATACAGGATGGTGTATGCAGCTGGAATGTGAGGACCTGCTAGAAGAACACAGACAGCTGCATAGTTTTCAGGGCCTGTTGAAAGCGGAGTGCTGAACCAAGTCCTGGTCTGCTGATGCCTGGCTAAGCCTTCCGTGGGAGCAAGCTGTCTTCATTTCAGCTTGCTAGTTTTCCTCCCAGGCATCTCACTCGTTATGTCGCTTCCTTCGCCCTTCCGTGTTCCATTGGAGAACTTGGAGCATTCTCAGAGATACTTGTCCCTTAGAGACTTGCTGTTAAAAGAAGGGGATCCCTGGCCTAGAGGTTTGTCTGCTTATCATTTCTGTCATTTCCTGAGTAGCCTTGGGCAAGGCCCTTATCTGTTAGCGGAAGCAGGGGGCATTCACTCTGCAGGCTCTCTATTTCAGGTTCTGGGATACAGTGGCACAGACCTGCAATCCCAGCACTGGGAAGGCTGAGGCAGGAGGATTGTGAGTTTGAGGCCAGTCTGACTTATAAAACAAAGCCTCTCTCAAAAACATCAACAGCAGATCTTTCTTTAAGCTAGCTAGGTCAGGGGTCACTGTTCTGCCCATTTCACAGATGACTAGCTGAGGCCTACAGAAGTCAAGCAGCCTCTCCAAGTGGCTGAGCGGGGCTGCTGGAGTCTGCACATCGGGCCACATACTTTATGTGATCTTTTAAAACACCAAGTTTCTCTTTAGGGGCGGGAGAGTTAATAATACCTGGCATTCTCTAGCATGGAGCGCTTTGGAGATGAAATGAGGTAACATCTGGAAAATTACTTCAGAAATAATTAAAGCCAGGATAATGGCTGAGAGGACAGTCTCGGAGTCATAAGAACATAGATTTGCCTGCCTTATCTCCATTTCCTATCTGGGCCACCTTGTGGTATAACATTTCAGAACCTGTACCTTTAAATGGGAAAGGAGGCCAATACAGTCCATGGAATAAAATATACAAAGTGCATAGCACAATGCCTGGCACATCAAAAGCTCCTGGCAATGACTCCTTGTGGGCATTATGGGATGCACCATGCGAAGTTCTGCAGATGATCTTTGCTAAGCACTCTGGGGCCTGGATCCCTAAATACCTGTGGATTCAGGAGTGAACAGGTGCATGGGTTACTATATGAGGACCTCGTAGGAAGGTAATGCACCTGGTAGCTGACAGGGAACCAGTACCATAGAGCAGAGGGACGTAGCCATGACAGTACAGTTCCTGTCAGGATGAATGTCATATATGTGGGACAAGGCTAGATCCCTTTCTCCTAGACAGGAGAAGGTGCCCACACAAGCCTGCCAGTCATGGTCTGCCTTGCTTCCTGGATAGTGGGTCAGCTGAAGACGTGGCTGCTTCTGCCCCAAAAAGAGAGAGAAAGAGGCTTATAAGCTACAGGAAGGGTGCATCAGCCACAGTGGACACATCTTAACTCCAGGGTCCTCTTGGACAGCATGAAAGACACTTCCTGCTGGGACAATACTTCTGCTGGCCTTTGGAAAGTTCAGACTTCTCTCAGGGGCTTTCTGCAGAATGATGCTGGACACCAAAAGGAGGCGGGAGGGGTATTGAGAGGTGAAGCAGTGTTGGGATAGCCATCTGTCACCCCCCAACAGGAGGCAAGGGCACCTGGTGTTCCTTGGCTCTTCCTGCTGGCCCTGTCCTCTCTAGAGCTCGCTTGGCAGCCCTGCCGTTATATTTTGGCCTTGAGCATCTGCAGTCCTGATCTGTGTCCTTAAAGAGGTTGAATGAGTAAAACTTGCAAACTCCTCCACCCAACTCCCAACTCCCCTCTCTCCCCTCCCCCCCTTAGAATTACCAGCACCTTGAAGTCTTGAAGGTGGGGTCTGCTATAGTAACTAAGTACTTTAAAAAAAAAGCTATTGTAAGCCAATTGGCAGAATGTGCTCAAGGGCCATTTGTTTTTATGAATGTCACAGAATTATAGTGTCTGACTGGCCCCTGGACTTCTGGAAATCCACCAAGGTCATAATCAGCTCAGGTATACAAGTATAAGCCCATTGGAGCTGGAGAGCGTGTTTGGTATAGCACTTCCGGCTACAGTAGCTGGTGCCCATTTGGGTCTTTTGACACAGAGGCGACCAGCATTTTCTGCCTCACAGATTTGAGTTTTGAAACCTCACAGGCCTCAGGTTTCAGGAGGTGAAGCAGCTTGGTAACAGGGTGTTTTGATCCTCAGGACTCTGCCTCTCTTTGCATTGGGTCTGCCTGTGCCGCCCATTCCACCTGAGTGCAGCTGGAGTCAAAGCTGTGAGGTCTCAGGCTGCAGGTGGAGCCTGTGGACCGGCACAACAATGATGCCCTTGCTGTTGCTTATCCTCCCTCGGAATCTTGGTCTTCAGCAGGTGGGGGGCGCAAAGCATGCTCTCCTGGCAGTTTTATTGACGGTTGGGTCCCGAAGATGAGGCCAAGCTGCCTTACCTTGCAGTGTGGATTTGTGCCACACCAGATGTGAGCAATCGCTGAGAGACAGTGACAGAGCTGACTGCTAAGACGGGTGGTCGGCTGGGGCAACACACATCTAGGTTGCTCCAGCACCATCTTAGCACAGGAGATGGGGCTGACAGGAGACACAGTGACCTTGCAAAACTGCTGGCCAAGTTCCAGCTATGACTTGAAGACTCAACTCTTCTTCAAATCCCAGAGAGCCTTTCCCGTTTCCTGTTTTCACTGAAAACTCAGACCAGCCATCATCTCTGCTCAACTTCCTAAGTGTGTGTGTGTGTGTGTGTGTGTGTGTGTGTGTGTGTGTGTGTGTGTGTGTGTGTGACTTATTTTCCTAAAACTTTGGGGTCCTGTTTTCAAGAAGGATGAAGGGAATAATTGGCTATGGGACCCCCAAGTCTGGATCCAAATCTGGACCGACCCACATGCTCTTCACATGACCTTGAATTTCTTTCTTAATTTCCCTCCCCTGTTGCTCCCTCTTCTTCTCTTCCTTCTCACTCTTCCTTATCAACACATCTTATGTTTCTTTGAGATATGAGCTCACAGTAGCCCAGGCTGGCCTGGAGTTTCTCTTACCCCAGCTTCCTGAGTGCTGGGATTACGGGTGTGCCACCACACTGGGCTACTTTTTACTTTTCCAACACCTCCCAACCCTTGACTCTCAGGAGAGGATCCTGTAGTTGTCTCTGGGTCTAGAGTCTTCCCACAGGGAGCCTGGGACAACTGAGGAGGTTCTTCAGTTTGTTTGGTTTCCCACTTGTTTTAGGGCTGAGTTGTGCCATGCTAGTCACTACCTTGCTCATCCTAGGTCTCGACTTGTATATTCTAAAATAGCACAAAGACGGATGGATGATATGGCTCAGTGGCTAAGAGTGCTTGCAGAGGACTGGAGTTCCGTTCCTAGCACCCATGTCAAGTGTCTTACAGCGGCTCCAGCTCTAGGGGATCTGATGCCCACTTCTTGTCCCCTTGGGCACTCACACCCATGTGCTCATACTCATCGCCCACAAGCACATTTTTGAAAGTGTCACAAATAATGCAAGTGTCTGTAACATCAGGCTCTGAGGATGATGGGGTTGCGTGACTCCTATCAGGTGTGAAATTCAATATATGGCTCAGGAAAGCCTTACTTTTCTGTCTACTCTATCACATTACTATCCTGCTTTGTCATTAGTGAAGAACAAGAGACAGACTTGAAGTTATTGTCCCTTTGACTCCCTGGAAATCACACTGAGACAACATACACCGTGTATATTAATGGACAGGGACGTGGTGACAAAGAGAAACACTTATTATTACACACGCTCAGGAAGTGATATTCTTTGGTTTTCTTGCCCAAACTCTCCCAGTCCTGTCCCTTGCCTGGTAAAGGTGGGTAACTGTTAAGATAGTTTGTTCTTGCTGTGACGTTGTCCAGTAATTCTCAAAGCAAGGTGCAATTCAACACATTGGGCAACTGGTTTGTTCTTTGCGCCTGTACTGTCCACAGTGATTTTCTCCCATTGTATTTTGTTGTTGTAGAGTTGGGAAAACATATAGAGAACAAGAGATGTGGGAGGTTGTAAATCTACTGGATGTTGGGAGTTTTCAGCCATAAGTCCTATAACACACAGCTGTGCTCTCCACCTACTATGGGTTCCCGTTATTAGTGGACTGTCTATTAGAATCGTATCAGTGTGCCATATGCAAACAGCTCAACAGGCGCAGACTTCTTGTCTCCCCAGAAATAAGTAGAACTCATTTGGCCTCTCATTGGTGGTGATGCTGAAATTTGAACATTCTTTCTTAGCTTTGGCCTGGGTCCCAGTGGGGACACTGTTGTCATTTGGTTTTACACAGAATTTGCATGCTGATTTACAAACGTATTTGCATACTGATTCAGATGGCAAAGGCATAGTTCAAGCCGGTCACTAAAAGGCAACACACCCAGGACTTTTGTGTTTGTATGTAGGTGTGTGTGATAGTCATGCGCTGTTTTATTTTATTTTTTTTAAAAAGGAATATTGATAACTAATTTTTAAAAATTCAAGTTTTGTTCCCAAGTTTAAGTATTGCAGAATATCAAGGACCTTGGCCACTTTGAAAGAAGATGTAATCCTCTCTACAGAGTGTTCACAGATCACTTATCTTTTGAAAACTGTGGAGAATAAATATTACCCAGAACAAGAGTTCCAGAATTATGGAGCCATAGCTGGATTTTCTACTCGAGTAGCAAGACTTGCATTTTTTTTTTCTTTTTCTGAAAATAAATGCCATAAGACTGATAGGAAATATATAGAGAGTTAGGATTGACTTTAAAATCTGCTTTTAAGAGGAGTCGTTGGTCCTGGGAGCAGATGTCTGGGGAGAGCAGAGAGTCTGAGTCAGCTGTTCAGGCTGGGGTCTAGAGGAACCGGCTTCAGAGTCTCAGGGACCCTAAGTCAGTTGCAGAGCCTCTGGCAAATGGACTCAGAGGTATCAGCTTCTAGGGTGGAGCTGAGAGGGCCAATGGGCAAGATGCAAGAGCATGGGTGCTTAGCAGTAAGTATTCCTGAGGAAGTGTGCACAAGTGGTGGACAGACCGATGTAATGCTGGTTTCATCATCATCATCATCATCATCATCATCATCATCATCATCATCATCATCATCACTATTCCTGAGGCATAGCTTCCACACCAGGAAGCTCTGGTTGCGGAGATGGCTGCAGTCGTGATGAGATTGGCAGCTTGTTTGTAGTTTGTGCCCTGTGTTTTATCTATTTAAACATAATTATCCTTGAGGTCTAATATCATCGCTGTTGAAGATGCAGAAACAGAGACAGAAGATGTAGCTGTGCTCAACAGCTAGGCTTTGGGCCTTGGCTATAGAAGTCTCACCTCTAGTTCCTGGAGTAGGGTGGGGCAGGAGAGGCTTTGGGACATTTCCTAGGACCAGTCATTGATCCCTTGATTTGGTCTTTGTCTACACTTGGCTCTAACTTTGCAGCTGTATTCATTGTCTTGTTTCTTGAATGTCTTGTTTCTTGTATAACAAGGGATTTAAAAGAGAGAGGAAGGAGAGGAAGATGTGCAGACTTCTACTTTTTATAGTTCTTCCTTTTGTTGTAACAGGAAGATGATGTCACTTGCCTTTTATTTTCCTCTGAGGGCCAGCCCTCCCTGTCACTAGGTTTGATGTCTGAGCATCTGACTGGATTTGGTAGACCTCCCCTTGTGTATTATCTATAGGGCTATTCAACGGCCATGTAGAACAACCAGCCTGGGCTCTGAGGCCCTGGGACCAGGCAGATCTGGCGTTGTAATCCAGCCTGACCTTTCTTAGCCTTGCACTGAAGACATAGGCTCCTTTTCTATAAAATGTGGTCATGGTAGGCTTAAGTACAGAGTCACACAGAGCCCGGTGCCTAGGAAGTTGTTGGTCAATTTTTGTTTTTTTGGTTAATGGGTTAGTAACATTCTTGTCCCATCATTCGTCTCTCTTTCCTGGATGTTTTGCTGTGTTGGTGCCTGTTTTTTTTTTTTTTATTTTAATTTTATTGTTGTTCTGCACAATTGGCAGCCACCTTGAAAGCCATGGCCCTCTGACCCTCAGGGTCAGTTTCATTTTGTGTGGGATGAGTCTGGCAAATTCGTCCATGCCCCTGGCAGGTCTGGGGATGTGTGATATCTGGAGGCCCCCTTATCTCCTGTGTGGTGGTAGCGGCGGGGGGGGGGGGGGGGGGGGGGGGGGGGAAACAATGAGCAGGAATTTGATTCCTCAGGACCAGCTTATACTTTCTGACCTGGAGGGGGTCCTCTTTTGGCACCTGGCATAGACCTACCTTTGGAGTGGGACTCAGCATTTTTCCTGTAGCATGCATCAGTGTTCAGATAAACAAAGGAAGACATACATAGCTTGCACAGCCTCTTCCTTGTCCTTGTAGGCTAGTGATGCTCCTGGCCACGGGCAAAGGATGCAGGGCGTTTGCCCCTTTCCCCATTTACCGTCCAATGCCCAGTTTCTGAGCTCCAGTGTTAGGATGTTTGATGCCGAAAATCCTGAGGGCTAATCTGGGGAGAATATCTATCGCTGAAGCCCTGTAGGCAGGTCCTTCACCCGGTAGCCCCCTAAGTGCCAGCAGGCGCTGATGACTAGACTTGTCTCAGCCAGGTGACCTCTTCCTCGCCTCTCGGGAGCATCTCTGCTCTTCTGCATCAGTACCCCTAGTGCAGGGAGTCTCTTTTGGAAGCACGCAGCCCGGCTGAGGGGGTCCTAGTGCCTCTGCAGCGCGGGGACCTGGCAGCTGCAGCAGGAGCAACCGCAGTGCTGGGCGGGTGCGTGAGGAGCACCAAGCGAGACTGATGGGGCCCGCAGCAGCCGCCACCATCAACCTGGGGGAGGCGACTCGGCAAAGGCAATTAGGGAGCTGCTGCAAGCTAATTCCATAAAGTGCTTGGATGCCATATTCCCAGTGACATTAGGGGGAATGTGAATTTGAATTTCTCTCCCCCCTCACCTTCACAGGGTGGCACACTTCATCTGTCTTTTTCTGGAGGCTCTTCTAGCTTCACCTTGTGTGCAGGGCATGATCGGACTCTTTAGGAATCTCTGTGTTGTCTGTTGTCTACATGCATGACACTAGATTTCTGAGTTGTGTGTTGCAGACTATCTGGAGGTTCATCTCTGCAGCTTCCTACACCTGCAGACTGCACAGAGCCCCGCTTACAGGGTGGCTGAGCCTGCGCCCAGCTGGCAAGGGCTGGTTCTAGCACCTTTACCCAGAGAGGGAAGCTTGGGAGGAAGAGGCCCGGAGCTACGTTGGGCTGTTTCTATTGGTGTGCACATTCTGCAAGTTCGATTGTCTGTTCTTCTAGCCCATTTGAGAACCCCCACTAAGTGCAGACCCTCTGAAAGGGTACAGGTAGTTCTCTGGGGCATGGGAAGCAGATGACATAATTTCAGTGGGAGGCAGTTTTTCCAAAAAGAAATTTTTTCTCCAGTCTTTACCACCTGTAGTATCAGACCCAACCAGGTATTGTGTGCAGAGGCTGGGGGGGTGGGGGGAAGGAGGGCGGGATCATGGTGGAGGTGGGAGGGGGAGGCCTAATATCCAGCTCCTTTCAAATGTGGGACCTCTCTGTGGAGACCATATCTCTGCAATAGAGCACTCATGTGGCCGAGAATCAACTGTGTATATTCTGCCTTCCAGCTGAAGCTTGCCTGTTCACTGAGAAGGAACTTGGGAGTGGAGATCCATGTTGGGAGCTAGCCTTTCTAGCCGTGAGTATGTAGGAGTCAGGGACAGACCTGAGCCTCAATGGAAATCATGGATGGGCAAATAGAAGCTGGGCCCTGACTATCAAGCCTGAGCCCTTGCCTAGAAGGTGTCAGGGCACTGAGGCTACAAAGGGAAGGAAGGACTCTATGCCTCAGGGGTAGGCTTCTTAGGTGACATGAAGAGGCAGTCATGGGCATTGCTGGGACCTTCCAGATACCATGGCTGGCCTTTACTGGAAATCAACTTCATTTGCTTTCGCAAAGGGGGATATTTGTAACCAATGCTCAGTTAAATCACATTTAAGCCAGAATTTCACCTGGAGAGTCCGTTTCCTAGCGAGTCTCTAGCAACCAAAGTATTTTGTCTCACTGGGTCATCAGGAGAGTTTTCCATAATAAGTGAGGTTGGGAGGAAACAGCATGTTTTTTTTAAAAAACAAATGTTTGTTCAATACTCATAACCCATCCTGAAACCCAAGGCCTCCACTTTCTCCTTCAGTACAAGTCCGATTGGATAGACAACCGTGACCGTGCTTTGGGTAGCTCCATCATTGTCTTCTGAGGCACACACGCATACGTTTGCTTTTGATGAAATGTTGGAAATGTTTTCTTCTTTCCTGCTTCAGCAAACACCCACTGAATACTCAGTGAGAGGTGCCGAGCTGGGATAGGGTGCCAGGATCCCTCTGCTGCTGCGGCCACCTCTCAACTCCCTGAATGTTTTGGTGACAGTGTACTGCGTATACATTCTCCAAAGCCATCTGTCTGTGTCACACCTCTGTGGCTCTGACTGTGCCATTACCCACCCTACTGCTGACCTTGCTCCCAGTGTCTGGCTGCTCAGCCCCATCTTGCAGGATCTGGCATGAGTGTGCAGTGCGTCATGTCATGTGGCTTGTTTAAAATGCATTGTTTCAAGGCCTTACACTAAGAGATTCTGATTCAGTGCCTGTGCTCAGAGCCCAGGAATCTGCACAAAGCACCATCTCTGGGGTCTGGTGGCCCTCAGACCATGCTCTGAGAAATGCCGTGCCCAAGGCTTTTGACTTCCCCTAAAGAGAATTACTCCTTCTTCCCTTCTGGCCTGTGTACCTTGGTTTGCTGACATTTCTCTTTGTGTGGAGTCTGTGCTGGGCCGGGGGAGGCTGTGGCTGTTTTGTTCCAGACTCAGGGAAGAACCCCAAGCTGGCATAGGGTCTTTCCTTCCTCAGAATGGCTCACGCAAATGGAAGCTTCCTCTGCAGTAGAAATGTAGACTTTGAAACAAGCCAGACATTTCATCCCCTAAGTCTGAAGGCAGCAGCCAGGTGCACGGCTGATTGTTGAAGCGGTTTATTTAGAAATCACTGAGTGCAGTTGAAGTAGCCACTCTCCAATTTGTGAGATGGAGAGAAATTTGTTGACCTATCACCGATGGCATTTCTTCTCCCCCAAATAGGTTACAGGGACCTGTGGTTTCCAGCCCTTTAATAGAAAATTGTTTGGTGAGCCTCAGTAGGAAAGGTGCCATCTGCTTCCAATAAAAGGTCTCTCCTCATCCTTGTGCAAGGATTGCTCTCCCAGGGGCATGATGGGTACAGAACTGCATGCTTTCCCGAGGCAGTGCCTTTCAAACTTTTAAAACAAACCGCGTGCCCAATAAGTAATACATGTTACATTGCTTGTCACGCAGCCTCGGAGCTGAGACTCTTTCCTCCATCATTGCTTATTCTTATTCTCTGGAATGCAATTTGCTATTCTTCATTGTCATCATCATCGTCATCACCACCACCACCACCACCATCATCATCATCACTGAGATAAGCTCTTTCTCTATAACTCAGACTTAGCCTGAACTCTAGACCCGCAGCCTTCTGGGTGCTGTGACTGTCATCACTCAACAACCGTGCCCGGCTGCAGTCTGGTGTTGCGTTTTATCTTCTGTTCTGTCTTATTCTTTTCGCCCCGAGTCTGTTCTGATGTGTTACAGCATTCCACCCGTATTCTGTTCTGATCATCTTGAAGTGGTAGTTATGCCCAATAAGTTGATTTCATGATCCACTATATACAAAGCGGTGCTCTAGGTGTTACCTGTAAGTGACAGGCTAGTTTAGCTCGACTCTAGGACTAAAGATGTGCTTTGCTCAACAACAACAACAACAACAACAGCAAACAACAACAACAACAACGATAATGACGGGTAAATAGTTACAATGTTAACAGTCATTTTATCATCCTGATAGTTGCACGAGGTAGGTACTCATAGTTTTCTAGATGAACTTAAGTTCAGGGTGATCACGTGACTTAACACAGACTGGTAAAACTAGTAAGCCATAACACTTATTCTTGAATGCAGGGTTGTATGAATGATGAATCCTCTGCAGACACGCTCTGACCTACCCATGGCCCAACTCATAAATTTTCAGCCTTATGATGGTGTTATGCATTCAGTTGAAGCTGCTGTAAAATTTTAATTCTCTTCTTGTCCTGGGCTAAGGATGTGCAGTATAACACTCTGGGCGCTCTCATACAGCCATGCGCTCTCGAGGGCATCCAGCTGGCACCCCACAATGGCATAGCTTCTTAAACCATGGGTTGCACCCTCATATGAAGTAGTATAACCAAATATAGAGGCTGGGAAAAATCTGGTAACAGTAAAAAAACAATTCAAAACCAGACAGTTACCAAGCATAGGTTGTTTCCAGCACTCTCCTGGACTGTGTCTGTGGCTTCATTTCATCCCTGGTTCCCAACACACAACATGCACTTTGCACTGTGCATGGTACCGCACCACACAGTGCCAGTGAATGCTGTATAAAGCACATTGGCTTCCAGTTGGGGTCATCTTGTGTCATGAACTGCAGTGTTTTTACTGTACATACAAAGCTTTCTGCTCCTACAGAAATGCAATGGTTTACTTAGGGTAAACGAGGCCTTTAATGCTTTCTGACCACAATCCCCCAGCATGTAAGTATCAACATAAGCATATCTATTTCTTTGAATTATATTGTGTTAGAGCATTTGATTTTTTTAAAGTAGCTGCTTGAGTTATGGATGAGTTTCCTAAAAGAAAAAAAATAATTCTATGGGATTAGGGCAAAATTTCTAAAAGGATCCCTAACATACTTGTGTCATTTTTAGACGGTGTATTTGTGTGATGTGGAGTTCTCAGTATTCATGATTATACAATGCAAAGATTGATCAGCTCTGGAAAGTGAGCAAGATTCTCTGTGTTCTGAAGTGTCAGGTATTCAGCCAAGGTTTAATTTCTAATGTAAAAATAAACAAGCATGTTGTAAATGATAAAAATTATATATATATATATATATATATATATATATATATATATGCCAAGTAGTTGTTTTAAAAATACATTTTTTATGATTTGTTCTCAGTGACTGTTTGATTTGTATACCTATTTAATATACCTGGAGTGCCTTGTTCTAGAGTGGACTGCGTAACTGTGCTGTCTCATGCCATCGTGTTAGTGTTTTACTAAAAACTTGGCATCTTACATCAGGTTTCTTGGGTACCATCCCATCCTATGTGGAGAAACACCTGCATTTTAACTACGTTTGCGTTTTGCTTTCCCTTGCTGCCATTAGTTGCCTCGGGGGGTCCCAAAGGGGGGGGGGGGGGGGGGGGGGGTTTGCAATGTGACTGGCCCAGCCCAGTGGAGAAAATGTTGAGAAATGTGGAGATAGTATGAGTACAAACAGTGGGGAAGACATACCGGAAGACAGGGGGAGAGTGGAAGAGTGGACTTTGGGGAGCACAGACCGGGCAGTGGTCTTTTAGGAACATATAGAACGTTGCTTTCTTACATAACCTACACAGTGATTTGGTACCTGTGTTGTTCAGGTTGCCACTCCCTCAGCGCGTCAACCGCACTTGGGATTTTTCACTCTACTTACTGAGGAATTAATTGTTTGTGCATCCTCAGTATCTGCTGCCTTTCTCAAGTGAGGAACTTGCTTTTCTCAGCATGCCAGGACAAGGCCTGAAGTAGCACCTCACCACAGATGAGTAAGTATGGACCCGGTCCTTTCCACCAGCTCTTACAAGGAGCTCCTGGATCGCGGTTCATCTTCACGCTGCACCACGTAAGGAAACCAGGCCAAGATCTTGAAGCCGAGGGTGGAAGAACCTCTTGGATGGCTCCACCCTGGGTGCAAAATGTGGTTATTCTGTTTACATTTGTTTTGCTTTTCTAAGCTGAATGTCATCACCCACCCCTTCCCGAGACCATCTCTTCTTGCTGCTCAGGCTCAGGTTCCCCCTCTTTACAGTTGTTTCAGCATGATGAAATCTCCGTGTAGGAGAGTGCAGATCCCTGCTCTGTAGTTCAGCATTTGATGGTTTTTCCTTGCGTCTGCACGCGATAGAGCTCAAAGGTCCTTCAGGGCTGAGGGCTTTGAGCGGCATCGTGGAAGTCAGACCCGGTTCCCAGTCTACACAGCAGGAGGCCAGTGGTTCTCTCTTCACTTCCTTTGATCCCAGCTTTCACCCTTCCTATCCGTGTCTTTTGCCTCTCCACTGCCCACACCTGGCATCTGCAGGAGGCCTGGGAGCTGTGGGGTTGCTTCTGGCTCTACCTAGCTTTTTAGTCTGGCAGCAGACTCACCAGGGAGGACTTAGCTGAATGGCTAAGAGAGGATTAAAACAGCTTCGGCATGACGGGAGGCAGAATTGATACTCAATTTTAGTAAACATTTCTCTATTTCTGCTAACTTCTCCCCCAGGATGCCTTGTACCATAGCCTCGTTCACGGGGCTGTGTATGAGAATAGAGTCAGGTCTGAATGCGAAAGGCAAGAATAAAGGGACTAAAATATTTGACATATGATGACGTTCTGTGATATTTTAGACAGTGAGTAAATTGGTATTTATATAACCTGGTATTTTCATTTCTCCCGATCCACCCTTCCTTGAATGTTGACTTAATAACATGCTTGACTAAATGATGTTAATTGCTTTAAACTGCCAAATTAAAAAAAAAAATCTAGTCTAGGTTCAACAAGTGTGCTGTATTCACAGCTCAGGCTGGAGGCGGGGAAGGAGAGTGGTTCAGGAGAGGGGATGTGAACATCTCAGAAGCAATGTCCATGTGAGCCCCCCACTACCATGGTAGCAGAAGAGTGAGCTTCGTGAGGCTAGAAGCTAGTCATGGGTTCAAATCCTGGCTCTTCCTGCGGGCAGGATGTAGCCTAGCATAGTTTCTTAGCTCCATGTTTTCTTCATCTTGAAATGACCTCTGTCGTACTGAGCTGTCGCGAATATAAATTAGATCATGAGGATAAAATTTAGCCCAATGTCTGGGAGTCTTAGTAATCCAGCAAATGGCAACCAGTCTTCCAATTTTTACACTCTTTGAGTCAGTCACAGACCCTCTCTCCATTGTTTTATCCCAGGGTCATCTCCAGAATGTTTGTTTTCCAGAACAGGATTGGTATCTGGCTTGGTTACTGCTGTATTTGTTTTAGCTTCGATAGCAGGCACTGTCCATAAATATTTGTGGAGAATGAGTGAGCTTTATAGGCTGAGATCAATAAGATCATAAGGGAAAAGACAGGTTCACACCAGCTCTACCCTGTCCTCAACTGTGACCGCTGGCTATTGGGGATTCACTAGCTGAACCTCTAAGAGAAATGTCCTCTGTTTGTTGTGCTCTACAGATGAACTCTCCCTCCTCCCCCCTGTGTGTGTGTGTGTGTGTGTGTGTGTGTGTGTGTGTGTGTGTGTACATGCTTATATGAATGTGTGCACTCATGCGTGTCCACTCAAGATGTGTCCTATCAGATGAGCCTTCATGGTTGCTTAGAAGATAATCTGGTCAGTTCTTTTCCTTGGGTGAAACACCATGCTGGTAACCCTCTTTCTTTGGGGAAAGCTCCCTAACTTGCTGGTAGGACTCCAGGAAGCTGAAGTAGTCTGTAGCTACCAAAGTTCTGTCTGAGGCGTTTGTTTCTGGGCCTCGGGAAGGGAGAGCCTTTCCCACATGTGTTCTCTCTGTGTGCAGTGGTGAGTTAAATGTTGCCTCAGCTATGCCCATGAAACCACCACATCCTCGTTGCAGTGGGTTGTGGGTTGTGGGTTGTGGCACTGCACTCTCTGTCTTCTTTCTCAGACCCCATTTGGCTGGCTTCAAGAGGAGGAGGAGGAGGAGGAGAAGGAGGAGGAGGGGTAGCGCTGGAGTACGGAGAGAAGCACGTCCCGTTCATTATGGAAGTCCTTGGATGCAGCTCTCGAGTGGCGCAGAATCCATTTGAGAGATGATGCTGTTAGTACTTTCCTTCTTGTGTAGCAGCTTTTAGTCCAGGATGTCAGAATCCATAAACCATTCATTCTTTCTCCATTTCACTTTTAGGGAGGAGGTGAAAGGCATCTCCAGAAGGGACTTTGTTGCCTTGGACCATGGTTGGTCCTTGGCTAGAGCAGGAGCAGATAGTCTGTACTTGATGGTTTACTTATTCATTTATTGTTCCACAAGCATTTTTTTTTCCAGCCTTCTCCTCTGACTTAGGAATCATGTGTTGTAAGGACAGTATAAGACACCCTCATGGGCCTCACAGTCTAGAGCAGGAATCAGGAAATTTCTCAAATGATTAGTGCATGCAGGTGCCTTTGTGCTGCTGTAAGCAATGCTAACAGCATGTCACCAGAGGACCTGCTCTGGTCTGGAGTCAAAGGAAGCTTCGCTAATGAGATGGTGTTTCACTGAGACTGGAGAGGAAAGTAGGAAGTAACAGGGCCAAGATACGGGCTTTCTTACCCATGCTGGTCCAGCCCTGCCTTCAGTGATGCTGTGCTCGAGGCCCAGGAACCAATCTGAATAGTCTCTTCTCCTTGGACTTCTCTTCTTCGTACAATCCCAGTCTCTTGCTCTGGTTCCTGTAGCAGCCTGCTCATTTCCCAGTCTTCTCAGCATAGTTCAATGTCCGAGTTCCTACTCTGCCAGGGGCTCTGTGCTACATACGCAGTTGCTTCTGCCATCCTCCCTCTCACCCCCTTTTCCTTCGGAACATTACTCAGATCATCACAGCTGATCTCAGCATCTGGCTAACTGTTTGGTGATGCCTGTGCTCTTCCCTGATCTCCACAGGCTCTTGGAGGCCCTTTTACTGTTTTCCTCTTCCTGGTGGCTCCCTAGCACAAAACTCTCTGATGATGGTAACGATGGTGATGCTTCCGACAACAATGTAACATTTGCCGAGAGCCAGGCAGCATTTGAGATGCCCACTCTATAGTCACTCAGCCTTCATAAGAGCTCTGTGATCAAGCCATTCCTCCTTCCACAGGAGATAACCCACATGACACTTAGAGCCAAGTCCTACAGCCGCACACATCTGGGCTCAAGTCTGGCCTGGCTTCTCATAGACTGTGTAGACTTAATGAAGGTATCCAAGTTTGCTGTGGTTTATTTTGCTGAGGGGAAAAAATAAAACCCACTCATTGGCACTGTCACTAGGATTGAGTCAAGTCATATTTGTTATGTTTTAGGGTAGAATTAAACAGTAAAGGCTCAGTAATGGCAAGTGCTGTTTAATTATTTCCACTATTTATTCCAGCCTTTAGACAGTGGGACTGTATAGATTTGGATGATTTTGAAACACTGCTATTCATACAAATTATGCTTTAAAATATTCTACAGATGGATTGCATTGATTTTAGCTACTTTTTTAAAAATTTGGTTTAGAAAAAGATCCTAGGGCATCTTTCTTCATTGTTATTACCAGCTCATAAGATCGTTACAGTTAGAGATTTTTAGATTGGCTTGTACTGGCTTTGTTTTTTTCTTCCTAAGACTGACTTTAAAAAGATAAACTATGATGTAATAGTTTGTTAGGAGAGAGCATGCTGCCTCCTTCAGATCCCCAGTGCCCTCATTTTAGCAGTCAAATAAATTAAGGGTAACAGTAATAACAGGAATTAACAACAGCTAATTAAAATAAGGTAATTACGCCATGATGCCTAGACTCTAGAGTAAATGCAGATCTTTACAGATGTGAGCTTGAGCTGCATACAGTATCTGGGGCCGGGCTGTCGCTTCAGCTTGTGGAACCTAGTGCCTGTCAAGCTACAAGCTGCTTGATGATGACTTGACAACAGGACAGTCTGGGTACCACAAAGGACTGTCTGTTATTAAGGGACTATCCTCTGGCCACTTAATACCATCGAAATTTACAAAATTGAAGTAGCCTGAGTCCAGGTGCTTTTTCAGTGCTGAATTGGTTATGAACAGCATAACAGGGCCTGGCTTTGTATTGTATGTCCCTATTTCCCTGGGTGATCAAGGATTGGGATTCTGGCTTCAAAGCGAGACTTCTGCAAATAGGAGGTGGCTTTGCCCGTCTTCTTGATCCCTGGTTAAGGATGGGATCTTCTTGCTAGCCATCCCGCAGTCCTGCACCCTTGGTGCCTGCTCTTGCTTAACCAGGGGCATTAAATCTACCCAGCACATTCTACCACCATGACTCCTTTGACAGTACCGGTCTTGAATATAACCAAATTACAAATTTGTTGGTTTACTTTTTAATTGGTTTGTGTCCTCTGGTAACTGTCGGTGACCTTGGGCTCTAGGGCTTGAGCGTGAGGCCTGGGACAGAGCCCAGGCTGGCACATCTAGAAATGATGGATGAAGCTAAGGTTCCCTGGAATGACTCCTTACCTTCCCTGCCGCCACGAGAGCTGTAGGAGAGCGGTTAGCCCCTCCATCCACAGAGCGGCAGGACCGCAGTATCTGCGACCAAGTCTCTCCTTTTCTCATCCTTTCCTTCTCCCCTTCCCACCCTCTTCCAGCTAAATGTGGTCTTTAGCACACACTCCCATCCTGTGCTCTGACTTAGAAGTGAAAAGAATCAGAGTCCCTCTCATGAGCAAGCACCGAGAACTGCAGTACCCTTCATGCATCCAGGTAGCCCGTGGCAATGACTCCAGGATGTGGGAGTCTGACTCTGCAACAGAATCCGAGTCTTATTTTAAGACGAGATGCTATTCGCCTTTGCCTCGAAGGAGGCTCAAGTGATGATGACGTGGCAGGAGGGCTCTTTGTTAAGCTGTGTATGGTGATGACCAAGACCTCCAGACTCTGCAGGTCCACTGTCTCCTAAGGGCTCAGGTGACCGTTACTTGGTGGAGTCAGCTCTCAGAAACTTCAGGTTATGCCCAGTGTCCTTGCTTTCCATGAAAACTGAGTAGAGTGGGATGGGGGCGGGATGGTGGCAGGAAGGGGGCTAGCATTCACAGCATTTGCAGCACTTGGACGGTTTTCACATTCCAGCCTTGATTCCAGAGGGAATCCGGAGTACAGGTGACTAACTGTGCAAGAGCTCAACTGGACCCACTCTTGAATCTGACCTCTTAGTACCCGTAGGTGACTCCAGACTGGGAGGCTCAGTTCTGCCTTGCCAGGGCCACTACTATTCTGTTATGTAAATCTCTTCTAATTGAAGGAAACATTCAGTGGAAGCAGCTTTTAGTCTGGCAAGCAGACTTCCCCTTTCTCCTGCTGAGGAGAACTTAAGGATCCTATTGTTCTTGTTTGCAGAGAGCTCCTTTGGTGTACCCCTAGAGGCTGAACTTATAAGTGCTGGGATAAGCCTAACCTCTCCACTGACCACCCTGGGGCTTGTGAGTTGTGTCCCTCCCTGGCTCTAGTCAGTAACTATTTAAACTACCGCTCTTCCAGAGTTTTCTCTGAGAAGAGCAGAGAGCCATGCCTGGGAACTTAGGTTGTATTATCCACACTGTACCATTCACCCTTCTGGGACAAGTGTGCTCCTAATATGCCTTCCCCATGGATGGGGTGATGGCGGCATAGGCTGTGCCCTTGCTCAGAGTCCCCTAGCCTTGTCAGTGAGCCCCGGAGAGGAGTTGGTGGTGGAAGAAGGAGCTTAATTAGCTCAAACCTGAAGCAAGAGACGTTGTGCTCATGACAACAGCATGGGCTGGCTGAGCCCATAATTACTCACCACAGTGTGGATGCACCCGCTTCCTATGTAACTCTCCCAAGCAGAGGACCATGCGGTGGTTGTCAGGGGCCCTGGGCCTTTTCCTCTGGCTCCAAAAGAAATGAAGTCAGATTCATCTCCCGCTCCCAACTCTGGGAAAGAGCATGGTAGGAAATCCAAAGGATGGGGGTAGGGACTTGCTGGAGAGCATTCTCTGTGGCATCTCCTGGTGGTGTGGTGAGCACGCTGCTCAGCCCCTGCCTGCACCAACCCGAAAGGGAAGTGGATACTGGCATCAGTGGGGTAGCTGGCATCACTGGGGATTCTGTTGGATTCTAAGTTTGCGTTCAAGCACCTCTTTGGGAGCCTTGGGGGCACACCCAGTAAAGGGAATACAAACTTAGGAGCCTCAGCTGTCCTTGGGGTCCTTTAAGGTACCTCAGTCCTGTTGTGACCCTCTCATTTTCCTTGGTACCAATACTCAGTGCTTTTCTGGGGACCATGAACATGTCCAGCCCACATGGTCTTGCTGAACAGCCCATGGTTGGGGACACCCAGGAGGAGATGCTGAGGGATTCATTGGTGGTGGTGGGACGTCTTAGTGTCAGAGACCCCCTGTCCCAAACTTTGCTTTAAACCCCGTGTTTTGTTGCTTGCCATTGCCACAGTTCGTCACAGGGTGGCAGCAAGAGTCAGATGCGGAACCCATGGTTTGCTCTACCAGAGCCGTGGACAGAGCAGGGCTGGGTGCCCAGCCCCTCCTGTGACACCAAGGAAATTCCGGGTCACATGCAGCCCTTTCTTGTCTGTATTGTAGATTCAGAGAAGAGGGATATTTCATGTTAATGAATAATGCTAATTATAGTCCCTGATTTCTAATTAGCCTTTTCTGCTAAACCGTACGTTTCCCAGAATACTAATACAAAGGTGCCCAAAAAGATGGAAGATAAATGTCAGAGGAAGGGTTTGGAGGCTACAACCTTGAGTTCCTAGTGAATGCTCTACTGGCTTTGGCACTTGGGCATACGGCTCTGTTCTTCAGAGCCTTGGTGTCCCCATCTGTAAAATGGGGAGATCAGTATCATCCTTGGCATAAGGGTATTGTCACAAGTATGTGTCACATGCATTTTAAGACCACCAATTTAGCACAGAGGAATTTTTAGCTTTGCTCTGCCACAGCTGTGGGAAGGGCTCGGCTGGATGCTGGACCCTCCTGGAGTTGATGTGCACATTCCAGGTAAGGCCACTGGCAGAGCCCAGGGTCACATGTAGCCCTTTCTTGCTGCATTGCAGGTTTTTAGGGGAGGGGAAGTTCTCATTAGTGGTCCGGATTCTCCTCAAGTCAATGTTCAGTGTGCCTAGAATTAGCAGAGGGAAGAAATCAGAAGAGCCATCGCTTGGAGCATTTCCCACATAGCTCTTGGATCAAGATGGAAGCAAGTCCCTTCACTAGCCTTTCCTGCTATTGTTAGCACTCTCCTCTAGTGGAGAAGGTCATGGCCCTGCTGTGTCTGACTCTCTCACATCTGTGGTGGAATTTCTCTGGCTCTCTTCTCATTTGTAAAACGGGTGCTATTGTGAGGGTTTTCTGCTAATATGGACTAGATCTGCCTTATCTAAAATGCTTGAGAACAAGTGTGTTTCAGATTTGGGGGAAATTTGCATAGTTTATGCATATGTGAAATGTGAAGTGCATCCAAATCTCAACTTTTTGATCATCATCACTGTGGCTCAAAAGGGTTTAGAATTTGGAGCGTTGGGAGGGAGCTCTGTATTGGGGAATGGCCAAGCAAGGACTCTCTGCTTGAGAGCCCAAGTGGGCTTTTCTGAGGTGTTCAAAATGTAACATAGTCAAATCAGCTCTTACTTTGTTGTCTTCCATAATGGCCTAGGAGCGTTCACTGGGCATGGAGGAACTGTAGTATCAGATGTTGCTTTCCATTTTAGCTGTCCCCCTGTGTGCCACACATGGTGTTGGGGCAAAGACAGTAAGCTGTGGTCCCACTCATGCAAAGTTCATGGTACAGAGAGATGAATAGACTTTAGGACAGAAGGGATACAATCCATTTGGTTAATTCTTCCTGAGAGACCTTGGGATACAGGAGACCCCTCACCCCTGAAAGGGGGGCTAACCTGAACATAGCAGGAGCTAGAAGTGGCTTGCCCAAAGCAGTATGCATTGCAGTTCTGGGATAGTTTGTGTAGTTGACAGGGCAAGGTTGGAAGGGTTCAGAGGCTGATGTGGTCCAGGCTCTCTCTGTACATGGATAGAGAGAGAAAGGAAAAGGGGGATGCTGAGGTGGACAGGAGGTAGTGGATAACAGGGAGCTTTGGTTCAGAAGAAGCTTTTGCCCTAGGTTGGGTGGAGATAAGCATAGGATCTGACCAGTTTTGTGTTCTAAGATGATGGCTGGAGCAGCAGCTAATGTAGGTCACGGAACAAACTGGGAGGAGCCTGTGAGGGCAGGAAGTCCTGGGGTGAAGGTCTTATATCAGGACAATAACAATGGGTACCTATATGTTTCTAGGAGGCAGGGAAGGAGCAAAAAAAAAAAAAAAAAAAAAAAAAAAAAAAATGGATTCCTCATTCCTGTAATGACAGCTTGGTCTTCTTTTCTCTTTGTCCGCCTGGCTGGAATCTGCATGGCAAGAGAAACAGTGTGCACACATGCGTGTCTCTGCTTGCATTTCCATGTTGTGCCCACCATGAGCCATGTCTTCCATGTCTTGTGCCATCTCATCTCTTTGATGAGGCTGTACACAATGAGAGGAGGACTGCTAAAGAAGGGTTGTACAGGTCCTGTAAGAAGGCAGGTACTGGGCAGGGAATTTAAGGATCACAGGCACCCAGTATGAGGGGAGGAGTCTGGGTGCAGGTTAGACACATCTCTTAGGCCCACAGGACATCCTCTTCCTTCAGGAAGTCATGATGAGGGGACAACTGGAGGAAAACTACTGGCACTTAGGACCCAAGCAGGACCTCCAGGGACTGAGAGGATTCAGGATCACAATAAAGGTCCCAGGGAGAGGAGCAGTTTGTAGCTTGCTCCTTTCCTATTCCACAGACCTGCTGGCTTGCCGAGGTTGGCCAGAGCTGCACGCCAGGGCATAGGCCGTGTCTGGATCTGGGATGAGTGCGGGGCTTCATCTTATAGGAGCAGAGAAGGCTCTCCTAAAGGACCTTCCCTGTATGTCTCTCTCAGATAGAGCCACACAGGGACACACAGGAATGGACACAGATTCGACCTTCTCTGGGGAAGTTCAGTTCAAGTATCTGCTTCCTTCCTAAGAGGGAAGAAAAGGAACAAAAAAACCCAGTGCTTCTAGTCATGCCTGGGAAGAAAAACCCAAAGATAACACTTGTGAAAATCCCCTAGAATGGTGGTGAGGAGTTAAGATGTGGCTGGCCCGCTAGGGGTCAAATTTGTCATTTTCCAGTTTCGCTCTTCAGTTTCGTTTTATATGTCAAAGGGCTAAGCTTCAGGGAAATCCTTTGAAGATTCTAAAGGAGAAATGTAATGATTGTGAAAAGCAGAAAAGGATCATTTTATTTTGGAGGGAGGAGGAAATTGTGAGTGTGCGAAACCCACGTGTCCCTCATTAGGCCTCTGCTGTTCCCAAGAACTCAGACTGCCATTGGACAGATCTGGGTACCCTCATGACTTGCCTCTGTAGCACTAGGTACCCATGAAGTCTAGGCTGAGAGCCTTCTAAGGGCCCACCCAGTAACCAGGGGTATGGTAAGTTCTTAATAAATGCTAACACAATGATGATTTCAATCATTGTCTTTGGTTCAACTTAATTCGTTTATGTGGTAGAGCCATAGTCAAGTTGCCCTTGTAAGCATAAGTCATATATTCAAACAAAAACACTGCAGTAGGATAAGCAAAGTGGTACTTAAAATTCAGTTAGGCCAATTGGGGAGTATTCTACAGAGATGATGCTTAGACTGGTTATGAAACTGATGCTTAATACACGATGGATGCATGGACACATGGGTGCAAAAGGACTTAAGTGGATGGTGAATGGATGGATGAACAGAAGGATGGATAGGTGAGTGAATGAGTGAATATATGAACGGGTGATTAGATGGGTAGACACGTGGGTAGATGAATGAGTGGATGACTGGCATGAATGAGTGTTTGGGTACTTAGGCAAATAAATGGATCTATAGGTGAATACATAAATGAGTAGAAATATGGATAGTTGGATGGGCGGGGGGAGGGGAGAATAGAAAGTAACGGTACTTTCTGAACATTAATATATACTTTTAAAAAGCCTTCATACTCTGTTCTCAGGTACCTTGGGACTCTTGGCTATTCTGCTCTCTTGGCCAAGTTGCAGACTTCTTGCTATGTTGGTACTGTGACCACTAGGTCATTACAGGCCACCAGGGAGAGCACTTCTTCTGATAAAAGGAGTGCTTTGGGTCAGTGGCCTGCCCACGGATGAGGGAGAATTTGCTTTCCTCTCATACCTGGAGGCTTCCTTTTCTGCTCTTCATGGGCTGGTACCTGTTCCTTCCAACACTGGGGCAGTAAGGATGCTGTGAAGCCCATGGCACTGTCCGTCTGCCTTTCCCTTAACCCCTGCCTTGGAAGAAACCCTCCTCACCCACCAGCCATGCATGCGTCCCTCTTGGTGATGCTCATGGAGACTCTGATCAAGCCTCCCTGAGCTGGTAGTGGTTTGCAGAGTGGGTTTCCATGTTGCCTCCTTCTCTGGAGCTTTTGCTGCAACTCTCGGTGGTTTGAATTAGAGACATGTCTGCGCCACACTATGACCCTGCATGGCTCATCTGCAACACCTCCAGGTTCTTCAGAATGTGACACATGCTTGATTGTGTCCTCAGGCCTCTCTCAACAATGAGAATGCCCATGTGTTTATGTCCCTTAAACACTATTAAAGTTGGATAAGGTAAAGAAGGACAGTCACATTCTGAGGTTCCATCCTGCAGTGGCTAGCCACTTCTCTGAGGCTTTAAAGGGACATAATGTCTTCTGGGAAGGAACTTTGTCTTAGCCTTGGTGTATTGGCTAGTTTTATGTCAACTTGACCCCAAACTGGAGTCATCAGAGAGGAGAGAGTCTCAACTGAGAAAATGCCTCTGTAAGATTCAGCTGTAAGGCATTTCTTAATTAGTGATTGATGTAGGAGGGTCATCAATGGGTTGGTGGTCCTGGGTTCTATAAAAAAGCAGGATGAGCAAGTCATGGAGAGCAAGGTAGTAAGTAGCACCCCTCCATGGCCTCTGCATCTGTTCTTGTCTCCAGGTTCCTGCACTGCCTGAGTCCCTGCCCTCACTGCTTTTGGTGATAAATGGTTATATGGAACTATGAGTGAAAAAACCTTTTCCTTTCCAAGTTGCCTTGGCCATGGTGTCCCATCACAACAACAGTAACCCTGATTGAGAGACCTGGACAGGTAACAATAGTTATTTAGGCAGGAATCTAGGACCTTTTAAATGACATTGTGTCCTCTTTCCTCGTGAGTTCATTGTAGCATGTGAATGGGCCACAAACTCATTCACCTACAGTTTCTGGTTGGAGGAAAGTGCAGACATGTTCTTTTGTATAAAGGAGCCATAGACTGGGCAGGGCAGTTGCTATCAGGTCACAGAAGTACTGGAAGATGTGCGACCATGGGGGGTGTTTATTCATTCTTCTGTGGCTGAGTGTTCACATCTGTCTGCAGAGCACAGTGGTCCTTCTTAAGGTATTAGAAAGCTCTGCCCATAGTAGTTGATAAAATGGTAGGTCAACACCTTGGGCTTGGATGAGTCCTATAGCTGAAGACGGAGAAAGGAGAAACGTGTGCAGGTTTATTCTGCAAACCAACATATTAACTGGGAAGTGGATGACATCTGGGTTATGGGGCTATCATTTAAGTATTCGCTTGATCAGCATTCATTGGGTGTCCATTGTGTGTGTGTGTGGGGGGGCTATGCCTGGGCTGCTGCTTCCAAAGGGTGAACAAGACAGGCATAGAGCCAATGGGTCCTGGATGGGCAGGTACTGAGGAAACAGCAGTTGGTGAAGAGAAACCTTAGAGGGATGGGGCTGTAGCTCCTGTTGGAGACTTATTAAAGTGACCCACAGTAAGAAACAGATTACCCCAGCAAACCCAGGGGTGTGCATAGCTATTGCTTTCCCCAATATTTGCACCGCACTGAGATTTTTGTTCTTTTTATTTTTTTTTTAAAAAAAGAAGTTCCAGCCCATTAAGTTCCTTTTATTGTCTCATGTTGGTTTGCTACTGCTGTCTGAAAAACTTCTCTCAAGCCACACTTAACCTTTTCTTCTGGGACTTGGCTGGTGCACATCTCCCAATAAAATGCACAGCAATATAAACATTTTCAAAGCCTCCCTTTGGGCTGCACGGGCATTCAGCCAGTGCTGAATTAGGGGCTAAGTAACCAAATCCTGAATTGTAGACCTAGTCTTGGCTTTGAAGCTATAAAATATGGGTATTTGTATTAGTGTGTACTCTCTCTCTCTCTCTCTCTCTCTCTCTCTCTCTCTCTCTCT
>OU015746.1:104594193-104607001 GCA_907169655.1 Acomys percivali | reverse complement strand
TTTTTTCCTCTGGAAAGGACATTAGCATTTACAGTGTTGAGGAGAAAGCAGTTCATGACAAAGAACACAAAATTAGGAATAGAAAAGAAATCACAGCGCATTATTTAATTTGAAAGCTTAACGTGCCAGTTATATAACAAACATACCAGAAGCATTATGAAATTCAGGCACTAAACATGAAATGATTATTGTTTTAATTAGCTGCCTAACATACTCTGTAATCTCATTCCCTTTTCTGATTTTGGCGGAGTCTTTGTTGACTGGCTCTTCCTTGGGTGGCGGGTGGCGATTTTGTAGTATCATTTTCTACAGCGAGACTAGAGAGATGAGTCATTTCCTCCTGGCAGTGGCTCCCACAGGACTGCAGAGGGGGAGTCTTGGGGAATGCTGGTGTTCAGGATGGCCCCGATGGACTCTGTACATCAGGGTAGCTGGGATGCTGGCATTGGTGCTCTGTGAAGGCATCTCTGAGAACCACAGCTTCCGAATGGATGCTGGAAGTTAGATTGGCATTGTTTTTCTTGTTCACTGCTTGTTACCAGGATCATCAGAGATATTTTCAGGCTTATTGTCAAATCTGGGGAATTAAATCCATTATATTTTTCTTGTGCCTGAACCATAAGACTTGAGGGTTCTTTACCCTTCCTGTCCAGTTGCTAGTCTTTTTCAAAAATTTAATTTATTCACTTTACATCCCGATTGTAGGGTTCCCCCTCTCCCCGCCCTTGTCTCTTCCCAGTCCCATTCCCCCTTCCTCCTCTATTCCTCAGAAAGGGAAAGCCCTCCTCCCCTAACATCTGACCTCAGCCTACCAAGTCTCATCTGGGCTGCCTGCATCCTCTCTCTCTGTGGCCTGGCAAGAATGCTCTGCCAGGGGGAAATGAGCAATGAGTGGGCACCACAGCCCATGTCAGAGGTGGCCCCTGCTCCCCATATTTTGGGACTCACAAGGAGACTGTGTTGCCTGTAGACTACGTCTGAGCAGGGGGTCTAGGTCCTCACCATGCATGGCCCTTGGCTGGTGCATCAGTCTCTGTAGCCCCTACCCTACTCCTGGGCCCAGATGGGTTGGCTTCATTGTTCTCCTTGTGGAGCTCCCATCCCTTTTAGGTCCTTCTATCCCCAGCCTTTCCATAAGACTCCCCGCTCCACCCTCATTTGCTAATCTTAAATTTTTTCCCTGAAGACAGTCACTAGCCCATTTATAATCAGCATCCTCTTTTATTTAGGCTTCTGTGAGCTTTATGCTATTTTTCACTGAGATCAGTGTTTTGTGTCAAAGAAATAAGAAATTAAATGGTCTGAAGTAATGAGATGGAGTGAGGCCATTTTGCCAGAGGAGGAGTGTACGCCGAGGTTGATTCAGTGGGTAAGTAGTGTGCGGATAGCTCTGTGCATGGTGGATTGCTGTGGGAGCTGCCACTAGAAAAGGAGGCTTGCATGATAGGGCACAATGCTGGAGGATGGACACTCTGCCTTTAAGATGTCACTGAGCACATGAAAGATGGCATCATGCAGAGTGAAGGCTATTCCCTTCAGGCACATATGTCAGCTTTGTGACTCTCAGCTCTGCACATATGTCTGAGCAGTAACAGCCATAGATGGCTTCCTGTGCATTTGTAGTCTCTGCACTCACACCGAATACACCCGTGTAACTACTTCTCCATCAGAGCCTCACAAGGCTCATGGCCACATGATGTCTCCTTCATGGGAGGAGGAAGGTACCAGGATGCGAAAGGCAGGAGTGTTGTTCTCACAATGAGGTTAAAATTGTGTAGGCTATCTTGCTTTGCTGGTTATACATCTTTTTTCTTTTTTTGGTTTTTCGAGACAGGGTTTCTCTGTGTGGCCTTGACTGACCTGGACTCACTTTGTAGACCAGGCTGGTCTCGAACTCACAGTGATCCGCCCGCCTCTGCCTCCCGAGTGCTGGGATTAAAGGCATGCGCCACCACCGCCCAGCTCGGTCATACATCTTATGAACACATATCTTGTTCTCTTGGGTGGAGGTCATATGAACCAGAGCCCAGGAGTCTTGAGTCTCCCTAGCCTCAGAGTTAGCCTACCTTTATTTCTGTGAGTGAATTAGCAACTGAGTATGTGTACTGGCAACACTGACGTTTAAGAGGGAGTAAATAAGACAGTTTCAGCTCAAGGACCTTAGAAAATGCTTCCAACTTTTATGCCTTTGTTTCCATTTCACCTTAAGGGAAATGACTTGTTGCTTTTTGAGGTAGCAGCTTCACCAACTGCTCAGAATCACGATGTACAAAACAGCTGTCTTGTATGGCCCTTTAGTTTCTATTATGTACTTGGCTGGTGCCTCCTTTAGGAATGCTGTGCAGGCTGAGCTGAAGCCAGCCTGCAGTGTGTGTCAGTGCCTCCTCATCTCCTGATCTGAAGACAGTGGCAGGCATTTCTTGGAGAGTGACCACTCTATCTTTATACCTTCCCGGCCATGAGTGTAGAGAGCCTGAAGCTCACAGCCTGGTTCACATTCACCGTCATGGCCACTTAGAGCTATCTGGAGCCCCTGGAAGTCTGGAAGGTCTTGGTAGTGCTTTCAAGTGTCTCAGGCCATGGGTAGTGCTCTTCCTAAGAATTGCTGGCATCAAGGCAATGTGTGGAACACAACCTGGATCGGGAGGTGAGGACTATAGCCAGAGCAGGGGTACCCCTCAAGGATATATTCACTGAGGCTCTGCTAACTTCAAGTTTGGGTTACTGGTAGAGATGCTATAGTTACTATTTCCTAGTAGCTACAACACACCCCTCCCCCTCCACCACCGCAAAAAAAAAAAAAAAACAAACAAACAAACAAAAAAAACTTTCCTGTCAATAAACAACCTTGTTCCAGGCTCAAGGATCCTGAGATGAGGGATTTAGACATGGACAGGTGGCCTCTGCACATCTGGAAAGATAGGGTCTGGAGATAACTGATGGCTGTTGGTTGGAATTATTTGGAGGCGGATTATGGCAAATATTAGTTAAGCTATTGGCCAAAACCCTGCAGGTGACCTATCATGTAGTCTCTCTGCTTGGGATTATTTATAGTGGGTCAGTTGAGTTTTAAGGACAAATACCCAAGGAGATGATTAGGACCTGACTCCGTTTGTCATCACTTGCACCATTTTGGTTGGTCTGATCATAGGAAAGAAGAGAGAGTGGTAAGAATATATAGTTGGGAAATACCACTGTGATCAATTTGAGAAGAGATGCTGTGCTCTCACAGACCTTATAATCCAGTAATGAATACAGCATGTCTTTAATTACTCAACAAATATCTATTGTGTACATGATATGCTAACTTCTGTCTTAAAGATTTAGAGATACAGAAGATAGATATTTCTCCTAGCTCTCAAGCATGCCCATTAGTGGCAAAAATAATGAGAAGTTATGATAAATAAGAACATAGAGTATAATATTAGGTACTCACCAGATGATGGAAAATAAATGGTATAATGAAGTAAAGACTACTATTTAAGATAGGGATATAGAAGAAGACCTCACTGGATAGAAAACAGATGGGCGGTCCAGAGACAACTATTCCTTGCAAGGTTGAGAAGTGATCAGAGAATGCTATAGCCAGAGAGCAGTGAGGAGAAAGAGTGGTAGAAATGATGTTGGGGGAGCAGTAAGGAGCCAAATGATACAGCATTGTGCAGGTTGTGATGATGATTCTGTATTTGGTGTGATGTGTGATGGACGCTTGTAATAGTCTCTTTGCTAGGTGTGATCATTACTCTTCTGAGGAAGCTTGATAGAATCTGAAATCACCCAGTAGAAAAACCTCTGGGGAGGTATGAAGGGATTTCCAAAGACATTCCATTGAGGTAGGAAGATCTAGCATGAATGTGGACTGCAACATCTGTGGCCTGGGGTTCTGGACTTCATCACAAGGAGCAGGAGAGCTGAGCAGGTGTATCTGCTTGTTCTGGTTCCTGACTGGATGCAGTGTGTCCAGCCACCTCATATTCCTAGCAGCTCACCCTCCCTGCCACACGGACTGTGAAACTGACCCTTTTTCCTTGAGTTGCTTTTCAAGTATTTTGTCACAGCGAGGAGGAAAGGAATTGTCACCATAGGTTATGCTCTGGTCTCAGTACCCTACAACAAGAGGTTACGGTGGGTACTGTGAAGAGAAATCTCACAGGAAACCCAAGGGGATGGCTGCGGTCTAGTCTAGACACATGGTAACCAAAACCCAAACCCGCATGATAACACAGCCTGTGCCAGTCAGCTGTGGCTCTGCTCCAGATCCCCACAGGATTGGAGCTGAGGGCTTCCTTCTTCTCTGAGAAGAATTTACTTCTTTTCTTGGTGAGAGAAGCGAGGGTGGGATCTGTCATGGCTCATGAAGAGCACATGCATATGTGGTCTAAATGATCCAGCCAAAGCATTTGTCACTGGACTAGAAGAGATAACCCCTAAAAACCCCTAAGATTCTGTGTGTGTGTGTGTGTGTGTGTGTGTGTGAGAGAGAGAGAGAGAGAGAGAGAGAGAGAGAGAGAGAGAGAGAGAGAGAGAGAGAGAGAGAGAGAGAGAGAGATATCTCACACACACACACAGAGTGATATGTTTCTTTCCTGAAGTGTATGTGTGTGCATGATAGTTTGCGTATGCATGTGTTTCTGCACATGTGTGTATGGCCCATCTTAGTTTTGGTGACAGGATCTCTCACTGAACCCACAGCTCATCCACTAGGTGAGTAGCTAGGCTGGGCAGCAAGTACTGGGGAGCCACCTGTTCCATCCCTTCTTCCCAAGGCTAGGGATAGAGAGAGGCACCACTGCGCTCAGCTTTTATGTGGGTGTGGGCTCCGCACTCAGGTTCACATACTTTATTGACTCAGCCACTTATCTAGTCTGAGATTTATCTTTTAAAACAGGGACTTTGGTAGTATCTGGGGAGGGAAATTTCCCATTATGGATCTGTCTACATTAAATGCCACCCCAGCCCCAGTTGTTACAACTCACAAACTATACTCCTTCCCAATATTTTTCTAAGTATCCCAGAGAGTTGGTGATGGTCTCACCCCTGCTTGGGTACCACTAAGCAGCTCAGCTTGTCCTCTGCTAATGATGTGGAGACCATTGTCAGTACCAGAGCAGGGAGAACTCAGCAAGGTGAGCAGGGAGTGGCCCTCGGAGACTCTCTGCACATGTGCTCAGAGAGGGCTGCTTCTCCTCCTGGCCCCACATATCAAGGAAGGAAGGTGTTCGAATACAAAAAAGAAACAAAGCCTATTCTGTGCCCAGGATCCCTCTTTGTCCACTGGTCATGTTCTTGGCAAGTGATAGATAACCCCTTTTGTGGTGGTAGAAAAGTGGCCATGTGGTCACTAAAAATACATTTCACCTCCAGTAGTATGACTTGAGGTGTGTGACCCAGAAAAAGGAGTCACAGAGGAGGAACCTTGAACACTCTGCACCAGAGGAGCTCAGGCCTGGAATAGTAGCAGGTGAGCTCCTGAAATCCATATTTCCTGTATGCTGAGAACATAAGAGATGTACAGGGACTTGGGTGATGAACTCTAAAATGTCCCCTGCTTCTGTGTGGAACTGGCCACCATTCCTTTCAGCCTGGTGCGGCATCCAAAGAGAAGAGCCCAGGCTGGGGATTAGACTGTTGGTGGACTTTTCCTTTTCCTGATGATCTTGCTGTCCTGAGGACTCCTGCTCATTCGATCCATCATGTCCCCCACATTTGTTCTCTCAAGGTCAACAGCTCTAAATTATAATGCTGCTTGCTCCACACCATTAATCTTAAACAAGCCTCGTATTGCAGGCTATTAGCTGCTCATCTCGGCATCCTGTGAACAGGCGTGGAAATCACCTCACCATGCTGGCCCTGTATTAACTGAGTATGTGGGAGAAGAACAGAGAGCACCATTTGTCTCAAGATATGGACTGTCCCTTTAATTTTACCCCTGAGTGCCGTAATTAAATTATTCAAATTTAGCATTTGGGGGAAGATCTCCTCCCCCCACCCCGCCCTCTTTCTTTCATTGTACGCTTCTTCATTTAAAAAGCTGTTAGTTGATATCAACATCTTGATAGTGCTTGACTTCTATAAATTGCCTTTTGGTGTGCATATATGTGTGTATTGTGTGTGGTGTGTCATGCGCACATGTAAATGCCTGCCTAAAGTTGACATCCAGTGTCTTCTTGGATGGCTCCCCACTTTATCGAAACGAGATGCGGCCTTTTGCTGACCCCAGAGCTCCGATTACAGCTATTCCATCTAGCTAGCTTGCCCTAGCTTTTCCCTCTTTCTGTCTCTCAAGCGCTGGCCTTAAAGGTGGCCACCCACGCCTACGTAGCTTTTTGTGTATTTGGATACTAGAGATGTACAGTCCAGTCTTGGTGCGTGCACAACAAGCACTTTGTTAACCTCTTTATTCCCACTTAGCATGCCTCTGAGAATCGCGTTCACGTAGGCCTTCCTGGAAACATCGGCTCACCATAGCTATGGGTCTTTAAACGCGTTGCTTTTATGCATGCACACAATGTATTTTGGTCATATTCACTTCCACTCTTCCTGTTAACTCCTTTCTATACAACCCTACCCAACTTTTCCCTGAATTTAATTTGTACTGCTCGTATATGTATGGGTGTAGGACCAATGCTGGTGTGCCCTTCCCCAGAATCATCAGTTGTCAGTAGCTCCCTGTGAGCCCTCTGTACTACATGCTGGATGCTGGTTTGCCCCATCTTGTGTGGGCCACAGCAAGCATGTTATCCACTGAGCCACCTTCCAGTCCCTAGAAGGTAAATTTTGATGTATTTGTTGTCCAATTTAATGGACCTTTGGGACATTTTGAGAGTTTTTATATGATTGTCCATGACAGCATTCTGTGTATCTCTAGTGCTGATGTGAAAATGGCTGACTCAGTGGTTTGAATAATGATGACATCTTTATTTACATTTGACTGTTGGCTCATGTTAAAGACTTCCTTCTAACAAAAGTACTCTGATGAAAAGTAGTATCTTAAGGGAAATTCTTTATGAGCTTTAATATTACACGAATTAAATGTAACCGAGTTTATAAAAAGAGGAAAAGAAAAGCCCAGTGGTATTGTTTTGGGGAAAGGAATTCTGATGCAGTCTTTAGATGCTGGGGACAGTTTCATTCCTTAAGCTGGATGAGAATTCCTGCTGCTTCCGGAGGCTCCTGCTTAATTACCCTGCCTTGCCTTCTTTCGTGTTGTTTTGCTTTGCTTAGCTGACAGAGTTGCAGGTGTCCTCATGGCATTTTCACTCACACTTGGTTTTGATTGATCTCTCCTTTCCTTTACCGCTTTCCCTCTCATCCCCACTTAAACTTGTCTACCCTCAGCATGTCCCCTTTCCTTTCATATCCCATGTGTTATGTTCTCCTTCCATTCCCCCACCTTAGGTCCTCTTTTCCCCCTCTCGTGGGCTCCTGGCCTGGACATGCCCTCACTCTCACATAAATGCACACATACAAAAATTAGAAGCTAAGATCTGCATGAGAGGGAGAGAGAGAGAGAGAGAGAGAGAGAGAGAGAGAGAGAGAGAGAGAGATCGTGACATGTTTGTCCTTCTGAGCTTGGCTTGATTTCAGTTGGAGTTATTTCACCGTGTGGTAATGCGCTATACTAGGTCATAGACATCTACACGCAAGGCACATAGTTGCTCTACAGTAGATTGTTCCTAGAGAAGGCCCATTAAACAGAGAAGTATAGGCTTCCCCTGGCCCTGTAAAGGCACTGACTGGACCAGATAACCCCTAACCCCGATTAATACATTCCAAGCCATCTGCCTTCCTCTTCTCAAGACAGCAGCTCTCAGTGGGTTCTTTAGACCTCTGAACCATTTATCATTACGACAATGTCTGTGGAACTATGTGACAACTGAGCTCAAAGTTGGGAGGCAATGTGTTCAAGTTGGCTGGCCCCAGGGCACGTCGGTGAGGCCAGGGATGACCTCATTCCAGTCAGAGGGCTCTTGATGCAGTGTGAAGCCAAATTGTTGATGGCCTAAAGGTCACCTTGTTCATCTTCTTTGTTTCCTTGGCATTGGAGGAATGGGCAGAGCTGCCTTGTATTGGTGAATTCCTTACCCACAGAGAGAAGCTCATTTGCTGTGATTATTGTAGGAGGCCTTACCTCAAAGCAGTCTTTGGTGCAGAGGCTCTCTCTTCCAGGGCCTTTTAGCTAGTGAAAGCCTCATGCAAGTCTTGTATGGCTTTGGAATGAGCCTGGGTTGGGCTCACAGTGTATTCTTTGGTTCTACTTATTTTCCCCCATAAATCGTAGGCTCTTCTATTTATCTAGGTTTCTATTCTTCATTTTTCCCCTCATTTTTTTCATTCTGCATTTTATTTCTCGTTCTTTTCCTTTTCTTTCTTATATTTTGCTTGCTAGTGAGTCCTTCAGTTGAACAAATTTACAACTGCTATAATTTACTCACGTTGGCCCTTTTATCTTATTTGAAGCAGGAGCTCCTTGTTGTTTTTCTGCTGTGTGCCACAGGCTAGCTGGCCCACAAGCATCCAGGGATCCTCCTGGTCCTCCTGCCACCTCCCTATAGGTGTAGTCTTCCCTTCCCTTGGGGTTGTTGGACACCAGCCCATGAGGACAAAGGGGACAGAAGTAACAAAGGAGTTCAGATACCAAGGAGAACACTTCCAGGAGTCAGCTTCAGAGAGGCTGCTCATTTTAGTTTTTCAGGGTGAGGAATATAAGGGTTCTTAGGGTTATGGGCAAGAAGGACTGATTGGTCATAACACAATACTTGATTATCATATAGATGGAGAGGGCTGATTGGTCATAACACAGTGCCTAATTATCATATGGGCAGGGGGAAAAACTGAGTCCTATGCTGAGTCAAGTAGCACTTGCAAGAGGCCTGGACAAGGTCATCCTCCAAGCCTAGAGGTACTCTCCAGATAAGGTCAGGCAGAGAAGAGGAAGCTCTGCTGATAAAGGTACCCCACTTTGTGCTGAGCTTGGAGAGTTATTTGGACATGGTGGACTCAGCTCTTTATTTATTTATTTATTGTTTAAAAAATAATTTATTCAGATTATATCTCGATTGTTATCCCCTCACTTGTATCTTCCCATTCCCCCCTCTCTCCCTCTGTCACCCTATTCTCCTCCTCTAGACCTGTGACAGGAGGGGGACCTCCTCCCCCACCATATCAGCCTGTTTCCCCTTCCTCTAAGTGCCACCAGGCCTCCCCACTAAGGGGAAATGGTCAAATAGAGGGCACCAGAATTCATGTCAGAGGCAGTCCCTGATCTCCTTACAACCATGGGGAATGAGCTGTCCATTGGCTAGATCTGAACAGGGGGTCTAGGTTTACTGCACACTTAGAGTCTTCCAACAGGACGGATTGCAGACATGCGCATTGTGTGACTGCCTTTTATGTGGGTTTGGAGGATTTAAACTTAGGTCCTCATGCTTGCTCAGTAAGCACTTTATACACCAAGCCACCTTCCTAGTCCGTATAGTTGACTCTTTGACATAGAAGGATAAATAAACCCATGAGAAAAAGAGATCAGCAAGGTCACTAGAGCCTTTTGCACAGAATCCTGGATACTGTAGTTTCTCCATCAGCATTGTGGACTGGGCAAAGTTAGGGTTTACATTCACTCACACTAACAGTATTTCATGTTTGTGTGATGTAGTGGTAGGTAGTATTTTGTTAATTCATGCAAAAATTTCTTTTGAATTTTCTAGATGACTGTGTACTTGCATTTTCAAATATGTGGATGAGCAAGTGAAGTGCTTTGGAGGTGAAGGTTGTTGCAGTTTTAAAATGGAGTGCCCAGTTTTGTTGTACAAGGACGCTTTCCTCCCACAATGCTAAAGTGTTGAAGGGCCCTCTTAGAAAACCTGTCTTAATTCTGTTTTCTGTTAAAAGAGTCTTCAGGAACTCTTGCCGGCATCCACAGCATCCTCAGCATTCCAGCCTGTGTTATTCTGGCAGAATGTAAACTGATACAAATCTACTGGTAAACTAAACAAACTACTCTAAACCTCATGACATACATATATCCCAAACACTTGCCACTGTGATCCTTGGGCCCTTTCTCTGCCCCTTTCTCTGCCCCTTCTCCACTGTCAACCAGCTGCCCCTCTCAACTGTCAATCTTCAGTCTTCACTAGCCTTCTCTTCAGGAAGTCCCGCCTTCCACTTCCTGTGCTTCTGCCCAGCTGATTGGCTAAACAATGCTTTATTGACAGTTGTTACATCCACTCAAGACATTCCTCCACACCCAGGAGCCTGTGTTCAGGAAGGCTCTGCCTTTAGGACAGGTTTGTTGACATTCTGGAGTTTGCTTATGCAAAGGCATTCACAGATTGTTGCATATGAGAAATGACTGTAAGATTTTTTTCCAGGTGGCCAAGGCTAGCCCTGTGCTCCTCAAATCTAAAGCTCAGAGGAGCACAATTGCAAAGCCTTATGAACTCCAATATTGAGTGGCAGGAAAGTGGATATCATGGCTTCTGCAGCCAAGGGTGTCCATGTTTATTGGCCTGAATGCCCTAACTCCTCCTGTTTCACCTCTATTAGTTTAGTACCGATACAAGGGTCCAAGATATGAATTACTCCTTAGTTCAGTTATTTCATGGCTTCCAACACTATGAGATTGATGTTTCTGGTTGGTTGGGAGTAGGAAACATCAAAACTGGATGAAAGCATGTTGCTTATTATAGGTGATGTTGGTTGCAGGCTGTTAGCCCCCAGGAGTCTTATAGACACAAAACCAGAAAACCAAAAACCAAAAACAAAAACAAAAACAAAGCAAACAAACAAACAAACAAAAAAACAAAACAAAAAACAGAAAACAGCTGAGTGTCAGCCAAATTATGGAGGTTGAGAGAGATTTAGTATCTTCTCTAGAAACTCTAAATACAAGCTGGTGAGAATTGGGGCAGGTTTTAGGACTCCAAGCCCTACGCAAAAGGTTTTGTCTAGTTTGGATATAGAATTTGCTGTTGTCCTTTAAAACAATATATTGTCTCAAGGTTCATGGAGATGGTTAGGGAACTAACACAGATTTTGTGCAATTGGCTGTAGACTCTCCTGTCTGGTCCTGTTTTATGTCTTTATTTCCCAGTTTATTATTGCAGTTGTACTATGTAACCAGACCCTTGCCCAAATGGATCTTAGAGTTTAGTGGGAAAATTAGAAAAGAACACATATTTAAAAATAGTGGCAGGGCCAGCACAGTAACAGTGGCTCCTGAGCACGCTTGAGGAACTGAATTTGAACTCACATGAGAGCCAGTATGGCAGTACAGGCCTGTAATCTTGAAGCTGGAGAGGCAAAGACAACAGGCTCCCTGGGGCTTGCTCTACAGCCAGTCTACTCAATTGGTGAGCTGAGCTCAAGGTTCAGTGAGATACCCTCCCTCACAGAGTAAGATGGAGAGAGGAAGACACATTGGTGTTGACACATACTTATGAATACATATGTGCCTCCCCATTGTTGACAAACTCAGCACAGGAAATATGGGCACTAGGGATAGAGAATCAGGTGCGCAAGTGACAATGGGTTGAGGGACCTTCTTATGTAGCTGAGAAAGGAAGAACTCTGTCTGAGCAGAAGGTATTTCTGAATGGTTTCTAGTTAGTTTTATAAATGTTTGGTAATGTAAACAATATCTGTGTGGTGTATGAGTGTGTGTTTCAGTGAGTGTGCACATGTGTATGGGTGCACGGCAAGTCCAGAGGTCAATACTGGATGGCTTCTGTGATTGATCCTTACCTTAGTTTTGGAGACAGTCTCCCTTGAACCCAGATCTCACGGATTCAGCTAGATTGGTTTATTGAAGAGCCTCAGAGGTCTGCCTGTCTCCACCCTGCCCTGGTGCTGCCATTATAGTTGTTCACCTCCATTCCTGGATCTTCCATGGGTGCCGTGGATCCAAACTCATGACATCCTGCTTGCATGGGAGACACTTTACCAACTGAACCATCTCTCTAGTCATTTTTGTTACATTTTGAAGATGATAACCATTTCTTAGAAACATCAGACTTCAGTGAGGATGTAGCTATATTATATATATATATATATATATATATATATATATATATATATATATATATATATATATATACATGTCAAAATATGACCATGCGCGTGCACATGTGCATGCGCATGCGCGCGCGCACACACACACACACACACACACACACACACACAGACATACACGTAAAGGCATTAGTTACCCTATTTTACCAATGGGATCCTGGTAATGCTCCAGAGGAGCCATAGAAGAGCTTTAGTTAACCTATATGGGATCTCTATGTGATCTGGGTATGCCTTGCACACTGTAGCTGTTTTCTTGGGTGGCAGGACTGACTCCAGAAGTGACAAGACTCCCATCAGGGCTGCATTCAGGGACGGCAGAGTCCACCATCAGTAAGCACTTTGCAGGTTAGAGAGGAAGGGGGGTGGTTAGTCACAAATTTCTGCAATCCAGATACAGAATATTTTCTGTCCAAAGCTATAGAAGAAAATGCAAATAAGAACTCTGACTTAATTGAAGGAACCCAGAGATTCCTAAGACTTAGAAGCACAAATGGCCAGACCAGGTGGTATTTGAGCACTCCTCCTAGACTGGAACCCAGGAGCCAGGAGAGAGAACTGAGGAGTGAAGTTCCCGCTTCACTCCCAAGTGCTGCTCTGTAACAGGTGGTCTGCTCCTTCCATGGGCTGGCTTCCTACTGAACTTCTGAGTTGTTTAAGCATGATGTTCTCTGCAACGCCACCTCCTCTCGCTCTGTGTGTGTGTGTGTGTGTGTGTGTGTGTGTGTGTGTGTGTGTGTGT
>OU015746.1:104574084-104588963 GCA_907169655.1 Acomys percivali | reverse complement strand
TCTCTCTCTCTCTCTCTCACTTTAAGGATTACCTCACTTAAAAAATATTACCTTATTTCCACTGATATGTCATCTGTTTCCATGGAAATAGAATTAGAAGATGGTTTCTGATGATCATTTTCAAGGCTGCCTCCTGACTCCCACTCCAGTTACCATAGAGATAGAAGCAAAACTGAGGAAGTTGAAGTAAAAAAGGGCCCATGCAGTTGTAAGCAGGGGATCTGCCCCCTGGGCTATGTCATGGCCCTTTTCTGGGGTTGCTCTGCGGCCAGGTTAGTCACAGCCTTTGGTGGCATTGAAGATGGGAGGCTCTGCTGCCGTCCATGTATCTTTGTCATCCAGAATCAGCTTCAGATGCAGCCTCGGTGCTCCTGGATCCCTACTTTGGCATCTTTTTAGAATTGTCTCTGAAACTATGGAGACAATCAGGTATTGATTACTTGGCAATCGTGGTATCCCTGCCTCACGAGGTGGGCAGGAGAGAAGGCATCTTTTGTCTGCCAGGAGCTCAGCCTTCTTGAAGCTTCCCACTGGTGCAGGCTTTCATATTTCCTGTGCACTTACTCAGCACACACACACACACACACACACACACACACACACACACACACACACGCCAGGTTGAATGGCATTGTCAACTCGACTGAGCTGCACTTTGTCATCACTGAGGGCTGTCTAGGTTGTTTGCCTGGAAATCACATATTTGACCTTATGCTTTTCCTAAGCCCCAGTCAGTCTGCATCTTTAACAGAACAGTTGGTCAGAAGTCAGCTAATTGATGCCATTAACAGAAATAATCTGTCAAAATAAAAATCCAATGTTCTTGAAGAAAGTCCTTAGGAAAAAGAAAATTGATGAAATGGGGTGTCTGAGGGGAATTTTCTTCTTTTGGTGCCATGCTTCGGAAAAGCAGACTCTTGGACCCTCCCAGATAAGGCCCCTGTCAACTGGTTGTTTCTCGATTCTCTACATGGCCTCTGTGTGGCAGACACTTGAGGAGAAGGGTCTTAAGCTTCATGTACATAACCATCATGTTTCTTAACATTTCATCCATTTGTTGATTGGCTGAGGGGACTGAGCACCTCCAGCAACCACTCCATTGGCCTTTTGGGGAGAGGCAGCAGGAACTGCTCAAAGCTTCACTTCAAGAGGCCATTGGTAGTTGACACTAAGGAGAGCTGCTACCCTCTTTGGATTCTGGGCATCTTTTACATTTTGTAAAAATAAAGTAGAATTGAGAACGAATGATACAGCTACCAAGGGTTAACCTATTCTACCCAAAGAAGAAATGTAGTGGCCTTGCCCGTGAACTACTGACATGCAGAAAGATCCAGAATGCTGAGCCTTCCAGAAGTCTTGCTCTCACTTGTGACTTGAAGAAGCCCTTTCTGCATAATCCTGCCATTCCTCTTGGACACTTGTGCTTTGTGCTTCTCCTCTGACCCAGGGAGACTCTTGAATCTTCAAGGTGCCTGGCTGTGACATTCTGTGGTAGCTGTTGATGACATCTTCCTGACCCTCCTGCCTGGAGATGGGGACACCCATAGCAGAGGAATTTTGCTGGGGTCCTCGACTGTGTATCAAATTCTTGTGCCCCTTGCTCCCATTTGTGTGTTAAAGACTGGCACCCGGGTGGGATGATATTCTGAAGTGGGGCCTTTGGGAGATAATGAGCTCGTGAGGATAGAAGTGTCGAGATTACTACCCTTCTCACCAGTGAGAGCTTGAAGACTTGGTGAGAACATCTGCTGTCCAGGAAGGACAGAATCACTTGGCATTGTGACCAAGGACTTCCAGGGAGTGGTTGCTGTCTAGGCCACCAGTCTCTGGTGTTTTGTCATAGCGTCAGGAGCTGACATCTCTGCTGGTGTTCTTCAGGAAAGTCTCTGAACCTCTTCATAACTGTGTTGGCCTGTGTGTGTCTCACACTCTCTTAGGTAATGGCCACATCATCTCATGGCTCTTAGTTTTGGTAATTTTTTTTCTTACTTTATGCCTTTTTTCCCCCGTGTGTGTGTGTGTGTGTGTGTGTGTGTGTGCGTGCGTGTGCAAGGACTATGCATGTTGGGGCCAGAGGTAAAGTCAGATATCTTTCTTCAATTACTTTTCACCTTATTTTTTGAGACACGGTCTCTCAGTGAACCCAGAGCTCACTGATAAGGCCGTTCTGGCTGGCCATTGAACTCCAGGGATGCTCCTGTCTCTGCCTTCCCAGCGCTCAGATTACAGGTGTGTCTTAGGGATGTGAATTCAGGTCTTCTTGTTTAATGTAGCAAACACTTTATCTGCTGAGGTACGTGTGTGTGAAAGGCAGATCTCCTGACCAAGGCCATGAGCATGCCTGCCTTCCTGTCGCATTTCACAACTAGGAAACCAAGAGATAAAAGAACACATTGCTGAAACCCAAGCCCCAGCAGCCTGCCCACAATTCACTGAGGTCACTGGGATTGGAGCTCAGGTCTCCCTGCCACCAGCTGCCTTGGTCACTGCCAGCAGTTAGCTGTCACTTACTCTGTAGTTGTTTTTGGACACAAGGTGCCTCCCTCTTTGGAGTCTTTTAAAAACCATTCATGCCTCCCACTCAGCTGTTCTGCCTGCTCACTGGCTCTCCAGAGTCTGCTTGGTCAATGGCCCTAGAGCAGGGCACATTATGCTCACCCGCCCTGCCAGGAGGGCCCAGAAGGTAGAGACCAGACTTCTCATTAAAAAAAAATTAATTTTATTAATTTATTCAGATTACAACTAAGTTGTTATCCCATCACTTGTATCCTCCTGTTCCTCCCTCCCTCTCACTTTCACCCTATTCCCCTCCCCTAGGTCTAAGACCGAGGGGGACCTCCTCTCCCACTATATGGTCATAGGCTATCAAGTCTCATCTTGGTAGCCTGCTTATTCTTTCTTTGAGTGCCATCAGGCCTCCCTACCAAGGGGAGGTGGTCAAATATGGGGCACCAGAGTTCATGTGAGAGTCAGTTCCCACTCTCCACATAACTGTGGAGAATGTCCTTTCCAGTGGGTAGATCAGAGTAGGGGTTTGATATTTACTACTTGGGTTGTCCTTGATTAGTGCAATAGTTTGAGCAGACTCCCCCTGGGCCCTGATCCACCTGTCAAGATGTTCTTCTGGACCCAGAGGGTCCTACAAACTCCTCATTTTATACCCAGGAATTGCTCTGAAAATGACAGTGGAAGGAGGGCATCTGATAGATGTTGGCTTTTATTAGGGATCGCTGAACTTCTCAGCAGTGTAAGAGATGACGAAGCTTCCTAAGCTCAGACCCCCGCCACATGTAGCAGGCGTCTTCTAGGCTGTGCCTCTCCCACACTGTGTCCCCAGTGCAAACATCAGAACAGCTGACATGTACAGTATCCACCCTTCACTTACTGCAGAAACAGGCTTTCCTTGTCAGACTGTAAATCACGCTGTCAGATGGAGCACAACGGTCTTATTTATTATATAAGGAGGTACTTTATAATGAAATGGAATTGTGTTGATAAATAGATATCGGACACCAATTATGTTACTGCTATTAATCAAGATATTCATATTTAGCAGTCGTGGCAACCACAAAGGACTGTGAAAGTAAATAAATTTCCTCCAAGACAAATTGTTCTATTCAGTGATTGCCTTCCCATTTGGAACACTGGCTATTTATTTACAAACTTGACGTTAAAAGTTAGTAAAAAGCCTACATTTAGGTAATAGTTGTGGCTAGGCATTCTTACCATCACGAAGGAGACACTGATAATTATTTTCAATTAATTCCAAATCACTTCTTGAGTTTAAAATGTTTGCACCTCTTAAAATTGACCCTGACCTAAGCCTCCATTAAATAACTTAAGAAAGTCTGCCTGTCGCAATCTCTGAGTGGGAAGACTTCCATGGTTACACCTGTAGGGGCCAAGTTGGGATTTGAAACCTTTACTTGCACCTCTAAAATGTTATTTGCCATCAACTGTTTACCTTTAAACAGTTCTGTAAACCACCCTGGGTCACACATGCATTTTACAAAGACTTGTTGACATACGTTCAGAGTCAATTCCTTGTTGTGCCCAGTGTTCACGTAGTAAGAGCCTCCCACGGCAATGGTACGATTCATAGCAAGAAATGAAACAACAGGCAACCTCAGGACTGAGTCTGGCTTACGTTTAGGCTGTCAGATCTTCTTGTTTGCCTGAAAATACACTTTTCAAACCATACCGTATGTAATCATAGTCTCCAAAAATAAGAATGGGAAAAAATTGAAAATTGTATTTCAATGATTCAAGGCAAATACCTAAATTTGGAAGCTGATTTTTAATGCCTTTAATAATCTTGTGTGCTTGAAATGTCAATAAATATACTCTCCTGGGAATGTACTTATAGGCAATGATATTTATCAAACTTAGGCGTTGCATTGCCCCAAAGCTGAAGTTATAAAGGAATTGTAATGCAAATGCTGTGTTTTCCACACTAAGACTGATGAAAAATGAGGGTGGTTAGGGTAAGCTACTTAGTGATACAACCTTGTCCAGAGCCGCTGGGAACTCATCAGCATTCAGAGCCTATGTCAGGATGGAAACTTCTATTTGCTTTCGGTGAGATTTTGCTTGATTGCGATTTTTATTTTGAAAATCCAATTTTAGCTTTTTGTCTCACATAATAATGAGTTTTTTGATAAATATTGTCACCCTTTATTATAAGTGTAAAGGAGAGGTAACAAATGGCATTGTGTGATGAGCCAGTATAATAAATAAAAAACAGATGTTAGCAGTCCCCTCATCACTGGTGTGAATAACGCATCCCTAACTTCACAGAGGGGAAGGGAAGGTTGCTTTTAAGTTTGGAGAAATTGGATGCTGTCTTTGAAAATCTAGAGAATGACTTTGTAGTCACTTTGGATAAGTCTTTTTCGGAGAGAAAACTGAGGTCTCAAGCAATAGTCCTACCTTATTTGATTTAGAAAAACTGTATAGGTAAGTTTAAAAAATGTGTGTGTGTGTGTGTGTGTGTGTGTGTGTGTGTGTGTGTGTGTGTGTGCTCGTAGCTGCATGTATGCCTGTGTGGTCATGCATGTGGAAGTCAGAAATTGACACCAATCACCTTACTATGTTGTATTCCTTTACTTACTAAGTCAGGGTCTCTCTTTCAACACGGAGCTCTCCAGACTTGACCAGCCTGGGTAGCCAGCTTGCCCCGAGGATGTTCTGTCTGTGCCTTCTGTATGCTGGGATTGCATACAGGATAGCTGTCATGTTTACTTTAAAGAAAAAAAACTGTAGATGCTGGGGATCCAAACTCCAGTCTTCATACATCCACTTACATGTACCATGCACTGGGCCATCTCCCTAGCCACACACAGTTAACTTCACTAATTAATTCTGTGTGTGCTTTCTTTGGTGGTGAGCATTTTACCCATGCTGCAATGGGTACCAGGGAAGTGGACCCCTGACAGTTGCTTCCTTGCCATGGATTTCCACTGAGATGGCAGAACGGCTTATCAAGGCACGGAACAGAAAATAAGTCCTGGAAGGGCCATATAACTCAAGTAACAGTTTGAAAATAATCAGAGCAGGGAATGAAAGCTGAGGCTGAAGCTCAGCTAACAAGCACAGGAATGAATCTGTCAAGCATTGGGTTGAAATCCTATTTCTGAGTTCATTTCACAGTACTCCATGACAGCATCTCTCCAAATTACAATTCATCTCCATCTAAAAGATACCATCCGCATATTATCATGGGAAATTATCAGACAAAGCTTTGCTCTATATTTTCTCTCTGAGGTTGACCTTGTCACCTTGTCTCTGAAAAAGAATTTTTTTAATATTAGAAATGTAATTTATGTAACCCTAACAAAATTGGAATTAAAAACCATCACAGTTACCAGTGGGTGAGAAAGTAGAATTGAGTTTTGGAGAAGCAGGGATTTAAAAATATTATTTTGCTATTCAGCAAACATATTGAAAAGGAAGGAAGGAAGGAGAATGTGATTACGTAACATTCAGTGTTGAGGGTGGCAGACAGCTTGAGGGTACAGTGCCTATCCTGTTATTATTTGGGAGAACACTTCAATATGTGATATGATAGCACTTGCTGTGTCACTTGACTGGATTTGCACATAGACCTGTGTCCTTGGAATTGTTGGCCAAGGTGTGTCTTTTTACTCTCGCTGAAATTCTCCTTTCAGGAAGCCCATTTACTTATTTATTTATTTTGAAATACCAGAGTATCATTTTCTTGGTTTCTAGGTTCACATTTTCCTGAATTAAGCAGGAGCTGAAAAGCAAATGGCTATTCACGGGCACTTCTGAAGACTGATGGAGCCATTTTCTCATTGTAAACATTATTTCCTTTAATTTAGGTATAGTGGAATGGCGGAATTGCCTCTGTGGTGTAGTCCACTACATTTTCCAAGGTGGGGCATCTGTCACCATGCACCTGTGACAGCTATTATAGATGAGATACAGTTGTCAGAAGTCACCATGCACCTGTGATGGTTATTGTAGGTGAGATGCAGTTGTCAGCAGTCACCATGCACTTGTTAAGGCCATTGTAGATGAGATGCAGTTGTCAGCAGCCACCATGCATCTGTGACAGCCATTGTAGGTGAGATGCAGTTGTCAGAAGTCACCATGCATTTGTGAAGGCCATTGTAGATGAGATGTGTTGATATAAGTCACCATGCACCTGTGAAGGCCATTGTATGTGAGATGCAGTTGTCTGGAGTCAAGAGCAGGCAGGGCACTTGTCTGAGTGTAAGCACATGTCCTCATCAGTGTGAGTATGGAGAGCACTCATTCTCATAGAGCCAGGAAACAAAATATTTTCAACCAGAGAGTCAGGCTGGCTGGAAAAAGCTGGGAGCCTAAGGATGCATCAGAAAATTTGCTACACCAGGAGAGACTTTGAGGGCAGCTGTTGCCTCTCTCCTGCCTGCATGGTCAGTTTGAGGTAGGCATTTTTTAAAAATCATAGCCACCTCCTATGGATATTCTCTATACCATGCTCAGTGTGGAAGTCTTGTGACTTCCTTCCCAAAATTATGGTGGCACGATGAAGTCGAAATAGCCTGTGGACTTGTTGCAGCTCACAAGCCTGGAGTCCCCAGGTTTGGGTTTCCATCATGGCTTTCCTAGCACTGGCTTTAAGAGAATGGGTAAATCCCACTGAAAATCATGGGCAGAGTTAGTACATCCCTGATCTTTGTTCCTTTCCCCAATGGCTGGTGCTCACATGAAAGGAGCCATCCCACGAGAAAGCACTCTCATACACATGGGCTGTTAGGAAGCTTGGTGTCTTGAGTTCACATTCATTCATGGCTCACATGGCGTCGCATTTCAGAGTAGCAACTGAGCAAACAAGGAAGGCTTTCTCTGGGAATGGAGTTGTAGGGTTTCCTGGAGCTCCTACAGGAACACTGCAGTTTGCGTCTGTCAGAAACATTTTGAGCAGAGACACCAACTGCCTTTAGTCCTGCTGAGTTACTACTAGTCTAAGCTTAGGAAGAAGAACCCGGAACAGAGAGACCTCATCCCTCCGGGGCCAGAGCTGGAGTCCAGGATATCAATGCAAAGTATGTGCATGCTTCCTGGGACTCTTCTATTGCCTGCATGTGATGAGCCTGACAATTTGGAAGGTGTGATGATGAGACAACTTACCTCAGAAGCACAAGGTCCTGACTGCCTTCTTTTCCAGCTTTCAGTTCTCAGCGGCACAGATTCCAGACATTGCCACGCTGTGTTTTATTCTCAAGCATAAGCTCTGCAAAGCACAGAACTACTTACACTAGAGTCAAATGACCTTTTCACGGAGGGGTTTCCCACCACCTCACGTACATAAAAAAATGAGTATTTTGAAGTGGTTACACTTGGGAATTCCTACCTTTTAGATTTCCCCTTCCTTGAAAATTGTAGTTTTGCATACTAATGGCTCTGAGAAGCCCAAAAAAAGGAATCTGTTTAATTTTACCCCAGCATTTCCCAAAGTTCCTTAGCATCCACAATTTTTATTTGCCTGCAGCATACTTTTAGAAATGGAACTTTAGCACTGTAGAGGTCAATAGCATGACAGAAAATGATAAGTGATATTTACTCACAGACATAGTTTCCTATAGCTCCTTCTAGAGCAGTGCTTCTCAACCTTTCCAGTGCTGAGGCCCTTTAATATATAGCTCCTCGTGTTGTGGTGACCCCCCACCCATAAAAGTATTTTCATTGCTACTTCATAACTATAATTTTGCTACTGTTATAAATTGGAATATAAATATCTGGTATGTGACCTCTGTGAAAGGGTTGTTCAACTCAAAAAGAGGTTGTGATCCTCAGGTTGAAAACAGCTGTTCTAGATAAAAAAAATTAATAAACATTCCCTTTGAAGGGCCAGGAAATAAATATTTTGAGTTTTGTGATTCAAAGGGTCTTGGTACCAATTACTGAGTTCTATAGTGAGATAACAACTATAGGAAACACAGGCACATTGTTGTGGCTGTGTTCTAATAAAACTTTATTTACAAATACAGATGACATCAGAGTAGGTGTGTCTTGCAGGTCAGAGTTTGAGAATCCCTTGTTGGAGGCCTGGTCTTATGGTTACTCTGATTCATATTCTATGCCTTTCTTCTTCCTGTAATCTCCCTTCACAAACTCATTAAGTCCTGTTCAGCTTCTGGCTCCAGCATTCCTTCCCCTGAGGATGTATTGGTTTCCTAGGACCACTTAGAATCCTGCTGGCCCCTCTCAGGCTCTCTCTGGCATCCTCTGCCATAATGCAAACCAGCTGATTTTCCATCACTCATTTCCTTCCCTGGCTCTACCTGTCTGTGAGCTGTGTCTCCAGTCTGAGGACCATGAGATGCACTCTACCTGGCACATAGCAGGGGCTCATTGGGAAGTTATAGGACGAATGTGCCCTCCCAATGACTTGCTACTATGGGCATCCCATTCTGTTTGGGTAAACTCTCAACATCAACAGTAAGTATGGCAGGAGGATGTGCTCTTTGCACATTGCAATTTCAAATGTCCCAAAGGACACAGGTCATTTGGATGAATCTGGTTGTGAATTCCTTGCCCTCCCAAGACACATGCTTCTCTGGTGAAGAAAGGAAGGGATGTGGGCTACTGTGCACCACTGTAAATTATTCATGTAGAACAGAAAAGCTGAATGGGATGATAATTTAGGGGGCAATGGGGAGGTATTTGAATGATCTGGAAGGCATATTTTTTCCCTTTTTTTGTGTGTATTAGAGACTGAATAGTATGAGTCTTTTTCTCTTTTTATCCAGCCCCTTAAAATATTTTTCTAGTAATTTCTCTTCATATTATATGACTTCTGTAATTACATCTCCAGTTTTAAGATAATAGAACTGCATTTTTAATGTGTTCTCTCCTGTATCTGGATTTATGACCTCTTTCCTTCCCTATGCCTTCTGAAGGAAGAAAGTTAACCAAGTTAATATTAAAATAAAGTAGGGGAATTAAAGGGGGAATGAGCCTTTAAAATCGAAGATCCAACCCAAATGCTCACAGCTGCCCTCATATCTCAGGCATGGGGAGGGGGCGCTGCTCCTATCTACTTCCTTGGTGAGGAGCCTTGAGCACCAAGTGTGACCATGATACTGCCCTGGGCCCAGTGATGCGGACAAGGAAGGCAGAGGCTGGCTCAGTGCTCTGTAAGGGATGACCTGCCTTTCCCCAGCATTTTCTGCATCCTGCTGGGAATCTTATAACATGTCAGCAATCAGATGCCCGTCTGCTGTTCCCATGAGCACTTTGAGGGTATAATGACCCTCAGAGGAGGTCTGGACTGGAGAGTATATCCCACCTCTACACCATTGCTGATGGATAAGGTGACCTTGGGCAAGTGGCTTGACATCTTAGCCTTCCACCTCCAATGACTCCATCTATTTCTGGAGTGACTTGTTGGCTCTCTGAGTTGTCTTACAAGTCGAGAATGAAAGCGTGACGCAGTCATTCTAATATTGAATGCTACCAAGCTTGCTGCCTCTTGTGTTGCTTCTCTAAGAACTAGATATAAAGGAATGACAGAAATAGTAAAAATTTGACAATAGAAATAATTGAACACTACATCTGTGTTCTTAATTTTGTGGAAATACAGACCCCTTTCTTAAGGAGCTCATATCAGGATCAATGACGCAGGCATACAGACACAACCCCCCCCATCCACTTCAGGGCTGGAGTATATGGTGGCAGTGCGAGAAGACATAATTAGTTTTTCTGTCTAGAACGAAGACAAGACAGCCAAGAAAAGCTTCCTAGGTGAGGTCATATTTAAGGATAACCCAATGTGCACTGCATAGAGATATGGGGCTCCAGGCATTTCAAACAGACAGAATTGAACTCTAAGATAACTGTCAGATCTTCAGACACGGAATTAAGCATGTACTGTCCCGGCTAGCGATACAGAAGAAACTTCTAAGGGGCATCTGAGTGTGTGGGATGAGAAATCCTTGTTGTAGATTTTTAAACACTGGGTATGGTGGTACTAGGGGCTGCCTATTCTTTGATCAAACTAGAAAAGACAAAATAACCTGAACAGCAGGAGAAGCTGTACCAGAGTGACCTAGGAGGAACAACAGGCCTGAGAACCGCTGCTTGGTGTTCAGCACCAAGGACAGCAACACACAGCCAAGTGGAGGCTGGCTACATCCTTCATTCATGATTAGAGATGCTGAAGGGGCAGAATATACTATCCTCAGGGTGGAGTCTGTGTATGCGGTGCCTTAGGAAAGCCATTGACTGAGTGACAGTGCCCTATGGCATAAGAGTCGACACTCCCCTTGGAATAGACCCCTTGGAGTTTCTACTGCCCTTTGAAGTAGATGTGAGGCCATGCTTACTGGCTTCCTGTTAGGCGGTTGGTTCGAGGTTGTGATTTTTCTCCTGATTCCTTCGTGAGGATGGTCTATGACTTTTCTGGGTCATGGGTAAATGAATGCAGGGCCCTGTCTGCAAGTACCTGCAGACCCCAGACTTCCAAAAGAGCTAGTTTATTATTTCTCAGTAAAGTTGCATTAGTGGTGGCATCAGCAGCCAAATCCTGAAGAATGTAGAATGCCTCTCATTTTGTACTTGGCAGGCCACTCTGACATAATTTGTAGTGTTTTCCCGAGCAACTCAGATGGATTCAGTCTTTGACTGACTGTATTAAGCCAGCAGAATGTTCCTCACCTTTCCCACAATGCTTCAGCCCAAGTCAAAAGTGAAGCGCTGGCATTTGGACCTTGGATGAGACTCTGCATGCATGTGTGTATCTGCATATACACATGTATATGTATAAATAACTTCACTAACCTCTGTTATGATTGGAATGAAGGCTCACATTTGTGGAAGGAATTCTTAGAATTATGGGTCATTTTTCCTCACCTTTCCATCTCTATTTAGCCAGAGGACTGATTGACTCACCTTTTTGTTGGACTCGGTTCCCCAAAAGGGGCTAATGGTGAGTTCTATTTGTTTTGAGTAGTCACAGCCAGAGGATTGGGGAACTGCTTTCTGTAAAGCCAGACTTCCCATGCGGTGTGTCCCTGGTAAATTGTTTTGAGCATTAAAAATATGGATATATCTAAAACAAATTGGCAAAGGTAGGTCCTGCTCTGAGACCTTCATGAGTTTTAATAGATTTGGCACAACCAGGGGCAGCTTCATGGGAATATGCCCAGTGTAGTCACACAGGGTCCTTCCTTAGAAGGACTTGCATTTGGGTTTATTTGAAATCATCAATCATTTTGAAATTGGCTCATTGTCCTAACCTCTGTGAAGGATATAGCCAGCCTCAGGGACTTATCTAATGTGTGAAGAAACTAACCATCAGGGTGTATAGCTTTTGTAGAGGTTTGTCAGACTTCAAGTCCACTGAAGGTAAGGGCAAAGGTGGTTTTTAATATGTTTTTTGCTCCTTATTGGGGTTGTGTAACTTTCCTCTGTACTTGCTCAGTTAGGGAAACTGAGTGATCTTCTGACTCCTTCAGCAGTCTTGTTCTTTCTGTCCCCTGATGTCCATCCCATCCTTTACCAGGACCTCATATTGGCAAGGAGGATCTCAGCTCTCAGTTAGCTGAGTGTCCTGTGTGAGGTAGAGCAGGTTGGCTCTCATCTTAGGATTGACCAGTTCCTGGGCTGAAAGCTGCTGCTGATCTGTCTTCAGGACACAATTCTGGACCTGTTCTGGGTTACAAAGACTTACTTCAAGGTCTTTCCCATCTCTGTGGACAAAGATGTGAGCCAAGGCCAGGTCCAGGAAGTCACAGTCTTCAGCTCATGCCCTCACCATAGATTGTTTATAAAGAGAGAGTTTTATTCTTACGCAATTAAAGTCAGTGATATATATATATATTCCAGTCTTTAATATTCACTTGTAAAAATACATCCTCACGGTGGTCTTTTCTCAGTTGTCTTAGTTTATTTGGGATGCTGTGACAAGATTGTAGGAGCTGGGTGGCATATACACATCAGAACTGCATCTCTCATAGGTTTGGAGGCTGAAATCCAAGGCTGGGAATCCACAGGCTTCTATCTGCTGGTAACTCCTTATATGTCCATAGGTGGAGTTTCCTGGCTGTGTTTCCTGTGATAGAAGGGCACACTAGTGCTCTGGGGCCTGTCTTATAAGAGCGTACCAAATCATGAGGGCTCTGCCATCATAGTGGACTAATGTCTCCCTTCTACCGCCATCACCTTGGGACAAGGGCTTCACTATGTAAGTTATGGGGGGACTGGGCATAGCAACTCAGACTGTAGCCCCAGGATTCCTTGTTATTATATAGGTGAAGCTACCTTCAAAGAGGCAGGTAAGGTCAAGTGGTCAGGAAGAATGATATTTCTTCAACTTGGTGTCCTACATAGAAGAGACAGAGAGGGAGGGTCTAAGCTTTAGGCTTGCTGATGGTGCCTAATGGGTATTGCTTGGGTGAGGGGGCATGCCATTCTTTTATCTGCACAAATGTAACTTTCTTCTTTCCCCAAACCTGTAGACTTAAAACCTCACATCACTGTGACCTTCGAGTTTGAGCAGGGTTAGTTCCAGGATGCACACGCAACCTTCAATATCTTCCTGTGATGGGAGATGACATTAAATTAACGATTTTAAAATGAGTATCGTTTGCCTTCTAGCTGTACTTAACGATCTCATGTTTTTGTTCAATGCCATCAGCACTATTACCATCATCATAATACTCAGTGTTTCTGTTTATAACCACCGTGAACCGTCCAAACTGTTCAATGGACCTTGTAGTGTGCTATCCAGGGAATGCCTGGGAAGGTGAGAACTGTTCTTTGTATTTTCACATTGGGCTGACCCATCATGCAGAGCCTTGTTGACAGCCTTTCTGCTCATGCCCATGCCTAGTGGCAGGCAAGGCAAGTGGCAGATGCAGCTTGCATGAATATCCTGGCCTGGTATCATTCAGTTTGGGAGTGGGCAGAGCTGTACTTAAGTGCGCCAGCCACTCAGGTTGGGGAAAGTTATGTAACTTCTCCAAACCTTTGCCTCCTAATTATTACCATTGTTGTCAAGATTGGAAGAAGGGGCATAGTTGGAGCCCAGCCCTGTCACGAGTAGAGTAGTTACCTGAGAGCTAGCTGATGGATGTAGACTTGGGAGTGGAGGGTTGTGTTGACTTGGCTTGCAGGAGGCCCGGATCCTTTTGGGATCTGTCTGATGCCTTCTAGAACTTTCACATCCTCTCTGAAAGTTTTCTTTAGCACGTCTGTGACATGACAATGATAAACCTGGGGTACAGCAATTTTTCTTTTTCTTTCAGAAAATTCTGTCAGTCAGAAGCATCAAGTAATTCAAGAGTGGGTGGCCCTTCTTCCTCCCACTTCCAGAAAGTTCCTTTAAAGACTATTTGGGGGTGTAGGGGGAAGACTTTTCTTTTTAACACAAATGATATGTTTTGACAATCATGCATCTCCATGGTGGTGAATATGCTGGAGGGAAAATCTCAGTTACCAGTGGTGCTTGTTTCTTCTGCTGCCCATGTTGACACTGAAAGTTCTTCATGCCACACGTGGACGTGTGACTGAGGCAGTGAGAGAGAGAATATGAACTGGACCTTATTCTTTGGTGGTATGTGCAAACCACAGGGATGTCCAAACAGATTCCTGGGGTGTTTAAAAGCTGGAGACACAAAGGCAGCGTCCACAGAGAGCAGCAATGTTGAGTCTGTTACTTTCTTCTCCCGCCCAAGCCATGTGATGTTTAAGATTGATTATCGACTTAGTAGAGTCTGACATCATCTAAGAAGCAAGCCTCTGGGCATGCCTGTGAGGGAGTATTTCGATTAGGCTGGCTATGGAAAGACCCACCTTAACTGTAGATGGGAGCCAGAAGGAAAAAGGTGGCTGGACCCTCGCATTCAGTGCTCTCTGCTTGGGGCCAACCTCCCCAGGACCCTCGTATTCAGTGGTCTCTGCTTTTCACAGTGGATGCAGTGTGACCAGCTGCCTCAAGATTCTACTACTGTGACTTCCTCTAGCGTGACAGATTGTACTTGAGCCCTATGAGATGAAGTAAATCCTTCCTTTTCTTAAGTTGCTCTTGTCACGTATTTTGTTATGGCAACAAGAGAAGTAATGAATATACCCTGTAAGTGAGGAATGAGCAGGAGAAATGTGAGACAGCCTTGGTTCTCATATGCTTTCTCTCATACCATAGGGGATATATACACATATACATATATGTGTATATATATATATACATATATATATATATATGATAGATAGCTAGATGGTTGGTAGCTAGATGATAGGTAGGTTGGGTAGGTAGATAGGTAGTTGATAGGAAGATAGATAGGTAGATAGATAGATGGATGGATAGATAGATGGTAGATAAATGATAGATAGATAGATAGATAGATAGATAGATAGATAGATAGATAGAT
>OU015746.1:104562750-104574074 GCA_907169655.1 Acomys percivali | reverse complement strand
GATAGATAGATAGATAGATAGATAGATAGATAGATAGATAGATAGATAGTCTAGTGGTTATACCACATGCCCTGGCATTGCCATAGCTGGTGTGAAGAATGAAGGTTTTAGCTGAGCTGGCACCATTGCTCAATTCTCACAAAGTCCAGTTGTTACAGAGGACCCTCCATAAGGAGTAGGAGCATAAGAATGTCAGGCAGTGAAACAATGATTTGTCATAGCCCTTTAGATGGTACTTTTTCAGCTGCTTCTCCCAGTGTCTGCAATGAGTCAGTGTGTCTTCAGCATATAATGTTGGCCAAGGCCCTCTGTTACATGCTTCAATCTGCATGGTCGTGTCATTCCTCTGCAGAGGGCCTTGAAAGAGTATTACTATTTTGTCAGTAACAGAACAGAGTTCCAACCGGTGAAATGATACTCCCTGGTCATGTGGTAAGGCAGAGCCTGCTTTCACTATGGTTCAGGGATCCTGCTTGATCTGTCCCCATTCTCCATGGCCACAGTCCTGGCTATGAGATGAAGGGGGCCCTGCTGCTCTTTGCATGTGGATAGATGCTGTGCAGTTCCCCCAGTGAGAAACAGCAAGGCACACAGGTTTACTCACCTTCCTGCACATCACCTGTCATAGCCAACACCTTTCCCATGGTCTGTTTTCTCTGGAATTAGCAAGACCTTCTCCTGCATCTCCAACAAGAGCATGAGGCAACATAGCCATAGCAAACACCTAAACAATACTTGCCAGGCGCTTGCCTGACATATTTTCTAAGATTATTTAATTTAATCTTCACAACAGCCCTGAGCAGGTATATAGATGAGAAAACTCAGTTCCTAGCCTGATGCATGGACCAGTCTTATGTCACTGGGTGTCTCTTAACCTGGACTACTTGCCTCAGAGTGTTCCCCTGAGGACCACTGGGCAATACTGCCCTCAGGAAGGTCCCCTGACATGAACAGACATGTTGTAGAAAGTGTTCTTATTCAAGGCTGAATCAGAATATAATGTGGAGCCTTGGCACTTAGCATCCAAGCTGGGCTTTGATTTGATCCCCTGCTTATGAGTGTGATCTCAAGGGTAAGTTGTCCAGAGCCACTCTCCAGAGGGGGTGGAGTTTGTGAGCAGAGAGAGCCACTTAGATGACCTCTGCTGAGACTTGGTGTCAGGAGGAAGAGGGTAGCAGTGATGCCTTCCGTCACATCTGTGTGGTGCTGTCACATGGGTGGCAGCCATTGATGGGCCTGGCGGTACAAGCGTCAGCCATAATAGGCATTCTTCAGTGTGCCCATCAGCCCTCCTTCTACAGGAGCCCTGCTCCTTCTGTGAACATCAGATACCCCCTCGGCACTCACTCTAGGTGGATGAAAAATCTGTGGATAGTCACCTGAGCTTAAATTCTAATCTACGCACATCTCTGTATTTCATGGTTTTAATAAGTTCTTTTTTTTTTTATTTTCAGGAGCAGGTCTATTGTATATCATTGAGTTGCTCATATTTTTGCAGGAGTGATATCACTGCAGGAAGCATCCACAGGCACTGAGAGACCCTGTATCTATGTACTTTTGTACTTCCTATGCAGGGCGACACGTTATATTTCACTGTACCTTTTTAACTTTTAACTTTTTTTTTATTGTATGTGTATGATATACTACATGTGTGTATATGAGTGTATACGTGGGAACAGACCAGAAGTTGATTTCCATCATCTTCCTCAATCATTCTCCACCTTCCCTTTTGAGGCACAGTCTCTTGCTGTCCTGGTTTGGCTAGGATGTCTGGCCAGGGAGTTCTGGGGATTTGCGTGCCTCTGTCTGCCCCCACACTGGAATTATAGGAGGACTTCTCTATGCATAGATTTGGGTGCTGGAGATTCGACCCCAGGCCCTTCCATTTTCATTTCAAGTGCTCTGGCCTAGTGAGCTAATACCTCCCAGTCCTCAATATGCCTTTAATGTAGTCATGCTGAAGTGCTGACCTACTGAAGCTCATATGGTTTTCTTATAAACCCTTTGCCTTGAACTTTTTATATGATAAACTGGGCCTCTATTTGTTTTTTAACATGTGGATTTATCCCCTTTGAGGATAGTAAGGAAGACATTACAAAAGAAGATTTAAAAGGTGGTCTCATGTCTGACTCAGATTAAGAACAAGGCAGTAGAAAAATTTTCAAGGCTGAGAAGGTCCTAGGCTCTTGAAAGAGATGTCTGGTACGTGAGTCTTCTTGGGAAAGTTGTGAAATGAGAACTTGAGTGTGGAACGCCTTTGCTAGACCCCAGCTTGCCTCCTGCCCACACACCACAGCCTTCCCAGCTCTCTTTGAGATGTTAATTTGTTGCTATGAAAATTATCTTGTCACTGACAAACGGAATCTGGAGGAATCAGCTTCCTTACAAAGTGGTTCCTATGGTATCTGTGGGGCTTTGTCAGTTTGCAAGTTATGAATATTTATGTCTTGGAAAAAAATTCTCATCTAAATTGCATTTTCTGTAATTTCCTACTTAATTTCACCTAGGAAATAATGACATTTCCATCCTTTGCCTAGGTGAACATCTTTGGAGATGGCAATTTTTGCACATAGGTTCAAAGGGCAGTGGAATTTACTGAGTCCCCAACACAGATGCTCCCCTGCTGCCCTGCAATTGCATCTATATAAAATGACGCATGTGCCCGATACATTATCGACGAGAGATAAATGTCAGATGTGATTATGGTAAATTAGACCTTTTGCATTATTTATGAGGCTCCAGTGTAAAATGTGTTTCCTCTTTCCCGACAAATGTTTGTATAAAAGCCATAATAGGACCTGTTAGTAAACAGTTTTAACATTTAGCGCATGACGGGTCGAGTTTTCAAATGCACTCTGGTCTAGACTTACTTTTTTCCCCTCCTTGAGTTTTGCAGGCAGAAAGTTGATCTGTCAAAGATGATATGGGATGGGGGCCAGTGGACCTGTGACAGTACCTGGGGAGGTTGAGGCTGGGGCTGGCAGAAGTGTCACTTGGGCCTGGAGTCTGCTGCTCCTGGCCATATTTACGTAAATTTCTGTAGGAAGAGACATCACCTACGGCACACCCTCATCCTCTGTTCACAGGAAGCCATATAAGGCCTGGCTCCAATGTTGCTCCATCTTCTGCTTTTTTTTTTTCCATATTGAAAATTATCAGGAATTGTTTTATTAATTTTTTTCTGGTGCTATGTTCTTTCTCTGGTTGTATTGATCTCTAAAAGGGGAATCAGAAGGCTTAGTGAATTCTTTCCTCTTGATTTTTCATAAAGACGGCTTCTTGAATCCGATTTTTGAACTGTTCCCATGTGTGAGGCTCTGGTCAACAAGGTGCCATAAGCCACTCTTCCGGGAGCTGTTTTGTAGGACATAGGGAACCAATGGGACATGGGATGTGTCCACATTCCTTCTGCCACTTCTTGATGTCCTGGACATTCTTTGATCAGCTATGTTTAAAGTTCCTCCTTTCTCTTTCCTATCCCTAAACTCAGGTTGTAAGTTTGTAGCCTCTGGGACTCAGGAATGCCCTTGGCCCTGGCTGCCCTGTGTGGACGCAGCCTTAAGCTCGGCTGTGCTTAAAGTAGTGGTAGCATGTGGCTCTCTGAATACAGACTTGACGGAGGAAGCCAGAGTGACATGAGTGAAGTTCCGGGGAAAAAGTCACAGGCCAAGTGGCCCTGCTTTCTTATTATATTTTGCCTTTTGTAAAAACCTAAAATATCTAAAAGCCCGTTTTATTCCTTTCCCTGTGGATGACAAGATAGAACAAGCGGAACCACCGGCTCTGTGTTCCCTGTCTTTATTATACCTGAAAGAGTTCCAGTCCCTATAGACTCCCTGTGACAGACAAGGGGCCTGTCGCAGTGAACTGCCCACCCAGAAGGCCTGACCCAGTTGCCAGCTTCATCTTCCTGGGGGCACTTTAGTGTCTTTAGCCTTTTTTCATTCTAGTCTACTAGGGACAATGGGGGTGGGGGATACTCTGCTTTCCTGTGGTCCTTGAAATTTCTGCAAACCAGCTGGAAGCTGCAGGCCAGGCTATCTCAATAGCAGACTGGGAGCTAGGCTCACAGTGGGGTTCAGTTTGTTCATTTATGCCATTTGCTCCTTTTTTTTTTTTTTTTTCTGCTTCAGTTCCAGAATGTTTAGACAATGAAATTAAACTGACCCATCTCTAGCACATTGAACAGCTTTGTTCTTCAGCTCTTGGCTCCGAGCCTCCCTCGGAATTGTTTAAAGGAAAAGATGTACAGCTTGGGAGCACGGTGGAATTCAAGGTTGCCTGGCTGTCAGTTGCAGGCAGCTCTGCTCCCTATCAGACCGCGGTGGTGGTGCCAGCTCCCAGGGTGTACCTTGTGGCTTTGTACACAGCCTCAGGCTTTGGCCAGGCCTCCCTGCAGCTCTACCCTGGGTGCAAAAGTCTGGCTGGCAGGGCTGTTCACCAAACCCTTTGTTCTTTGGCTGACTTTCCTGTGATGAGTGGCAGCTGCCACCAGGACCTGAGAAGTGTCTTGTGGAATGGAAGGCTACTGGCTTTGTTTACCCCGACTTCTTCTGGTCTCCTTCCATCTTTGCCCTTGACTTTTCTTTTTTCTTTTTTTTAACTCTTGAATTTCCTCATCCTAAAGCTATTGCTCTTACTCTATACTTTGGTGTAATCATCCTTTGCTAACCTTTAAACTACAGGTATCTTTTAAAAAATTATTTGTCATTCACTTTACATCCAGATTGTAGCTCCCTCCCTCCTCTCCTCCTGGTCCCTCCCCCCCCCTTTCTCCTTATCCTCCCTCCCTTACCTCGCAGAAAAGGGAGCCTCCCCCACCAACCCACCTTATCTCATCAAGTCACAGCAGGACTGAGGGCATCCTTTTCCCCTGTGGTCTGGTGAGGCATCCTCACGATGGGGAAGTGATAGAAAAGCAGGCAACAGAACTCATGTTAGAGACAGCCCTTGCTCCCTCACTAGGTGACTCACAGAAAGCCTGAGCTGCCCACTGACATCAGTGTAGGAGGCCTAGGTCTTTTCAAGCCAGTGTAGGCCCTGGTTACTTGGCTCTGTTGGTCTTCTTGTGGAATTCCTACCCTCTCCAGGTCCTTCCCCCACTCTCCTAGAAGACTCCCTGAACTCTGCGCAGTGTTTGACTGTGAGTTTCTGCATCTGTTTCATTCAGTCTGCTGCTGGGTGGAACCTCTCAGAGGACATCTATGCTAGTCTTCCATCTGCAAGCATGGCAGAACATTATTAACAGTGTCAGCGGTTGATTCTCTCCATGGGGTGGGTCTCAGGTTGGGCCAGGCTTTGGTTGGACATTCCCTCAATCTCTGCTCTATCTTTATCCCTGCACATCTTTTGGAATGAGGTTTTTGTGGGTGGGTTGGTGTTTCCTCTCTCCACTAGCAGTCCTATCTAGTTAGAGGGTATCCTCTTTATATCTCTCTAGGCGTCTCAGGTAGAGTCACCCCCAAATCCTCCCAGAAGCCAACCCTGTCCTGGGTCTCCAGCTTGTCACAGAGATATCCCTCCCATGGTTTCTCTTCTTTCCATAGGCCCTCGGTCCTCCAGGCCCTGCTCTCCAAAGGTCTGATATTTACCCTAATTTCTCTCTGTATTCCCTCTCCTACCTTGTTCCCTCTCTTTAACCTTCTATTTCTTCAAGCTTCTGCTGTTTATTCTATTTCCCCTTCTGAATGATACTTAAGTATTTCTCCTTGGTTCTCCTTGTTGCTTATCTTCTTTGGGTTTGTGTGTTGTAGTGTAGTTATCCTATACTATATGGTTAATATCCACTTATGAGTGAGTACATACCATGTGTGTCTTGCTAGGTCTAGGTTACTTCACTCAGAATGATCTTTTCTAGCTCCATTCATTTGCCTGTAAATTTCACAATTTCCTTGTTTTTAATAGCTGAGTAGTATTCAATTGTGTAAATGTACCATAGTTTCTTTATCCATTCTTTGGTTGAGGGACATCTAGGTTGTTTCCATATTCTGGCTACTGTGAATAAGGCTGCTATGAACATAGTTGAGCTCCCATGCCTGGATTTACCCACTCTAAATCCCTACCCTAAACTTTGTGCTGACATCTTTAAGTATTTCAGATTGAGTTTAACCTCATGTTGGAGATTTTTTTCCCCAGAGCAGAAATCATTTGCGCTTTTCACACAAAATGTTTCATATTAAGTTTCTGATGACCAGTCCCATAAATTATTATGTTGACTAATAGAAATGCCATTCTAAAGAAATGAGAAAGGAACTTGTGAAGCTGAGTAATTTACCACCAATAGGAGAGACTGTGAGCCTCCTAGCAGAATGTTGGGCTGATTTTCCTCTGTGATATCAATCCACCTCTAGCTTTATCAGCAGTGGGTACCCAGCTGGGAGGAAAGTACTGAAGTAAAATAAAATGCAAACCATTTCTCCCATAGACTGGTGATTTTCTCATTTTAGTATCTATTCCTGATGTAATTGTCAGTGGGAGCCATGCCTCACAGAGAGCTGTTATAGAATGTTCCAGAGTCTCACATCATCATTTGATTATTTAGGATGGGAGGGAGAGCTAAGAGATTATATTGACTGATAGACTTTTTCAAGTTTCTCTATTTCCCTCACATTACAGGCAAGTGCCTATAGAAGCAGAATGTTTTTGGTGAGGTTGAGATTTTAAGATGAAAGCTCCTTTGTGCTATGTAGTTCAGGGTTAGTGTAATGTTTGGTGGGAGATACTTTTGTGCCTTGCTTAGACCTGCATCAGCTAATACAATAGCCATTAGGCCACATAGAACAGTGGAACACTCTGTCATGTGGCTGATCTGGGTAGAGGAGGGGACAGCAGGATTTAAAAACACAACACAATAACAAGAATTTGGAGTATTTTATAATTTTAAAATATTGATTACATGTTGAGATAAACTATTTTATGTATGTTGGATTAAATGAAATATACCACTGGTGCTTACTTGTATTTACCTTTTTTTGGTGTTACATTTACTTTGGCAAGTGTTGAATGTTAAAATGAGAACAGGGAAATCTTTTTATTGTTGGGGCAATGATGCAGAATCTTGACTCATTGGGTATTGAAGAATAATAGTATCCTGTTTAAAGCTACAGTAACAAAAGGACCTTTAACAGTAAGAGTCACAGGCAAGTGGAAGGAAGAGCCGGCTGAGACTAAGATACAGCATTTGTGTGGAGGTGAAGGTAGCTTTAAGTTACTTTGAGGGAAATGGGAGGTTATTCGGTAAAATAGACTACAACTTATTAAGTGTTTGGTAAGAGGATGAAATGTGAGTAACAAAGCAACTGAAACAAACTATAACATGGTCTAGTCAAGGATGCATTTGATCTGCAGGGATAAAACAGCCAGAAGAAAGTAAAGAGGGAGAAATTGAGTTGGCAACAGAAAAAAATCAAACTGTTCCTTAAAAGGAATTTGATAGAATTAAATGTGGAACAAGTCAGGCATAAAAAAACAGGGAGCCCACCTCAGCAATCCTTGAGCCCTAAAAGGAACAAGGTAAATGATACTTAATGCACTTTAGATATGTGTGAGGGCACATGGCCTTATGCCTGCCAATCTTCTGTCCATTAAATAGCGTCATCAGACTTAACAAATTCAGCTATAGGTACCCAGTTAAAATCTGAGACTTGTATAAATAACAAATTGTTTTTAGTATAAATGCACGCCATGCAATACTTTTGCTAAAGAGTGACTTATTTGACTTTAGTGAGACATTCTGTGTTGTCCTTGGCCACCAGAGGCCTGGGAAGGAGGAGCAGAGGTTGAGTGGCTAGGTGGACAGCACCCTGAGAAGGGGCTTGGTTCAGTTGCCCTGGAAACAGGATGCTAATTAGTGACCTGTGCATTTCCCTGCTGGCTTCTGGAGCATAGGCTTTCTTTGTGTCTCACACTAGGATTCTAGGATTCTAGGATTCTGCAAGATCCACTGGATCTCAAATGTTACAGTTGCTCATCAGACCAGAGTGCAGCCCCAACTCCTGTTACTTCCCTACAACCTCCACTTCATGCCCACCTAGCAAGCATTACTCATTTGTTTTATCTTACCTCCCACTCCTTATACTATGAGCGTTACCCATTTTATTCCTTCATTCTCTTTTACTGTTGTTCCAAAGAAGTAGAAAAGTGTATGTGTATGTGATTTGTTTACTATGATGCATACATGCGCTCATGTTCACTGAAAGAAAAACTGTGTGTGTGTGTGTGTGTGTGTGTGTGTGTGTGTAAAGTTCTGTTGATTCCCCATTCTTGACGTGGATAGATGTCTCAAGAGTCGGAGGTTATGTCATGAGAGTTGCAGTATTGTTCTATTGTTCACTCTCTAAAGAGTCTGCATTTGGGTAAAAAAATTAGCCAGTCAAACTAGGCCTAGGGGTACTGTGCTCCCTGCAGCCAGTGTGAGCTTACTAGGTAGAAGTTGCGGAAGTCTCCTTAGGAGAGAAAAGGGCAAACTCCCTGGAAACTGGCAGGGTTCACTGATTTTATTTTTGAGGCCAGTCAGTGCACCTCAGCAGAGATAGGAGAGTCACAGTGGGGACATCCTTCCTCCTAGCAATCTTCAAAGCATGGCATCAGTACAGTTTGGATCTTCTTTTTGGTAACTTCAGAATAACCTTATACCCAGCGGGAAATGTTCGCCTCCTTAAGCTCCCTGAGTTGACCACCCAGCACACAACTGGTTACATCCTGCAAACCTCTCCCTCTGCATCCTGGGTACCCCAGTCAGGGCTGTTAGGGCCCAGTGTCTCCACTGTTCCTTTTTCTTTTCAGTTCTCTTCTCTCTCTCTCTCTCTCTCTCTCTCTCTCTCTCTCTCTCTCTCTCTCTCTCTGTCTCTGTCTCTCTCTCTCTTTGTTAATTTGTGTCAGGGTCAAACTATGCAGCTCTGTGTGGTCTCAAATTGCAGTGTACTACCACACCCAGCCTGACTCTTCTCCAAAAATGAGTATGTGCTCACAGTAGAACAGTTCAAATATAGGAGTATGCAAGGTAAAGTTAAAGTCTCTTCCCTTCCCCATCGACACACGCAGAGGCACCCACAACTAAATTAGCTGCATCATCTTCAAACCTTTCAATGTTTAATTAATTATGGGCTCTGATGGTTTCTCATCAAAGTAGCACAACCAAACATATTAAGCAACAAAGCTTGGTATTCAGTCATACTTCAGTTTCGGATAAACCACAAATATACTTTTATTATTGCATTTGTTTATTTGTTGTTTGTTTAATTCTTTGTTTATTAAATGTGGAGGAAGGAGGTACACATATGCCAGGGCAGACATGTGGGAATTAAAAGGCAACTTGTGGGGGCTTGGAGTCTCTCCCTCCACCATGCAAGCTCTGGAGTTCAAACTAGGTCTCCAGGCTTGGTGGCGAACGCCCCAACCCTCCACCCACTGAGCCATGTGGCCATTGTAAATCCCATGAGCATACTCACTCATACTTGTAAAGTATTTGTTGCCTATCTGAAATTAAAATCTAACAGGGGGACCTATACCTGACACTCCTGAAATCATTACCCTCCTCTACACTAATGAGCTAGGCCAGCCCTGTTGTGTTTGGGGGTTGGGCAGCACCTCAGTAATGAACATCTATGAAATAGCTGAATCTGTCAGGGATGACAGATGAAATAAATAATCCCCCAAAGTTTGGGGACTCACCATAACATGGGTTTCCTTCTTAGCTGAGATCATTTGATAGGATTTTCTTGCAAAGGGTGGCTGACTTGAGCTCCTGGGCTTCTCTCCTGGAAGCCCTGCTGCTCCCTCAGGACTCCTTTAGCCTCTAGCGGTTCTTACCCTACCAGTCAGCCATGAAAACACCATCTAGAAAAGCACATTGAAGGAGCCAAGCCTGAATATTTTATTACTTTTGTTTCTATCCACTGGCAAGGACCTAGTCACATGGACCTAACCTCACCACAAGGAATTCTGGGAAATGTAGTCTTCTTGGGATTCCAGGAAGAAGAATGAATGGGGTTTTAGAACAATAAGCCTCTAGGCAGTGACTTTCACAGGCCCTAATACACTAATACATAAACTAACCTACTTACACAGTCTCTATATGCTTGGGTCCTCATCCATCTTTTAAAAAAATATTTATTTGTGTGTGTGTGTGTGTGTGTGTGTGTGTGTGTGTGTGTGTGTATGTGTGTGTGTGTAGTTCAGAAGAAGATGTAAGATTCCATGGAAACTGAAGTTGGGTTCTCTGCAAGAGTTGTACACAATCATGCTCATGACCTTTGGGCATCTCTCCAGCCCTTGGGTCTCCATTCCCACTAGGGAATTGAAGCTTTGAGATAGCATAACTGGCCAAAAATCACATGCCCAGCAAGTAGTGGAACTGGGCTTTCCAGGGTCAGGTACCACCTGAGTGTCCTTTTTTTTCTTATAAAGAAAGAATACTAAGCAATTTATGGTGGGTTGCAAACCTCTCGTGAGCCTGATCTTACAGCGTTTTCTATACTGCATCTGAGGTTTAGAGCAGTGCTCTCCTCTCTCTGGTACACCTTCCACTCACCTGCCTAGATGCATGGAGATGCTTGCAAGACTCATGGTGACAGCCTCCCAGGCCAACAGAGAGGATAGCGTGCATAGTTCCTGACATGTCTGGGACTGGGCCATGTAGACATGCCACCTGTGGGGGTTGGGGCATTGTCACTAGAATGGCATGGGTGCTGATGTTGCAATGGGAAACAAAGGTCCTCCTGTTTCTGTAACTTAACCCCCGTTGTTGAAAGTAGGTGTCACTCGACAGAAAGTGTTTAGATCGGCTGACTCTGGGTTAATTGCCCAGCATATCCGCTTTCATGACCCTCATCCATTATCTGCAGCAGTGACCTTCAGCCCAGCTGGCTGAGTGACTGCGTGAATCCTACCTCTTTCATCCCTGTCACTTGAGCCTAAGTGACTCACACTCCTGGGGGTGTTGGGACTCCTCAGTGCCATTGATTTAATTTATGATGATATCTCCTGCAGCCCTTTTCTAAACAGTTTGGGTAGTGAGTGGGTTCTTGTGTTTCTTTGGTCATCTACCAACTGTCTTTGAAGCTATGGGCCTTCTACAAAGCCTCACCAGGAAAGCTGCTTCTCTAGTAAGCCCCGATGAGTGTCTCTGCATAGGCCCAAGAGAGTTTGTAACTCTGACCATGTACCTGGGACTCAGCCCCTTCTCACCTTACTTTCTCTGCTTAGTGAGTGTCTAGAGCTAATCTCTTCATGGTCTTGCCATTGATGGGCCCCTGTCACTTATAGGTATCTCTGTGTACACACACACACACACACACACACACACACACACACACACACACACA
>OU015746.1:104543578-104561078 GCA_907169655.1 Acomys percivali | reverse complement strand
TGGGTACCAGGGACACGGATGGATCAGCCTAGAGCCAGCACACTCTCAGCTTTGTGTGTGGGAGCACAAGTGTGTGCAGATATCACCTCTCATGTTTGTTTAAGGGTAAATTCCTATATGAGAATGAAAGCTGTATGGATGTGTGGGTAATTTTGATTAGATCCCACTAACTGACCTTTAGAGGGACTGCAGCAAGTTTCACCCTACCAGGCACAAGTGATGCCACCATCTCCAGTTTTGTCAGTATAGGATCAGAGCAAATGTTTGAGTCCCTACTGGGTCCTCAGGGCCCCGCCCTTCATGACCTCCTCACGTTCTGCTCTGCCTTACCTGTATTTCTCATGTTTGTCTGTAGAACTCACTCATTTTCTTTTGTTTCATTTGAGTGGATTCCAGGCTATTCTCAGGCTTACCCTATGGCCCGGGCTGGCTTTGAACTTGGGATCCTCCTGCTTGTCTTCCTGCGTGCTGGGATTGCAGGTGTGCCTGTTCACAGGCAGCTCAGACCCATGCATTTAAATCAACTGAATACATCCCTCCTACTCTCTAAATGTTTTTAATTGCTATCTTACTTGACACCGACTCCACAGTTTTAATTTTCCCTGTTTTTAGCTTATTTATCAAAGTAGAAAGGCATCTATGAACTAATAATGCCCAATTAGTAAAAAGGAGACTTACTTAAGGATACATAGGAATTACTTTACTAAAAACATAATTATAAAACAGTTTTATTTCATTCTTGTCTTAGGCGTGTAGGTATTAGATGTTTTAAAACATGGTAAGCAAGGTGCACAGTGAAGCAAAGATATAAATGAAACCGGATGCATTCATTTAGCAGGTAAGACTATGGAGAAGGCTCTAAATGTTCTGACTTCATCCTTGTCTTTCTCACCAAGAAAATACCAGAGCCCTTGAGGAACCTCAAGTTACAGGTTCGGGGAATGAGGGTAAAGTCTCTCCCAGAAGACGAGAGGAAACCTGCCACCTGAGTCTGACCTGTACTAGGTGGTTGTAGAAGGCAAGAAGGACCCACGCTGGGCATCAGGCTTCAGTCTTCCACTAAGATGGGGGTGCTGGCATCCCCTACCCTTGCAAGCTGTTCTGGAGGGATGCTGAAAGCAGGGCCTACCAGACTCAGTAGGCTACCGGATTAGCCCTTGTTGTGTGTTAGCACTTAGGTGTCTGTGGCGTTTTACAAATAGCCTCTAATCTGTGCACATGGTGTGGGATTCTGAGTTGATGATCCAAGGTCAGACTATCTACTGTCAATTGTTTATTCTGCCTCAGTGCTTGGGAACAGTGCCCAGAGCTAACAAATGCTTCTACACATGGCGCTTAGTCACTGAAACTGGGTCAGATTTGCTTCCTTTAGGAAGTGCCCAGGTCTAGCTTCCTGGAAACCTGATTTTTTTTCACCCCATTTGAAAGGTTGTTAATGGGATAATTTAAGTAGAAATAATAAAATATCTCTTCAGGCTCTCTATGCTTTTATTAATTAGGGCATTTCTATAATGTTAATGTGGCTATTTCCTAATATAGGTTTAAGCCATTAAAGACCTTTCCTCAGCCAGTCCCTAAGCTGGGCAGGAACAGAGCTGCCTTCCATGTTCTTTCTCTATCACAGTTCATTGTCCCTGTGTGTGGACATCTTCCTTAGAGCCTGAAGCAGCAGCAGCAGCAGCAGCAGCAGCAGCAGCAGGAACCCCTTTCTTCTCTGGCCCTCACTCCAGGATGGTGCCTAGCCTTATACCACTTGAAGGATGTTGGCTGAGAGACAGAAGTTGGTATGGCTTTCTGACTTCAGCTGTCCAATGCAGGATGGGATGTGGAACCTTCAGTCTTAAGCTTTCTCACCTATGATCGAATAAAACTGCCACATTTCCTGCTGAAAATGGGAAAAAGTAGGATTGAAGGCTGATAGTATTGGCATATTGACAGCAGGATAGAAGTAAAACTGAATGTTACTGGAGAGATTTGTTCCTCATGGTGTCTGCTGGGCTCTCCAGAAAGGGGGGGGAGGGAAGGAGGGGGAGCTCAAGGTGTTGGCATGTGCGCCCTTGGGTCCCACTCCAGCACCCATTGCTGATAGAACCCTCTCAATAGGAGAGTGCTCAGAACAAGAGCTGCAGGAGTGAGATGGGTGACCTGTCTGCCTCCATCCAGTCAGCTCGTCCATGCTGGGATGCTCTGAGCTTTAGCATTTTTATAACTCATCTTCTTGTTTCTGTACCAAAACATTGGAACAGACCAAAATTTAAAGAAGGGTTTATTTTGTGCCCCGATTTGGAGGCTGAAGGTCCAGAGGCTGTGCTGTAGGCTCTGGCGCATTGTAATGGTGGGGTACGAACGTATGGGCTGAATGCTCACATCACCAGTCAGCTAGGAGCTGGGTGGCACAAAGGAACAAACTTTGGTGACAGCTTTCCCCTGAAAGCTAGTGAGGGCAGTGGAACAACTTAGAACATGGCCGAGTGTTCAGCGAGCTGAGAGCCTCCCAACTACTCCTTCCTACCTTCTAGTAGCCCTAGGACCTCCAGCATGACCACGTGAGGGTGGTGTGGGCACTTCTCAGCATGTGGACACTTGGGTATGCAGGAGAAAGCATATGCAAACCACGGCAGCATTTTACATAGAAATACTAGGATGGAGGCCTTTGCTGAGATCGCTGAACACTGCAGGCCAGGGCTGGAGGGAATTGGGGCCCTCAGAGTATCTCATGATAACTCGCAAAGACTTGAGGGACTGGAGAGATGGCTCAGCTGGTGTATTAGTTACTTTTCTGTTGTTGTGATAAAATGCCCCAGCTAAGGCAATTTATGACAGTTCCAGCAGAACAGGAGCCCATCATGTCAGGGAGGCATGGCGACAAACAGTAGGCATGGCAGCAAGAACAGAAGTTGAAAGGTTGATTAATTCTGAGCCATAATCACAAAGCAGAGAGAGCAAACTGAAGTAGCGGGGCTTTTGATCTCAAAGCTTGCTCCCAGAGATGTGCTTCCTCCAGCAAGACGCACGGCCTAGACCTCCCCAAGCAGCACCATCAACAGGGTTCAAATTTCCGTGACTATGGGGCACATTTCTCCTTGAAACCTTCACAATTAGTAAAGCGGGGAGGACAGAGACAAGGGCGTCCCTGGGGCTTCCTAGTCAGCTGATTTTGCAGAATGGATGAGCTGCAGCTTCACTGAGTGACCCTGTCCCCCAAATATGGTAAAGAGTGATGAAGGAAGATATGTGATGTTCACCTCTAGTTTCCACATGCACATACACACACACACACACACACACACACACACACACACACACAACCACATACTGTGCACATGTGTATGAATGAGAACATGCATATGCAGAGCACATATAGTGCACATACATACACATATACACAAATTCACACATATGTGCATATGGAGAGCACACACAGTGTACAGAGCACACACAGTACACATGTAGAACACACACGCATACATGTACTGAACCACACACTGTGCACATGAAATAAGCACATGCATATGCAGAGCACACATAGTGCACACGCAGCGCATGTGTTTGTGTATACACACATACATACACACATGTATGCATGTACATGTACCTAACCACACACCATACACACATGTATGAGAACGTGCATACACAGAGCACACATAGTGCACGTGCAGAGCATACACACACACACACACACACACACACACACACACACACTTGAGACAACACCTGCAGGCATAAAGGTAGAATATGAAGATTCTCATGGAAAAACTTCCTTGTTCCAGAAGACTCTACCTGAAGCAATCATTTTGTTACACTCATCTCTTCCTGTGTCTTAAACATCCAGCATTTACATTCTTTCAATCTCAAGTATTTCTGTATGACACATCATTTGACACATCATTAATATTTCCTGGAAATTTCTCATAACTAGTAAACACACAGAGAGCCTCAAAAAATGACTTTGCCTCAAGTCAACATGGGGCAGGCAGAGGCCCCTCTTCCTGGTCTCTCATGAGCAAAAAGTGGAGCCAAAGGCAGGAGCTGGTAACAGCTCAGTGGGTTGTCACCAGAGTGCTCTGGAGAACAGTGTGCCTGTCATCTCCTGTGGCCTTCATCACATGTGGTTTCCCCAGATGGCTCCTGCGTTAGAGATGCATGGGGTGGGGGTGGGGCAGGTGTGGCTGTGCTCCTGTCGGGGGTAGGAGGGCGGGTGTGGCTGTGTTCCTTTGATTCATGCAGCTCCCAGTCTGCTCAGTTAGCATGTCTCTGTGTGGATAGCTGCCCCAGTGCAGCTGGGAGGAAGTGGCATATGTGCTATGCCAGTGTCTGGAGGTGACACCGCCATGAAATTACAGTGCTGATCTGTCTTTGCCTCTGTCTTCCTTTATTTTTCTTTTTACTGAAAATATTTTTAAAATACAATATATTCTGATTATGGTTTGCCCTCCCTGAACTCTTATCTCTCCGTTCACTTAAATTAATACCCCTTTTTTTCCCTCTCATTAGAAAATTGGCATCTAAAAATAATAAAATAAAATGAGATAATAACAAACAAACAGACAAAAAAAAAAAAAGCCAGAATAGGACAAAACAAACAAACAAAAAACAGAGGGCAAAGAAAAAGCACAAGAAACGTGTATAGGGTACAGAGACACACCCATTTGTACATACAGAAATCCCATAAGAACACAAAACCAGGAACCATAATATGTACGCAAAAGACTTGTAATGGGAGGGAAAAAAGAACCTTCAGATATGCCATTGAGTTTGATTTGTGTTGGCCACCTACTGCTGGCTGTGGTTTGTAGACCTGGTGAGACTGCATTGGAGAAAACTAATTTTTCCTTTGCAAGTGGTTGTCAACTGGTTATTGCTTCCGGGTTAAGGAAGGGGGCTTGCGGTCACTTCTCTTCTCAGTGCTGGGACACCATGTGGCTTAGACCCACGTGAGTGCTATGCATGTTGTCACAGTCTCAGTGAGTTCATATGCACTGGTCTTGTTGTAGTAAGAAGCCCTTGTTTCTTTGGTGTCCTCTGTCCCTTCTGGCTCTCATACTTTCTCCACTTTCTCTTCTGCAGGTTTCCCTAAGCCCCAGTGCAGAGGATTTAGAATCATAGTGCTGAATATCCCCAAATCTCTCACTCCCTGCAGGTCTCTGTTTATTCCTACAGGAAGGAGTCTGCTCTGATGATGGCTGAGCAAGACAATTATCTATGAGTACAGCAAAATGTCATTAAAAGTCATTTTATTGCTACCTTCCCATAGAAGAAAAGTAGTATTTGATTTATCTCTTGTAATCCTGAAACAACAGTGTGTTAGTGACAAACTAAGAAGTGGTCATCATATTTCTCATCATTTAGTCCTTAGAGGTTGATTCCAACAAGGGCCACAGTAAGCTCCCAACTATAAGTCATCCTGAGGCTGGAGGCTCCACCATGCCTGGTGGTAGAAGAAGTCATGAATAAAACAGACTCAAACACAACAGAAGCTGAGCATTCCCAAACTGAGAATCCAAAATCTGATGCTCAAAAATCCAAAACTTTTTGAGTGCCAACATGACATCCTAAAAGTAGACAATTCCATATCATGAAACTGTTTCATGTATGATTAGCTTCCTTCATGTGGATTGCTGCATATGAAACAGAAATGAGTCCCCAGGCATCCCCAGGATGCCTCATTGTATATTTGTAGATACTACCACATTTGAAAATGCTTCTGATCTCAAGCATTTGAGAATAAGGACCACTTAACCTGTGCTCCAGAGGAGAGTGGCAGCTCACTCCACTGAGGTGTGGCTTCTTCCTGTCTTGTTGCTCTTGCCCAACTTCTTGGCTGCATCCCCCATTCCCCTGCCCTGACTACCCATCCTCCATTCTCCATCCTTCATCCTTCATCCTCCATCCCCCATCTCCTATCCTCTATCTTTCATCCCCCATCCTTCATCCTCCATCCCCCATCTCTCATCCTCCATCCCCCATCCTTCATCCTTCATCCCCCATCCTTCATCCTCCATCCTCCATCCCCCATCCTTCATCCTCTATCCTCCATCCTCCCTCCCTCATCCCCCATCCTCTATCCTTCATCCTCTCTGAAGCCCATACTGCTTCCCCTGCACCCAGCTGCCCACACTGAACCTCCTCTCCTGCACCTGTTGCCCCTGCTGTATCCTTTTCCCCAGAGGCCTATACTATATCTTCTAACCTACCTACTGGCTACTCTGCATCTCCCATCCTCCTGTCCTCACTGCCCTGCTCTTTACCCTTCATCCTTCCCCCACTGTCCTCACTACATCCCTCATCTCAACTGCCCATACAGAATCATTCAACTCTCCGCCCTTTCTGCTGATGCCTGCTCTTTAGAGGAACAGCCACACAAGCCCAAAGCCACCTACTCCCCACTTCAGTGCTCTTTCCCTAGCCTTAGTATGGCATAATTGGCAGAAACTGCATATATTTATGGTATACTACGTGATACTTTGATTGCTGTATGCATATGTTGTGAAATTATTTAATAGGGCTAATTAACATACCCAACACCTCACATACTTAGCATTCTTTGTGGTGAGAACATTTGGATCTACTTGCAGCTGTTGTCAAGTGTACAATATGGTGTTATTAACTATAGGCACTATATACGCATGGCACTCTCCTCTCTCTCTCTCTCTCTCTCTCTCTCTCTCTCTCTCTCTCTCTCTCTCTCTCTCCCCCTCCCCCAAAAGACATTCTCACTGTGTAGCCTTGGAACTTGCTGTATAGATAAGGCTGGCCACCAACTAACTCATAGATATCTGCCTGTCTCTGACACCACACCCAGCCCATGTCAGTAGTATGTCTTAATCAGAATGTCTTAATCCTAACTGAAACCTATGCCCTTGAGCAACAACTACAATTGACATCACTCAGTAAAAGTATCTGTGACTAGGTATGGCTGTGCATGCCTTTTAACCCCCGCTCTCAGAAGCTTGCTGGCCAATAGTGAGGCCCAGGAGAACCGTGGGCTACCATGGGCTCAAACAGTGAGACCCTACTTAAAAAGCAAACAATGCACACACAGCCTCGATCTTATGATTCCAGAAGCCAGGACGTATCTCCTGTTGTCGGTGGTTGCTAGGCATTGCTTGGAGAACAGGAGAAAAGCAATGCACCTTTCGCCTTTTCATCTGTCACTCCATCTCAGTGCTTAGAACAGAGCTCCCGAATGTAATTTCCAAACCCACTGGCTTACAAACTCATCCCAGAATCTAGGCTGAAAAATCTATTTCCTCAGGTCTCAGTTGACCGAAGAGAAATAAGGAAGAAGCAGGGAGGCGTTCATACATGCAAGTCTATCCCATTCCACAGGGAAGATTTTTTTTTTTTTATCACAAGCTTGCTTTTTCCTTCTTAAAGGATCCTTTATTTTAAGGAATGATCATGCCTATAAACCCAGTCCTGTGAGACAGTCAGGCAGTTGCTGGAGACTCTCTTGCCAGCCCGTCTAACTGCAACGGTGAGTTCTGAGCTCAGTGAGAGACTCTGGCTGGAAAAAGGAAGGTAGAAAGCACTTGAGGAAGACACCTGGCACCTGACATTGACCTCTGCATGTGCACATGTGGGCACCCAAACCAGAACATGCACACATGATAAATCATGTCATTAGATAGTGTGTGTGTGTGTGTGTGTGTGTGTGTGTGTGTGTGTGTGTGCAGGTATATTCCTTTTTTAATGTCCTTGATCAAATGAAAACCCAGCAGTCCCTGCCCTTCATTTTTCATAAGTTGTTGATGCCTTGAGAACTGTGCCCTCTGCTCCCATGTGACCACATGAGCCCAGACATCTGTGACTTCAGGTGCATGAGCATGTGGTTAAGGCAGGGCTTCTGTTGAGGACATCTGACCCACTTATTGCAAAGGCTATTGTGACAGATGAGGTTCATCTGTGAGCTGGAAATGAGGACTTTTAATGTCAATCTCACTGCAGTAAAATACTTCTTCACATTTCAATGATTATTAAAAATCTATACCTATTCCAGGTAATGTATGCTTAATGCAATACTGGACTGAAGGGAAGGTTTGTCTGATCTCTGCAGGCAGTCTGCTTTCTCTTAAAGTGTGTGTTACTACAGTGTCACAGTTGCTCCTCCAAGTGCATGCAGGGTGGGCGAACAGTGCAGTGCTAAGCCTACAATAGAACTTCTGGATTAATGTCAACATTTTAAACTAATTAGATGAGGCGAAAGCATTCCAAAGAAAATGTAATGGCTTCTCTCACGCCAGCTGGAGAGTGGCACAACTTAATTGTCTTGTTAGAAAAGCCTTTTAACGGTTATGATTTAACCGAACACATTTGAGGGAAATCCAGGAATAAATGCATTAACTACTTTGTTTTTGTCAAAAAAATAAAAATAAAAATAAGACCAGGTGTAAGACAGTGGTACTCTGCCAGGCCTTAAAATCACTGTAGTGAGGCATCAAGATACCACTCATTTAGCTAACATCCTTCTGAGCACCTGTCATTATGTTTTTTTTTTTGTTTTGTTTTGCTTTTGTTGTTTGTCTGTTTGTTTGTTTTTTGATTGCCACAGAGGACAAATCCAATGAGGGTCTTCGGTTTTCTAGAATTCTCTTTGGTGGAGGGAGATATGTATGAAATACATTACAGTAGATAATTGCTGGAAGAGACCAAAGGAGAAGGCAAGAAATGCTCTTGTATGTGGTTTTGAGGTATGCGTGTCCCTTGTAGGATGTGGTACCATTCTGTAGTCGGGGGGTGGGGGGAAGGAGGAGGGAGATGGAGAATGAGAATGAATACACCCATCTCTTCTAGAGGGGCAAGGCCTAGGCAGGAGCCACCAGAGCTCCAAGGGCCTCCTTGATTCTCTTGCCAGACGTCAGTTTCCCCAGGACCACTTTACTCCTTGGTCTGTGTTTTGAAGAGAAAATAGACACTGGGATAGGCCAGCTACTTCCTGTCTTTGTTTTGTTTGTGTTGCTGTGAGAAAATGCCCTGACAAAAGCAACCTAGTGGACAAAAATGTTAGTGTGATACACAGTTCCAGGCTGTCAGCCATCATTGCAAGGAAGTCAATGCAGCAGGAATTTAAGATGGTCAGGTTCATAGCTAGGAGCAGAGAGAGAATGAGGCATTTGGGCGTTGCTTGACTCACTTTTGCCTTTTCTCATGCATTTGGGACCTCAATCCAGGGAATCTTGCCTCTACTTTCAGGCTGGCCCTCCCCACATCACTTTACCAATTGTGTCATCAAGACAGTCCCCTACAGACATAACCATGAGTCAATCTGATCTAGACAGAGCCCCAAGGGAGGCGTTCTTCCCAGGCGAGCCTGGATAGTGTCCAGTTGCCAATTAAAACTAACCATCCCAGGGCCTTTAGGTATCATTAGTGAAGGTTTTGGGGGACAAAGCGACTGCCCTGGATGCCCAGCATAGGACTCTCAATGTTATCACCAGTGTCCTTCTCTAGAAACAAAGTAACTCACGGAAGAGAGGAGGAGAGGATGGGAATCAGAGGTGGCAGCAGGGCAAAGGATGGAGTGTCCCTTGGAGGAAGCTTCTAGCAGGACAGCGGCCCTTGCCATGTGCTTTTGGGGCTTGTGGTTTCGAGTTGTGGGTCAACGTGGATGGTTTTTAAGCCACAGGTTTGTGCCATTTGTAAGAGCTGCCTCAGGAAATCAATACAGGAGACAGTCATGTGCTTCTGTCCCCTCCAAGGCCTGGGCGTAGTGATGGAGGGTCAAGGGTCATGGGAGACCCCCCATCCTACTTTGTGGGACAGTCAGTGTACAACCTCTGTTTTTATGGTCCAGCCTAGCCCAGAAGATGCTAGAATCTCCCTTCTTACTCCTCCATGGTCTCCCTTGTTGAAGATGACAGTGGGCAGCTAGAACTTGTTGAAATAAAACACAACTTTCATCTCTCAAAAGGAACAATAGTCTATACTATTACACTGTTAATGACTATGGCCAAGATCCATAACTTCATGTGACCCTCCCCACCCCCGCAATGCCATACTCCAACATGGAAACAGAAAAAAACAAACCAAAACAAAAAACAAAAGTAATCACTTAGGCACTTAAAAACATCAGGTGGGGGTTGGAGGTTATAGCAGAATGGGGGTGCACCTCTGCTATAGGTTTCTATCTGATGACATTTTTGGCTTTTGGGTGCTGGAAAGTAGAAATCTGCTCACACATCCCAGAAAGATTCACATAGTAGGCATAAGGGCAGTAGGTAGACGCAGAGTTGGCCAGTATAAGCCTGTTAATGTCTGAAGATAGTCCAAGCTAACTTGGCTTTGAACCTGCAATATTCCACCTCTACACAATCACCAAGTTTTAATCACCCCTGTAAAATCTTTCCTATACGTGTCCTTTTCCCCCTGGGAACTTCAATTTCTGTTAACAACTTGGATTGGCACATGCCCTGGGCAGCTGCATTTTTCCTTAACTGACATTTCCCATGGGTTCAGGGGGCAGGGGGCAACTGAGTAACATTGTCTGATTTTTTTTCCAGATAAACATGAAAAGTGATTTTTAAAAAAAAGATGGAGACTTTCTATGTAACCTAGCTACCCTCAAACTTAAGAATCATCTCTGTTAGTCATGGAGATTGCAGGTGAACCCTGCACCAGGTTGACTTTTGCCCCCCTCCAATATGAAACGGTTTGATATTGAAAGGGGGCTCAAGCTCTTTCATCTCCAGGTTTTATTTGAGCCTAGCATGAGATAAAGAGCTCTCTTTTATAACTTTGTAATTCCTACTCTCCTGTGTCTAGTTATCTCAGTGTTGGCACAGCAATTTCCACATTTCCATGCCCATTGTAATTTAGTCAACGTGTTCACCTTTTATTGTCAATTAAACAAATACCACAAGCCTATGGGTTAGAGAAGCATGTATTTGTTATTTTATATTTCAAGAAGAAGCTAAAAGTGATTTTAAAATTGTGTCTGTTAATGTGTACATCCTGAATATATGTTCCTGTGCACATGAATTTGGAGGCTGGACGTTGATGTTGAGTGTTTTTTATCTAGGCCTCTCTGACTTATCTATCTATCTATCTATCTATCTATCTATCTATCTATCTATCTATCTATAGGCCATTGCCTTTACTGACTGACTAGTGAGATATGAGGAATCCTCCTGTTTGTATCCTATCAGCACTAAGGTTGTAGGTACGTGCCAGGATCTTTGCTGGGTGCTGGGTACCTTAACTCAAGTCCTCATGTTTGTGTGACTACCACCATATCTAATGAGTCATCTCTCCATGCCACCCCCCACCATCTAATTTTAGATAAAGGCTAAAGTCTAGGTGTCTGCAGAGCTATGTGGTTTCTGAGGGCTTCAAGAGGAATCTGTTTTATTCCTGGTCCCTGGAGGCTGTCCTTTGCTTGTGGCCCTTCCACAGGACCTGCTTTTTTTTTTTTTAATTAATTTATTCTTGTTACATCTCTATGGTTATCCCATCCCTTGTATCCTCCCATTCTCCCCTCTCTCCCATTTTCCCCTTATTCCTCTCCCCTATGACTGTTCTCAGAGGGATTACCTCCCTCTGTATATGCTCATAGGGTATCAAGTCTCTTCTCAGTGACCTGCTGTCCTTCCTCTGAGTGCCACTAGGTCTCCCCCGCCAGGGGACATAGTCAAATGTGAGGCACCAGAGTACTTGAGAAAGTCAAATCCCTCTCTCCACTCAAGTGTGGAGACTGTCCTGTCCATGGGCTAGATCAGGGTAGGGGTTTAAATTTTACCGCCTGTATTGTCCTTGGCTAGGGCCTTAGTTTGAGCGGGACCCCATGACCCAAATCTGCCTATCATAATGTTCTACTTGTAGGTTTCTAGGACCCACTGGATCCTTCTACATTGCTATTCTCCCATTGTTCTCTCATCTAGAGTCCCAATAGGATGTCCGCTTTTTCTTTTTTGTTATTGTTTGATTGTTTTAAAATTTGCACCTATTACCTTTATTTTCTTTCCTCATCTTCCTTGTGAGACCTTTGTGACCATGGAAAGCCTACACTCAATCAATCAAGGACAGCCTCCTACCATGGGGTCCTTACACCTGCATTAGCAAAGCCTATTTGTTGTTGTTGTTTTTCCATGTGAGGTGATGTATTGTGGGTTTGGGCAGTAGGAAATAGGCAGTTTGGGGGTAGAGGGAGGGGTCATGGCTATTGTAGTCACTGAGTCTTATTCACCTATCGGCTTCCTTACTCTGTAGATGAAAAACCCTTATGGCTGCTTCGCCTTCTTCCTCCCTGTCCTGGTCAGTGCTAGAGCTGCCTCTTGCAGTCACCTGAGAACTGCCTGTTTGGTAGCTTCACCTCAGAGCTTGGCATTGGCCAGAGTGAGCATTAGTACACTGACAGTGAGCAAGTGCACATTTCAGGGCTCTTCCAGCAACATTTTCCCTAGAGGGCTGGATCTTAAACAGCTCCCAGCATGCCTTTAAGTTCCTCCATTAGCCTAGGGCCTGTCACGTCACCTTTAGGGAGATGGGTGTGGCTGTCTCAGAAGCACTCTGAGAGGTCTTGGTATGGACAATCACTAACAACTGCCTAGACTCTGTAGGCTCAAATAATAAGCCACACAAATGGCTTTCCTGTCCTCCCAAGGAAGCCAGGCTGTCAGATCATTCCAGATGTACATTGCATTATTCCTTTTTTATGAACAAAGAAAACATAGCAAGCTGGCTTTGCCACAATGACCTCTGACCTCCATAAGTATTTGCACTTATTTCTTATGTGTTACAGTGTTAGGTGACCCTCAGAATCTCTTTTGGTATTTTCACACTGACGGGCATGCACGGTAGATTTATCCAGCAACTCTGGTCCTGTTGAAAGCTTGGTGATGGCTCTCATTAATAATCCCCAGAGCCTAGGAAACTCAAGCATATTTTGAGACACAATCACAAGGTGATTAAGGAGAATTAATAATTCTCCTTAATAGAAGAGCTGTCTTTCCTTGTTAGCTGAAACATTCTTATAGAATAAACATTATTAAAACTTAAGCCTGTTTTTGTGCTCGGAACTTCATTGTGCTAACAGCTTCCTGACTCTGCGATTGTGATCCTGTGTGTTCATCATCGTCCTCGTCGACTCTTTTAGTTATGGATTTGCAAGGAATATTTTGATCAAGAACTTCTCTATGCAGCGGGCTATCTACAAGATGGGGAGGAGTGTGTTTTCCCCCTACCCTCTGTGTCAGTAGCTGGTTAATTGTCTCTGGTGGCTGCTGTGAATTTGTCTTCCAGCTTTGTTTCGGCAGCTGGGCTTCTGATTGGACCAGTATTTGCAGTGCACAGATTGGGAGGGCTTTTGAAACATAATTACTCTTATCAGACAAGTGTTCAGTTAAGCTTTCTTAATTAGGTGTGTGATTATTATCTAATATTCCCTGCATGGAGAAAGTCTGTAAAAATAAACTTTAGGAAAAAAGACAGATTAACCAAAATATGTCTAAATTTACCCAGACCTGGACATTTGTATAATACTTCAAGAAGTAGAATTAAGCCATGCTTGGGTGGCACCTGGGTTTGGAAGGATTGCCATCTAAGAGGACAAGGCTCAGGGTGTTGGCATCTAGATGCTGGTTTCAGAGCCCTTTCTTCTTTCTGCAGCCCCTTCCAGCAATGCCAAAAGCCACCTGCTCTGTGCAAGGCACCTGCTCCAGCTTCAGCCTCCCAAAGGTCCTGTCCCAGGGAGTTTTGCTACCCACGCAGCCAGCTGTCTTCTGTACCTCTAGGTAAAGCTGTAGCCTCGCTCAGCTGCCATCACCTCTGTGTCTTTCCTCCCAGGTCAGGGGCTGAGCTTGTTCTGTTCAGTAATAATGTTGGGTCCAGCACAGTGCTTTGCCCTTGGCAGCATCCTGAGGAGTGCATGGGCACAGGCAAGGGTAGCCAGCTGGAGGTGAGGAAGAGTTTGGGTAAGGTCAGCTAACGTTTCTCACATCTGCTCCATGTCAGGCACCACTTTCAAGTGCATTTCCACAACCACCCTGACAAAGTCTTAAAACATAATTAAATTCTCTTCGGCATGGATGCTGCCAATATTAGTGCTTACCACGTCACAGGCATTTTGCTGAGCGCTAGAGAGGTGGATGTCAACCTCAGTCAATCCAGGACTCCATTCAGCCCGGAGCCTAAAACATGCAGATGATGGAGGCAATCAATGGATGGGGGCTGGACTGACCAGTCACACCTAAACGTTCTGCTATTTTCTGGTTGAGACTCTCAGTTTGTTTTATGGTTGTAGGTTACTCCCTAGATCTTTCTAGTTGATTGACCCCATGACCTCCCATGACCTATAAAAGAGAATTGCTTGGGTGTATTTGAAAATGTACATGTTAAGTATAAGTCAATTTAAATTGAAATCTATATAGTTATTTCAATTGCTGGGTTAACATTATAAACTGGGCTTTTGCATTTGGTGAGTTTTGACTAGAGAGATGGTTTGAAGGCTGTGTTGTTGACCTATTCAGCCATGAATGGTTCTGGAGAAAATTATTTTCCCAATGAATCTGTTCACTTATTCACACCCCTAGAGTTTCACTTAATCTTTCACAGCTTGCTATGTCCCGTAAAATGGAGAAACTTTGTGACCCTTCAGATAGATAACAGTACATCTTTTTCTATATTTAAATTTTTTAATTCCATTATTTCCTTCCTTACCTTTCTTCCCTGTCATCCCACCCATGTACCCTCCTTATTTGCTTTCAAATTCATGGCCTCTTTTTCTTCAGTTGTTTTAAACACACACACACACACACACACACACACACACACACACACACACACACACACACACACACACCCCTTTGTGTTACAGTTGTCTCACAGTTGCATTGAAAACCTCCACACAGACAATCTCAATCTCACCATTGTTGCTTTCACCAGCCACACTGATTTAAAAAAGGTTCTGCGCTACATTTCTAAGATCTGGGTTTTCCTTGCCTTTCTCTCTGCTTGAACATATAAGTGTCTCTTATCGTCCACTTTGGGTACAAAGCGTGCTCTCCCCGATTGGTTCTTGGAAAGATAGTAGCAAATACCTAGTTTTCTTTTGGCTTTGGACATCTTAACTGCCAGATGAGGAATTTGGAGGTCATAGTTCTTTTGGCTTTTTAAACACGCTCTGTGGTCTTTTGTTCTTCATTGCTTAAGAGAAATTTGTGATCCTTCAAGTTTTCATATCCCTAGATCAGTTTCTGAGATTTTTGCTTTCGTGTGTTGAGGTATTAGTCATCCAGCTATCGTTTGTCTGGTCCAGGTGTTCTTTGGGTCTATCCAGTTTCTGAACTCCTACCTTCTTGGATCTATAGATTCCTGTCCCCCATCACACTGGGCAACCATCATGTCTTGTGTCAGATTTAAGTCCCTGTTTTCAAATACCTGAGATGATCAATTTAGCAAGAGAAACAGTTTCTTTGGGTTCACAGTATTAAAGGTTGCAGTGCATGACTGCTGAGCCTCATTGCAATGGGCAAGGCAGTCCATCTAGGTGGGAGATCAGGGTTAGGGCAAAACCACGTGCCTCATGACTAGGAACCAAGGAGAAGGAGAAGAGATAGGGAGGCCCGTGATCTCCTTCAAGGCCTCCCCTTAATTGACCAAAAGATCCCTCACTGGGGCCCGCTTATTAAGGCTTCTACCATCAAGTCTAATTACACAGGCCTTTGGGTAGCATTCAGGATCCAAACTACAGCATCTCACTCTAAGTCCCCAAAGGTTCATATGTATCTGACAGAGTAAAATGTACCAGGCCCATTTCTAAATTTCCTCAATGTCTTACCTATTCCAGCTGTGCTCATATGTCTGTGTCCAAAGCATCCACCAAGACTCAAAACAAAGTCTCAGCTGCAATCCCCTACAATAGTCCAAAGAATAAGTTGCATGTTTCCAGGGTCCATGTTTTTGTTACCAAGAAGAACGAATAGAAGAAGAGATTAGAGAAAAGCAGGGCTGAAACATTGAAGTTGGATTGTTATAGCTGTGTGTCCAGCATCTGGGGTGCACTGTGTAGGGTATGGGCTCCCCAAGAATTGGGTAGACCAGTTATATAGATTTGCCTGTTGAGTCCCACAGGGGCACTTTCTTGGGATGGCTTTTCATGCTCTCTTCACTTTTACCATCTGCAGGTTTTCTAGCATGTTGGCTATATTTCTAGGGTCTCTGTTGCCACTTTGGCCTTGCTCTCATAGCACCGGGGAGTGCTTGCAGGAACATATTGGCTGGCCTTTCAGGCTTTCCTTTGAAAGCTCGGTAGAGGCCTCTTGTAGCATTTGCATCTAGCATTCATTCATACCGAGTGTTGTGTTGATTAGGCAGAGGGCAGCTGTTAGCACACACCGTACTTAGGCCTGTGTGAACCACAGCCCACATGTACACATACAGCAGTAAATCTGTGAAATAAAGAAATAAGAAATAAACGAAGAAAAATAAATCCGAATTCATTGCTTTAGTGTGAAGGAGTAGCCCCACAGTCTAACTGTTGAGTCATTTCCATTTGAAGCATTATCAGAGCCTTCTTCGTTTCTCTTTCTCATGTCCTGAGCCCTTTCCTGTGTTCTTTAAACTATACTTACTGTACTCCAGGCCTTTTCTAATTTTTTTCCTTAAAAAATTCCCAAACTCCTCCCTGCAAACCAATTTCTAAACCTTCTGCATACTGAAAGTGTGTGATAGCCGCAGACTCCCCTTCTTGACCGTCGCTTTCTGTGCTAGAGCTCCAGCACTAACAAATATCTTATTTGCCACATTCGTTTTAAAGGTTCCAGTCCATGTTTCGTTGGCTTCATTGCTCTGAGGATGGTAGCACATTATGGTGGGAAAACAAAGTAGAATGAACCCGCTAGGTCATGGCCAGGAAGCAAAGGGAACAGAGGAAGAGACCTAGGTCCCAACAGAGCCTTTGGAGACATTGCAGTAAGAGCCTACCACCTTTCTAGCACTCACTTCATGCTTCCTCCATCTTCCCGCAGCAGCTGAGGACTGGGAAAGACCTGTTCAACAGATTTTATTTCTTTATTTACTTACTGGGTCATGATCTGTAATGAAGACTGGCTCAAACTCATTATGTTCCAGTCTCAGGCTCCTGAGTGCTGGGAGTACAGGTGTGCACTATCACAGCCCAGCTGCCTATATTTTATTTTTATCATCTGTCAATACATGTACTTTTATGTAATTGTCCATAGTTAGTTTATTAATCTCCTCTAAAACAGTATATAATCTGTCGTTAAACACATCTGTTGTGATTAGACAGTTTTTTTTTTTTTTTTTTACTATTTCTCAGATCTGGAACATCTGGGCTTTGCTTGTAGAGACCAACCCAACCCACTGGTGAAGTTTCTTGAGCACATTAGTGAATTATCTGATGAATTCTGATCTGATACATCATTTTCACTCTCCATTTCTTTTTTATTAACTCCCAGGTTGTGAATTATTGTTTACAGGTTGTGTGTGTGTGTGTATGTGTGTGTGTGTGTGTGTGTGTGTGTGTGTGTGTGTGTGTGTGTGT
>OU015746.1:104524837-104543568 GCA_907169655.1 Acomys percivali | reverse complement strand
TGTGTGTGTGTGTGTGTGTGTGTGTGTGTGTGTGTGTGTGTGTGTGTGTATGTGTGTGTTTCCATGCTTGGCCTTATGCACAGATAAGCTTAGCAGTGTCACACCAAGGAGCAGACATTGTATCTGAAAGTGTGTGGAGGTGCTGGTGTAGCTCTCCAGGGTCAGCTGTTAGCATCTTTCTAGAAGCCTGCCCTCAAGGAGTCAGAGGGGAGTGGATGGAGCTTGGTCAGCTGTGGATGGCTGGTCCAGCTCCAGTTACTAGGGTTTACTTCACCAGTCAATAATAGATCTGCCTTCCCTCCCTCCCTCTCTCCCTTCCTTCCTCCCTTCGTCCCTCCTTTCTCCTTCCCTTATTACCTTTTCTTTCTTCCTCCTGCCTCCTCTCCTTTCCCTTCTCTTTTTCCCTCTTACCCCCTAACCCTATTGCCACACACATACTAGGTGAGCATGGTGACATCAAGGCACACCCAAGGCCTTTTTGCCTCTCAAGGGCCTCTTTCTGTGGAGCTTGACTGTTCTCTACCCAGGACACTTATCAAGGAGGTTTCACACCAGAAGGACAAAGGTGACTCTGGCTGTCGCACTCCCTGGCTTGCCCTTCATCCCTCATAGGATAGAATCTTGGCCCCCTGGCTCCTGGCTGCCATGATGCCAGGATGCTGGCACCTCTCAAGCCACTGCCCCCCCCCCCCCCACCTTTAGCAACACCATGTTCAGCTTCTGAGTTACCTAGTGCCATAGTGGGGATCAGTGTGAACTGTTGCATTTGGCCTTGGTTTGTAATCTTCCCAGAAGTTTGGCCTTAACCTTTGGCTGTTTTGATAGATCTATATTTTTCAAATAAGTGCTAATTGTACTGTCTCTAGCTCTCCTAATTGCTCTCAGCAGGTGTGCTTGTCTGCTTGGGGCTACTCCATTATCACAGGAATCACAATGCAGGGACCGCTCTCCATCTCTGTAGCAGGCAGCTGAGGTCAGGTTGAAGATGGAGCTAAGCTCCTGTGTGCTGACACACCTGCAGGGCCTCGTGGAGCCTTTTAGAACACGGTGCGGTATGAAACCTGAGAATAACTCAAGTGGAGGGATGCACACATGGAAAAAAGCACAGAAGTCCGGACTAACAGTATGCGACTGTACAGTAGTATCAACTGCGCTGTTTCTCAGCTTTAGGGTTCTGGTGTTTGGTGCTGGGATCCATGATGTTAGCTGTGCATTTATTTATTTATTTATTTATTTATTTATTTATTTATTTATTTCCTGGGAATGGATTGTTAAAGCCACCTGTAGGTTTCGTGTGTGCTCTCAGCTTTCATTTGCAGTATAGGACCATAAAATTGTTGACTTGGGGGACAAGTTTGCAGTTTAAAGGATCAGGAGAGAGGGTGGAAAGGTTATTAGAGCCAGAGGTAGTGCCTATCAACAGTGAAACAATATGTGCTGCACACAACAGTGCTGGTGCACACATGACCTCATAGTGTACTCACAAGACCTGCCCAAGATCAAGCCATCTAAAATCCCAGCTCCAAATGGGAGGGAATTGTGAAGTCCCACCCCGTAGGCAAGAAGCTGTTAGCAACTGCTGTCTAATGGGGTGTGGGCAGTAAGTTTTCTTCAGGGATGTGGCTCCTAAAAAGCTACCCATGCTCCCATAGATGGTTCTATACCCATGCACATACGGGCAGCACCAAGTGGACTCCATGAGTTGTAAAAGAGGACCACATGGGGGGCTGGAGAGATGGCTCAGAGGTTAAGAGCACTGACTGTTCTTCCAGAGGTCATGAGTTCAATTCCCAGCAACTACATGGTGGCTCACAGCCATCTATAATGTGATCTGATACCTTCCTCTGATCTGCAGATGTACTTGCAGGCAGAGCACTGTATACATAATAATAAATAAATAAATCTTAAAAAGAGGACCACATGAAATTGAGAGGGGAATCTGGTGATAGTGGGGGAAAATGGGGGGCCGGGGGGTTAGGGGATAGGTTTGCTCAGAAGATTATAAGCATGTATGGAATTCCCAATAAAAAGCAGCTCTGAGAAAAACAAATGAAGATTAAAATTGTGCTTCATACAGAGACTGGGAAGTGAGGACTTCTGTAAGAGGACAAAGCAAAGCCACACTCTTGGGCAGCAACACATGGTTCTGAGTGCTTCTTCCTTGCAAGCTTCACGGTGTTGCTCTGCTGTGCCACTGGTGCAGCAGGACTGGTTTTGTTCCAGGAGATCTATATAGACCCTTTTAAATACGTCTTTTTTTTTTTTTTTTCTGAGACAGGGTTTCTCTAGGTGGCCTTGGCTGTCCTGGATTTACTTTGTAGACCAGGCTGGCCTTGAATTCATAGAGATCTGCTTGCCTCTGCCTCCCTAAGTGCTGGGGCTACAGGCAGGAGACACCCCGCCTGGCTGATCCTCTTTTAATTATAATTTACATGCTGGTTGTTATTCAGTAGCATGGTGTGTTCAGCAAACTTGAGGTCGTGAATGTGTTCTCCCACACTGAAAAATAAACAGACAAGCAAGCTTAATGGGATGAAGTGACACTGTATGACTTTTTAAAAAGGTGACATGTCTGCCTCATCTCCCAGATGCCGTGGTTAGAAATTTGGACTTTGGAAAGTGTCAGGGTGCAAACGGATTTGACTTTTTTCACCTAGCTTTACATGCTAGGAAGTGGAGGCTGCCTTTTCAAGGATGCACATCTTGAGCCTGAGTAGTCCCCCTGCCCCAGTTTGGATTTCTTAGTAGGGTAGTGTGGCAGAGATCTGGGTTCAAATCTTCTCTCTGCCTCTCAAGTGGGCGTGTCTCCTTGTGGGAGGACCTAACCTCTCAAATTTCATTTCATCCTTGTGTGATGGGAGCAATACTTGCCTTCCACTGACAAACACATTTAAGGTGAGTGAATAAACAAGTGTGCATTGATTCTGGAGGGAACGTGGGCCTGTCTTTGTGGAGGTGGCCACATGGCCACAGTCTATTAGTGATCCATTTAGTAAGTTCAGAGGGGTTTCAGTCGCTTATTCCAAGACCTTTTATTTTATATAGGAAATTCAAACCTTGAAGGAATTACCCTGAAAGCAAAGGCTTGCGACCTTGCCTGCAGCTTTACCCAGCTTCCCATCACTGCAGGTGCTGCTCATGTTGGCCAGGGAGCCTGCAGTGGTAGCTGGGTAATGGCCTCATAAGTGGCACCAGGGGCTGGCACAGTCACCCTGTCCCCTGGGAGTACACAGATGCAGTGTTGCAGCCTCTGCTATCCTGGGTGTAGATTGGGTTTTCCCAGGTGCCTGTGGACCACCGCTCTGTGTTGCTGGAAAGCACAGGGTCCCGCTTCTCTCTTCCCACTGAGGAATCACATTAGTTTTCATGGAAGATGCACATCTTTCCAGAGGCCATTTGCACAGTCAGCTGTGTTTTACCTAAGGTCAGGTAGGTACCTTTCTGAGGCTGAAGGGCTAGTCATTTCTATGCAGAACTTGAAACTTTTGGGACAGTTAAGGAAATCTGGGTAGCCACGCCATCTTCTGTTTGTGTCTCTGTTCACAGAAGTGTGCAGATAACACATTTATGTGTGGGAAGACCAGAGACTGATGCCACCGTATGTTTCAAGACAGGGTCGGGCCACCATTCAGCCATACTCACTAGCTAGAAGGCCCCAGGGCCAACTTTTTTCATCTCCCCAGCCCTGAGATTATGTTTGCACTTGGCACTGCACCTGACTTTATAATGTGTGTACTAGGGATCTGAACTCAGGTCCTCACTCTTGCATAACAAGCGCTTTGCCCTTTGAGCTCCTCCCGCCCTATGTTAGTCTTTTTTTCACCCAGCCTCGCTTATACACTGGCTATTCAGACATGGAGACACCAGCTCTGCACTGTGCAATAGCTGCTCTGAGAAGGTTGCAATGTAACGATCCAAATTTACTGTTCTGGGACCTTTGTTTTCTGTATCCTGTTTAGAGCAGAACGTGGAATTTTAATGATTTGGATGTAGATCACATTCTTAGCTTTTTTAGCGTCTTGGAATTTCTTATCATTTTGGCTCTGTAACTTGTGATGCTGCTAACTGATGCAGGGTAGTAGTTGTCACAGCAAGAGAGAGAGGGAGGATGTGGTGGTGATAAAGGTATGTGTAATTCTAAGTAAGAAGGAAAGAGAAAAGACATTCAACTTATTCACTGCTGATTATAATTCTGCGAAAGTTTTCTTTTCTCTTTTCATCTTATGCTATGGTGTACAGCTCTTAAAATGGTTACTGTTGTTAGTCTCTGGTGCTAAAAACAGGCAAAATTGAAAAGGTCATATAGCTAGAATTTTTTTTTCATATCACTAGATTTTCTTTTTCTTTCCTTCAGTCTTATTGGTTGAGTATTTATTTCCTGGCTTCTTTGGGCTTCCCAAAAGATTAAGATCTGAGAGTGTGAAATTATCTTTCCTGGTTTGCCTACACTTATCCAAGGAAACGTTCTCCAAATCTCATATGAATTATTTAAGGCAATATATATTTAAATTGGTAAAATTTGAGGGTTATTAATTTCTGAAAGTACATAGTAATTTTTGTAGATAACTTTTGAAGCGTATCAACTATGACTTTTGCACGAGAGGCTCATGTCAGCATGTAAATTCTGAGGCAGGACAGGGCACAGGGGATTCTGAGGGCAGACTGCAGACTCAGTGGGGAGACAGGTTGCCCATGTTGAGCTCCACTGGGCATGTTATAATCACAGCCTGTATGTATGAGAGAGTATGCAGGCCACATGTCACCCCCACAGTCTTACAAAATTCCTCCTCTCTTGCCAAAGAAACCTAGGCTTGACATTTTCATTTCAACAGTATTTTATATAGGTAGACACAGATAAATCTCTTTGCCAAAGTAAAGAATTGTAAATGCCAATTCATTCTGTTGCGCTGCAAACATTTTCTCTCCCGCTTAACACGACAAAATAGATGAAGATTAATGAAATGATCCCACATTTCCAAGCTTCGTTTTAATCACAGAAGGTGAGTCTGTTGCCAAAAGAGCCCCAGATCTGGTAGACATGATGGATGGTGATGGGCACACGTGGTGCTTTGGACAGACTTCATCCCTGGCTTCTGCCTGACTGTGCTGGCTACTGGCTGTGGTGTACAAAAATATCCACCAAGCCTGGGCTCAGTCATCAGCAGTTTGGCATTGATGCCTTGATGTTCCCCACAGTGACAGGATTGGGATAGTGCTCGATAGCTGGACTGAGGGTCACTAGGACTGAGTGGCTTTGATGTCTTAGCTGTCAAATAGGCATTCTGTTTGGTGAACCCTGATGCTGACCTACACAGAATTTATACAGGAGTTAGACACCTGCCCCAGCCCTCACTCTACCACTAAACCAAAAGGGAAGCATGGGTCCCTCCATCGTAAGATGGAGGCCATGTTGCTGCTGTCACCTGACGGACTAGATATGGAATACCTTTTCAATTTATGAGTTTTTAGCCTCTTGATGCTGTTACAAAGGTATATAGTCAATAGAAACTGTACTTCAAAATTTGAATTCTTAACTTTTTTTTTTTCCCCAACTGGTAGTATATGGTGTGAAACTCTCTGTTAGTGCTGCTGAGCAGCAATAGTGGGCACAGCTCCTAGACTTCTCTGTGATCACTAGGGAGACAGCAGATACTCAGCAGGGTACCATGTGGCTAAGCTGGGGGTATTTAGTAGTTAGGTGCTGAAAGCACATTCTCAACTGATGATCCCTTCAAGGGCATCAGTGCATGTAACTAGTGACAAATATTGTACTGTAAGACTACTTCTAGACACTGCTGGACTACTGCTTTACACCAAAAGGCATCTTCACCCAGCATATTCATGAGAGTATTCCTAGTGGTCACTAATTACTTGGTAGATACTAGGTGAACTTATAAAACTTGTTGAATGAATAAATGGTTTTTATAGACAGTATACTGAGTGACATTTGGTCTTCTCAAGGCCTTGGTTATGGGTTTCATGCTTGTGCTGTCATACTGGTCCTATTCTGTTCCATGGTGGCAGACTGTTGTTCAGCATCTGGGAGCTATGCGGTAAGAGGCATAGGTGATCCCAGGCAAGGAGGGAAGGCCACAGAAACTCCGGCAGCAGTGCAAGGCTCTTGCATCAAATCGGATGACCCTTTGCTCTCAGCACATCTGAGACTTCTTCCTTCTGGTTTGGCCCAGAGTCCAGGCCTTTGGCCCATTGCCTCACCATCTACGCATGCGCAGGTTTCACACATGGATGGCCTCCTTGGTGGCCCTGGCGGTAGCTTCAGCTGTGCAAACATATTTATTACCTGCATATAGCATGTGCATCTTGTGTTGTGTATCTCAGACAGGAAAAGTTCAGCTACAGCATTTAAGAGGTGAAATGGGTTGTCGTCTTAGATCAGGTGTTTGGTGACGTGATGCTTCTAGAACTGCCACTGGCTCTCTTAGAGATTGAAGATTTCAGTCACAGATGGGCTTGGATAGGGTAGGGGTATTAAAGCACGTGATCTGGTTCACAGGATTATCAAGAGTACTGACGTGCTAGGGTTTAGAGTTTACAGTGGATTGGATGGTAGTAGCTGTGAGAATGTGAGTATTGGTTTCTCACTAATCAATACCACTTACTAAGGGTTATTAGGGGCTGTGTCCCAAGAATTCCATGTATACAACCTTACTTATAAATAATATAAGGTGATTTTTTTTGTATGTGAGTCAGTGTGGTACATGTAGTGTATGTATGTGTATGTGTGTGTTTGAATGTACATGTCTACGCATGATTAGAGGGAGAGGACTTCAGGTGTTCTGATCAGGTCTCTCATAAACCTAGAGGTAGGCTGGCAGCCAGTAAGCTCTACCCCCTTGCCCAGCATTGAGGTTACAGGCACATGTGCAAGCACACTGGTTTCTTAAAAAATGTGGGGGCTGGGATTCAAACTCAGATCTCCCTGCTTGCACAATAAGTGCTCTTTCCAAGAGATTATCTCTCCTGTATCATAAAGGGAAAATTCAAACCTCCAGGGAAATGCGCTGAAGTGGTAAATTGCAGGAAGAATGTGTTAGTTGGCTTTGCTTACCACCATTCTCCCTCGGAACACATCCCTCGGTCCCATCATGCTTCTCGGGTCTGTGAATTTTCATCGGCTAACGTTTTCAGCCCTGTGGTTCTTTGTTAGCTCTTCCACAGTATTGTAGAGCTTGGGCTATGAACCTGCAGATGTAAAACATAGGCATTTTGGTTCATGAGGCAATAACAAAGTGACAGGATTAAAAAGACAGGATTCAGGTGTAAAGCCATTGTGGCAGTTTGAGGAGAATGTGCCCCCCCCCCAGCCCTCACAGGCCCAGATGTTTGAATATTTGGTTTCCAGTTTGTGGTTCTGTTAGGATCGGGTTAGGAGGCGTCACCTTCCTGTGGAAGAATGTCACTGGGGGTATGCTTTGAGGCTCAAAAGCCACGCACCATTTCCCATTTGCTCTCTTGCTTTGGGTTTAAGATATGAGATGTCAGTTTGCTGTTCCAGCCACTATGCCTGCCTTCTGCCATGCTTCCCTGCTCTGACAGTGATGGATTCTTACCCTTCTGGAACCCTAAGCTCAAACAAACCCTTCCTTCTGTAGGCTGCTTTAGTCCAGGTATTTTATCAAAGCAATACAAAAGTAACTGATACAGCCGTGATGTAAACCACACACCTATTCTTTTCAGAGAATCTCAGGCCCATTACCTGCTTTGGAATCTGGTCCTTATAATAAAATACTTTGCTGGTAAGATAAATCTAACCCCACCCCACTCCACCCCACGCTCCTGTGGAAATAGTGTCTACTAAGGAGGCAGACAGATAAATAGTTATATCCTATGCTGTGTCTTCTGCCACACTGCTGGAAAGACAAATGCAGCAATCTGAGGAGAAGGAGGGTGGTAGTGAAAATAGAGGCATGTTCAAGGTTGGCCCCTGTGATGGGGAAGCATCTGGCTGGATGTCTTCTCAGCACTTAATGCTACCTGATATTTTTCTGCCTTTTCCATTATCAACTATGAGAACATGAGTTTACCCATCAGTGGTCAGCCTTGCATCCCTAGAGACTGGACCAGCCTAGTGCGCAGGGAACTGAATGAGTGATAGATGGAGCTATTAAGTGGGAGCCACAGAGTGGCTCTCCATGGATTGTGTAATGCATGTGAAGTGCTTGGCCAGACTATGGTGAATACCACATATTTTGGTTTCTGTAGCCTTGTATAACTTTGGGAAACCTATCCAGTGACATTTGGGTTTATTTTCTGGAGCAATTTAGCAATAATTATTCTTCAGCAAAGAAAAATTGGGAGGTTGGGATAGGGTATTGCTATGTTGTCCAGGCTAGCATTGAACTTCTGGCCTCAGCCTTCCAAGTAACTATGCCTGGTGTTGGTGCACAATTCTTAAACATTGGGGAAAGAAACAGTGTGGACATGGCTGGCCACTTGATAATCTAAGAAGTTGCCTTGTGGAACATGAGATTCTGGTTTTCTTCTCAGCTCACAGAGAAGGCGGAGGTCATTAAGTATAAAAGATTGAAGGTCTGTTGGCTCATCATATAGTTTTTGTTCAGTCCTTCTATAGAATTGTACCAGATAGGAATTGATTCTATCTAGAAGACAAAGGATGGTGTGGCAGTGGGCAAATAAAACCAAGCAGGGTTTCACCAGCATTTAAAACAAATATCAACTCTCCTTGATTCTGGTTTGTAATACCATTTCTCAAAAAAAAAAAAAAAAAAAAAAAAAAAAAAAGGACCAGAGTTACACCAAGAAATGGCTGATGCTAGGATGGAAGTAGGGAATTTATTAGCTGGGCTTGGAGCGCTTGTAGTACCATAAAGTCAGGAAGTGCTCAACAAACAAACAATAAAAACACAACCCTGAATGTATGCCGGAGAGATACAGGAATCAACCCAAAAAGCTCCCCATGGCCAAAGCTGGAACAATTCAAGCAACATATATATTTTTTAATGTAGTATTAAATCATAACCCAAAGCATAAAACAAACATTTATGGCATGTGTTAGTCAGGGAGAGGATACAGATCTCCCCCACAGAAGGATTCCAAAGAACTTGTGCAGCAATTCTGTCCTTACATGAGGGAACATGTCTCTATTCTGGTGTGGCCTGGACATGCAACTTCACTGCAAAGTGCACAGGTGGGGAAACCAGTAACTGTATGGTGAGGGGCCTGTATGGCGGGACCTGCCAGTCACCACCTCAGTTAGGTGACCTGGCCAGTCTCCACAGTGATGACAGGCTAGTGCTCTACACCTTTGGTGAGGTGTGGTGAAGATGGCCTTGATCTTTGTCACCTTCCTCTCCCAAACCCAGAACCCCAGTATAATCATGAGAAGAGCCCCCAAACCAAACCCCAGTCAAGAACAACCTACAGGACCCTTGCCCAGGAGTCCTCTAAACTGTTCCGGTCAAAATAAGAGACATGCCCTAGGATTCATAGTAGACAGGAGGAGCCTGAGGAGACATGATGGCCACACAGTGTCCTGTCCTAGATGGGGTCTTGGTGCAGGGAAAGGGCATGGGGAAGGCTAAGGGCATCTGAATGATTGGTTCTGAGTGTTGACTTTAGATCACATAGTGTATACATCTTAGCTCACTTTCTGTGACAAATGGCCAAGCTAATCTAAGGGCAGGGCAGCAGGGGAAAGTGGGCACAGGACAGATGGGAACTCTGTTCTCCTTAGCAATGGTTCTAAAGCCAGTCTACATGATGAAATGTATTCAATACCTACTGGGTTTTTGTCCCTTTGGAGGGGACAAATGCTGATATGTGTCCTCCCATGTGAGGACTAAGCAACTCCACCCCTGGTTAGCATTTAGGATCAGATTTGATGCATTCGGCATGGTGTGGTCACAAATGATGGTGATGTAGAGGTTGAAGGGGGGACTAAAAAACAGCCTAGTCAAAGCTCTCTGTAGAGGTGTTGTCAGGAACTTTCCCGCCAAGGTCAGCTGATGACTTTTTAAGTAATGCAAAACTCATTGCTATTGTTCCACATCTGCCAAACCAAATATAGTGGCTAAAATTATTGTCTTGGTTCAGGTCCAGCTCTGGGACGTACTAGCCATGGGAATACAAGTGATTTATAAGCAGCACCCTCAGTGTCTCATCTACAAAGTGAGCTCCATGGTGTATTGTGCCTCTGGCATCCTGAGGGATAAAAGGAGTGTGAATCTGCATGCAAGGCAGCGAGCACAGCACTTGTACTCATTAGCTGTTCCCTAGGTGGTGGCGTTTGTTGCTCATGAGAACGTTCCTCTTCTTAACATGTAAGAAAATAAAAAGCATTCTGTGTCGGATGCAGGCCTCAGGTTCTACTTTCGGTGGTGGATGGGGCATTGGGGCTATTTGATTTTAAGAATGAGAGAACATTCCTCACTGTGCCCTACGTGTTCTTAACATCGCCAGTGTCATACAGAAAGATGAAATGCATTAAATAGTCGTGTTGTATGTTACTGTCTCTCCCAAGCTGCTCTCGCTCAGGAGAGGAAACGTGTGGTATGGAGGAGTTTATAAGGTTTACTCTAGAGCAGGGCAGGAGCCTGGAGAGGAGAAAGACAAGTGTTCGCATCCCCCAAGCTACCAGGATCTACCCTAGGGCTGACTCCCGTGTGGCTTAGGTAAGAAAAGTTTATCTTTGACGCCCCCTTATCTAAGTTGCCATGCATTCTGGATTTACTCGGACAAGTGAAATATGAGTCTAAAGCACCTTTATAGATTTACGTGGAAAAGATTAATCCTTACCCAAGCAGCTATATCTGTGGAACTTGACTTTTATGAGGTGGGATACCGGGAGACCCACTGGGGCCTCTTTGTGGTGCTCAACTTTTTAATTGCCCTTTGCCTGCCTCTAGTAATTACTGTGTTGGTATTATTTATCTTAGTTAAAAAAAAAAAATCCCAGCACTTCTGCCTTCAGTCTGTGTTTCAGCTGAGTAAACTCCTCCTCGGCTTATTTCCCTCTTATCTACATTTTCCCAGTCTCTTTCTTTTCCCTTTTCAACTGCAGGGTCTCCCATAAAACACTTAAGTCCAAGTTTTAATTTTTTTTAAGCTATTCAATTCTTTTTGTGGTGTGCATGTGTACATACCTGCCTCTGTGTGTGTGTGGTGTGTGTGTGTGTATGCATATGTACATGTGGGTAGGCTTGCTGAAGGTAGAGGATGGTGTCAGGTGTCTATCCATTCTCACCTTATTTCCTTGGGATAGGGTCTCTCACTGGGGCTGGGCTGGCAACCAGCAAGCCCTGTGATCATTTTGTCCGTGGCAGCGTTGCACACACACACCTGGCTTTTTACAAGGGCTCCTGGGATTTACATTTAAGTTCTCATGCTTGTATAGTAAGTGTCCTTACCCGATGAATTATCTCCGAAGTCTTGAGTATAAGTCTTAATAAGTGCTAAGTAGGAACTAGATTGAGTATGAGTAAACACACTTAAAAATCACACCAAGGTAAGGGTGTTTCTTCCATGCAGAGGGAATGTCTAAGCAATGGCTGGCCTAACTTGAGACCCGCCCCATGGAAGAGAGCCAACCCCTGACACTATTAGTGACACTCTGCTATGCTTGCAGACAGGATCCTAGCATAACTGTCCTCTGAGAGGCTCCACCTAGCAGCAGATAGAAACAGATGCTGAGACTCACAGCCAAATATTAGGCGTAGCGCCGGGGAGTCTTGTGGAAGCATAGCAAGAAGGATAGAAAGATCTGGAGGGAACAAGAACTCACAAGAAGACCAACAGAGTCAACTAACCTAGCCCCATGGGGGCTTACAGAGATGGAAGCACCAACCAAAGAACATGCATGGTGTGGACCTAGATCCTTTACACATATGTAACTGATGGGCAGCTTGGTCTTCATGTGGGTCCCCTAGTATGTGGAGTTGGGGCAATCTCTGATGTGGACTCTGTTGCCTGCTTCTGGATCACTTTCCCCTGGCTGGGTTGTCTTGCCTAGCCTCAGTGGAAGATGATGCGCTGAGCCCTGATGCAATTTGATGTGCAGGGTGGGTTGATATGGGGGCAAGGGGGGACGCTCCCCTTTTCTGAGAAGAAGGGGAGGGGGCAAGGGGGAAGAAGGTGGCAGGGTGGGACTGTGTGTGTGCGTGTGTGTGTGTGTGTGTGTGTGTGTGAGAGAGAGAGAGAGAGAGAGAGAGAGAGAGAGAGAGAGAGAGAGAGAGAGAGAGAGAGAGAGGCAGTAGGCAGTAGTCTGGCCCATCTCCAAGCTCCTGTGGACCTGCCTCCTCATATACCTCTGGAGCCTGTTACAGAGGGATTGGTGTTCCCAGGCAGCTTATCAGTTACTTTTCTACTCGCTGTGACAAAACACAACAGACAAAACTTAAGGAAGGACAGGTTTATTTTTGGTCATGGCTTCTGAAAGATCAGATCATTCTAACGTGGGAGGCACATGGAGAGGCCCTGTGTTGATGGAAGCCCTAGGCTGCAGCTTGCTCCTATCATGGCAGACCAGGATGCAGGATATATATATATATATACATATCTATTGGATTCAGCGGTGGGTTTAACCTTCAAAGGTCAGCCCTTAGTGCCTGACTCCTACCAGCCAAGTACCACTTCTTAAAGGCTTTATTGCCTTTACAGTTGCTCCACAGGCTGGGAGGCAACCACTGGAACCACCTGGATGTCAGGCCAAAGCAGGCACAGTCTTGAAAAATCCTGTTCTCTTTTGCTTTCTGGTCTCTATACACAGGCCACACTACTTTTCCTGTGTTGGCCATTGTCTGCAGCAAAATTTACACATTATTAAAATGTCCCACCATATAGCCTTTCATGCCTGATATATATATATATAAAACAGAAAGGTTGAAACTCTGCAGAACTCTGGGTTTTATTTCATCCTGTAATCTCCTGTATTGACACCAAGTTATTAGTGAGTTGTCAATCACCTTTGCAAATTAAAGAGGCAGAAGTAAATTGCAACTGAACCCAGAGGTAGAGTAAATCATGCCAGATGATTATGCAGAAAAACAAAATCCAATTTGGATGGTGTAATTGCTTTCTTTCAGCAGTCCCACTATGTGGACTTATTTTAATAGAAAAATGCCAAAGACAAGTGCACTTGCTAAGATGTTTTCCTCCCAGCATCCCAGCGCCTCTTACCACAGAGGCTACAGAAACAGATCTCATTTTCATGGCGACAGTTGTCATACCTGAGGGTGACTGTTGAAAAGTGGGTGCAGTGAAGCAAAGCCATCCTGGTTTTCCTGAGAAGAGGCAAGCGACACAAAAGGCCATTTCTAATTTCAGTCTAAATAATACAGAGGCTTTGCAAATGCTGTTGAAAAGATAGCTAACTTGAAGCAGTTACCCCTGTGGCATCACTGCCTCTTTGACATAGTTAGGTTGTCCCTACAGTGCAGTAACCTCCGTGATGCACTTAAGTCATCCCTGTGGTGCAGTTACCCCTATGGCCTAGTTAACCAGGGTAGTGAAGTTGCCCTTGTGGCCTAGTTTTGTCTGTGGCCCAGTTTCATCTGTGGTGCCCCTAGCTCTGTAGACATTATCTGTGTAATGGAGGTGCCCCTGTGGTGCAGTTTGAAGTGCCCAAAGTGATTCACTCACATCAACTCCCCATTTTATGATTTGAGGACATCAATCAGCACATGACTTTGAGAGTGGTATTTACCAAAAACATAAACCATGTCACTAATGAACTCATTTGAAGCATTCAGATCATTTCCACTATTTTGTTACCTTCATATAAACTAGCAGATGTGTTTATTGTCATAAAGTGTAAACAGTCTGCACATGTGATTCCCATAAATCAGTTATCTGTCATTTTCTATTGCTTGTCAAAATATTAATATCTTGTGTGTAAGAAGGTGTAGGCGTTTAGCCCTGTAGCTAGGCTATAGGACCTTAAGTAGCACTGGACAACAAGGACTGAGCCAGTGAAATCAAGACTCTGAGGTGACAGACACTTGGTTGGGGTCTAGGTAAGACTTTTCAAGGGTTCTTGATTAGCAGAAGGAATTCAGAGGTTGACTTTTTGAGATTCTTTGCATTTGCTATCACAGTTAACTGGAAAAATAAAAGGGAAAAGCCAGTTTTTATAGAGTAACCACCATGCTAAAGGAAGGGTGGGGAGCAATGAGTAACTGTGCGCTGTGAGGTGCATAATTCCGAGAGAAAGCTTACAGGAAAAGTCAGTGCCAAGGCACTTACTCTGTCCATTATGCCCAGTGAGAGTCACAGTCCAGAAGTGACACTCAACAAGGAAGGTTTAACTTTTTTGGGCAAATTAGTAGTTTCTCATGTTAGTCATCATTGAAGCAGATAGGGCTACAATTTTGTAAGACCTCTACAGTATCCATCATCAGATCTCTACAGTATCCATTGTCAGATCTCTACAGTATCCACCATCACATCTCTACAGTTTCCACCATCAGATCTCTACAGCGTCCATCACTAGATCTTTACAGTGTCCACTATCAGATCTCTATAGTATCCATTATCACATCTTTACAGTATCCACAACCATATCCCTACAGTATCCACTGCCATATCTCTACAATATCCCCCATCAGATCTTTATAGACAATAAAATCAGATGGTGCTTTTAAAACAAGGCTACCAGATGCCAGGCTGGGAACTTGGTAATGTGTCATTAAATATCAGCTACTATAACAATTGCCAGAAAAAAATATCTGTGGAATCTTATTTAGGGCCAGGATTGAAGTTTTCAGAGTAGGGAATAGATTCTTCTAAATAAATTAACTTGGGCCAGCAAGATGGGTCAGTAGGTAAAGGTGCTTGCTGCCGAGACTGATGACCCGAGTGCAACTTCTCGGACCTACATGATAGAGCATGTGGACTATAGCTGTCTGATACTGACATACTCTGGTGCTGGTGCAATGCTACCTATCCTATATACACAGCACTCAAGTAAATGCAGTAAAAGTTAAACTAAAAAGGACCTAACTTCTAATTTAAAACTATAAAACATCCTTCCTTTTAGCATTTATGCCAGCATTGCCTGGGTGGTCCAAGATGTTAATAAGGGCTTTTTAAAGAAGAGCATTTGCAATATTTAAATCATAAGGTTAGGAGAAAAGAATTGGATGCATAGTTTCCTTTCTTTTCCCTTTAAGTGAAAATAAACTTGGGTGGGATCCACAGGATGGCTTGGCAGATCCTGTTGGTTCATTGTTAGGGGTCAGTGACCGAGAAGTTTGGGGTGAAAGATCAATGGTGCTTCATAGGTCTATTTTGTTTCAACCTGCCTAAGAGAATGGTAATTAGTAGATATATTAATGCTTGTCAGAGATGGTTACTGGGACTCTCGGCTACTGCAGCATAATCAGAGTGACAGCAGTTGTGGGGGGGCGTTGCTCAGAATGCTGATTGGCTGGAGTAGAGGGAGTCAGGCTCAGCTCAGTAGTGGTGGTGTGTGGGAGGGAGGTTAGTCATCTCACGTCATGTGGCGCATGATGCGATTCTCTGAATTGATTTCAGGCTCTTAATTTGTCACTGTTGTTGTACAAAGAGGTGAATCCCGAGAAAAGGTGGTAGGTGATGTACTGGGAAAACCCAGAGGAGAAAGGAAAAAGCACTTTAGGATCCGATGCCAAAAGAGCCAGATAAAAATATATTATATAAGTCCCTGGGTTGGGGAGTAGTGAGTCTTTATTCATTTAAAAATAATTACATATTTGTGTGTGTATGTATGGGGACTTGCACATGCCATGACATGTGTGTGGCAGTGGTCAGGGGCAACTTGTGGGAGTCAGTTTTCTTCTTCTATCTTGTTGGCCATGGAGATATAACTCAGATTGTCAGGCTTGGAGGCAAGTACCTTTCCTGGGAGAGCCATCTTACCAAATGGATTTGAAGTCACTGACAATGGGCTGTATAGTTAAGGGGCGGCCCCCTTGAGAGCCAGTATGTGTCTTTGCTTTTGTTTGCAACCACACATGGTTTCTGTGGTATCTCAGTGACTTGAATGGGGCTTTTGATGAAGTCACTGGTAGGTACCACGGAAAACACTTCCCATTATTAATGTGTTAGTGAGTCATGGTGGAGTTGGAAAAATTGTATAGGACCTTCCAATAGGTACATGCGATATAAAGATCATGCTGAGGGACTGCTACACGCTTCTAAATTTTCTTCAGAATGTTTTCTTTTTGTCCTTCTGTAATCCTTGGTATCCTGACCTTAAAATTGTCAACTCCTGGAGACTAGGAGAAAGCACTGCAGGCTTGTATAGCATTCATGTCTTTTTCATTGTAGCATATCATAGCACAAATGGAGGCAGGTATGTATGTGTGTGTGTGTGTGTGTGTGTGTGTGTGTGTTGTGTGTCTGTGTGTGTTCGTTTTACATGCATACCCTCACTTATGTGGACACATATGTGAGTTTGCATGCATGTGTGCTCATGCATGTGGAGGTCTGAAATTAAAGTTTGCAGTCTTCTTTGATTATTCTCTGCTTTCTACTTTGAGGCAAAGTCTCTCAAAGACCCAGAGCTTGCTAGTGTGACTAGTTTAGCTAGACGCAGGACTAGCTTTTCCTTTCTGTCATATATGTTTACCGTATGCATGTGTGTTGGTGAATGTGAATGCTCAGATGCATGTGTGTGAGTGCTTTGGGCATCCCTGCCTCTGTCTTCTAAGCACTGGAATTAATCAAGGGGAATTGCAACATTCATAGAGCATATATGTGGGTGCTGGGAATCTGCATTCCTGCGCTCATGCTTGTGTGGCTGATGTTTTAACCACTAGACCATTTACCCACCTCCGAGAATGGGCATTTTAAACTAAAGTTACCGCATGATAACTCATGACAGGAAATCTTTATCCATAGCCAGATTGCTTCGGAGTTTAAATTTTCTTTTTTTGTTTTAATTTACTTGTATTTGCCTCCCTGCTCACTAGCCCATCAGCTTAATGTAAGAATGCTTTCTCTTGCCCATCTTATTTAATTTCCTGCCATTGGGGGTTTGAATATGAAATGAACTCCCAAAGGCATCCCATGTAGAGTGCTATCAATAAGCGACTGGACCAAGAGGACTCTAACCGCTGTAGCTGACTGTGCTATTAGGAGTTGGGCCCTATGGCAGCAATCAGGTCCCAGAAGGTATTACTCTGAAGGGTGCTGCTTTTACAAGACACTCCTTTTTTCTGCCCTCTTCCCCGTTTACTGGCTGTTGAGGGATGAGCTGCTTTGTTCTCCTCCCCCAACTGAGCTCTTTGTTCCTTCAAGTGTCTCTTCCCTTCACCTTTTGTCACAGTAACAGAAGGCTGATGTAGGTGCCAGCCACATTTCTTTGCAGTGTATCCTCACATGTGCTTCCTCAGACACTCCAATTTATATCGCTTCTTTTCTTTTACTGTGATACATTGTCTTTAATCTATAGTTTCCTTTCTGTTCCTCTTCACCCCCTTTGTAATATTTCTGTTAGAAAGCAGGCTATTTCCCATATAGTGCTTCCTGTAGCTTGTGTCTTCTTTACCCGTGGTTGGGCTCACCTGTTCCTTGGACCCTGGAATCTTTCTATGTGTCTGCAGTGATGACCCAGAGGCTCAAACTAGATTCGGCTTGAATCCTTGGCAGATGGCTGGCACCAGCACTGTGTTCTCCCGTCGGAGGCCATAGGCTCATGGTTCTCCTTCTCTGTCCCCTTGGCATTCTTCTGCCCAGTGCATAGGTGTGTTAATTCGCTGCAGTGGCAGAGTGGTGCTCTCCTGATCATAATCTTGAGCTCGTGGCAGACTTTTCAAAGGAGATGCTGCCCTCATTTCTTGGGGTTTTCATTCAGTTCATTCAGTTGGTTCATAAATTCTTTGACTTAAAAGACAATTTTATGATGATGTTTATTTACTTATTGTGGTATGTGCATGTACACCTGCATGAGTATGGAGGGTAGGTGGTGCATGTCATGCCATGTGCATGGGGGTCAGAGGATAGCTTTCGGGAGTTGGTTCCATCCTTCCACAATGTGCTTCTTGGTTTTCAGGCTTGGTGGCAAGGGCTTTTTACCAAAAGCCACCTCACTGCCCTCTCACAATTTAAAAGAAAACTTTTTATTTTTTTGCCTTTGTTCGATAGTTTCAATGTAGTAAATTTTCTCCTTACATCTTTTGAGAGAACTGATGGAGACTATTTCCAATACGTTGATAAACAAACAGATTCACTCATGTTTTGTGGGTTATATTTAATTGGCATTACCATCTTTATTGAAGCTCCTGTCTTTTGCTGGGAGAGCCTTCACATTGGCTCCATGTGACCCAGCGACTCTGATAGCTTCTCTACTACCTGCTGTGGCACTATTGCTCAGATTTATTTTGCATCCTTATTGTCTCAAACCTAGAAACAGCCGCTTGTCTAAAGCATTGTGATGTTCTTCAGTGGGCTATCTGCCTGCACTCTCTGTCTCTGTCTGTCTCTCTGTCTCTCTCTTAATCTCTCTCTGTCTCTGTTTCTCTGACTGTCTCTTTTTGCTTCTGTCTCTCTGTATCTGTCTTTCTGTCTCTGTCTCTGCCTGTCTGTCTGTCTGTCTCTGTCTGTCTCTCTGTCTGTCTGTCTGTCTGTCTCTCTCTCTGTGTGTCTGTCTGTCTGTCTGTCTGTCTGTCTGTCTCTCTCTCTCTCTCTCTCTCTGTCTCTCTCTCTCTCTCTCTCTCTCTCTCTGGCGTGTGTGTGTGTGTGTGTGTGTGTGTGTGTGTGTGTGTGTGTGTGTG
>OU015746.1:104514115-104524827 GCA_907169655.1 Acomys percivali | reverse complement strand
TGTGTGTGTGTGTGTGTGTGTGTGTGTGTGTGTGTGTGTGTGTGTGTAGGCCACAGCCTGGGAGCTAAAGGTGTCCCATGTTCCTGCTTAGCCATTATTTGTAATACTACTACTCTTTAGGGAAAACAGCAGGAAGCTGGTTAGCCTGCACACGCATAATTCATTCTCTCACTTTGCTTTTGAATAATCCTTCACAGGGTTTCCACATTATCGTTTTACAACACGAGTATATGTCTTCTTTCTTTCACACTAAGCCCTCCTCCAGACAACCCCAAGAAAACAAAAAGCTTGGTTCTAAGGGTACACAGATGATGGATATCTTATACTAACTCATTCATTTGTGGCGGTGGTATAGGGGCCTGAAGGCAGCAGCAACGTGTGTGTTTCATGTATAGAGCTTCTGAGCCATGGACTGGATTGGGGAGAGACTTAGAGCATTGTGGGTAAACAAGACAGGTCAGAGTAAGCAGGGAGGATGGAAATGTGACCTTGGCAGAGGTCCATTGTGTGCCTACATGGCCCTAATCATGCCCAGTGTTTTGGGAAGGGGTGTGTGGTAGATTTGGGGTGCAGGAGGGCAGTAGGAAAGCAGCAAAGAGTTTTGTGAAGAGGCTGAGGAAGGGGTGCTGCACTGCCAGAGGCAGAAGGACCAGAGTCGGCCTCGACTGTGGGTACAGGGGACCTCTAACTCTTTGCCGGAAGTCTGTGTGGGTGTATCTAATAAGTTAAATGATCACTACTTTAACTGTATTCACACAAAACCATGGGCTATTTATAATGGACCAAGATGATAAATCTAAGATTCTCTGTAGACGCATCCTTCCTGTCATTTGCCCCTGTGTATTGAGGAGCTGCACTGTAGTGAGCAAAGATGAGCGGTATGCTCAAGATACACCTGTTGTGAACACAGGGGACTTTGTCTTTTCCTCTGCAGCGATCCCCTCTTACCCAGCTCTTAGGATAATTTCCGAAAACAAATCTTGCCCTCCTTCTTCACCAATGTTTGCCTAACACCCACTCTGGCCTGTGCAATCAGTCCGTGTATTTTCTCTCAAAAGCACATAAATAAATAGTGAGTAGGGAAACTGATTATAAAGTTGACAGGGGGCAGAAATACTATCAAGTGGTCTGCTTAGTGAAATCTCAAAATGATACTGTCATAAAATAATGGCCTTATGAGATAGAACCGTGGTGAGACACTCAAAGGCCTGCTGGGTTATAGCAGGCCTGGTGTTTTACTGCCCCAGCCTTCCGGTTGAAGCTGGCCCGTTTTCCTATTTATGCATTTATGTATATTTTTATTCATATGGTAATCTCTTTAGAAAATCTCCTTAATTGGGCTTCAGGATACTATTGTATAAAGTACCAGGATCCTACTGTTCTCTTCCATTCCCCTACCCATTCTATTTATACATTTATTTTTAAAGGGCAAATAGATCCTTAAAGGGAAATCTTTTGTTTTATTGTAGGGTGGCCTGATGACAACATGGCTGGAAGATCAGGCTTAGATTTTATTTGTTTGTTTGGGTGTGTGTATATGCAGGTGTGTGTGTGTGTGTGTGTGTGTGTGTGTGTGTGTGTGTGTGTGTGCACATGTTTGGGCAGTTGTAGGGGGGTTGCAGTGGGAGCTCTAGGAACCTGTCTGGGGTTACCAGCATACGCTGCCATGTCTGTAATTTTTGTGTAGGGATCAGACTCATGTCTTCACACCTGTAAGGCAGGCACTTTACCCATAGCTGTTTCCTCATTGTCTCTCCTCAGATTTAGGCTGGGTGTTTTGAGACTTAGGTTAGAGCTTATTTGAGAACAACTTATACTCTAGTGGGCATGCAACAGCCAATTAGTGGCTGCCGTCCCCTCTACTCTAACAGTAATGTGCTTGAGGCTGGAGGCCACTTGCATCTCATTTCTTTGATCAGGGACAGCTAGTTCACATGTCAGCTCTCTCATTGCACTACGTTGACTCTCTCCACCCCATGGTCATCTTCCTTCATTTTAGGACCATTGTACGGGCTTCTGTAAAGACTTTAACTGACTAAGAATTTATTGTTATTTCTTGGGGACAGCCTTGGCATCCTCTGCAGGGGCACTGGCATTGTCTGTCCTGCACTTGGCTTCTCCCTGCAGGCTGCTCTTTTCCATGTTCTCACGGGAACCAGTGGTTCACTGTCACTCCCCTGCTTTTTCCTACAGCCCCACCCCAGGGCATCTGTGTATCAGTATATGTCCATAGCATGCTTTCTTTGCACCTTTCAACCTTGGCCTTGCTGTCCACTAAAGGTACCATGAGATGGGTGCTGAGGTCGAGAAGTGGGGTGGTACCAGGGCTAGAAGAGTCCAAAGGGACTTGGTTCCCAGAGAACAGAGACAGCTTTCCCTTCCATGAGCCTCACTCTTGACTCCGTCCTTTCCTGGCCTCATACACACTTGCAGAAACTTCCTAGTCTTTTAAGACCAGGATTTGAACTATATTCCCGCCAAAGTTGTCTGTGCCTGTCCTATTAACAGAAGGCTCTGTAATTTGTCCTGTAATATTTAAAGTTCAAACAGCCCAAGTTTGGCTAGCTCATTTACGCACTGTCACCCACGCTTCTTCATGCTGAAAGATGGTAATAATACTATATTTCTAGTGTGTTTGTTTGCTCAACTCAATGAGCCTTAGGGTGGTAATTCTTTGGAGAGCAAGAGGCTGTGCCGGGGTTTCTTTGTTTCTGATATGTATGTTTTAATTTGGAGGAAATGTTTGTGTCGTTGTATGTCCTGGGTATATTTGGACAATGTGCTGAGCAGCAAAATTAGATTACATGGGGGCTAAATAAAGATGAAAGACTAAATTTCCTAGTCCAGAGAGTCACAATAAAATCCTATAAAAATCTTCCTTAAAGCCTGATTCCATGTAGCAACCTTTCATTGAGCCACTGGGTTAGGTCTGAGCTGGACCCAGAAATACAGATTTTTTCACTTCCTTAGACTATACAAAACACACTCCCCTAAGGAAAAATCTCTTCCACAGTCCAGAGACTGCATGCCTCCCTGGAAGTAATTTCCTATTTCCAGAGAGTTTACCATCTTGAAATCTCTTGCAGTTTCCCCCTCCTTTCCATTTCTCCTTCTTGGGGGAAATGACCCAGGGATCCATATTTATCACCCTTCGCAAAACCCAGGGACCAGTGTGGACCCAACTTACAATGAACTATAATTAATATTTGGAACAATGACAAATATTTATTCTATGGGACTGCAGTGATGTAGCCATCAAATAACAATTTCCAGAACCTTCTCTGTGGTTGTATGCATGATCTGAGTGCATTGATCTACAAAGTTAGGTAGGGCCTTGTTCAAATTGATCTTTCTGAGGTTTGGTTTGCCTATATCAACCTGAAGTTGATAACAGTATGTTGTATGTAATGCTGTAGAAATTGAATGCTAAACACTGAAAACAACATTTAGCATGTGTAACACGAGAGCGAGTGACTTGCTATATAGCATTGCTCTAGCTATTGGAAATGTATTTGAGCTAAAGGATATTCTTTGCAGCTTCCTTGTCAGATAGCTTCCTTTTCAGGAACTGATAGAAACCAATGAGAAGATATGGGGAAACAGTGTTCCCAGCGGCTTCTGTGTAACTGAAGGGGTTGGTGCCACTTCTGTAAAGGCAGCCCTGTCTACAATGTAGAGCATTTGTCATTACGATTTCTCATGAGGAGCACTATTAGGACGTCTTCCTGTGCTCCAGCCCCAGATCAAAGGCACTGCCTGATGCAGGCAGAAGCACTAGGACAATCTCGGTTGAGTATGCTCGGCCTTCCGAATCTCACCATCAGTGAAATGAGTATTGGGTGCAGAGGCACCTAACGCTTTCCCACGGGCAATGGCCATTTGCAGTCTATTGCACACATTTTCCTCTTATGTTAAAAATCTATCTCAGCCCAGATTTCTCCCCTTTTAAAAATAGAATCATGTTTGATTTAATGGTAAAGTTTATAGAGCTGAGGAGAGTTAAAAAGTTATTCTGGCTTTGAAACCCACTAAGCCTTTACGTAAATATATTGTTGTCACCTTGAAAGTTTCTGAACCGAACACAGAACACAGCCTTCATGTGGGCATCTGGCAGAGCTTTGACATGTAAAAGAAGGCGACTCTGGGTCCTGAAAGTCCCTTCTAATCCTGTGGCCACCCTTTACGTTTACAAATAACTGAATAAAATACAGCATCAGGACACACATTGGCAGAAAGCCACATGAGTATTAATTACCTTGCTACTCGAAATAATGTACCAATTATGGGAAATTCACATAGAAAAATCTGGCATTTTAGTACCACCTCTCCTCAGTGATGACAGGGCCCTTCTGGCTGGAGCATTGTTTATAACAACTCCTGGGCCACAGTTCCTGAGGTAATGTTTCTATCCACTGCCTCTTTTGCTTGGAAACCCAGCACCACTCTTTCATTGCCTATAATGATGTATAGTCCTTGGAGCTCCCTTCCCAGTCTTCCCAGGCTGTTCTAGGCGTCCCTAGCCTTTTCATGCTAGTTGCTCCCATGTTTGTGTCCTAGACTTTAGGATGTACACTGTAGTTTGTCATTTTTTACTTTGTGGGTTCTTTTTTTTTTTTCCTACCTGTTATCCCTCCAGTTTTATTCTCTATCATTACATAGGAGAGAAAAAAGAATAGAGGGGAGAGACAGACAGACAGACAGACAGACAGACAGACAGACAGATAGATAGATAGATAAGAGATTCCTGTATTTAATGTATTCTAGTTTCTTCTAGCTTGTCTTTGCTTCCTTGTGGATTCTTCTTTTTCCTACCCTTTATGCCCCAGTTCTACCTCCTATAACTAGATAGAAGAGAAAGAAGGATAGAGGGGAAAGAGGTAGAGATACCTCAATATAATTTCTTTCTTCTTGTTTCTTCTTTGAGAATGACTATCAACACTACAACTAACCCCCCCCTCCCCCCTACTCCCGGCTCCTGGCCACCACTGAACCACTACCAACCACCAACTCTGGCACTCAGGGCCCTAGAATTCATATGCCCTCTGAAAAGTTCCCAGAACTTCAAAAATCACACAATTGCAGAAACCATCTGTATCTGGAAAAACCATGCCTCTGCTGGATCACGAGACAGATCATAGTCAGCTGCTGTGGGTAGTCCGAATCAGCCCCACATCCCCACACCTGCAATTAAAATGAAAACACATTCTTATAATATTCCTGTGTTTTTAAAGAAACCAAACTTTTAAAGCTGGCACTTCAGTACACTCTGCTAGTGATCTCTTCCCCATCACTGCAGCCAGGTGGTATGCCTCTCTCTCAAGTCAGCCCTCATGTAGCCCAGTAAAGTCTCTTCTAAACGCGTTCCCTAAGAATTAATTAGGTGCCCTCAGATGTTGAGGCAGAAATGGATACATGGAGGGCACATGGAGTTTATATGTTGGCTAAATGTCATAGTTTAAATGGGTTATGAAATAATGCAAAAAATTGAAGTTGGTTATAGAATGTCATTGTTAAATTTAGGGGAAAAAAAACCTAGTCTTTGTGAAGATTCACTATTGGACAACACCCTGAAAGAAGGTTCATGAGATGGAGTCTTAGAGCTGGAAGACCATTTCCCCTGGTGGTTCCAAAATTCTATCACCAGAGAAATCTTGCTGAAATTGTTAGATCAGTTCTTGTTATAGCCAGAAGACCCAAGCTGCCTGTTCTTGAACTTGCAGAGGAAAGGGAAGCCTGCTGAGCAGTGGAGCGGCTTCAGTCATCCTCCTGTGTTGTGCAGCAGGGTCCCTGTGTGTGGCAAAGCTTGAGTATACATAAGTAGATGCTGGAGTCAAGGACTCCCTACGTGTACTAGCATGTGGGGAATGACAACAACAAAACAACAACAACAACAACAACAACAACAACACACACACACACACACACATGAATTTCTTTTTGATGACAATCTTTTGCTACTGTCAATACTGAATTTTTTTTTCTCCCCTCAGGAACTATCATTAAGAGCAGCCTCTACCAAATATGCTATCTTCATCCCAGTCCCTATTTCTCTTTGGGGGAAAAAGTTATCAAGCTTATCATATTAACATAAGATTATGGAAGGCAATTTGCAGTTTTCCATATTATCTGTTATGGGGGGGGCTCAATCTGGCAGTCTATTGACTTGTATGTGCCCCTTTCCTCATCCTTTTGGACTGACTTTCAGGCTAGAGTAAGCAGGGTCTAGTTATGACTACTGAAGCAGAAATGCAGAGCCAATGAGTAATTATTAAGAACTTTCCAGAATATTAGCTGTTTCACTTGCTGCAGTGACTAGTGATGGAATAGTCCATTAGACATTTCTGTTCCCAGCAACTCCTGAGAATTGATTCCAATCTGAAGCAGCCAACCGCTTTGATCAATACCATAATTACTCTTATTGATGGATTGTTTTACAATGGTAGCCATCAAGGCAGTCCGTCAGCTCAGGAGGCACCAGAACTGTCCCCTGCAAGCTGTAATGTACCGCAAATATCTGATTCAAATCAACTTACTATTGAGGCCAGGATGACAAGCGTGAAATTAATTGTTCCACTCCATGTAAGACCTGCATTCTTCTTTTGAGAGAGTAATTGGTTGCTGCATGTAGCATGGGAGCTGGGGGAGCATTGCCTTTCTGCAATGTTTATGGACTTGTTTTCCCCCCACAAGCTATTTTCCCACTGCTCTTTTAGGTGTCAGCAATGTTGTTCAGCTGAAGTTTCTGCTGTTGTTGCTTTTGAGTAAGTCTTTTCATGGAGGAAAGAATAGTTGTCTTATAGGAAGGTTGATTGCAGCTGGTGCAAACTTCTTCTTTTTTTTTTTTTTAAGCTTATTCATAAAAGAAGGGAGGTTGTAATTTCCTAAAACAATTACCACAGGACGGAAAGACACAAGTTAATCATGGCCACACTCATATTGTATGACTCCAGTATCCCATTCTCACAATAGAAAAGCCATCCCAGTGAAACATAATGGTAAGCATCTAAGTTAACTGACATAATAGGTACAATGTATTTAATGGGCATGTACAAAATATTCCATCCAAATACTGCAGAATACATGATAAAATTAATAAAACCATTAGAGGGTACCTAACAAACACTGGAAAATCTTAAAGAGCTACATAAATTTCTCGATATACATGGCCCAGCAAGGCTAAATTGAGATAAATAATTTAAACAGTTCTATAGCAAGGTATGAAGTTGTGGGAATCATGAAAATAATCTTCAAGCTAGTATATACACATGTATGTACATATATATATATATATATAAATAATAGATATATGATATAGATAAGTAAAATAATAAAAAATAGATTTAAAAATAGGTCCAGATAGATTCATTGATGAAACCTGTGTGACCTTTAAAGGAAAAGTACTCAATACTTCTCAAAGTATTCAGTAAAATGAAGAAGAAAGGAATACTAGAAAACTCTCCCTTGAAACCTTTTCACTCTGTCACCAAAACTAGATAAAGACCCACAAACACAATTTACAAGTTATAGATCAATCTCCCTAATAAACATATGTATGTTTATTTGTATGTTATACTAAAAAATCTCAACAAAATGCCTGCAAACAGAGTTCAAGAATATATCAAGAAGGTCATCTGCTATGATCAAGTTGGCTTCATTTCAGCAATTCATGAGTGGCTCAGCAGATGCAAATCAATTAGTGCAATGCATCACATGAATGAACCAATGATCAGAAATCACATCATCTCAGTAGATGAAAAAAAGGCTTCTGGCAAAAATTTGACATGTCTTCATGATAAAAATCCCTGGATAAAATAAAAATATAATGGACTTTTGTTAACATAAGGCTTGGTATAGTAAATGTATAGTCAATACTATACTAAATGATGTCAAACTCAAAGCATTTTTGCTAGGGGCTGGGAAGATTGCTTATTAGTTAAGAGTACATACTGCTTATATCTATCTATCTATCTATCTATCTATCTATCTATCTATAGATATAGATATAGATATAGATATAGATATATGATTACTGGCTGTTTCATGGTTCGTCTTGCTATAGGTAGTTTATTGTACATATATGTAATAATATAAATGTACATTTAAAATATTTAATAAAAAATAAAAAATTTAAAAAAACCATTTTCAGTAACAAGATAAGGGTGTTACTGTTTATCTATTGCTGCAATGAGACATCATGGCCAAAGCAACTTTTAGAAGAAACTGTTTATTTGGGGCTATGGTTTCAGAGGGTTAGAGTTCATGACCATTATGGTGGGGAGCCTGGCAGCAGGCAGGTAGGGATGGTGCTGGAGCAGTATCTTGAGAGCTCACTTCTCGATCCACAAGAAGGAGGCAGAGGGCTACATTGGGAAGGCACCAGTCTTTAGAAATCTTAAAGCCCACCCATGCTGACACACTTCCTGCAGAAAGCCCACACCCATTCCTTCCAAAATAGTTTTACCATTTGGGGACCAAGTATTCAGATATATGAGTTTCACTGTCATTCAAACCACCGCAGGTGTCCACTCTTTCTACTCTTACTCATTGTAGTGTTCGGAGTCATAGCTACAGTATTACAAGTGAAGGAAATAAACAGGATAAAATCTGAAGAGCCAAAGTGTTCTTAACATGATTCTATACATAAGAGACCTTAATGGCTCCACCAGAAAACTCTTAGCTCTGCTAAACACTTGCAGAAAAGTGGCAGGATACAAAATTAACATCCAAAACATCAGAAGAATTTATATATGCAAACAATAAACATGCTGAGGAAAAAAAAACCAGGAAAACATTCCCAATTGCAATTGTAAAAAGAAAAAGAAGAAAACCTAATTAAGAAAATTAAAACTCTCTACAATTAAGACACCAAAGGAAGAACAGGAAGAACTAAAAAATGAAAGAACATCTCATGTTCATGAATTGGAAGAATTAATGTTGAAAAAAATCCATCTATAGAGTCAATACAATCCCCATCGCAATTTTCAATGTCATTATTCCAAGAAATAGAAAAAAAAAACTTAGATTCACATGAAAGCTACAAAGACCCTGGATAGTCAAAGCAATCCTTAGCAAAAAGAATAATCTGGAAGGTCTGATCATATCTCATTAGAGAGCCACAGCAACAAAACCAGCGTGGAATGTTGGCACTAAAACAGACATGTAGATCAATGGGATAGGACAGCAGACCCAGAGAAAACCCATGTAGCTAGAGCCACCTGCTTTTTTGTTTTTTTGTACAAAGATGCCAAAAATACACAGTGGAGAGAAGACAGCCTCTTCAACAAATGGTGCTCAGAAACCGCATAGCCACATGCAGAAGAATGAAAATAGATCATTACCTCTCACGCTGCACAAGAATGAATGCCAAGTGTATCAAAGGCCTCATTGTAAGACCTGGACCTCTGAAACTATCAAGGGAAAGAGTAGGGAAAACATTTTGAGATACAGATATAGGCAAAGGCTTCCTGACTGATGGCTTAGGAAATAATGCCAGCCACTGACAAGGGGTATCTTGTGAAATTAAAAAAAAAAAAACACAGAAGAGGAAACAATTATTGGATGGAAAGGCAGCCCACAGAACAGGTATACATCCCACAGAGAAGTAATTTTTAGAATATATCAAGAACTAAATATCGAAACAACAGGAACTCAACACAACTTAATCAATACTTGCAAAATGAATAGGATTCTCAAAAGATGATATACAAATGGCCAATAAACATATGCAAAAGTGTTCAATCCTACTACCTGCCAGAGAAATGAAAATTTAAATTACATTGTGATTCTATCTCATCATAGTCAAAGGAAGCAAATGCCAATAAATTCTGGTGAGGATGTGGCCTTAAGTGAACTGCTACACACTGGTGGTAGGAATGTAAGCTTGTCTAGTCCTTATGGAATTCAGTATGGACATTTTTTAAAAAGGCCATATTCACTGCATGATTCAGTTATAACACACAGGTGTTAAAGGACTCCATGTCAACATATCACAGAGACACTTGCGTACCAGCATTTACTGCTAGAAAGACCACAATAATTATGTTATAATTCAAACCCAGGTGTCCACAAACAGAGGATTAGATAAAGAAAATGTATATACATGCTATCGTAGTTTACTTTCTAATTCTATGGTAAAACCCTATGACCAGAAGCCACTTGGAGAGGAAGGGCTCTATGTCAGTGCACAGCTTATAACCCATTATAGAAGGAAGTCAGGGCGGGAACCTGAGGCAGGAACCGATGTAGAGGCTGTGGTGAATGCTGCTTACTGCTTGCTCTCCGTGGCTTGCTCAGTCTGATCTCTTATACAGCCCAGGATCACCAGCCCTGGGATGGCATCACCCATAGTGGACTGGGCTCTCCCAAATTAATCAATCAGTAAAATGCCCACAGACTTGCCTGCAGGCCAATCGGATAGAAGAATATTGCCAATTGAGGTTTCTTCCTCATAGTATGTCTAGGCTTGTGACAAGTTGACAAAACAAAACAAAAAACAACTGTAATACACCCAATGCCATCACTTAAGATGGTCCTCTTTGTTTTTATTTTTAACTTTTTATTGATTCTTTGTTAGTTTCACATCATGCACCCCAGTCCCACTCAACTTTCTGTTCCCTCATATCTTCCCTTCACCCTTGCAACCTTTGCCCCAAAATAACACACACACACACACACACACACACACACACACACACACACACACACACACACAC
>OU015746.1:104421468-104486960 GCA_907169655.1 Acomys percivali | reverse complement strand
CCACCCCACCCCTGCTCCTGATGCCACTCCTCCACCCCACCCCTGCTACTGATGCCATTCCTCGACCCCACCCAGTTAACCACACCATAGCCATTTTACCTCTTCTGTATCCCATGGCCAGTACTAGCTACATAGTATTTTTTAAAGCTCACCTATTACAAAGACTAGATCAGTAACAGCCATGTCTACCCTTTTGTTCCCAAGAAAAGATGCTATCTCATGCAGTGTTCATGCCTAAGAGACATACTGCCAATCTCCAAACAAACAAAGAAACAAACAAACAAAAACCAAAAAGCAAAATGAGTTTGTAACGTTTTAAGTAATTTATCAGGACTTGTTTTTCCATGAACACATCCTTATGGAGCATTTATGTGTCTGGAATCCTTGCTAGTGTTCATTGGGGCGAACACTCGAAGACTCTCATGCTCTCATGTTCATGACTTGTTGAGTTTAGTGAATAAATGAAAGATAGCAAAAGATGAAATCCTAGTGAGCTTTCCGACGAGAGACTTGGAGTAGTCAGGGTGGCCTTCAAATAGGAGGTGACCTCGGAGCTAAGCTGACTCAACAGCAGTCTGACCACGCCTGCCTGGCAGCTTCCATAGACAGCGGCTCCTGGTTCTCAGCCAAAACAACCAGACTCCTTTTTCTTGTTCTGTCCTGTCCACCTCGCTCCCTTTAGCCTCAGTACCCTGTTTCCCAAGCCCCATTTCCCCATCGCTGTACCCCTCACCTCTTACCTTACCTTACCTCACCTGCTCTTCAGCCTTTGTGTCTCTCCTTAGGCACCCATCTCCCTGAGAGGGAAGGACCCTGAGACACTCAGGCTGAGATTAATATCATTTCCTGAAACTTCGCAGCCCCACCCCCTTTCCTCACCATACAGTTGAGCACACTGCCTTTTCAGCTCCTTCCTTCTTAAGGTACTGGAACCCCAGAGGCCAGCACCAAGGTTGTCTAGCTCTGTACTCTGTCTTCAGCATCCCCTATAGGGACTGGTTCAGTTGATTTTCATTGAATCGGTGCTTATGGGGATGACCACTAAATGTGCCTGGCTTCTATGCTATATGGAATTGGGGTACCACGGGCTACAGGAAGCTCAATGGTATATGCAGATAATTCATTCAGCCTCTTGGATATATGTCAATATAGATGAAAATAGCGTAAAGAACTCTGGGCCTCCCCTGGCTTGGTTGAAAGAAGGACGCACCTTCGTATTATAGGTAGATTGGCACATATCCCTCCCATTGTGCATCCACATAGCCAGATGCCACAAGACCTCCCACCTGCCTGGATTGGAGCAGGTGAGTGATGTGTATGGGAAGCGTGGTACTCCTACCCTCCGTCTCCCAGTGCCACGGTGGTCCATGAATGCCAGGAGAGAGCAGGCTCTCAGGAGAGGAGGCAGCCCCCAAAGCCTGCTCAGACATGGCCGGTCTATAATGAGGCAATTCTTCATTCTTCAAACTGCTGAGCAAGAACAGCTCACATAAATGTGTGCCCGTGGCAGTCACATGGGAGCCTTGCACACCTCAGAGGATACGAGGCAGGTCCAGCCATGCAGTGATGCTTTATTGATGGCTGCACAGATCGTCAGTGAGGAGAAATGGGTGGTGTTGTGTAGTGCAGCCTGGGAGGAGGGAGACCGGCTTTGAATCCACAGAGATTCTTGGAAGTTAGAGTCGATGGTCAGTCCTGGGAATTTGAGGAGATATGACCTTTTCATTGCCCCCAACTGAGCTAAGGGCGTGTAGCAAACAGCACAGAGTGGAGGCTCCCTTCTACATGCTCTGTGCATCAGTCATTGTGGACTGTCTTGGCTTTTACAATATTCAAAGAGAACCAGAGAGGCCTCAGAGCGTCAAGTGTGACTAATGAAAGTGAGGGTGACAGCAAACACTTAATGACACATAAAGCCTTTTATTAAATATGAAGAAGCATGGCATAAAATGGCATACACAGTACAATTCTGAGTTTTTAAATTGTGTATGCTCAACTCTGTACAAAAAATGCTGACTCCACACCTATGCCTTTTGTTGTTAATTAGGAGTGGTGATGTGGTGGCTTTCCGCTGAATTTTCCATTTTGAATATGTGCAATACGTTTTTGTAATGGATATTAGAGTTCTTTTGTTTTGTTTTGTTTTTGCAGTAAGCTGATGCAGAGAGTTAGGCTTTGAAGTTGTATAAATACAATTTCTTTCTTTCTTCTTTCTTTTTTAAATTATGTTTTAAGATTGAGTTGATGTGCTCACGGCCCTCTCGATGTTAGACACTGGGTAAGGGACAAAGCATGTGGTGGGCAGAACAGTGGCACCAACACAGACCTGGGGGCTACTGTGTGGATCATTGCAGGCCTCTGAGGCCCTCAGCAAGTGGTCACAGACAGCCGTGGCGTCAAGTAATAGAAGCTTGATGTTAATATCATGGAGTTTTCATGTTAATATCATGTGAGCTCCTAGGCATGTAGAGCGATGCAGGTAGTGAAGTGCTGTGACTGGAGCACTGTTGGCTGTGACAGGAGCACTGTCGGCTGTGACGGGAGCACTGTCGGCTGTGACGGGAGCACTGTCGGCTGTGACGGGAGCATTGGTGGCTGTGACAGGAGTACTATAGGCTGTGATGGGAGCACTGTCGGCTGTGACGGGGAGCCCTGTTGCCTTTCATGGTTCTATAGTAACCGCTCATGTGCTCCACCCTGGGGATGCAGTGTTCACTCACAGTGCAATGAGATGCAGGGCATGAAATAAATATGTCTGGGGTGTATCACAAATTGTGCTACGTGTTGCTGAAAAAGAACAACAACAACAACTCCCCCCAAACAAAACACTAGGATGCAGTGTGTAAGAGTAAAGACACCGCTTTGTGTAGGAATGAGCTCTCCAAAGATGATACATGCAGACTTTAAGTTTTAGAGTCGCCCCCCCCCCCCCCCCCGTCACCCTCCATGGCTGCTGTTGCTTGAATTGCAAACCTGAGCATAGTATAATAGCAGTGCTGTCTGTGCTTGCTTTCAAAGCCGATTATCAACCAGATCATATGAAGCAGAATGCTGGGAAACAGCTCCTTATTTCTGAAAGTAAATTTACTTTTTGATGAAGCAGTTTTGCATCAGAAACTGTGGCTCAAACGACAGTAAAGTCATCTTTATTTTAAAAAGGGGGTGGGAGGAAAGAAAGAAAGTGATTTGGCCTTGGAGCAGGCATGGCTTAGGAATATGATTATAATTATAGCCTATGCATCGTGTAATCTGAGGGAGAAACAGTCTTGTCCAAAAAGGACTAATAGGGAAGGTGGAGAGATTTTTAAAAAAATATCTGTCCACAACCAGAGCTGGATTGTACACAGTGTTCACTGCCCAGGGGGGAGGTCCACCCTTCTCTGGGGCCAAAATTCTTTGTCTGCCCAGGAAGAGCCAGACTAGTTGCCTTTGGTGCTTGTCAGAGTGTTTCATCGCAGAATATTAACTAAAAAGTTGGGATTCTAGGCCCTTTTCTCTGAATATTAAATAAGAGAAAGAGACAATGGGTAAATGTTTTGAGTTTAGTGGCAAACAATGGGAACAGATTCAGACCATTGGGCGCTGATAGCGAAAGAAAGAACGCTTTTGTGTCTCCCTCCTGGTAGAAGGATTTACATTCTTGGCCTTTACTGGGTAAAGAAATGATCAGTGTCATCAGAAAGCAAGTGTTGTGTGTAAGAGTGACTTCTTCAGTGGGGACTCATCTCTGGTGACTAGCTCCCATTCTACCACTCTGCACGGCACAAACCGAATGCGATAGGATGGCTTTTGGTTTTCTGATACTGGGGGTGCTTATATATAAAGTTATGTCTAAGTGTATTTACCAGGGGGCAGGGGTAGCGTTTTAAAAAGTTACTCAGTTTTATTTTTCATACACTATATTTTAGTAATATTCTTTCCCCTCCCCAAACTCTCTGATCCTTTTCAACCTCTCTACCCATCCACCTTCATATTCTCCAACAAAACCAAGAACAACCAACTAAACAAAAAACCCAACAGCAACCTAAAACAAAACCAAAAACCAACCAATCAACCAACAACAGCAACAACAACAAAAACCCCAAAACCCATGGAGTTTCTGTTGACCAACTGCTCCTGCCATGGCACCTGCCCTAGAGTGTGATTGCAGCCTGCAGTGACATTCTTTTGGAGAAAATGGATTGTCTTTCCAGGAGGTACCGGGTGAAAATAGCTTCTTGGTTAAGAGTGGGACTTATTCTTCTCAATGCTGGGATTTTGTCTGGTTTGAACCTGTTCAGATCTTGTTAATGCTGTCACAATCGCTGTGTATCATTTCTATTATGTCTGGAAGACTGTTTTCTTGGAGTCATGAGGTATATAGCTACATAAATGCCTGCTATAGAACAACATCTTTTTTATTGTTAACATCTCTATTAAAAATTCTACCAGTGTTAGAGTTTTGCTTTTTTTTTTTTTTTTATGTTTGTTGGCAGATATATATGTGTTTACCTTCAGGGAAATGTGGATGAAGGATGTATGGGAACCCTACTTGTTTTGTAAATTTTGTGTAAACATAGAATTATTTCCAAATAGATAAATTCAAATGATGATAGTTTTTTTTTTTTTTTAAGACTCCTTCATTTTATAGTTGGTACCTGACAGATTCTGAGCAGTAAATATCTTGATGGACAAGAAAAGATATAATAATATGATGCTATAATTATAAGATTATAAGGGAGGCCACTGTCAGTTACCAGTGCTTCTTTACAGAAGCAGCCACCACATTGCTGGAGTCATTGGTTTTTCTGAAATGAGAGTCAGAGAAGGATAGTCACTGCAGCACTGTTTACAAAGGAAGATGGTGATCAAAGTAAAGAGATTGGTTTTGTAAACAATGGTTCTTTAGTGCTCTGGAACACTGGACAGCAACAACCATGTTGGGATACAATGTATTTGCCACTGTTTTTGTTGTTGTTAATTGTTGTTTTCTTGCTATGTATCCCAGGCTTTCTGGAACTGATGACCCTCCTGATTCGGTCTCTGGAGTGGCGGATTATACCAGTTGCTAATAGTGTGCTTGATATGTGGGGAAAAGAACAGATTGTAAAAGATTATATGAGGCAAATGTGTACAGACATGCACAGGGGCATAGAAGACACTGTGATAAGATGTGGTGAGACCCTTTCTCAATAAAGTAAAATGACACAAAACATTGTAATAACCTGCATGCTAAAAGACAGCTCAAGCTGCTTTGAGGGTTATAAACGATTCTTGTTTGTGTTTTAGTTATGTCAATTTCCTGCTTTCCTGGCAACTAGTGTGACTTGTCAAAAGAGGGGGGGAAAGCCATTGTCCTTACCATCACCACACAAATGTAAAAGCAGCTGCAGGTGTGTTTAAGGCCCTGTTTCCCCAAGTGGATAATGAAAATGGTGTACCCATATGTAAGCTTTGTCTCGATGCTGCTCTTAAAAACCACTGTCCAGGTTCCTCTTTCTTGAAACAACCTTTTGTCTGTTCCTTTGACTTCTATTCTTCTGGAAAGCTCAAATCACAGGTCAGAACCTCCTATCATTTTTCTTTTTCTTTTTTTTTTTTTTTTTGCCATTAATGTTTTGTGGCATGACATTATTTGGATGTATAATCTTTTCAAAGAAATGACAAGGAGTAATTCCAGTGCACATGTAAGTGTGCCACTGCCCAGTACACAGAACAGAACCATGGTGTAACCGCTGATTTCTCCATAGCTGCTCCTCCCTATGATATTGCCCACTTGATATGCCACATTGCTATATTTCTACAATTTCCAAAATTGTAGAATGTGCACTGTTCCAAAAGCATAGGTGGAGTATATTGATCTTTGCCAAATTAAAAACCTTTGGTGCTGCAAAGACCACTAGGAAGAATAGGGAAAGAGGAGTAGAGAGATGGCTCAATAGCTAAAGGCACTTGCTTTGTTGCTCTTGCACATGGTCTCTCACAGTTGTCTGTGACTCCATGTCCAGATCATCTGATAGGCTCTTCTGTACTCTATAGGTACCAGTCATTCACACAATGCACAGACTTACATGCAGGCAACACACTCATACACATAAAATAAAATTAAGACAACAAAAGCAAAAAAAAAAACCTCACAAGATGGGAAATAGTTTAAAATCATCTTTATATACATGTATATGATAAAGGACTTATATCTAGAATAGATTAAGAATTCTTAAATCCCTAAAATGAAAGGACAAAACTTTAAATGGGTAAAGAACATTTTCCCCAAAGATATATAAATGGTTAATAAACACATAAAAGATATTTCATTTTATTTGATCTCAAGAAAATATAAATCAAACTATATTGAGGGCTGCACGATTGTTTAGTGGGTAAAGGTGCTGCCAAGGCTGACAACCCAAGTCAGACCTGTGGGTCTCACACGGTTGAAAGAGCGACCCAATTCCCACCCCCCCTCTCTTCTCCTTCCCTCCCTCCATCCCTCCCTCCCTCCTTCCCTCCCCCTCTCTTTCACAAACACACACACACACACACACACCTTAATTAAATGTAGTTATAAAAACTATACTGAGATGCCACCTCATACCCATAGGATAATTATAAGCAAAAAGCTGAATGACAAATGTTGGCAAAGAAGGGAGGAACCAGAAGCCTTATACATCACTGAGAGGAATTTAAGTGGTAAATTTCTAAGAGAAACAGCTTAGTAAAAGCACAAAAAATTAAAATAGAGTTACTACATAACCTGGCAATTTCAGTTGTAAGTATATGGTCAAAAAGAATTGAAGAAAGGACTCAAACCAACACTGGCACAGCAGTATTCATTGTGACATTAGTCAGAATGTCCAATAAATAGGAACAGCTCAGATGCCCATCAACAGGTGAATAGTAAATATGGTAAATATGCTCCACTGTTACATTTTATGCATGTTACAACATGGTGAACCCTGGAACACTATGACAAGTGAAACAAATACCACTGGATTCCTCTTATATAAAGTAGTCAGTGGAGGCATGCTCATAGAGGTGGTAGACCAGATGGCTGCTTGGCAGAGAGGAGATGGGAAGGTATTGAATGGCAGTAGAGTTTTAATTTGGGATGATGAAAACTTTCTAGTAGTAAAGTAGTAACGACTGTACAGCACTGTGAGCAAAAATTAGTGACTCACAATGGCTAAAAGAGAACATTTTATGTTGTGCATACTTTACTACAATGACATTAGTGTATGAACTCAAGCCTGGGCTGGAAAGAAGCTTGTTTCACAAACATGTTTGACACCGATTCATCTTACTTCCTGTGTCTCATGTGTTGACAAGATAGTTTTGTCAGTTTTATTTTCTAATGAAATTGTGAACTGCTGGTGTGACTCTGTGTATTAGTTACTTTTCTGTTGCTAAGATAAAGCACCCTGTGAGGGCAATTTGAGGAAGAGAGGATTTATTTGGCTTAGGGTTGCAGAGGGCTAGGAGCCCATCATGGAGGGGAAGAGCATGGCGTCAAGCAATAGGCATGGCATAGTTGAAGGAAACTGAGAGCTCACATCTTGACCTGCAATCGAAAGCCAGAGAGAGCAAGCTGAGAGTAGGGGAGGCTTTACCCTCTTAAAGCTTGTTCCCCAGTGGCTTGCTTCCTCCAGCAAGGCCACACCTTCTAAAGGTCCCTAAACAGGGCCACCAACTGGAGACCAAAAGTTCAAATATGGGAGGTGGTGGTGTTTATTATTTGAACCACTAATTCTGCTAATATTAAATAGGTCTTAAAGCCCCACCCAAATATGTTAGTTTGCAACAATTGGTCCTGGGAAGCCAAAGATGTCTATAAAATACATATATATATATATATGTATATATATGCAATATCTATAAAATACATATATATACACATATATATGCAATATCTTTAATATCTCTCTCTCTATATATCTATATCTATATCTATATCTATATATCTATATATATATATATATATATATATATATATATATGCTGTATTTTCTGGTATATAAGACGACCCCAACTTTAATGTTAACTTTACATTTTCCAGTTAAAATATAGATTTTTTGGAATATACTCACCATATAAGACTACTCCTTTTCCAATGCACACCCTGTGCAGTAGACTCAGGCTGCAAACTCTATATTTTAACTGGAAAAGTTAAAGTTAACATTAAAGTTGGGGGGTGTCTTATATGCTGGAAAAATATGATAATCCTGACTCTTTACATGTTATATAAAAGTTAACTCAAAATGAATCACCAACCTCAATTTAAAAAATGTAGAGCTATAGTATTTCTAGGCGAGAAAAGCATAAGAGAAAATTTGTGATTATGAATTAGGCATAAAAGTGTTTAAACCTGACACTAAAACCTGGTCCTTTATAACATAAACCAAACTTAAAATTGCTCAAAAATTTAAGTTTGTTCTTTGAGAGACACTTTTCAAAATATGACAAGATGAGAACAAACTGTGGGGTAGCTGGGAATATTTGCCAGTTTATGTCAATGGGACTGCATCTAGAATATGTGAAGAACTTTTGAAACCCAAGAACGAGAAAATCAGCACCACGGTTGCATTTATTTCTTCCCTGTTGCTGTGATAATATACCCTGACAGTAACACCCAAGGGAGAAAGGGGCTTTTGTTGCTTGGTTGTTTGGGTTTTGTTCCGGATTATGATCCCAGAGGGTTAGAGTCAGTCATAGTTGTGGCTGGGGGAGAGTGGGATGTGCAGCAGATGGTGTAGGCAATGTGGCGGGAGCAGGAGGCTGGCTGGTGACAGTGCATGGGCACTCAGTAAGTAGATACAGAGTAATAATTGGGGTAAGGCTAAAATTTCAAAGGCCACCCCCAGTGACAAACTTCCTCCAACAAGGCTCTACCTCCTATAGATTCCATAATTTCCATCAGACACATGGTGTAATTTCATATTCAAGCCATAACAATGAAGTTGGATGAGATCTAAACAGACATTTTGCCAGAGATATACAAATTAAAAAGATGGCCAAGAAAATGTGCTAAATATCACCAGTCATGAAGAAAACACATGAAGAAAGCACAGGGAGACATCACTGGGAATCTATGAACTTGTAGTATATTCAGAACACCAAATATTGAAAGTTGAGGGAGGCAGCAGAGGAAATAGGATTATCATATATTGCTGATGGGACTGTGAAATGATGTCACTACTTTGGGAAACAGTTTGGCAGTATCTTAGAAGTTGAATGCATACCCAAGCATATTTAGGCACCCCACTTTTCAGTATGTATTTGATGTAAATGTCAGTTATATGTAACATCAAAACTATCTATACCAGAACAGTTGTATTAGCTGATTCATAACAGCCTACAACTGTTGCCAGCTCAAAGGCCTTTCCGCAGGACAAACAATGCTACGTCCATGCATTGGAATGCTATTTGATAACATAAAGGAACACACTGGCATATGCAAAAAATATGGCTGACTCTCAGATGTACCACACCAAGTAAAATAAGCCAGACGCAAAATACCATACATTGTGTTTTATATACATGGCACCATGGAGCACGCAATCGTTAGAATCTATGAACAGATTGCTATTTGTGCTTGGTGAAGTATGACCTGGGTTAGGCCTAGAGAGGCACATTTAAAGACTACTTACAAAACCATTCTAGGTTTTGGCAGTCATAGGCGAGCATGGTGGTCACAGGTGCTCTTCTCCAGGCTAGGGAAGTCATCTGGACTCGTGAAGAAGCAGAGCAGATCTCACTTGCAGGGACAGCTAAGGTGAGGGAGACTTTGGGCATCGAGAGAGCTCTCCATCTGCACAGGCTTCTTGTCTCTCTCTCCCTGGAACTCAAGCAATGACTGGTCTTTGATAGCTGGAGTTCAGCAGAACTAGAGCACAAGGGCATGATGGGTATGGACAGATGCAGGGGTGGGACCATCAGCCAGTGCAGGTAGAGGAGGTCCCTTGGGCTGTGTCCAGCTTTGCCTAGCCTCAGAAAGGCATGTGTATTAGGGTAACTTTGCTAGAGGCTGCCAGCGAGGACCCAACCTGGCAGCACTGAGAACAGAGATAGTTGTTAAGGTGACGGTATGAACTGGTCTTGGCAGTCAGAAGGAGTTGAAGTCAGCAGATTGCAGTGAATTCAGGAGAAGCAACTCCCAGATCTTTTCCAGGGGGGTTTCCTTTGCTTTCTGTCTCTCACTGTTCTTTTTTAAATTCACTTTCACAGGAGCCCCAACACAGTGCTTTCACTGGAGGGTACAGCAAGGCTGGCTGCTTTCTCATTTCTTGCTATCGGCCTCATACAAACCCTCATTCTCTTAGGGAGGGCATTTTACTGCCATAAGATGAATGGCTTTGGCCATGGGCAGTTCCACATCTCCCAGGATAACATTTGTCTTTATTTTAAATCATCAACACAGCCTTTAAGTGAGGACAGGGATCTGTGCACGTTTTTCCTCGCCGTGTTTCCCAATTGCTCACATTATCCGCTAATGATGGGATGTGTGCTTGATATGATGCAGAGGCCACTGGGCTGCGGAGCAGTCATTAGCTTCCCCTCAAAAATAAAAAGAGAGGCTGCCATTTGAATAATGATCCCTGGCTGTTTTCTTTGTTCACGGGCCATTTCCTTAATTAGGTTTTAAGCTTCATCTCTCTTGTTTTTAACTAAAAAGCCGAGAGAGAGAGAGAGAGAGAGAGAGAGAGAGAGAGAGAGAGAGAGAGAGAGAGAGAGAGAGAGAATATTGTGGGAAGGAGAGGAGAGACATTTATTTCATGGAAAGCAAGGGGCACATGAGTCTAGTAGGAGCATAGTGGACCCTGCAGTGGTCCAGCTGAGTGGGCTTGAGTCTTGGATGGATCCAACCTCTTTAGACGGACCTTTCTATACACTCTGGGGGGATACCTCTTCTGCATCCCATCTATAATTTATTTTATTTGTTTAGATGCAGGTATGTATGTGTAGAGTAGTGTAGATATGCTGTGCATGCATACTTTTAGTTGTGTGTGCTTGTGCATGTGTGTGCATGTTATTGCACTTCAGGCCTGAGGCTGATACCAGGGGGACTTTCTTGATCACTTTCTGCACTATTTATTGTGGCAGTATCTCTGAGTGGAATCCAGAGATTACTTCCTTGGCTAATCTGGCCAGATTGTATTGGCAATCCCTTGTTTCTACCTGTTGGATTATGGGCAAACCACCACGCCCTTTATCATATCCATGGATTCTGGGAATTGACACTCTGGTTCTTATGTCCAGATGTATGACAAATATTTTCTCCCCTGGGCTGTCTTCCTAGCTACACTTTCCCCAACTGCAGATTTTTGTTCAGGTGCCAGAATTTGTCCTGAGGGCCAGTTTTTCCTCCAGTATACCTTGAAGTGACCATGGCCACTTGCATGTCACACATGCATGACTGTGAGTCACACAGCCTGTGTTCAGATCCAGCCCGGGGAAGGGGACAGGAGTACTTCCTCCCCTGGATTGTTGTAGGGTTAAAGCACTTTGTTTTATGAGGAGCCCTTGGATCAGCACTCAGGCAGGTCAGGTGCTCAGTGAGCTCAAGGCTCTGCCTAGCTGCCATTACTGCTAGTGTTATTAACCCGCCCCCCACCCCCTGGGGGAGAGGTTAATGTTGTGCAGTGTTGTGATTTCATAGCCCGGGCTGTGGTGAAGGGAAGCCGGTAGGCCTATTGGAGCCATAAATTTCAGAGAATGCGGACAACCTCATTTATTTTTCCCCCTAGAATATCATGTTTTCTCACCTGTTGTTTTTAGCTTGGGAGCAATTTGAGACACTGAGGACGGTGTCAGGGAGGAAGTCAGCTGTGTACAATGAGAATCAACTCTGAATATAGAATAAGGCTTCGGTTCACGGCCGGGGCGGGGGGGGGGGGGGGGGGGTATTTAATAGCCCGGGTTGGGGGTTTTTGGTTTTTTTTTTTTTTTTTTTTTTTTTTTTTAATTTGTTTGGGTTTTTTTTTTTTTTTAGTATTTTGAGACAGAGTCTTACAACACAGCCCTGTCTGACCCAGAACTTCCTATATAGACCAAAACGCCCTCAAACTTGCAGCAATTCTTCTGCCTTCCAAACACTGGTGGTGTTACTGGTGTGAATTATTGTGTCTGGCTTCTACAGCCAGATGTTAATAATTTTTAAAAAGCAGACAAATAGCAGCACCACTCACCACCTAGGTATCAATCAGTCTTTACTTCTTCAGTGAATTGTTCCTTCCCTCACATGTCCAAATGCCCCCTGCGGGGGAGATGCACGAATGAAACCCACAAGCTCTCCCTTTAAATCAAGTTGTGGTTCATGGATCAATAGTATTGTTATCACTTGGGAACTAGAAGTAGCAAGTCTCGAGCCTCATCCAGAATCTACATCAGAACCCACATCAGAACCCGCATTTGAACATGGCTACTCAGCTTAAAGTATGCCAGGCTCTGTGATAATGCAGGCAGTGGGGAGCTGGGCCAATCACACTAAGAGTAAGTACCAGTGAGGTCAGGCCAAGTCTCACCTCAGGGAATGAGAGGATTTCCTACAGTCGGTGACCCTTGACCTGGCTATTGGCAAAGGAAAGATCGGCTGGTAAGAGGTAGGCAAACAGACAAGGACTTCTAAGAGAAAAGGGTGGGATGTAAATAACAAAAGCAAAACCAAGAGACAAAATAGCAAAATAATCTGACCTGTCCCGAACTTTGTCCACTGGGTGTAGGTTTCCTGAGCCCACCACTCACACAGGGCCTGTGCTGGGATTGTGGTCTACAGCAACCATCCTTACAACGGGAGTACTCAACTAGTTTTGTGTGTTGGGCGTAATAAAGATGGGCTTGGCGTCTGAGTCTGGATGGACGCTTTGCCACTTCGCAGGTCTTAGTTTCATCGGTGACGTGGAGGTTTGCTACTTCTCTAGCTTGTTGGGAACATTTGGTTTGTTTGTAGAATCATGGGATTCATACTTGTTATTCTTCAAATATGTGGTTCCATGCTTAATAAAAATCAATGCCTTACATTAACTAAGCCGAAATGAATCAGATAGGGCTAGCTCAGGCTCACACCAGGTCCTGGTCTAGACTGGGCAGACTGGGCAGCAGCAGAGTTCTCCCTAGAAGAACTCTAATGCCACATTATGACCTCTGCCCCCTTAGGTTTGCAAGGACAGTGCTTGCCTGTATACCTTTCACCGTTGCTTTATTTTTTTTTAAAGCCTATAATGTAGTCAAGAGTAACTCTGAATCTCTGATCCTCCTGCCTCCACCTTGGAAGTGGTGGGATTGGGTGTGGACCACCACGTGAGCTTAATGTAGTGCTGGGGTCTTGTGTGTGTTACGTGAGCACCCTACCAATGGAACTACATCGCCAAAGACTGCCTTTGCCTTTTAAAAGTTACTTTCTGAGGTCTGTCTCTAATGTCTTGAGGTTTTTTTTTTTTTTTTTTTTTCTTTTGACTTCCCCCTTCCCCCCTAGCTAATCCTTTGTAGTCCACCACTGTGTTTAAGGAAAGACAGGTAGATGAAAGGAAGCACCATGTTAACAAGGAAATGGAAGACTAAAGACGCACCCTTCGCCAAAAAACGCAGGGAACAGGAAGTGAGTGCAAGGAACAGGCAGATAAAAGCTGGGCTTGTGTATTAGAGGCGATTCACCTTGAGCTCAGAAAAAAAAAAAAAAAACCAACTTTTTTTTTTTTTTTTTTTTTTTCAAAAAAACGGATTAGTGGCAAGATTTGCAAAAATTCCCCCAGGGAAAGAGGCTTAACAAAAGGAGACGTTATAGAATGAGATTGAAGTGAATTAACCAATCGATTTTCTGTGAGGGTTAGAGGACACAAGATTTATTTGCAAGATAAATATTTGGTAATTGAAACCTACAAGCATTTTGTTGCTGCTTATTTCCAGGTGATATTTCCTTCATCGCGGGGAGGATCATAGGGCTGATGAACTCAACTCAGTGTGGTCTAGATCCTACACAAAAGCTACTGCCCCTCCCTTTCCTTCCTTTCTTTCAACATTCAATGCATTTTTTTTTTTACTTCAGTGATTCAAAGGGATTCCCCCCCCCAATCAAAGACGTTAGTTTGAAACTTAACAAGAATAATTTGCAGCCAGTGCTACGATCATTTCTTTTCAACAGTTCTTTCTTTCAGTAGGAGCCTTGTGCTAGCTCTTTGTTCATCCCACCTTTACAATCCTGCACTTCCTCCAGATCCCTGAGAAGTGTCCTGGGACCCATCTTGTCTGTTGACAGTGGAACATGGCAGGTTACCTGATTGGCCTTGTTATAGGATGTGATGCCCTGTCAGCAGAACGTGCCACAGGCAGTCCCTGCCATGTAAGCCCTTCTCTGAAATGGCCTTGCCTGCATTTCCTGTATCTGACCCTGCTGGAGGTTGTTGGGTTGGATTGGCTCACTAACTTACAAAGGCATATTGATTTTTCTGATGATCTCTATGATTTCTTTGCCTTTAGGATATAGTATGCTGCTGCCTGGAGGAGAAGGGTGGGATATTGTCCGTCTCTGACATAACTCTCAACTCCCTTATGGTTATTTTTTATTCAAACTTCTTTCTCCATCTTTTATTCCAGCTATATGGTAAAGGAATATCTAATTATATATCTAGTTTTTAACTATTCTGCTGCAGGGAATAAAGAAGGCCTAAAACATCATCATCGTTACCTGTTCTCTCTCCCACTCCCAACACACAACACATACAATCACACACACCCCGTGTGTGTGTGTGTGTGTGTGTGTGTGTGTGTGTGTGTGTGCTCATGCAGATCACATATGGAGGGCAGAAGACAACCTTGGATACTGATTCCCAGCCTTTTTCCTTTTGATTCAGACAGGATTTTTTCTCATTGGCTTAGAATTTGGCCACATGGGCCAAGCTAATCTTCCCTTCTAGAGATCTACGCATCTCCTCTTCCCATGTTACCATTGCCAGGATCACAGGTGTTACCTCCATGTCCATCTTTTAACACGTGTTCTGAGAATCCTAACTCAAGTCCTCAACTCATAAGGGAAGTGTTTTATCCATGGAGCCAACCTCTTAGTCCCAGATCTTATATTTGAAGTCTCCTGGGTGGACAGGTTCCTTTCAGATAAGTTAGACTGGGCCTTTAGGTGCAAGTCATGTAGACTTGTCTCCAAATAAAAAGTATCTGAGGAATATGCTGATAGCTTAGTAGTGCAGAGCCTGTCTAGGATGCAGAAGGCCCAAGGGTTGGTTGGATTATTGTTGTGTTTTAAGTTGCAATCATTTAGGAAAATGTAAGAAAGGGGAAAAGTTTTTTTTTAAAAAAACATAATAAATTAGTATTATTAAAATTGCAAAGGTTTTATCATTATTAGTTAGAATTTTCCAAATAAAAATTGGTCTGTTTACCCATTGAAATAGTCCTCATGGTTTTCTTTATCATCAGGATTCAGTCCACCTTGCCCTATGATAAAAACATGCATAAGTGAGAACACGTGTGTGCACACATGTTCTTTGTGGGCTACAGAGAAATAGAGTGGACAACTCACTTGGTGGTGTATTGTTTTTATACCAACACATTTCTGGGCAGAATGAACATGGCTTCCACAGGCATATGTCTCCCGCCTGGACCATTGTTTGAGCATCGTAATATGGATTTGAAGTACTTTACAGAATATGCAATGTAACAGAAGAAAAAAAGGCACTTATCTGAAATAGAACTGCAGGAAGCAAGAAGAGAAAGACAGAGACAGCATTAAACAGTCATTGTTTCTCATTTTGGACTCCTGGCTTAGGCCCTACGAGTTAGCTTTTTTTTTAAAACACCAAGCACAGATTTATTGAAAATCCTTACTATTTAATTTAATTTCATAAGAAAGCTGGGCATTTGAGCAACTCATTCTGCTCTTACTGGTAAAACCTTGCATGACCCTTCTTCTATGGGGATGATTGTGTCAACTCTCAGGTACAGTGAAATTGAGACGTAGTCTCCAGGCCGGTTACTTCTCTGTGAGAGCACAAGAGATGGGAGGTTCGGAAGTGATTGGGATGGCTCAGGAGTCTGTTTTAAAACCATCTTTTGTTTGTGAGTATTTGAAGGTGGTGTTTTAGCAAAATGAATCTCCTAGTACATGACAGAGCATCCACAAAATAACTCAGGAGGGCCTCAGGACAAGAATGAAGTCAAGTATGGTGTTGCATGCTTGTAATCCCAGAACTCAAGACAGGCAGAGGAAGAAGGACTGTGGCAAGTTTGAGGTAGCCTGGGCTACAGAGCAAGACCCTTCCTCAAAAACACCAAACCAAATAAAAGAAAACAGCCCCAAGTGGGGAAAAAAAAGCACTTTTCTTTTCTTAAAAAACAGAAAATCAAATCCCCAAAACCAAAACCAAACCAAAACAATTGTTTATTCATATTTCTGTACATGAGTGTGTGTACCTGCCATGGTACACATGTAGTGGTCAGAGGACGTCTTTTGGCAGTTGGTTTTCTCATTTTATCATTTGGGTTTCAGGGATCATATTCTGGTAGTCAGGCTTGGCAGCAAGCACTTTTACCTCCTGAGCCATCTTGCAGACCCCTTCCTCTAATTATTGATCTCCTGGGTTTTTGTGGTTTTGTTTTTGTCTGGAATATTCACCAAATGCATCCCTGCAGCTGAGCATGCATTCTCAGCATATCCATACCCACTATCTAAGAGCCTGTGAGCAACTGGAAATGCCCAAGTGGGACTACTTTCACAAGTTCTGATCAGATATGGGGAGACACGAACCCCATGCACCCCAGCTGGGGAGACCAGAGAAACAGTTCACCCAAGTCCAGCTCAATGAACCAGAGTTAGCTGGATTGTTTTTCTCCCACAGAAGCTTGGGTAATTTAACAGGAGCTGCATCACTGAAAAGCCATGACTGTGCCATACACAGGAAGCTGTGTCCCAGGGTTTCCTGTAAACTTGTAGGCGTTTCCATGGGAGAGTCTCTTCTCTGCAGCAATCCTCTGTTGTTTATATAACATTAGGGGTGGACTTGGTGGGTCTTGTAGCTTTCTGAGCTTCTAGAGAATTATAAGCATTTTGGCTTCTTCAATTTTTTGAGTCTATTCCCTCCCCCCAGTAGGAAGTACATATGTACCAGGAGAAAATATGCTCAGGCTCCATTAGTTCATGGATTATGACATCAGCCTCTCCCAGCAGCCCATTTCTCTTTTCTTCCTCTTCCTCCCATACCTCCCCCATTCAGTCACGCACATATAGTTTCCTAGACAATGTTGTCTCCTCTGCAGTGCTCTTTCTTTGCTCCCTGTTTTGCTTTGGCTGCTCTCATTTGTTTCTGTTTTCTCAGTGATCCTCCTGGTGTGTGGCATAGCCACATCGGCTGCCTGTTCCCTGCAGCATCTTCCCTACCATTTCCTCCTGTCCCTGTTGACCTATCCTGGAGTCTCTGTGGTGACAAGCAGTTTCTTGGATAAAGCAACGTGTCTTCCTTGTTGATGCCCTAATGTGGAGAAATTTGACATTGCATAAAATGTCATGTGTGTTCCAAGCTTTGATTTGGTTAATGGCTTCAGTTTGGATTGATGGTTGTCTTATTTAGGGTTTCTATTGCTGCAATGAAACACCATGACCAAAAGCAAGCTGGGGAGGAAAGGGTTTATTCAGCTTATACTTCCTCCGTTGCTGTTCAGCACCAAAAATAAGGCAGGACAGGAACTCAAACAGGACAGGAACCTGGAGGCAGGAGCTGATGCACAGCTGTTTACTGGCTTGCTCATCATGGCTTGCTCAGCCTGCATTGTAATAGAATCCAGGACCACAAGCCTAGGGATGACGCCACCCATAGTAGGCTGGGCCCTCCTCCATTGATCACTGATTGAGAAAATGTCTTACACCTGGATCTCATGGAGGCATTTCCTCATCTGAGACTCCTCTTTGATGACTCAAGCTTGTGTCACGTTGGCACACAAACCAGCCAGTACAATGGGTGACATCTGGCTTTTAAGAGGCACTTAGCAAATGTTTGTTGAGTGAGAGGAAAGGAGGCTGGCCGGTGGCTCTCCTGACCTTGCAAAGGCATGTTCGAAAAGGATGATTTTCTCTGAATTCACATGTATGTTGTCTCTTGGCTTTGTTCTCTATGGATGAACTAACTCGAAAGAGTTCCTTGTTCTACCACATGAGTAGTACATGCAGGGAATCTTGCACTGGGACCAGTTCAAAAGCACAGTTTCCACAGCAGAATATGTTCACACATGCACCTGGACTAGATGGCTGGACTCTGCAGCCTGCTGACCCTTAGGAAGTTTCAAACCATAGCTCTGAAACCCAGGGTATTCCCTCATCAAGCCCTGGTCTTCTTGCATTGTCAGGAGTGCTGTCACTCCCAAGAGCTGCCTAGAGAAGGCAGTGATGTGAGAAAACACTTAACCGGAGTCCTGGCTCACAGGACATGCATGACTCCTCATAGCTGCTGTCACGATCGATTAGCTGATTGGCTTGGTGCTCCTTGACTGTGGCTTCACAGTCCCTGCTCTAGGAAGCCTCCACTTTCCCCACGTTTGTCAGTCCTCATTGTAGTAACCCTTCTGAGGGGAATTTTCTCTACAAATCCCAGACCCGACACCTCATCTGTTTCTGGAGATTCCTGATATGCTTGTCCCTAGTAGCTTGGCTGCCTTTCCATGCACCTGCTCTGTGCTGGCACGTGACTGTAAAGAGAGGGCAGCTGTCTTTGTGGTGGGGCCTGCTGCTGCCCCGAAGCTAATGTCACAGGAGGTCATTCACAGGCATTGGTTGTAGAGATATGGGGGTTGGGGTGGGGGATGGTGGCTCCCCAGATCTTGTAGCGATCAATCCACACCAGAGATGGCTCCTGAGAAGTTTGAGGCTCTAGGTTTGGAGATGACCAATGTCAAAACAAGGTAGGACGGGCGCTAGAGTACATGTCACATGAGTATCCATTGGGAGAAAATGGATATATTTTTAGCCTGAGGAAAAGATGACCCCAATGGCAGATGTGGCCAAGTACATCTGTAACCATTTGATGCATAGAGGCTCATAGAACTTCCTCAGCAACCCTTCCAGAGAGTTGTAGTTATCGTTCCCACTTTTCAGATGCAGAAACTGAGGCAGAGGCTGCCTGTGACACTGTCTCCAAGAACCTACTGAGAGCCAGTGAAAAGACTGAGGTCCCATTCAGAACCTCTGTGCCTTGAACTCCCAATGGAGGAAGGCCTCCATCTTCCTGTTGAACTACTGCAAGGCAGAATAAGACTTGTCTGTGTGATGAGTGAGTCTATACAATGGCAGTATAAGGGGTGGTGGGATAGCAGGGCACAGAGTGTCCATGCTTCCATGCTCAGGCCTGCCCAACTATGGGGTAGCATCCTCAATAGGTGGCAAAACCCTCTCCCCAGGGCTCACTTCTTTGATCAAGGAGCTTTGGGGCAGAATTTTGGTTTCTAGAGATATATAGCTGCCTTGAGAGCCATCAAGATTTGTGGTCTTTGCATTCCTTATGGAAATTAATTCTCTTTCCTGGGTTCACTCCAACCCTGCATTCTTGGTTTATTTGAACAGATGGTTCTGTGCTGCAGGTAACCACCCTGCATCATGAAGAGTGTTCAGTGGTATCCTGATCTCTACCCCTAGGTTGATAGTGTTTCCTGTCTTCTGAAAACTCAACATGTCACCAGAAACTCCTGAGGGCTCCTGCAGGACAAAGTGATATCTGGATGAGAACAGCTGCTTTGAAAGTCCCTTTCCTCTTTCTTAAGAAGCCTGCTTGGTATTGCCTTAACCATCCCTACCTCTAGGGTCTTGGTAATTTGGGGCGAAGGGCCTTGGGTTGTCAGACCTCAGACATCCACCATCTTCATGTTGGTGGCTAGGAGGGTGAAGATTTTTATTCCTTTTCTTTCTTAGGAAACAATATTCATATAGTCTATATCAACATATAAAAGATGTACATTTATACTTTTATACTTAAAATATAACATTTTATAGTGATGCAAATTAAGGGATAATGTTTGGGAAACAGGGATAAAGTCTTTTTCTTTTCTTCCTCCTCTGTGTGCTTATATTTATCATTGTTTGTTCTTCCTATAATAAGCATGGATTGTTTGTATAAAACCAGGGAAAAGTTTCATTTTTACCTTCAAAGACTTTAGGAAAATTCTCATGGGAGGTCAAGATGGGCCTCTGAGCCAGATTTCAGTATGAAGGCTTTCCTGTACCTTCTCTTTAACTCTCTCACAGACTTTACGCTTCCCCATTTGAAAATGATGTTCACAGAATGGATTTAGAAAAATAAATGTGTTAGAAATTCTGCTGTACACCCTGACCCACTAGCAGGGTTTCACTGTGGCCTCAGGCTTTGTCTTTTTACATGGCTTTAATTTTCACCACACCCTGCATGTAAAATATATATCTAAGTGTGGTTTCATACACACACTTCTGTGATAGCACATAGTGGTATAGACATCGGTTGAGGCTTTTTTTTTTCTTTTTTTGACGCAGTAAGTGGTAGTCTGGGAGATAGGCCAGGCTTGTTTGATGAGATGTTTAATCAATGTCCCCTGCATACACCTGAGTCTGTCACACTCCTCTTAGTGCATTTATTACATTTTCATATCAGTTATTAGTACATATCTTTGAATTTGACACTTTATGTATTTTTAATCATGCAAATAATGAAAGGATGTGCAGTCTTCATGAAGAATTTGAATAACCCAGCGTTATTGTAGAGAGAAATTATAGTTCTAATAATTCTACCCTATGACTCTGGACTGAGATAAAGTATTTCCAGCTTAGTATTTGCCCTTCTCTGATTAGAGAAATTGTTGTTTATTGTCAGAACTGCCAGGAAAAAAAATCCTATGTTTCAATAGGCACTTACGTTGACAGCCAATCCACCTGGAAACAGAATTACATCTTTTAGGAAATGCTCTGAGTTTAGTACACATGTTGACTACACAGAAACCTTAAATCATTACCATGAATACATGCTCGACTCAGGCATTATGGGGCTGCAGAAGCGGCTCAGTTGGAAGCGGGCTTGCCTAGCATGCCAGAGTCCATAGAGCCAGTGTGGTGTACACACCTGGAATCCAAGTACTTCCTAGAGGGAGACAGGGGAAGTTCAGTACTGTCATCAGCTAGTTAATGAGTCTGAGGATGACTGTCAACAAGAAGACATTGCACATGACCCAGTGACAAGGGCCCAACAGTGTGTCCTGACTATGTATGTGTGTGTGCCACAGGCAGACTCCCCTCTCTGTTCACACAGCAGGGGATATTTCTGGATCTTCCTGGTGCTCATGGATAGGACACAGGAGCTCTGAACCCATGTTCACAGCTGTGGAAGGACTGGAGAGGGGCTATGAATTTAGGCGAGGGGGGAAATGACATATTTTATTTTTTGCTAACTTCTAGCCAGAACTTGCTACCATCTTAACTTAGAAATGGAGGTGATAAGCCACGGCAATGGTGACTGTCACCATACAAGTCAATGGTATTTTCACTCTGTTTCTGTGTGATTGCAGATGCCACCTTGCTGCTTTCCATGGTGGCTGTAGATTCAACCCTCGATCATCTTTGTGGTCCACTCCAGAGGAAACAGCCATATTTGCACATCACAAATCTATGTATTGAGCATTTGAAAACTTAATTGTAGTACAATTTTCTTATGTGTTGTCACTTTTATATAAAGACAGGAATTCTTAGAAGGGGCCCTGAGTTTACTGACTAGAGCAGCCAACGATGTGCTGTCCCCTTACAGCTTCTCATCTTGAAGGTGTGATACAGCACAATAATGACAGGCTGGATAAATTAACGTGTCTGCTTAGAGTTTCCTAAAAAAAAAAAAAAAAAAAAAAAAAATGGGTAGCCCAGTGATTTTATGTGTGAGTATATGAGAAAAGGGGAGAGAATATAAGCTGTGTTTCCTTGTGTTCTTCAGACTGCTTGGGAAATCTCCATCTTAAGAGCAAGGTATAGGTTAAGAGTGGCAACCTAGGCTGACAAATCCAGCTCTAGGGAGGTTGAGGCAGGAAGATTAAGTTCAAGGCCAGCTTTGGCTACATTGTAATTCCAGGCTAGGCTGAACATGTAATAAGAGGGTCTGTCAAAGAAGGAGGAGGAGGAGGTGGAAGAAGAGGAGGAGGTGGAGGAAGAGGAGGAGAAAGAAAGAAAGAGAGAAAGAAAGAAAAAAGAAAAATGTGTGGACGTCTCTTAACTTTTTCATCATCAGCTTTAAGACTTAGATTCCATAACTAACAACTTCAAATATGAGGAGCCAAGAGCTTGTGTCACACCTGATTTCCTCACATTCTGATGAATAAGGAGGGAGATATATAAGGACATTTAGGTGAGGAGATGTTTATTTTATTTTTTATTTATTTATTTATTTATTTATTTATTTATTTATTTATTTATTTTTGTGTGTGTGTGTAACTGTGCAACTGTTTGTGGGTGCCCATGGAGGATAGAAGAGGAGGCAGTTCTTTCTCTTGGAACTGGGGTTACACGTGGCTGTGAGCTGCCTGCCTGACATGGGTGCTGGGATCCAAACTCAGATCCTCTGCAAAAGCAACAGCCTCCTTTAACTGCTGAGGCATCTCTCTAGCCTGAGGTGTTTTACACATAACAGGAGTCAAAAGGCTGAGAAGTGGTGCAAGGTGTTTTAGTGAAGGAGGCTATGGCTACAGTGGACTTTTTTCCCCCAGGCTTCTGATATCAGCCATAGGGAATTGCATCTTAGTATGCACAGAGGATGCTTCTCCCATGAGAAGGGATGTCCAGGCATCAACTTTTCCCTGCAGCAGGAGGGAGGCGAGTCAGTGTGTTAATAATCATGATGGCTCTCTACACCCACAGTAGAAACCTGAAGTCCAGTTGTGCTAACACTGGTTGTTTCTTACATCGAGTTCAGAAGCGACAGAGTTAAAGGTTCTTTCAGATGCAAGGTCTTAGCATCCACTCTGGTTTTTGGCTCTGTAACTACAGAAACCACTTGAGCAGCTGCAAATAGCATTAGCTCTAAGCTCGTTACAGATCTTGCAGGCTCATTCATTGATTGCCTTCGATTTCCAGGACATCTTGGATATAGAATTAAAAAGACTTTAGTTAAGCCAATTAACTTTTGTGGCGCCTGGGCAACTAATATGGTGTGCTAGAGAAGGTCATTGATGTTATTCAAATAGCAGTTTTATTTGTGCTGGGATTAAGGAAACCAGGCAAAGTGTCCAAGAATATTTTATAATGTGTTGCTTCTGGGTTGTAGTAGCTTGGCCTTTACCATGTGAGTCTGACCTTAATTACACATACAAGTGATTGGGTCATGTTATCCTTTCTGGAGAGTGAGCCTTGATTGCGCCCCCTCTCAAGTCTCCATTGGGCAAATTGTTGCCAGCCAAGTTTTAGCATGAGATTTCATCTCGCTGTCAGTTATGAAGCTTTAATGCTGAAGTGGGATGTGAAGGGCCTGTCCTCTGAGGCCTTGTTGCCTCCATTCAGATTCTGGATTCCCTATGGTTTCAATGCCCATTTCTGTCACTCAGACCCTGCAAGCAGCTCCAAGGTGGGAGTTTCATGACGTGTCCAGCTGAGTTGTGTGGCTTTCTATTGCCCATGGAATGTAAGCAGAGTTGATGACTGTGACTCACAGGCTCAGGAGTTCAAGAAGCAGGTACGTCTTCTTCGGGCTCTTTCCTCAACCTACAGGCTGAATGCACATGAATGCAAAGCTGGAGAGATGATTAGGGCCACTCAGTGGGAGAATCATGGGCCCCTGCATCACCACACAGGAAACAGTCTGCTTATCAAGAAATGATTTTATAAGTAAGAAATATACCTTTATTATGGTAGGTCTTTGAGATTTGGGCATATTGACATTGCTTATGTCCCTTAATTAATAAAGCATTCGCTAACAGCGAGAGACCTTGGAATGTTCTGTGCCTCAGTAACCTAACCTGTGAAATGAGGTAATTACCTTCACCTGACCCAATGCAAGCACTCAGTGAGCACAGGCTGCTCTTATTAATAATGAATTGTTTCTGTTGTTCCCTCTGAGAAGGATGAATTGCTTTCGATTGGAACATCAGAAATCAAGTAACCAAAAAGAAGTGGGCTGCAGAAAGCAGCTCTTATTCCAGGAGTGCAGACCGAGCCAAGGGGTGTTTGATCGCCTGTCCTTAAATCTGTGGATGGACACATAGACGTTTGTTCTCTGGCACATGTGGGCCTGCACTCATGGTTTGCTTTGTGGGGTTGTGAAGCGTCTGTATCTCAAAGGTAGTCTTATTTCAGAGCCTTGGATACCTGCCCATGCAGGAGTTTAGGAAATCTTCAGAAATCGCAGATCAAAAATAAAGCAGTAAGTGTGTTGGTGATATGGGTCCAGTGGCTCAGAGTGCCTGCTGTTCTTGTTGGTGACTCAAGGTCAAGTCCTAGGTTCTAGGTCAGGCAGTTCATAACTATTTGTTACTCCAGCTTCAGGAGATATGGTGCCTTCTGGTGGATTCCACAGGCCACTTATATATGTGTGTATATCCTTACACACACATACAGACAGACAGACAAACAAAAGTAAAATCTTTTTCTTGTCTTTTTTTTTTTTAGATAGGTTTAATCTTGTGTAGTCCTGACTGTCCTGAAATTCTCTCTGTAGACCAGGCTAGCCTTGAACTCACAGAGATACAGCTGCCTTTGCCTCCTGAGTGCTGGGATTAAAGGTGTGTACCACTGCTGTCTGGACAAGGGTAAAATCTTAAAAATGCCGATTGGTTTGCTGAGTAGGCGGGCACCTCCCCCCATTTTGAACACCATGCCATACTAGCACACCAGGGCAATGCTGGTTGAGCCCAGCCACACGCCTCTGACATTGTGTCCTTGTATAAAATAATGTCACATCCTCACCCAATTTTGTCACCCCAGAGCTCGAATTTATCAATGGCAATTGTCAGGTTGACTATGCTGAACAGTAAAAGCTTATGTGACTTTCAGGATGAAAATATATAGTGACAGTAGACAGGCTGAGGAGAGATAGCCATCTTTTAATTCAGGAGCTGCCAGGCTGGAAGCACTAGGTATCCATCAGAGACCACCCTGCTTGCCTTGTAGTAGCCCTCCAGGTAACTAGCTGGGAATGTGCCCCCCAGGACTCGTGGGCTGGACGTATCAGATTCCTGGGACTGTTCCTTCCAGCTCCAAGGCACAGTATCTTTGAGTATAGTTGCTTTGACAAAGAGAATTATAGTCCTCAAGGATTTGCCTCAAACTTCAGAGATCAGGAAAAGGACAACATGAATAATATTTGCTTTTGGCCCTTGATGACATTTTGTGGCCATACTTATATTCAGCGGCATGATTTATGCAATGTGACACTTTCCCCATTCAGAAGAGAAACGCTGTTCTGTGACTGGGAACTCCACGAAGCCTGTTCATTCTGCTGTGCTCACAGTTAAGGAGTGTTCCTAACATCAGCTTAAAAGATTTGCAAGTGTATTTACTTGGGTACATAATCGCTCTGAAGTGCCGTGTGTTGAAGTGACACTCTGTGTGCAATAATTGAGTTGAGAGGAGTGCTAAGTGCGTTTATGTCATAATAAGAAAATAAAACTTCCTATAAGCAGAGACCCCAAAATTATAGATGATTAGTTTTTATTGCAACAGCTCTAGTGACAAATCTGAAAGCTGTCATCCCACCCCACAAACATATAGACTTCTAGCAACCTATTTCCATGAAAAGCACAGAATTCACAAAGACTGGCCAGGAGCATTTAAAGCTTTATAAATGCACTTGAAAAACCCCACTGCCTGCAGTCACATTCAGAGTTAGTTGGTCTGATGGGTTGTAGATATTGGTGGAAGGTTACATCTTGTTAAGATGAGAGGACAACCTTTTTTTTTTTTTAAGAAGTTAGGACAAATGTTGGCATTTGCTGTTATCTCTGCCACCACACCACTATATTCTGAGCTTTGTTCTTTGTCCAGCTTTTTATGGGCCCTTCACATATTTTTGCTGCATCCAATTGTTGCAATAATACCGTGAATCCTGATATCATCCTTTTTTTCTGTGAAAGAATTGAGGCTGGCAGAGGGCAGGAAGCTAGTCTCATAGATAGCAGATGGTGGCATACAGACCTGAACTTCATACACCTGTTTGGAGAGTTCCTGGTCTTAGCCCCCAACAAACTACCCAGTTGGTGCGCATTGGTGGTCCTCCTCTTTTCATTTGATCCCTAACCAGCAGCAACTATCTTGCAGGTAGCATTATCACACAATTGGCATGCATTCTTGCCTTCCTGACCTGCCACAGCCAGCTGTCTTCACTAGGAGTCAGAGTGGACAGAGAAGTAACTACATTACTTTCTCCTAATGGAGGGGCATAAAGCTTACTGGTTACATGCTACCAAAGATGCCACCTCCTTCTTGACTTCCTTTTGTTCTCCTGTCCATCAAACCTTTGTGAAAGATGTCCTACTTCTGTTTGTCAGTCATCTTATGGCGGCTTATGATGGTCTTATTGTATTAACAGGGTCCTTCATAGATTGCCTCCCCCTAGAGTTAGGGAGCTATCTACTACCCCACCAGCTCCTTTTCTAGGAGCTCTGTCTCATCTGTCATTTCCCAAGCCTTCCCTAAGCGCCCCCCCCTTTTTTTTCCTACCTGGAGACTATGACAACCAGTCATTCCTGGTTTGGGCTAGAACACCTTCCCACAGATAGAAGAGTGACATCCTTGCACTACAAGCAGGAACGTCCTTAGGAAGAGCCACATAGAGAATGGCTGTGCTGGACGTGAGGTGTAAGTTCAGATGAAAATGATCTACTTATCTATATTTCAACTTATACTTATTATGGAACCCCAAACAATCCTTGTATGCCAGAGTAACTGCATCATATCTTTGTCAATATGCCCTCTCTTTCCTGAACCTGTGTCCTGGTCCATGGTGAGAAATTTGCGAATATTTGTTTGATGGGCAATAATAATAATAATAATTTCTGTTTAATCTTCCTTGTGTCTCATGGTTGTTAGTGTAATGATAACTTAAAAGATTAGTTTAATGAAGTGCTGTCTTAAATTATAGTTGTTTTGGAGCTCAAAGGAATGAGAAAAGCATAAAGGATTAAGGCCAAATGTGGGGATGTAATATGCTTTAGTAATGAATTAATTTGAATGGTTTGGGGCTTAGGTTTTCTCTACATCATTGTATTATTTATTTTTATAGTTATTGTAACAAAATAACTAAACAACCCCTCAAATGAAGTAACAATTTCTTTTGGCTCATAGTTTTAGTGGATATCCGCCATTCTGGTGGGGAAGGCATGGCAGTTTATGGTTGGCGAGAACTTGCGGTATGTTTGTGTATGTCTGGAGAACCAGGAAGCAAGAGAGAAGAGGGTGGAAGGTGCCAGGTGGCCTGTAAGTCCCACTTCAGCAGCCTTCATCCTCCAGCTAAAAACAGTGCCACCAGGTGGAGACCAAGGGTTCAGACACATGGACATGAGGCCAGGGTTGGGGATGGGAGCCTGTTTCACATTCAATTCAGAGCTTTCTTGGAGATGGGAATTACCAGGACTCCTGGTGTTGGGGTTTTTCTAGGGAAGTAGGAGACTTGCTTGTGATTCCTCCTCCTGCCCTGTACCTCTGTCAGGCCTTGTGATGTTATGAAGCCCATTGGCGATACACAGTTTTATCTCTGAGGAATTTAGCCTGGAGTCCATGTTGGAGTACAGTGGTGCTTTGGCTATTGCTACTTCCGGCATCCCACCTCTGCTCTGGTTCCTAATTTTGAACACGTTTGGAGCCCCTCTCTATGACTGGCTTTTATCCCAATCACTTGTGATTGCTCAGAAGTGTTCCCACTTAAGTCCTATTCCCTCTGGGGTGGCTCGGGGACTTGGGGGGGGCGGTTCCAGGTGACTTTCTTCTAGATACGCAGTTATCATGTAGGGACAAAAAATACGACCCAAATGTATGAGCAGCATTAAGTGTCCTGACAGTGAAATAGTGCTTTTCTGTTGCTAGTGTTTGTGTGAAATGATCTGGCAAAATAGATGCTGCAGAAATAATGCGTTTCTATGTCTCCCTTCTAAAGTGATAAATGTTCTCAGCTCACCAAGGGATTTCTTGCCAAACGCTGATTCTGCTAACAGAAGGAGGAGAAAGCCTCATATGTTCTCTAGTGACAGAGTAAGGCAAAGTTTCTCGGGCTTGCCTTCCTTCTGTGACACAAATGCTAAGAGGCGATCTTTTTTAGGGCTGTGTTCTTTCTGCCTAGGTGCTTGGCTAAAGGCACGCTCAGACTGCTGCGCTGGAGTGTCTCAGCTCCTTCAGAGAGGCAGAGAAAACGGAGTTGGGGGTGTGGGCATCATCAAATACCCTGTTGGAATCTGGCTGTTACAATAGGGGCTTCTTTTCGGGGAGGCACTCGTACCACAGCGCTCGAGGCCTCTGAAACAGAAGTACCAAGAGGGAAGAACAAGGGACCTCTGGGATTTGTGGTGGCTCATTGTGGGAGGTCTTCATGCGGGGGGGGGGGGGGGGGGACCTTTACAGATGCTTTCCCAGTGTGTCTGCAGAGCAGTGCTGGGGCGGGGGTGGGCATCCTTATGTCTGGTGTTCTGAATGAAGACACTGAGGGTCAGGAGGCTTGGCAGGTTAACTGGCTTAAAGGAACATAGCCATCAGCCCACACTTCTGTGGATTGTCAGCACCCTCAATTTTTGGGGGGAGCCACCTCTTGACTCTGCCTCTTGATCCTGGGTCCTGTACTCCATCTAGGATTCCACTCTTCCCGCTGCACTGAGGTTTTGTTTCCCTTCACTTCTTATTGCTAGTTCGTCCTCTCCCCAGCTCTTTAGGTGGCTCCCGAGTTCCCAGCTCTCATCACTGCACTGCACTGCACTGCACTGCCTTGTCTTTCATGATGCGTCCCTCCTTAGCTGCATGTACTCCAGTGACATGAAGCAAGGACAGTTGGCTGAGCCCCAGGCAGCCAGTTATTTTGGGCCTTCCTAGCCCTGCTTTTACATGTTCACCTTTCCAGCCTATTCGCTGCTCATAAGAAGGGGGTCACTACCATCCTCAGCCCATTAGCATTCTTCCCATCTTGTCTTGTCATTGTCCATTGATTCCCACAGCACGTGCCGTGCTGACATGGAGCCACAGGCTTCCTTGGTGTTCATTTCACCCGTTGTCATGGGCATGGTGTCCAGAGTCCCACCTGGTTGACCAGAGACACAAAGTGTAGTCTGTGGAACAAATAAATGGAGTGTTAGGAACAGGAGCACAAGCATGAAGGCCCCGGGTCTTTATTACGGGGGAGCAGCCACCCCTTTCATCTGGGTGGGTCACTCCTGTCTTTCTGCTGTGTGATTCTGGGGACCTTTTCATACGATCCTAATTTGCAGAGATGACTGGCGACTAGCGCAGTCTGAAGAACCGTGTGAGATGTTTCTGGAGAGCGGGTAAGGCTTTACTAAAACCTTCTTTGGTGCCTCACAGAACAGGAGGGGGCTGTGAACACAGGTGACAATGGAAAAAAAAAAAAAAACAAAAAAAACAAAAAAAACAAAAACCTCTCACAGAGGCCCCAGCACACTTTCTAGGTGAGTTTCTTCTCTCCTTAGGTATTTGCAATCGCAAGGCCTGGGTGTGTTCCTTCACTCCTGGCTCTTGTGCTGCCCTTTGTAGGGCTTGAGGAGGGTGGAGGCCACTGCCAGCATCTCCTTTGTGACCATCAGGTGGCATTCGCTTTCTCTGAGCTGCTTTTGGGTAGCCATAGCTCTTGTCAACCAACTGTCCGCAGTTTTTGATATCTGATGCTTTTTTAGAGTCTACGCTGCTGTTGGCAAAAAAAAAAAAAAAATCAATGAGAAGTGATTATGGGAATGAAATAGGCCTCTCAAAACCAGTCAGAAAATATTTGGGCTGTCAGTCTGTTGTCTCTCTACCCAGAAAAAGTTCAGAAGTCTAAGTGATTAGATGTCAGGCCTTTTTGAGGTTTGAAACCTCTCTCCAAACCTTTCTAACTTTCACCAACTAAGCAAGACACTCACTGCCTCAGTTCCCTCCTGCAGCACACAGTTGACACCAGCTTTCCACAGAGCGATGAAGATAGCGCAGGCAAACACAAGAAAATTGTTCAGTGTAGGCCTGGACTGACTGGTTCTGCTGTTCCTGTTTATCTGCAGGGATTCTAATTGAACTTGGATCCAGCCTTTTTAAAAGGCTATTTGGATCATTAAACAATTTTATTTTTCCTCCAGCTATGGCAGGTAGTTTTGCTGGGTATAGTAGTCTAAGTTGGCAGTCCTGTCCTTTTAGTGCTTGTAGTGTATTGCTATAGATTCTTCTAGCTTTCAGGTGCAATTCTGATGAGTTTTCATTTATATGACATTTTTTTGCATCTTTCAGTACTTTTTCTTTTTTGTATATTTAGTGTTTTAACTAGATATCAACTTGAGAATGGGATACATGAGAAGGATTCTAGGGAGGTTGGCTGGAAAGACCTGTAGTGGAGGAAAAGGAAAAGGAAGTGATGTATTCCGTTTCAATTAAAAACACTTAAAATAGAAGGACCCCCTATTTTGTTCTAAATAGAACTACAAATTTCATATCTCAAAATTAATAAAATAATATTGCCACCATAAAAGTTAGAATATAGGTAGAAAAACAGAAGAGAGAAATAATTTGCTGTGAACACAGAAGATACCTTTTTAGCTACATGTATGCAGATAATTGATTTAAAACAAAAATAGGTCAATGATCACTTGTGTTATGTTGCAAACCCCTATATATGCCTTTTCCCTGCACTCTGACACAGTTTGATGTGGGCAGGTGGGATTCAGGCAGTTGCTGGAAGTCAGACTCATCTCTTTTTGTAGGTCCCTTCTTAAGGCTTTTGATGCCTGTTACTGCCCTAGGCCACTAAGGGCTTACCCCTGATTCTAGACAGTCATCGGTTTCTCTCCCTGTTCTTCAAGATCTTCTGATTCCAGCAACATGAAATGTTTCCTGGTAAGACCAAGACATTTACCTGACCTGATTCCAGCAAGCACTAACAACTCGAGAAGGCAGAATGACTCCTCAGGGTGACAAGAGAGTAGCATATACACTTGGTCCATTAGCAAAGAGCACCTGTTGGCATCTGAGCTGCAGGGAGAGCGGGTGGGAAACAGAGAACTGCTGAGTTAGTTCCAGATCTAGGATCTTGGCTTGGCACCTCTCTTGTTGAGATGAGTGACCCTAACAGAGGTTAGAGTGGTCTTGGATGTCAGTGGGGTCAGCAGCTCCTTCTCAAGGAGAAAGTTCAGGGAGAGATGCAAGGAGATCTTACTGGAAAGCCAAGAGTTAAATAAGTCATTTCCCTTCCTGATGACTAGAAGGAAAATACATACAAACAATGCAAAGGTCAGAACACTGGGGCCTCCTAAGAAAACCAAAAGGGTCAGATGCCCCTGCCCCACTGCTGGCTGCTGGAGGTTTCCCTTACATCTTAGTAATCTGGCAAAGGCCTTCTTTACTTCACTCCTTTTCTTGGGATCACTGTCCCTGTCCTTCAGCCATAATCTGTTGGATAGGAAGTGCGTTGCTTCTTGTATTGTGCCTGGGGGTCAGTCTTCACATACAAGGCCAGAGCTCTACCAGGGAAGCAACACCCACCCTCCCAAAGTCTTTCAAAGGCCAGTTTTATGGTCTCAAAGGATTTGGAAACTGGAACTGGAAAGGAACGTGTTTTGAGTATTTTGAGTGACACATGGGCACATCCTGCTTTTCCAACTAAGCCTTGGGTAGAAGGCTGGCCTCTGCTGGCCAGGAAAAAGGGGTGCCTCCTTCCATTCCCACATTTGAAGGTGGAGGTGGGGGAATGAAGAGGAGATAGGTATTTACACCTTGGAAATTATCCCACCATTAAATATCCTTACATTTATCACTTAAAAAATCACTCTCCAGACACCCGAGAATCAAGCTGTAGCAAAGCTCCTTGTTTTTCCTAAGTTGAAGCTTGAGGAGAGATGTGTTAGCTACTCAGTTTGAAGTGAAGTAACGTGTAATGCCCACAGGTTTGGTGCCTCAGCCTTTTTATACGGACCTGAGCATTATGCTGTTGTTTTTACACGGACATAAGAATATTGTGAACTCCTTTTGGAAGTCCCAATAAGAAGCTGAAATTCCACTTAAAGGGAACAAAACTAAGTCTTTATTCAAACCAATTGCTGCCTTAGGATCCATTTATGTTCTTACACACCACTAAAGGTCCTCCAGAGCATCTGTTCATGTGCATTGTATCCATTGGTATTTATCACATTAGATTTTAAAACTAAGACATTTGAGGAGAAACCAATTTAAAAGATAAAATGTATCATGCAAATAGTATATTAAATGAACAATGACTGGCATGCACTTTCTCTTTATTTGGCAAATTTCTTTAATGTTTGACTTAGGCCGGTGGATTCTCACATGTGTGTCTGAGTCAATCTGTTGTCAGTTGCTAATATCCATGAAGTTAGCCAGCTTCAGTTAGGTAGGACTCTATGGATCCAAGAAGCCTTCAAGAGCGTCTGGACCACTTTTAGAATTGCTGCTTTAAATAAATTGTCACAATATGTAATTATCTTTTAAGTTAGTGAGTGGTCACTACATAAAATTATAGATTTTATTGTGATATTTCACGCGCGCGCGCGCACACGTGTGTGTGTGTGTGTGTGTGTGTGTGTGTGCTGTGTGCGTGCGCGCTCATGCGCAGGTGTAATGGATATTTATTTGGCACAGCTGACAAGAGGGAACCTCAATTAAGGAATTGCCCCCATTAGCTTGGCCTTTGGGCATGTCCGTGAGCTTTTTTCTTCATTGTTGGTTGCTAGAGTAGGACCTGGCCCACTGTTTGTGGTGCTTCCCCAAGGTAGGTGGTCCTGCGTTGTATGTGGAAACTGGCTGAGCAGAAGCAGGGAGCCATCCTGTAAGCAGCATCTCTCCCTGGTCTGTGCGTCAGCTCCTGCTTCCAGGCTCCTGCCCTCATTCCCTCAGTGGTGGATTACTATGTGGAAATGTAAGTTGGAATGAATCCCTTCTTCACACTTCTGGTCTGAGTGGTTTGTCACAGTAACAGGAAGCTCACTAGGACATCATGTGAGCATGCACCTACAGCTGTAGGTACCTTCTACCTTGTTTCTTTTGTTTTTGTTTGTTTGGGGATTGATTTGATTTTTCTCTTTCTTTCTTTTTCTTCTTTAAGGCAAGGTCTCTCACTGGCCTGAGCTTTCAGGGTAGATTAGGCTAGTTGACCAACCAGCCTCAGAGGTTTGTCTGTCTTCATCTTCCCAGTGGTGAGATTATAAGTATGTGCAACTATACCTGGAACCTGGTGGTGGGGGTTGCTGCTGCTGCTGCTGCTGCTGTTGCTACCTCCTTCTCCTCTTCATTCTCCTCCTCATCTCTATCCATCCATCCATCCATCCATCCATCCATCCATCCATCCATCCATGCTTTGGGGATTGAACTGAAATCTTTGAATTCTAGTGCTTGCACAGCAAGTGCTTTGTGTGTGTGTGTGTGTGTGTGTGTGTGTGTGTGTGTGTGTGTGTGTGTGTAATATAGTTCAGTCATATTTATCCCATCACTCTCTTTTCTTCATGCTAATCTCTCTTCTCTTCCCACATACCTCCTTCTGCTTTTACATCTTTAAAAAAAAAAAAACAACAACACAGGCTCTGAATCCAAGCACAAACATGCATTAGTGAGTGGATCCAGGACCGTGTACACGCAGAACAAGGACTCCTCCACTGAGTTACATCCCCAGGCCAGTGTTAGTATTTCTGAATATGGCTTATTTTGCTTAACATGATGATCTGATCTCCAGTATGTGATGGATTTTTAAGGAAAACTGTCTTAAATTGAGATGAGTCAAGACAGCCCCCCTAGGATATTCCTTGGAGAAGGCAGCTTGTGATTAGCTGACAACTGTTTCTTTCTTTCTTTCTTTTTTTTTTTTTTTTTGTTTTTTTTTGTTTTTGGAGACAGGGTTTCTCTGTGTAGCCTTGGCTGTCCTGGACTCACTCTGTAGACCAGGCTGGCCTTGAACTCACAGCGATCTGCCTGCCTCTGCCTCCCGAGTGCTGGGATTAAAGGCGTGCGCCACCACTGCCCAGCTTGACAACTGTTTCTTTGCCAGGTGCTGCTTCAGCTTCCAGTTAGAGCCAGGCTCAGTTTTCATGTTTCTCTCTGGTTGTTTTAGCAAATGTGAAATGCAACCTATTGCCTCCAACAAACATGGCATTGCTAAAGTTTTATCTTTATAACCATCAGAGGAAATCACGTGTGGTACCTCAGAATCACATGCCTCTAATATTTTCCTCTTTCCTTACAGAAATACAAAGAGTATGAGAAAGATGTTGCCATTGAAGAAATCGATGGTCTCCAACTGGTGAAAAAGCTGGCTAAGAACATGGAGGAAATGTTTCACAAGAAGTCCGAGGCAGTGCGGGTAAGTCCACCAGGGTCTGTGCTGTGCTGCTCAGAGATACTCAGGCAGCTAGTGTTTGGGGATGGGCACTGATGAGCCCAGCATGCTAAGTTTGCTGACCACACAGATGTTCTTTCTCACTTCCTTATTCTGGTAACCAAGAAAAGTAGTTCCTTTTTGCAATCTTCACGCATGGGGTACTGAAGCCAGTTTTCCTCTTTTGATGTTATGCCTTCAGCCTAGGGACTGCAAAGCATGCATCCCCCAACTCCGTGATGCTCGCATTAACTTCTTGGGGTCACTAGGGGGCATTGCAGTTCACTGGACGTTAAAAAACAAAACAAAACAAAAAAACATTTAAAAAATGATTGCCACAGTGTGGAACCGAACACCTCATTGGGGCAGATGATGTCTGGAAGAAATTGGATGTTCTTGTTTTATTGGAGCATTACTGAGATTGCAATGTGTGTATCGATCCAAGTAACTCACTGAGATTTCATATGAGCTGGATGAAGGGAACTGTGGTGTCTATGGGTTTTTTCCACTTTGTCTTTGTTTTCATTGCTGAGTTGGCTTCCTATGTTACTTTTTACTGTTGGTACACAGTTTGCTGCTCATTTTTATTCAGTCTAGGACTATAGCTCAAGGCATGGTGCCACCTAGAGTGGACCTTTCTATGTTACTTAAATCAACCCAGAAATCCCTTCGCGGATAAGGTCAGACGTTTGTCACCTGATGACTTACATCCTGTCGGGTTGAGGCTCAAGACTGACTGTCACACATAGAGGAAGTATCGTCTGGACTTGGGACCATGTGACAGAACTCTATGACTTTGCCTTCATGAGTGCTTTCTCCATAATCTATTTTCTATGCATTTCTCTCTGTGTGTGCTTGCATTTCTCTTCTTTTCAAATTTGAAATGTATGGCACCTGTTCACTTTTTTGATCCAGCTTTTTGTCCTTTCTTCCAGCCACTTTTGGGTAATTTCTCCTGTCACTGTGTTGTGTGATTTCCTTGGGCAGCTGATGAACATGTTTATTAATTGATTCTACTGCTTCTACTTCTGCCTGCTTGACCATTTAGGTTGTTTGCACATTTTGAAATCAATATTACTGCAGCGAATCTTCCTGTATACCAACAATAAGCCAAGTAATGTAGTTGGTGGGCATACCTGAAGGACTTTGCCAATATTCACATCTCTCAAATTTGCCATAGCCCAAGGTGGAGGTCGTGTTGCCGTCTTCAGCTTACAACAGGGAGACAGGGAGAAAGAAGCTCCATAGCTTCTCTGCAGTCACACTGATGTGTGGCTCCAGGTCACCGGAATCCATGTTGCTCATCACCTCCACGTTCTCAGTATCCTAGACCATACACTGCTTTCCTTAACGGGAAGTTCTAAACCTGAAGGCATCCAGAATGTTCTGAATCTAACTTTAAAGTTATTTGTGCTTAAGAAAACATTTCTGACCCAATAAGGTTGTGTTAGTTTACAGCCCCTCCAAGTGGCACCTCAGTGTTGTTTCCTGAATCATCCTTGCATATAGATGCTTATCTATGCATATATATTCACAATATACACACAAACATATATTTTTATTTTTGATTTGGGGGTTCTAAGTTTTTAAATTCCAATTAGATAGTCTATGTGTGTGTGTGTCTCTGTGTGTGTGTGTGTGTGTGTGTGTGTGTGTGTGTGTATGTTTGAGGACAGGGTCACATGTGTCACAGTTTGTACATGGAGGTTAGAGGTTATCTTGTAGTGGTCAGTTCTCTCTTTCTGCTGAATGGGTATTAGGGATCCAATTAAGGTGGGTAGGCCTGGCAATCTTTTATTGTTGTTGTTGTTGTTGTTGTTGTTGTTGTTGTTGTTATTTCTCACCCTGCTTTCTTGGAAGTCTCTCTGACAAGCCTTGAACTCAAGCGATCCTCTGCTCCAGGCTCGCAGGGACTGGGATGACAGCTGTGTCATTATACCTGGCTCACTTTCACTCCCTTCTTAAACTCTAATAGCAACGTTATCAGCTTGAATGAAGAAATATTGTTTTCATTTGCATCTCTTTGCAAATCACAGAATTGTAGGGGAGAAAAGAAAATAAATAGCCATTCATTCTGATTGAGCAGTTGGTAGACAAGAAAGGCCTGGTGTCAGGAATGGGGCGTCTGAGGGAGTGGGCATGCAGGCTGCTCCTTGGCAGAAGCTCCGGATCCTGGACCTTGACCCTGTGCGGTGTGTGCTACACTGTAGACGGATGAGGACAGCTAGGCAGCACCCGCCTGCCCCCCCCCCCCCCCCCCCCCCCCCCCCCCCCCCCCCCCCCCCGTCTCCACGGATCTCCTCTTCTCTCATGCCTCCCTGGAGCCGTGCAGAGTATATGCTTATAGGTTTACTGAGCGTGTGGTGCACCTGGCCCGGAGCTGGGAGATTATGCCGTTTAGATTTTGTGTCAACCCCCAGGAGTTATCATTGTCCTAGAAATGAGCAAACAAGCTGAGCTGCGTGAAGTCATTTGCCCAGGTCACACCCCAGGGCTCAGTGGAGTTGGGTTTTCGCATCTTCTAGGAAAGCATACAGCCGTGCTGCATACGCCTGCAGAGGTAATGCCAGACAAATGGAAGGGATTGCTCTGTGCATGTCTGGATAAGGCCTTCTCCATCTTATGGACATATGATAGAGAAGGAGCCCTGGGGCTGCAGGAAGCATCCAGATGGGGGCACGAGGGAATCGGAGCCTGTTTTAGCCTTTCTGTATTGCCTAATTTTAAAAACCATTTTGCTTTAAATTAGTGACATTCAAAAAAATATGGCTGGTGCAGTTTCTTTGAGGAGAAGAAGAAAAAAAAAAAAAGGGTCCTGTTTGAATTGAAACGTTGCCAGGATAAACAGCCTGTACACTCTGACATGTGTATTTTCTGTATTTTAATATACACAGACAGACCCTTTGTAAGCAGACTGGATGCTGCCTCATCTTGGGAATCGCCTTTAGTATTTTGTGGTTCTCCTTACCTATAGACCCTCTATTTTTATTGTGATACTGACCCAGGCTTCATGCCTCCTAGGTGATGTTCTTCCACTATGCTATAGCTTCCAGTGTTTTGTTGTTGTTGTTGTTGTTGTTGTTGTTGTTGTTGTTTTGTTTAATCTGGATTCAGGTGGGATTGGCCTAGTCCCCATTGCACCCCCTGTACCTCTGTTGGAAGCACTTAAAAGCCACTGGGCATCTGGAATGAACTGCTGGCCTATGTAGAAGCAAAGGAAGAGATGACTGGGACTCTTCATGATATATTGACAGCAGAAAGCTGTGAGCATTGGAGGAGCCAAAGACCTCACGTTTGCCCTGGAGCCTCCTTTTGCAGCATTGCACTAGAAGTAGGCTCTTTTGCCAGGAATCTCACCAAGTAGACAGCGGGCCAGGAACAGCACAAACTTTAGGACTGGTATTTCCCCAGCTCCTCTGTCCCACTGCTAGTAATTTGCACCAGATCAGAGTCCTGGGGTCTTTATCCTTCATGGTACCCCACGCTTAATGGTCCAATGTCACTCAGCATTGTGATTTAAGAGCACATACAAGGGAAACCTGGTTTACAAGCAACGGTGAATATCAAAACCACTACTGCCACGTGTGGAGTGCCTTGGAACTGTCTGTAGCTTTAGGCTGACTTTGGCTGGCGCAGGTAGATTCCATTAGCAGTGGGGAAGCCTGACTCCAGTAACCCAGCCCTTTAACACACGAGGCCTGTCATCTGCAGGCCTTGAACAATGTTGTTCTTTTTCTCCGTCTCTCTGGCTTGATTTCATCATTCTCCCCCCCATCACGTTGCCCAGTGATTAGTTGAATCAGAGCGATTTTATCATGCTCCGGCCCTATTTGAATTCTTCTCCACTATGCAATTATCCTATCACAGAAAGTCCTATTTTCTGCCCGTCAGATGTCTGAGGTAAATGTGAAACCTAAAGTGGCCTGCCCATTATATAACCCCTGTCATAAGGCTGGTAATGGACTACATGCAACTTTTTTTTTTTCTCTTCGGACTAGCAAATTATAAATAACCTTAGCCTCCATAATTGCCATTAACATAATGGTGCCATCATTATGACAGCTTTTCTTAACTCTATTTTCTAGCAAATTTTAATGCCATGGGTAGTTTGAATAATTTTTGTAAATCCACTCAGAGGCCAGCTCCAGGTTGTTTGAAGGAGCAAGGCTGCTGCTTGCTTTTGTGCACACAGTTATGCACAAGGTGCTGCTTCCCACTTTCTCTATTCAGATATATGTGTGCTACCCAGCCCTCAACGCATGTTGCTGAACAGTTGATATCAAGTTTCTGCTTCCTTTGAATGGCCAAGCGGCGGAATCAATTTGCTTTTAGTTCATTAGCATCTCAAGGAGCCTCTCCAAATGCAGGATTTTTGCAGAAATAATATGCACCTGTCTCCTGCCGGTGGCACATTCCCATTGGGGCATTTTTAAGTGACACCTGGACTATTTGTCTATGACATAAGTCAGAACTTATTTGAGATACTGAAAGAATGCAAATTTGCCATGGCTTCTCTATTCTGCTGAGCCGCTGGTATTAAGAAAAGTGCCCAGCCTGGTCTCCACGGTGAATTACAGGACAGCCACAGGTACACAGAAAAACCCTGTCTTGAAAACAAACAAATAAATACCCCCCCAAAAGTGTTTTGAGTTGAAGGCAGGAGGAAGCCTGTCACGTAGTCATGGCTATGTGGGCAGTCCCCAGCCTTTGTCTTTCTGGTCTGACCCTTCACTGGGAGCAGGCAAAGCTGCCAAGCACCTGAAAGCATCTGCTCTAGCTCTAGGGAACTCTGACTAGGCAGAGCCACTTTAGAGACTTTGCAATTCTTAGGTGCACCCTCATTTCTGAAATGTGGCATCTGCAGAGTGGCTTTTGCCTTGGGTCATGCGGAAACCTTCTAGATTTGGGCACACTTGACACCATACATCATTTTCTCAGGAGTCCTGGTTTCTACAAAGGAGAGGTTTGGCTTCATGCTGGGTCATACAGCTCTTAGACTCCCCCCCCCCCCAAACTTAACCGCATAGCTGCGAGATAGGGGTAGAGTGCATATTTTGCTAGACTATAAAGCAGAACATTATTTAATTGAAACAATCTGAAGTGTCTTAACTTCAGTGAGGACAGGAGACAGAAAGCAAGTTGTACCTACACTCATGACATGAAGACTTTGCTGTCCTCAAACCTTTGGATGAGATGTTTAATACCATCCCCCAAAGGCTCTCAGCTCGGAGCTGTAAGTAAGCCTCATCTTGCACTCGCTTTCTGATTTCCATTGGTAAAATGAGAAATTGGGCACTTGAAAAAGTGTTTTGCTTAAAAACACACACTCGTGCTTCTTGGAAGAGCTAAAGGAGACTAGACTTTGTGCTCAGGTCTCCTTCCTCCAGCTACCTGCTGTTCCTGTGGAACTGATTCCTATTATAGCTGTGCAGGGAAAGTAATTGCCGTTGTACAGTAATTCAATTTCAGCGCATTCACGCATCACTTCCTCGATAGGAGCTTATCTGGAGAAACCTTGGACTTGAAAGCTTTTTATCTAGAAATTCCACATGCCTTGAGTCGTTTTTCCTAGGTAACAGATCTCAGTATTTGCATTTAATAAACATTTACCTTCTTAGAAAAATGGATTTCTTTCCTTTCCAGAAGAGATTTACGCCATCCTTCCAAGAAGCCAGCAGGTACTATTAAAGCAACTTTCTTCAGCTGTTTCCTGACTGATGTACGTCTACATATGTATGATTATAAAATGCATCTACGCCACAGTGTAAATATATACACCACAGCACACAGGATGCTGAACATAGCTAAGGCAGACTCTAGCAGCAGTGGGAGCTAGGAGTGGTTCTTAGCTATCGGGGAGAGCACTTCTGGCTTCAAAACTCATCTCTGTAGACACTGAGAACTGTTGATGAGACAGTTTCCAAAGGTTGTCCATTAGATTGTGAATGAAATCAACAATTTTCTTGATGGTTGATGAATCTGTGAGGCCTGCCCTTTTCTGAAGGGAAGAAAAGGATTAGTGGATTTAGGGATTAGAGGAGGTGGGAGGAGTAGGAGGAATGGAGGGAGAGGAGGCTGCAGTTGGGATGTAGTGGAAAAAAATACTGGAAAAATGTCTCTTGTGTCTGGGCACATGCCTATAATCCCAGCACTTGGGAAGCAGAAGCAGGTAGATCCTCGTGGTGAGAGAGAAAGCCCTGAGTGAATGTGTAAGTAATGGATGAAGTCCTGAGTGAATGCTTATTATTGATAAAGGCCAATGCCTCAGACTTGCAGGTATTGAGAAAGCCTTCCTCGGGTCCACGAGCAGATGTTGAGTACACAGAAAGCATCCATCGCAGCTTTCTCCTCTTGGCGGTTAAAAGCCTGAGACTACCCTCCTATAGACATCTGTTGCAAAGACCACTTGATGTTCCCATCTGTGGCATATGTGGTAAATTCCAGGGTGCTGTGGAGTAGGTGCTGTTCTGCCAGAGTGAGACCATCCCCCACCTGATCTCAGCTCTTCTATGTGCGGGTCAGTAATTTCTCCATCCTCTTGTCACATCAGTCAGGTCTCCGGGACCAAGCCATTCCTTGGTGCAGCGGGTTTCTGTGAGTTCTAGGCCAGCCTGGTCTACACAGTGAGTCCCAGGCTGGAAAGGGCTGCATTATGAGACCCTGTCTCAAAAATAAATAGACAGATAACTTAGTTAAGTTATCCTCTGTTTTTCTTATTTCCAAACCAGGTTGGTAATTAACTTGTAAGGTTTTCCTTTGGATAAAATGGTTTAAGACCACAACCTTACTGGTTTTCTTACATGAAGCAGAGGGGAAAAAAAACCCTAAATACAAACCCAGATAGATAGATGAAAGCCAGAAATCTCTATACTGTAGTCTCAAACAAGCATATTAGATCAGACACAGACTAACAGGCCAGCAGACAAAATGACTCATAAACAATGGCATGAAATCAATAATTACCATGAACACAGATTAAAGAAACACATAATGGAATTATAATAAGTCAGGCTGCCCTCAGCAAAAACAAGGTAGACAATTTACATCCCCATGTCTTTGAGATGTAAAAAGTGACCCAATGAAAAGCAGAAAGATCAAAAGATACAGCTACTTCTATAGACTAATTCCCATCCCCCCAACCCCCACCCCCAGTTTGAGGAGCTAGTCAGCAGGATGGACATGCCCTTAGGACTGAAAACTTCTAATAAAATCCAAAAAAATCTTGTCTCCAGAGCGCTGCGACACTCTTCAGCCAATCCCATGAGAGGACCTCAGAGGCACAGCTTTCTGCTCAGATTTTGCCCAGGGAGTCTAGATAGTCATAGGATGACTTTTTCTCACTAGGGGTTTATCTTAAAGGAGGCAATTAAAGTCTTTTCTTTCGAAACAATTTGCTTCCATGGGGCTTATTGGAAAAGGGAGCAGAAGGGAGGGATGATAGAGAAGTAAGAAAACACTGGGCCAGAGGATAGGTGAGACAGGGGAGTGAGGACCTTCCTTCAAATTTAGTAAATGGTCCAGCACTTGGGAGGCAGAGAAGGGAGGATGCTGTGAGGCCTCACTGACCAGCTAACCTAGCTGATTACTGAGGTCCAGGCCGGCGAGAGGCCCTGTCTCAAGATATTTGTGAGGACTACACCTGACATTGTCCTCTGGCCTGTACACACATGCATCCATCCATGAATAAAACAAAATGAAAAGAATTTGAGAATGTCAAATACTCCTTATTTTTCAAAAAAACACTGGCAAGTTCAATTAAGATAATGATCAAATATAAAACCAGCTGAAACCAGTTGAAACACTAAATGGTGTTTTCTTTTTCTAAAATGACCTTTGAATTCCTCTCTCCCACTTTAGTGTTTTGTTACTTTGCTTTCCATTTGCTGAAAATTACAGCCTTCTGTGCAAGCTGGGGACAGGGGTGATGCTGTTTTGTACCAGGTATATATGCTACTCATGAGTGTAGCTTCCTCGACGCCAACCACAAGGTTAGTCACATAGATGGATATCTTATGTCTTTCTTAGTGGCTGAGCCAGTAAGTGTTCATCCAACCCAAGAAGGGTCTATGCTCTCTTGAACCTCCCTGTGAGGCAATCGTTCATTCCAGGGTTTTTTTTTTGTTTTTTTTTTTTGTTTTTCCTGGACACCTCCACCATGTTAGGATGGAGAGACCTAGAGCCTTTTGCAGCTGGCTGGTGTTTCGATGATCATGTACTTGTTCCATTTTTAAACTAAAAGTGAGCAAGATTGTAACAGGGAAATATCAAAAAATAAACAGCAGCCATCCTAGAATAAACCAGTGGACTATTGTACAAAAACAAAACAAAAAACAAAAACAAAAACAAAAAAACAAATAAGTTATCCGGGCCCCAGAAAGAACTTATCAGAAGCCACATGAGGAGGCAGAGATGCTTGGACACGAAGGCCCATGGTGTCCTATTTTTCTTTCTGTCTTGTTTTATTCAAGGGTTGACTTTGGAGCTCCATGTTGGATGTCAAAACAGTTGACACAAAACACAGTTCTTAGCCCAGAGGAAATCAGAGGTCATACATTAAGAACAGAAGATAAGTGATCTGGGCCCAGGAACATGGATTTGGATTGCTCCAAATTACCTGTCCCAGCACAGAAGCAGTTATAAGTGAATATTTATTGTCACAGAAGGGAAAAAGTTATTAACCAAGGCTTTTACCTAAGGCATTTGTGGTAGCATCAGGCAGGTAGGGTGCAGTAGAGTGGGTGGAGCTGTGCTGTAAATTTCAGATGCTGTTGTCTTATGACATTCTTAGATATGGGATTGGTGGAAGGCAGTGGTCAGTTAAGTCATGCCTTCCATAGGGTCTATCAAGTGGTTAAAAGGCAGTGAGGGCATATACAGTATGTGGCTTTTAAGGGGCCTAAAGATGGTTTAAGGCAGTAGCTTTCAACCTGTGAGCCACAGCCATCATAGGAACTGAGACACCATTCAGTAGCAAAATTACAATTATGAGGTAGAAATGAAAATAACTTTATGCTTGAGGGTCACCACAGCATGAGGAGCTGTATTAGGTGGTCGCAGCATGAGGAAGGTTGAGAACCACTGGTCTAAGATGATTCTGGCTGTGGATCTGGTGCATTTCACACCCCCCCACCCCCAGTCCAAAGCTTGAAGCTGTCAGCCAGCCATATTCTTCAACCTAAGTATGGATTTTCTTCACCCACCTGGGAATCTCTGTTTACAGTGCATTTAACACCCAGAGGTTGGAAGCCAGCATTGAAAAATAATACATATTGTAAACATTTTTTTACATGGTGAGGAATATAGGCTTCTTAGCTTTTGTAACTATAGAATAATGCGCTTCCTGGTGGTACAGCCAAGCGGCTCTCTCAATAAATACTGAGAAGGACCGTAGGCATTTTACTCTTATTAACAACAACATTGTATCTTTCCCTGTAAAGAAATTTGGCCGTGTACTTGACGTAGAGTCAAGACCTTGGGTCTGTGTTGCCAGGGGGCTGTAGGATCGGTGGGACACTGTTTCTGCACTGTCGTCTCACAATGGCTGCTAGTGTTTTGGGCTTTGTCATCCTATAGGCAAGAAGTGATGACTCACATCACCCTTTATGTCATTTGTTTCCTCAGCGTTGGTAGGGCTCTTCTGGCTCCCTACTATAACGTGAGGCAAATTATACCAAATCAGATCGTGTGGTCTTGAGGATGTGCCAGGCCCAAGTGCTAACTTTATTGTCTAAGGGAGATCTGTGGGCTCAGGTACTGTGACTGGCATGCTTGGGGGTCCCCCCTTCTCATCCTCCTCCTGGCATGTTCAAAGCTTTCTGTGTTGGGGGCACTGGTTATTTGGATGAATTCTGGGCAGCTCAGCTTCTCAGAACTGGAGTACTGTCATAACCACAGTGTTCTCAACTTCTGGTCTGTGGGAAAAATTCCCAATTCCAGGAAAAGGGAAACTTGGTGGCCCCTTTATTAGAAAAGCATAGCTATCTGTTCTTGCCTTTTTGGTGCCAAGGCTGAACCCCCAAAATAACCTTGGCCCACTTTGGTGACACAGTGTCACCATTTTAGGTATGCCCACTGGATTCTTTTTCTTTCCTGACTGTTGAGCCTTTTTCTCATGCTAGTGTTGTGCTGTGTGTTTGCCCCTGCTTACCTCCACTCTGGTGTTGACCACAGTGTCAGAACCTACAGAAGTGCTAACCAAGGCTATAACTCTTTCTTTTGGCCAGAGTAGTCCTAAATTAAGAGAGGCAAGATAAATATACTTGAGCTAAACTGCAGAGAAATCCGTGGGGCCTACCAGGCCCTTCACTGTCTGTTTCACATGAACGAGCCATCTGCACTCCACCCACACCAAGCTGTGGCCTGCTTAGACTAGCCATGAGTTTTACCCAATCCCCCCCATCCCCCGCAAGCAACAGGGCATCTCCCAGAGCAGGTGGGTGGAAGGGACAGAGGTCAGGCCAGGCCAGGCCAGGTAAGGTCAAGTCTAGTGCTCTGATGGTAAAGATTTCCGTAGAGAAAGTGGAGTAAAGATAGATATTCATTCTCCCTCTTTTCCTTCTTCTTTTCTTTCCTTTATTCCTTAATTCTTCCTGTCCCTCTCTTCTTTCTCTCTTGTTTTTTTTCTTTCCTCCTCTCTCCCTCTCCCCTTCCTCCCTTTCTCTCTCTCTCTCTCTCTCTAGTACACACACACACACACACACACACACACACACACACACACACACACACGAGAGAAAGAGAGAGAGACACAGGCGCAGGTGGGAGGGGGAGAGGGGAGGGGAGAGGGAGAGAGAGCGAATGATACTGATTCCTGGAGAGCTGAGAGAAGAAGTCAGCCCTGGGAGGCTCACTTAGCAGAGGAGCTCACACAGGGCCCCAGACATCCCTCCCTGGGCCCAGCCAGAGCCATGGGCTGGATGCTGGAGTGTGGAGCCCGGTGCTGTGGAGTAGCTGAATCAGAACACCACGTGAGGTCCCCACTCCCAGCCATGACCACCCCTGTCATCCTCGAGTGTTGAGAGTCCCAAGGGTTCTACTTCAGTGCCTCGTGTTCAGTCCCCGATACCCTGCTCTCTTAGTACCCCTGAGCTGAGGCAGGAGTTTAGCGGGTGACTGAATGAATGCACTTGCCACGTGGGTTAGGATTGTGTTATGGATGACCCCATGCTGGAGGACAGAGTGGTGAAGAGCAACTGCATTTCCTGTGAGTGCCACCCTAGCCATCCTTCCTCTGCCCTGGGGAATCTGCTGTTCCTGGGTCTCACCTGTGGAGGTTACATTTGGTCTCTGTTATAGTACAGAAGCGGGGACTTGGGGGGGGGGCTTGGGGGTTGGGGGCTGGAGGGGGTGGGGGGGCGGGAGCAAGGAGGGGAAACCCTTTGCATTCATAGCAAAATGCCATTTAAAATCTACTTCTCACTCTTTGTTACTTGTTTTTATTCTCCATTTACAAAATATGGCTCGGAAAGCTTTCCGGTGGCTTTGCTTAAGTGGCTCAAGCATTCTGGGAAAGGAAGGACAGAGGCCATAGAATGCTCACCTCATATAAAATTACTGCACTGTTTTCTGCCATTAGCCAAAGAGCTCTGATGCCCCACCAGGAAGGCTGCACAGAGCCTAACCCTGCTTAGGCTCTTGGGCTGCCTGGTTGCCCATGTTTAAGACCTAGGGGCTGCTCTGAAGATGCAGTGCTTGCCTAGTGCCACAGCTAACCCTGAGCAGGCAGGCTGAGCTGGCAGTGGAAGGCACGGCTGCACAAAGGGGCTTGTTCCAGTTTGGGGTTTTCAAAGTCTAATGTTGTTTCAACACACTGGGCCAGGTAGGAAATAATGTCACTTAATTTATACTCAGCCACAGCGAGAGAAATCTTAAAAGGTTTGTGGGTGGCAGGAAATTACAGCGAATTACTGACGTGTCACCATCAAAAGATTCAAATGACAAAATAAAACCATAATAATTGTAGTAATAATAATAACAGTAATAAAAGACCACTGGTTCTGACTGTATAAATTACCAACAACAGATCAACAGTTTTTGCCAATATTGTGAATGCATATTCGCTGTGTGCAACTGGGGATTGTTGGTGGCGTTTGTAGCAGCTTTTTGATCTTTTACTCAGTTTCCCCTATGGGGAACAGGAGCAGCTGGGCCTACAAACAGTGAAATTATTTACGCTTTGTAAATTAGGTTAGGAGGGGAAAATGAAAAGGTAGTTAGGGATTCATTGGCGTTTCATTCACGCTGCTTTCAGCAGACTGATGGCAGCCCTCCCTGGTAATCAGAGCCTTTGTTCAAAATCAGCTAGGAGGTCCTTCTCTGCCAGCCCCTGGCTTGCTGGCTGTGTGAAGAGAAGATGTGTGCTGCTTTGTACCATCAGGAACAAACATGGAGAGATTTCTTCATATGCTTTAATTGATTTTGTTTTTTGTTTTTTGTTTTTTTGTTTTCCTGTGTCAGTTGGTGAGGGAAAAAATCAACTCCTGGGGTAACAGCCTTTCTCATTCCACACAGCAACTCTGGAGCATTTCCTTAGGTTCAAGAGAGACAGTTCTAGAACTTTTCTGGAAGCCGAGGGTGGAGGTCATCACAGGAGGTGCTCGTGACATTCCACACCAGCCAATGAGATAGCTTCTCATCTGCAAGGAGGGGGTAGAACTTGTAAAAAAAAAATCTGTGGCTGGGCAGATAGCGGCTCTTAACATATCCACTTAGTGGACCAGGAGCTCCTGGAGAAAGCTAGGGAGCTTGCAGGAAAGCAGGGCACACAAGCAACTCCATGGCTTCTCATAGGACCCTGTGGAGCCTAGTCTCCCTCCCTGCCTCTGCAGCCTGTCCTTGTACTCTCCAAGTCACGGGCTGGGGGTGGTGCATAAAACTTGTGCTTCATAGAAGGAAATCAGAACTGGCCTCGGGGTTAGCTGGGATAGAGGTGACTTAGTTCTAGGAGAGATTCAGCCTTTGCTTGGCCAGGGTGAACATGGAATAGAATTGATGGCCATTGTCCTCCTCACTTGTGTGAAATTCTGTATATACAAATGTATGTGGCGGTGAACCAGTTTGCTCTCTTGGTATCGCTTTAGTGGAGATGGACAAAGAGAAAGGTGAAACTGTACTAGAATTATATAGGCCTGTGGTTCCAGGCCTGCCCTGATCAGGTTTGTAGAGGCTTAAAGGGGGGAAAAGGATTATATAAAGCTAGAAAAGTGCTGTTACTTTTATGTAGCTGTTAAAATGTTGAAATAGATCTGTTTTTTATTTATTATTACAGAAAGATTGCTCATTTGATAAAAAGATCTTGTCAAAAGCAATATGTGTAGGTTTCTACCAATGGCCTAAACAAAATTCTGTCTCTATGCAAAGAACTTTGGAATAATAAATTCCTAAAGTTTACAGTTACTTAAAAGAAAAACGTGAGGTAATATAAAAATACCGATTTAAAGCTTGAGAATTGGAGAAGTGTGGTCATCCAGGGCTTTATTAACACAGAGCTGCCGCCAGCATGAAGTGCCAAGTTAGCTGATGGCCACCCGGCTCCCAGGCATGGCTCTTCCTACTCTGTTCTTCAGAGCCCTGAGTTTGTAACTAACAATGCCACCAGTCAGAAATGGCTACAACCTCATGCAAGGGGCATGAATCTTAAGGAACGTGAGTCATAAGCAGTTGACATTCGAAAGCCTCTAAGCAGGACACTTACAGCTCTTTTAATTACCATGCCGGCCATGTGAAAGCTAGCTGGAAGCATTGCCACAGTTGTCGTCCTTATGGTCACCGTCGGTACCAGCCTTGCCATCATGCCTCAGAGCGCTTCTATTGCTGCTTTCGTGTGAGATGTCCCCCATCAGGTCTTGTGATGGAACCCTAGATCCCCAGCTGGTGGCGGCACTGTTTAGGATAGCTGTGGAACCTTTGGAAAGCGGAACCTTGCTGGAGGAAGAAGATCACACTGCACTGGCTTTGTGGTTTTACTCCGCCCCGCCCCCCCACCCCCACCCCCCCACCCCCCCACTTCCTGTGCGCTATTTGCATTCTGACTGTGGATACAACGTTGAACAGCCATTGTCGAGCACAGACGCCAGGCCTCCCCTACCATGGTGGACTGTGTCCCCTGGAACTGTGAGCTACCATAATAAACCTCTTTCCTTTAAAGCACTTCCTGTACGGTATTTTGCCAGCAAGGAAAATAACTTCCACCCTTTTTGCCAGACTTTTTATGCTGTTCTCCACAGGCATCAGGCCACTTAAAGCATACACCTCTGTGAAGTTAGATTGGGAGACTGTTGAGGGGGACCTGAGGGAGGAGGATCCCTGACCTCAGGTAATACAGTAGTTTAGGGTGATATGGAATTTCTCTCTCCCCAAGCTCCAGCTTAGACTTGTCCCGAGATTTTCTTTGCCTTTACTATCTTAGGACTCCAGCCTTTGTTTAGCTACCCAAAGTCGTTCTTTTCTAGTGTTTTCTCCCAGTCTAAAGAAATCCCAATCCAATGGCAACAATCCCCAATCTGATCTCATTGGTAGAATCAGAAACAAAACCAAAGGAATGGCAGCCAAAAGGCCAGAGCGACACCCTGCTTCCTTGCTAGTTCATCAGAATGATGGCTGGGGCCATAGCTCTCCGGTGGAGGAGGAGATGAGAAATGCTCAGAGCAGCTGCATTTGAATATGCAGCACTTATCTTGCCGTGCAGGCAACTTATAGAAAAAAAATAATTAATCAAACTTCATTCTAGAAAAAGAGCATTAAGCCTTCATCAACAACAACACAGAGACCTTGCCGTGACAGGAACGCAACAATAAAGGAGTCATTTTAGCAGAATTAACAGGAAGAAATTAGCCCCACATATCCTTCCTTTTTATCACACTGTGGTGCATTTACATATTCTGAAATTTCACATTTGCATAGTCAATGACTTTAAATTAGACTCTTACTTCTCCTCCCCGATGTTTGTCATGTGTGTAACTTGTCTCAATAACTGAGTTGTTAGAATGTAAAATAACAGCTATTTAATCATTGCCTCCCCCCAAACACACAGCGCCTCATTGCTTTTGCATTATTTTCATGTGGCTTTACTGAGATGTACGTCACATATGACCTCGACACACGTGGACACGTGTGTGTCTACTCAGGCTGCTCTGAAACAGATGGGTGCATGTGTAAGTCAGGCTCTCTGACTTAATTGGTAACTGCATCTGGGGATGGGATGGTTGAGAAAGCTTTGAACTAATGCCCGTTGGGAGGAGGATGAATTGTACATTTTTTTTTTGAGGATGGCTATTATTTCAAGAAGAAGGAGTAGGAGGTCAAAGCTAGAGATGCAATTTATGTATTTATTTATTTTTCTTTCTGTCCTAAGCTGCATTCCTCTATCCATCACTTGCATGAAGGTATGCAGTGCTCACTTACCTGGTACCCCCTTTCCTGGTACATGTCATCTACAGGATGGGCTACTTGTTATGCCATCCTGGGACTGTGGGTTATCCAGTGTTGGTTAGAGCCCTTGGGGAGACAGCCACTGGGCAGGAATTAGAGAAAGAGAGAGAGAAAAAGATCTACTTCTAGATGGTACCTAATGAGGGTGAGTGGACACCAAAGGTGACTGACCAGACCACCTTCTAGGCTGGCATATGGCTCATGACAAAGGTTGTGGCAGGTGAGGGGTGGAGAGAGGAGTAAGGTAAGGAGTAGAGAAGGGGAGTAGGTAGTGGCGAGCCTGGCATCTAGCAGAGGTGGAATTCATGGGTGACAAAAGTGGTTAGTTTCTGTATTTATTTGAATGCTTCTCTCACCACCTGCCAGGCTAGAGTTTACGCATGTTTTATTCCAATACCTCACAAACCTAGTTTGGTGGGTAGCAAGTGTTCTTGGACAAGGCTTGGCTCCTTTATGCCTGGCCATCTCTCCTACCCATCCCACTGCACTCTGAAGGGCTGAAGAGAACAGGGTTGCATACCATCCATAGAGCGTGGAGCCCACCCAGTGCTGGGAAGTGATGCTTGCAGGTCCCAGAAGCCTGTTCACAAAGACCCTCCAGCTCAGTTAGCAGATGGACCAAGTTCAAGACTGTCCTATTTTGGGGAGTCTGCCACCAAATGAGGACAATTAGTGGGTGGAAGGAACCTAGTATGGGCCAGCCCAAGAAAGAAAATCATCTGTTAATCCTGCAGCCTACATCACACTGGACTTTAATGCTGAAAGCAGTTATAAAGAGAAAGCCTGTGATTTGCTGACTTTCAGTAGTGGCTTCTTAAAGCAGGTACTCTCCGTGTGTCTTAGGGGATTAGAACAATTTAAAGAGGCTGGCCTTTGGAATGACCTTCTCTTGTAGAAGCAGGACCATGGGGCATTTGCCTACAGTATATCCTCTGCTTCTGGGGTATAAAATGCAAGTTTTTTCTGTGCCCACCCTAGCTTGCAAATAATGACATGGAGACTTATTATATTTGTTAAAAGCTTCAGGTACCATAGCTGGGAAGATACTGAGCTATTTTAACCCAACTATGCTGGCCTGGCCTACTTCCCGGCCACATGGCCTGTTACCTGCCATCTTAGTCTCACCCTGGCATTCCTTCTCCATCAGTGTCCTCATGGTGACTCCCTTTTCGCCCTCTCTAGTCCCCATCTGAGAGCCTCTTTTCTCTCTGAGCTCAGGAGTCCCACTTTATCTTCTCCTGCCCGGCTACTGGCTGTTCAGCTCTTTATTAACCAACCAGAAGGTGATAGCTAGCAATATTTATACAACACTGAGGCAGGAGATGCTTCATAAAACTGACAGTGCCAAAGTCCAGCCTGAATCAGATCTGTACCAGCACAGAAATCAGCATTTCAATAATACAGAGACAATCTTTACACAGTGTATAAAGACATTATCCCAACACTGGGGCTTTTATGTTCACAGATACCCAGGAAGCTCTTGGGAAACTGGCTCATGGCTTCTTTGTGGAACAGTGTATGTGACATTCTGATATATGGAGAGCTGAGGAAAGCTATTATTCTTGTGAGACATGTGCCTTATTGTCAACTTCCTCACTGGAAAATGGACATCCTGACATGAGGTCAGGCCCCACACAGGGACAGTGGTAGGCCAGTGTTTGAGTCCAGGCCATGTGCTCCCTGGTTGAGATAGAGACAGCCATGCAGATGGACCTCAGCTGACCAATGTAGGAACAGCTGAGGAAGCACAGTACAGCATGAGCCTAGCATCGTGGCTGTGAGAAGACTTTGTGAGTTTGAGTTTTATCAGCCATGTGAATGCGGAGGGACCTGGGTCACCTGGCTCTGGTCCCATCTCAGCTATTTAATAGATAGGCCATCTTGTCTGGTGCGCGTGAACTTCCTACACTCCAGTGCTATCAACTATGAAGCAAGGTTACCACACCTAGCCAGTATGACAAACTTTCTACATAAAGTTCTTTAGCCCAGTGTCTGTTTTGTATAGCGCTATCCTCTAAGCACAACAGCTGTTGTTTTCATCAAATCAGCTATGCTTGCTTACAAAGGGCATTTTTATGAGTCCTGTGGGTATGAATGCTCCCTTGCAGAAAGAAGGGCTGGGGAAGGTCAGTGGACTCTCACCTAAGTATGCAGTCACAGCTCTCAGCCATTTGTATGCAGTTTATCGTTATTGCATATGGCCAGCCTCGGTAGCCTCTGGGAAGGGTGAGAGTATAAACACTGGGAAGGATGCATGAGAAGTTCTGTCTATGGGCTAATGGGGTAGCCATTCTCCATTTGGTGCAAGGAATTTCCTGTAGGCTTTGATCTTTTCAAACCTAATTTTATTTAGGGTTCTTTAATGCCTCTACCTCCTTCCCAACCCACCTACAATAGATAGGAGAGAGAGAGAGAGAGAAGGTTAATAGGGACAGAAGAAGTAGACCTATTTAAGACTCAGTTCCTTGGGGCAATTCCATTTTGTCATCGGGATTCCAGAAAACCTGTTAAACAGCAAACAGCAAAAGCTACAGCGACCTCAAAGCATTCTCTGTAATGTTTCTCTCTGAGAGCATCTCTAAGCAGAACAATGAACAGTCAAGTGATGCGAAATGATGCAAAGGCTTTTTATTTTTGTTATTTGGATGATTATACACCCCCATAGTCCATACAGGATGTTTATCAGCTGGCAAAGACCATGCCTTTGCGAGAGGCAGTTCCCTTTCTAGCAGACAAACATCACATGCCCTCTCACAAGTCAGTTTCACATCCTACATTTGGGATCAAAATAAAAACATGTTTACAACTACTACACTTTCCAGTGTGTCTACTTTAAGGTCACCCATGGCCTAAAAATAAGCCTAATGTACCCATTGGTCCTCACCTACTATTTTCTACTTAAAAGGAAGCTTCCTGCTTGGCATAGGCTGGCTTCCTCAGGAGCCAAGAAAGATGGTGTTCAAGTAGTCAAGGTAAAACAAATCCTTGTTTTCTTGAGGCCAAGGGACCATGATTCCTGGTGTTGTCAGGCCTTCTCATTGTTATTGTTTGTCTAAGGAAATTCAGAGCAGGAAATCTAAGAGTGCTTAGATAAGGACACTACCCTGTATCCAGCACCCTGGCCTTTCAGCTCAGCAAAGGATAGAAAACACAGACAGGTAGCAGGCCAGACTTTAGTGTACTGGAATCAGTGTGGAGCCCAGGCCTAGTCATACCTGCCTAACAACTCTTTCACAGCTACATATCCATTGTAAACTGTCCTAGAGGAAAAGTAACTATACATGTTCTTTAAAGTAAATTCATAGAAGACACATGAAGTATTTAAAGAAATACAGTGAGTAAACAGAAACGAGGAGACCATTAGCACGGCCACGTTTGGAAACTCTCTGCACACTGCCATGAGGGAATGTGATGGATGTATCCACGAGAAGCAGTAAACATCCCATGTTGACCTTGAATGAAATAATGCAAATAAAATTAAAAGCATTTAAAACACCCATGCCTTTTATACATGCACATGCATTGCGATGGACATCTATCAAGTGTCTGCTAGGTTGTATACCAGAAAGGGAGGAGAATAGGGTTTGTTAAGGGCAGGTCTGAAGGGGGGAATGCCAGGCCAGAGAGGGGCCAGAGATGATAATATGTTTCCAATGTGAGTAATTCAACTTTCCATATAAGCAGACAGAGTGAGAGACAGATGACAGACAGACGGCGACACCAGGCAGGCTGCTGTGGTGAATGGTGATGGTGATATGCTAATGTCTGAGGCCTTATCCTTGGTGCAAACATGGACTGACATTTATAATTAACTTTCTTACTGACTTTCCTTGTACTTGGCCTTTTCCTGTGCTTTATACATAACACACACACACACACACACACACACACACACACACACACACACAAACACACACACACACAGTCCTTTTAACACCCGTGGGAGGTTGGTAGTTGACCGGTTTGCTTTGTGTTACTAGGACTTGATCCATGAGGCAGGGTAATTGTCTATTTACAAAAGACGGGTCTTTGTTCTTCCTCAGTTCCATAGGTTAGGAAGGCCAAGGCCAAGGTCCTAGCATGTGGTGAGGATCTTATTACTGTGCCTTCCTTGTAGAAGGTGAAAGTCCCTTTGTCACTTGCTTTTGGAGGAACACCAATTCCATGTACCAAGGAGGAGCGAGCATCACCTATTTGCCCATTAAGACTCCACCTCCCAATGTTGCTGTATTGACAGCACCCTTATTTGGCACACATTCAAGTAGTAGCTGTAGTGTTATCAGTCTTTATGACAGAAGAAGAAACTTTGGGACCGTGGAGGGAAAGCTTGGCAGCACAGATGCATACTGTCTTGTCCAAAAGCCCATAGCCATCTGTATCCTGCCCCCTGATGAAGAATGCCTTTAAAATGGGGGCACTTGCAACAGCACCCAGGCTAAATTGAATTGCTAAAGCCCTACTGCCCCTACAGGAGCTGAAAATGGAGTCATCTCGCAACTATTGGGACACCAGGCTGGATCTTTTTTAGTGTAGGCAAGTTTCTCAATGGAGCCATTTGTCAGTCCTGATACTTGAGTCACTACCCTGAGAGCTCATGTTTTATCATTATTTGTTCCTTGTGTCTTTGGCCATATTATCCCAGTGCTACATCCTTTCTTCTGTTCCTTCATACACTGGCTGTTTAAATGGCCTCTTATAGGTAGCATCTGAACACTTGCCTCTCATAGGGAGGGACTACATGAAACTAAGTTTATCAGGAAGATGCCCGGTATGGATGTTCAAATAACTGGTATTTTAGTATCTATTTTATGTTAACTTAACTGTCCATACTAGATCAAGATATGGCCTCCTTCATCATCTTTAAGATCTGAGTTTGGGGGTATGGTTCAGTGGGTTAAAGTGTTTGCTGTGTAACTGTGAGGACCTGAGTTCAGATCCCTAGGCCCCGTTAAAAGCTGGGAATGATGGTGTGGTTCTTTAACCTGAGCATTGGGAATGGAGATGGGCAGATCTTGGGGGGCCCCTGGCCAGACACATCTAGCCAAAGCAATGAACTCCAAGTTCAATGAGAGATACTGACTCAAAAGCTAAGAAGTAGAAGCAACCAAGGATGACATGTCATATCCATACATATGGACATGAGTGAGTGTACTTGCCTGAGCATGTCTGCTCATTACACACAAACACACACACACACACACACACACACACACACACACACTTCTGCCTCTTTTCCTTCCAAATGTCTGGATGCCTTTCTTGTCTGGATTAGTGGCTGCTGGCAGAGCTGTACCAGTGCTCTCAAAAGCAAACAACACCAGTAAATAGCAGTGACAATAGAATGTGATGGAAGAAGTAACCAGCTCAGAACTGTGCTGCGACTCATCATTCAGTAATGATCCTGTTTTATTATGGAGGTTAAATTATAGCAATCACGGGTGTACAAAGGCACTGCTGCAAGAAAACACTCAGGAACAAGGTTTTTCTCTTGCAGCTTGGGTGATGGGCATCAGGAGTAAAACCAACTTGTTTACTTTGGACAAGAAAGGAACACAAGACCCCTAGCCTGCTGCTGTTGCTGTGTGTGTGCCTTTTATTTTATTTTATTGAACTAAGCATGTTGTGAGTGTGTGGATATTGACACAGAAAAGTTGGTGAACCTGAAAATGTCCAGCCATGCTCTTTACCTTTTCACCTTTTCATGTTACCAACGCAGTGTGTGTGTGTGTGTGTGTGTGTGTGTGTGTGTGTGTGTGTGTGTGTGTGTGTTGTGTACTTGTGCTACGATCAACTACGAGAAGATGAGTGTCTGGCTTACTGATTCCCAATTTATAGACTCTGTCTTTTTTTCTTGTTAATGTTTTTTTAAACACTTGTTCATTGTCTCAGTATGCCTATGCATGCATTTACACACCTTAGCACATGAGTGGAAGTCGGAGGATAGCTTGCAGGTGTTGGTTCTTTCTTTCCATGTGGGTTCCGCAGACTGAACTCAGGTCCCCAAGCTTGGTGGCAGGCATCTTTACCTTCTGAACCATCTTGTTGCCTCTAGACAGTCTTTTAGATATTCCCCAGCATGCTATCCAAAGAGTTTGTATATTACAGAATGTTTGAGTTAAGTGAAGAAGATCAGTCTTGGAATTCCCCTGGACCTAGGTTCAAGTCCTGGCTCTACCTCTTGGAAGATGTTTGATTAAAGGGAGGTAAATTTTCTCTTTATGCCCTAGAAAGGCCGACTATAAAAATGAGGACTTGGATTGACCTGGTTCTTGAGGCATGGGGAATATAGACCCTGTAACATGTGTCCCAATTCTGGACACACACACAATATATTCCTTAGTTGTTGCTTCTAGTTGTCACTGTGTGCCGCAGCCACTGTGGTCCTCATCTCTACAGGCATTCTGGTCTCTCCATAGCCTTGTTACTCTCAAAGATGTCAGCACTTTTCAATACTTGGAGTTTCTTTGTACCAGTGAGTGGTATGGACTCAGGAGCCTAACTTTTAATTACAGGGACCTGATCACCTCTACCATTTCTCATTTCTTTGCATGGTTATGGCTCCTCCTGACTGTCACAGCCCTGCCTCTGTTAAGTCCCCACAGGGACCTCTATTGGACAGCCATCTAGTTCCTTAAACATTTTTACTCTAGTGTCTATGCTCCAGGAGCTCTCTTGGAATAGAATCCTGTTGGCCAGAATCTGGTTCTTCTATATAGTCATAGTTTAGCCAGCCAGTTTACCCATAGTTGGACAGCCTTGGCTGTCTTACCTCAAAATGTCACCTTTGCCTCCCTTTATCTCCCATACCATTGAACTATAATTTTCCCTCATGTTGTCCTCTTTATATATATATTTTTTTTTTCATGAAATTCATCAGTGTGTGTCTTAGTGTTCTTTTGTTGTGAAGAGACACCATGACCAAGTGCTGGGACCAGGGTCTTAACAGAATCATCATCAAAGAGACCAGAGAGATTTTATCCAGCAATTGATGGGAGCAGATGCAGAGTCCCTCAGACAAACATTAGACAGAGCTCTGAACTCTCAGGGAATCCTGTGGAGGAGGGGGAGGAAGGATAAGAGGAACTAGAGGTGTCAGGGACATACCAGGAGGACACGGCCCACAGAATCAACTGACCAGAACTCATGGGGGCTCACAGAGATCAGGGAGCCTGTATGGGACTGACCTAGGTCCTCTGTATATATGTTATGGCTGAGTAGCTTGGTATTCTTGTGGAAATGCTAACAGTGGGAGCAAGGGCTGTTCCTAACTCTTTTGCCTAATTGTGGGACCCTTTTCCTTCGACTAGGTTGCCTTGTCCAGCCTTGATGTAATGGTATATTCTTGGACTTATTGTAGCTCTTTATGCTGTGGTGTGTGGTTGATGTCCCTGGGAGGCCTGCTCTTCTCTGAGGGGAGGAGGAGAGGGTGTGGCTCTGGGGGAGAGGGTAGGCGAATGGAATGTGTTGGGGGGGCTGAGGGGAAGGAAGGGAAACTGGTCATATGTGAGAGAAGAATTTTTTTAAAAATTAGAAGAAAGAATGAAAGAAAAAGTTCCTCACAGGTATATACAGATGCTTGGCTTTTACTTAATTCTGGATGTAGTCAGGTTGACAACCAAGAACAGACATCACAAGTAACACGACAGCGTGCCCTCACAGAATCTTCCAACTGTCTTGCTTTCATGTCCTCTTTCACTGGACTCTGAGTCCCACTGGGAAAAAGACTGCTCCGCGTGTCTTGGTTTACCTAGGCAGTGCCTTCTACAGGGCAGACACACTGTGAGGCAGTGTGTGTAATCAGACAGGCCTTCTGGGGACCCAGAGAGTTGATCAGAATAGTCCCCTTACAAAAAAATTTGAAACCCAAGTAATTTAAAAGTCTCCAGATCAATTCTAAGCATTTAAAATATAAGGCCGCAACATAGTTCTTTGCAGGTGGGTTGCAGAACCGCACTCCAGGAGATAGAATTAAAACTCTAATGACACTGTAGAGCATCTTCCCCAATTTCTGGGTGTGGAGTGAGTGAAATTACAAGATTCCTTCAAATCCTGGTTTTCTTGTGGTTCTAAAGGGTATAATTTGAGTGATAACCTGTTCATGTTTATGGTGTAATTATGACTTTTACACTCATTTATTCAGTGGTGGCAGACACTTGTTTAGGAAGAAAGACTTTCCCAAAGATGATGAATCCCAGCTGTTAGTTCATTTATGTTGGTGATGACGGAAACAGACAACTGACAATGCTGAGGGAAAACGCTTCCAGGAAACAGGTTATAGGCATGTTAATCCCATTATCTTAAAAAGATATTTATAATATTGCTTCTAATGTTATTCACATAAGTATAATGGCATATTTTTCTCCACAAATATTACGGAGATTATGTATTATGAAAATGCTCAAATGCATACACAGTAGAATTAAAATTAACACCCAAGTACTGGTGCTCAGCTGTCCTACTTATACTAAGTCTTATCTTCATATGTCTGTCCCTCTATCTTTCTATCTAGTCACTCACAAGTACATTTATTTTTGGCATATTTCAGAGTAAATTTCAGACTTATCAATAGCGTTATTTTTGGGAGACAGGATCTTGGTATGTTGCCGAGCCTTCCTCAAAGGTACCTTGGATTACAGGTGCACTCTACCATACCTGGCTGTTGATAGCACTTGTAAACAACCTATTTGGCTTCGAAAAAGAAACAAGTGCTTTTTAAAATGTAAGGTCATATTTGGAAACACTCATTATGAAACAGAATAAATACACACTTACTCAGAAGATGATTGTAAAGGAACTGGGAGAAGTGAGCCACATGAGATGCTTAGGTGGTACGCAACATCCCATGGCACAGGTGTGCCTTAGTTTGTTTCTCTATCAGTAGAGGAATAGTTCAAGAATGTTACAACGGGAAAACATGACATTCTCTAATCACAGCAGACATTTGGATTTCTATGCTTTTCTATTTTAGTAATAGACCCTATAGTTCTTCCTGTTTCCCCCTCTACACAGCAACTGTTACTTCACGCCCTTATTATTTATTTTTTCATAAGGATGTGTCCCATTATGTCTTCTGATCTACAAAATGTGGGCAGCCTGCTAAACAGATCACTGTGCTCTTCGCTATGAAGAAGAAGGCCCAAGTGTCTCTGGCTCCATCATCTACCTGACCTTGCCTCCTGGCAGCTTCTACTAGCAACCCCCCTGTGCCCTCCATCTGATTGTTTCCACCTTCTGGCATTCTGGCCTCTTACTTGGACCACTTGTTCCCTAGGGAGGCATGCAATGTGCTCTGGACTTTGTTTTCATTTCTGTTTAAATGTCAGTCCTCAGAGACTTTCCTTGGTCACTCCAAAATAACATCTGTAGCCATTCTGGCCCCGTGACTTATCACACGCCTCTTATTGCATAAGCATCTCTGAGCTACCCTTTTGTTGCTACTAAAGAAATCCAGAAGAAAGGATGGTGTTGAGGCTGCCCTCAGAGCTTATTCATTCTACCTTCCACATGCCCTAAGCACCAGGATGGCGACTATGGCTGACAGGCCATTTTTATAACAGACCCCCGGGGGTTGATTTTCTAACCTGGTCCTCAGGTTCAGATCTGCAGCCATCATTCTCAGCTTGGTGAGTAACTTGATGGAGTTGTAACTGGAGACCAGGCACAGATAATGATGAAGCCTGGAGGTTTACTGTAGACATGTAGAAGGGGCCGGTAAGGTTGTTTCTCCTTGATATCAGGTTTCCACAGATCGATGGCCTTGTATAGGAAAATGCAAGCCTTGGGATGGGATCTTGTCATCTGCTTGTCTGAGCTCTTAAGGTTCTGAGAGGCTGGCAAGAGCTGGTAGCATCTCCTTCACCTGATGCTACTCAGTCCTGAGAACCTGCTCCATCCAGCCACTGTTGGCAAACTCACAATCCTTCCCATCGCTCCAGCTCTTGGTCGGGACTCTTGCACAACACACACAGTTAGCCATGGTCTTTCCTGGCTCTGACACTCTTGGTAGGGAGAGACTTTTGCTTTTCTTTTATATTTTAAGTACCCCAGGGGTCAATAATGAGAGTCAATCGTTGTCACAATAATAGCATAACAGGTAACAATTTAAGAATTTTCAGTGGCCAGGCATGGTTCTAATCCCATTATGAGTTTATTTAATCTTCACAGTGATATTGGGGACAGATATTGCTATTTCCCTGCCTTGCCGAAGAGAAAGCTAACACCCAGAATTAAGCTACTTGCCAAAGACCACACAGCTGGCAAGTGGGTAAGCCTGGAATGGGGCCCATCAACATAGAGATAATATTTATTTTAATAATATGTAACAATAATACAGATGTGGTATAATGTGATGGTGGCATCTTTACACATATGAGAATGTTTGTCCTGGACTAACTAGAGTGTCCCAAGCTGCTAATTTCTGAGCCATCACTGAATGACACTGTGTGCGTGGCAGACATTTAAAGATGAGCAAGATGGCTGCGGACTGAAGGAGATTACTGTCTTGAACTAGAGATGAAGTCCACACATATAGCTGTTTTAGGAGGTGACAGGACCAAGTATTATAAAGATATTCAATTCTGTTCAAATATGAAGATGGGAGATTGGTGGTGTCTATGCAGAAAAGGCTCTGAGAGGAGCTGATTGTAGGCTTAGGCTTGCTGGAGGGGTGAGATGGGCGCCACTCCAGGCACAGTATGACCAGAGGCTTCAAAGCATTTTTCAGACTTAGGCTGATGCTTCAGACCTTGGAGTCTCATGTTCTCAGCAGTACATTAGGTGACAAGTCGCTGATAAGACTGATGCTAGACACATGAGTGGCCAGCGGAATTCCTGACAATACTTCCTGGAGAACAACAGCCATGAAGATGGTACAGAAGGTAAACCAGGGCTGGTCTGACATTGAAACTTTCAAATGGGTAATTTATGGCTCTGAGTTAAGACTGAACTGGGAGGACAGGCCACCTTATCATAGTCTCATCAAGTGCCTTCTTCTAGTGGGAGACACCCCAAACAGATGCCTCTCTGTGTGGATCCAGAGTATGTACAGCTGTGCTGTGCCTCCTACCTTTCCATCTCAACCTTCCAGCCACACAGAAATGCTATACAGCCAACAGTGCGCATAGTCTCTGCTTAGGGGATCCCTTCTGGATGCTGCACAGTTAGAGCCAGTTTAGTATGCTAAGGGAACTTTACCCCACCCCCAACACACCCCCAGAAAAATGTATTTAACCTAGAAAGGAACACCTAGAACAAGTGAGGTTAAGGCTTCCTGGAGGAGATCTGAAAAGCTTTTTATGAAGTCTGGAGGCAGCCTACTGATTGATAAAGCACAGTACATAGGAAGCCTTATGCAGTGCAGAGAGAACACATTGGGGTACCTGTAAATGTGGGGGCAGGTCTTACAATGTCCCATGAATACCTAAGTCTTTAATTACTCATACAAGATGTCATTGTATTAGCATATAATGACTATACAACCTCCTGTTTGCTTTTGGTTATTTTTAGATTACTTAGAACACACAAGACAATCTGAACATTTTAGGGTAATTGTTATATTTACAAGATTAAACACACACACACACACACACACACACACACACACACACACACGAGAGAGAGAGAGACAGAGACAGAGAGAGACAGACACAGAGAGAGAGAAAAAGAGAGAGAGAGACACAGACAGACAGACACACACACACACACACACACACACACACACACACACACACACACACGGGGATCTGACTAAGCACAGTGACATATACCTTTACTTTTAATCCCAGATTTTGGGAAGACAAAGAAGGAAGCTGATGAGTTCAAGACCAACCTGGGTTATATAAAGCAAAACCACATGTACTGACTTAGTTAGAATTTCTATTGCTGTGAAGAAACACTAAGACCAAAATGCATGTTGGAGAGGAAAGGGTTTATTTGGCTTACACTTCTGCATTGTAGTCCATCACTGAAGGAAGCCAGAACAGGAACTCAAACAGGACAGGGTCCTGGTGGATCTGATGCAGAGGCCATGGAGGAGTCCTGCTTACTGGCTTGCTCAGCCTGCTTTCTTATAGAACACAGGACCACCGCCACCCATACTGGGCTAGACCCTCCAACATTGATCACTATTTAAGAAAATGCCTTACAGGCCGGTTTATAACCCAGTCTTCGAAAGACATCTTCTTGAGGTTCCCTCTTCTCAGATGAATTGAGTCTGTGTCAAGTTGACATGAAACTATCCAGAATATGTGTGTGCGTGTGTACGTGTGTGCATGTGTACGTGCGCACGCGCACACACACACACATGACATAATTCATCATGCACACATTTTCCCCCAATTATTTTTCATCTATAGTTGTTTGAACCCATGGGTCTGTAACCCATGGATACCATGGCTAATGGGGTAGCTATCTGTATTAATACCTTTTAGTGGGGTCCTTTTTTCTTTCATCCATTTCCATTTTGGCTGAAAGAGCCATGACCCATGGTTCACTCTAACATTTTAACTGTGAGATAAAATTTTTTTAATTGACAGAATCTCCCCACTGAAGTAAAAATGGGTAATTTTCTAGTAATTTTATTGCTGATACTCTGATATCTACATATTATGTTTCAGTTAGAGAACACTTGATACCATGAACTCTTGGAGACATCTATTTCTTTTTAAATGGAAATTCAAGACTCATCATCAGGCAGCCTCTTGTTTGCAGAGGAAATGCCTCTATCTCTTTGCACATAATTCAAGAGTTTCTCATTGTAAGGATTATTGTGAATTGCACTAAACTTGTCTACTCATCTCTTTCTGCTGACAGACTCTTGGGCACAAAATACCTACTTGCAAAGACTATATCAGCATCCTACAATAGAACTGACAGCCTTCAAGATCTGCCCAGGGACAGGGAGAAAGTGGGTGCCCGTGGTAGGCAGTTTGGCAGAGAATGCCCCCAAGAGACCCATTTCCAGGACAGGCATGATGAGTTTCTGAGCTACTCTTGTTTTTGCAACACTAGGCTTTGTGGTCACAGTGTGGGGCTCCGGAAGAGGACTCAGGAGGAGGGCAGCCCAGCAAAGTAAGTGGCTCCCCCAGTCCCACCCTCCAACCCAGCCTGCTGGGACTGAAGCTGGAATCTATCCGCCTGGCCTGCATCCATTCGTTCTGAACATTGCGCATTCTCATTAGGAAGCTCTCATTAGGAGACCTTCCTCAGAGGCAGCTCCTTTTAAGGATTCAGAAGCAAAGACAACATGAAACCCATCCGCAGCGCCATCCCCATCTGTCACTCCTTCTTGCCTTGGCCCTTAATGTCTCCCCAGACTCCGCGTCAAGCTGCTTGTGCCTTATCTTCCCAGAGCTTTGCTGCGTTTATTTCACTCCACTCCCTCGATTTCTTCATTATTCTCCTCATCTATAAAATTACCAATGAGCTGCTTTTTTTTCCAGTTTAATTAGGTTGAAGGCCCTTTGTCCACAAACCCCCTGCAAAACCACACCACTCAAGCATCCATTAAATCTGCTGTGCCTGTTGGGACTTGTTTCTAAGGAAATGTCTTATCCTACACTCATCTTGCCCAGCTGTGAGTTCTTCAGAGCCTCACCATAGAGTCCGAGCTCGGTGACCTTTTCATTGTCAGTCTCAAAGGTGGCTGTGTTTCCTTCTGTCTAGAAGTTGCCTACCAGTCAGATGTAGACTAACACATTCATTCTTTGGACCAAGAGCCCCTTGGTTTATGCATCGACTGTACAGCAACTGACCCATGTGTTGGTGGTTGGTGCTACTGGTGACTCTTCTGACATTTTTCTCCCATATCACCGATTTGGTTTTATCTTTAGCTACGGTGGCTTCTCTCGGCACACTTGGCCACCTTTGACAGGGAAGCGAGCGTCTCTCCGTTTTAAATTAAAAGCCGTTCATATCACTGAAATCTCTCTTTGAAAGCCCCAACCATGTGTCCAGTTTTCACAATGAGTCTCTGGGTTTGAATGGCATTTTGTTTAAATAGATGCTTAAATAAGTCAATGTTTTCCAATTTGAGGATCATCACTTTTTCATTTGCTTTTTACTATTCAGCCCTTTATTAAACACCCATTGTAGTTTGGTTCTGTCAGAGGTCCCTCATGAGATAGAGGTACATGGAGAAAATACGACCTTTCTCTCAGGGAGCTGAATGTGTGGGTGCCAGGAGAGATGAGGGGCCAGGGGGTGCATCAAAATCGCCTTCGGAGGCTTTGCTACAGAGGCAGACACTCCTTTGGATTCTTCTCAGCTGACTACACACTCATTCAAGGCAGCATGCTTTATGCATGCTTTATCAGAGTGTACTCAGAAACACCTAGACGTTCCAGAGTGACTAGCCCACCAGTTCTGCGGCACATTGCCTCTGCTTGCTCACACTGCAGGCAGACGTTCCACAGGAGCGAGCTTTCTCAATACTCAAAGCATTAGCCTGTTATAAAGTACGGGTTTTATAGGACATATGCCTTCCATGTGTTCTCCACCTATCGCCTGATGGTTAGTATTCTAGCTTGGTATTTCCTTTGTGGCCTGTCTCACTGCGTTTAATAACCATTTGCGATGCGGCCATTTAAATAGTACCATACAAAGGATGTCCACTTCCGAGCCACGTATTTCCAGATGGCTGTGGTTTTGAATCCCTGGTCTTTAAGAATCTTCTCTCTATATATTTTTCTTATGACCTATTGGCAGCTTCTTGCTTGCCACCATCTTTTAAAAGTGTCCCACTTTGGAATACCTCAGGATGTGGGGAGACCATACAAGTAGGATTGTCAGAATGATGTCCAGACTAGTGTCAGAGATAGCCACGTGCTTATGTTTTGCATGTAGTTCCCTCAATCCCAGCTTTGTCTCCATGTTAGAAGGCTCTAGTTAACCAGTGGTAGTTACGGTATAGTCTCTCTGAAGGGTGATCTGTCTTCCCAGTGTGCATGGCTCCACATTGTGTCACATGGAGAGAGGCTCTTTCAGCAAGCTAGCTGAGAAAACCCTCTTTAGATTCACTGTCCTCATCAAACACATTGCTGTTCTTTGCCAAGATAGTTTGTAGACTTCTTTGCAACTATGCTGTTCTATTGGCGGTCCTGCCTGGTACCTGGTAACTTTGCTAAGGCACAGTCAAATTCAGGCCTATCATCCCTCACTCTGTTCTCTTCATGCGATCACTATTCAGAGATTTCCAGAGTGGGTCCAAGCTCCTCATGGGATTGACCCATCTTGAATCCTTCCTTTTTTTTTCCTCTCGGTGTCTTCTCGGTCTCTTAATTTCAAGTAAGTCCTCTTGCGGGTCCTCACAGCCCTTGATACTTTGCATTGCTGTTCCCCATGCTTGTCTCGTTTCCCCAGTTGAGGTAGGCCCTTTATGACCCAGACATGCCTGTTAGTCCTTGTGCAGAGGTGCACCTGAGTCATAGGTCTACCTTGTACCTTCATCACATGAGACATTATTCTCATGAGCCAAGTCTCTCTCTCTCTCTCTCTCTCTCTCTCTCTCTCTCTCTCTCTCTCTCTCTCTCACACACACACACACACACACACACACATCTGTCTGTCTATCTATCTATCTATCTATCTATCTATCTATCTATCTATCTATCT
>OU015746.1:104405191-104421458 GCA_907169655.1 Acomys percivali | reverse complement strand
TCTATCTATCTATCTATCTATCTATCTATCTATCTATCTATCTATCTACCTATCTATCTATCTATCCAATGTGAGAAGTACCTGCTTCCTGGGAGTCTCATGAGAATGGAGTCTTGATCTGGGCAGAATTAAAGGCAGTAGTGTGGTGTTTGCGATTGTGTTACCATTCCTATCTGTACTACTAGTTAGTTTTGTTTATTTGTTTGTTTTCTGGTTTTTTGAGACAGCATTTCTCTATGTAGTCTTGGCTGTCCTAGACTTGCTTTATAGACCAAGCTGGCCTCAAACTCACAGATCCTTCTGTTTCTGCCTCCCTGAGTACTGGGACCACAGGCATGCGCCACTAAACCTGGCTTGTCCCACTAGCTACTACTATTCCAAGACATTTGATATCCATGAAAGCAAGCTGAACCTGTGCCAGTCAGGCAAACCTACAGAATTGTCTGTGGATAGCCTGTGTGTAGAAAAGTTACAAACAGAAAAACAATGGCTTCTAAGGATTTTTTGTTTTGGTTTGTTTATTTTTTGTTTTTTTTTGAGACAGGGTTTCTCTGTGTAGCCTTGCTGTCCTGGACTCACTTTGGAAACCAGGCTGGCCTTGAACTCACAGCGATCCACCAGCCTCTGCCTCCTGAGTGCTGGGATTAAAGACATGCACCACCATGCCTGGCTTGGATTTTTTAAAAGGCTCTCCCATCTAAACCAGAGGATTCCTGGTCATTGAGATAACAGTGGTGCCTGTATTGGATGGCACGTGGTTCCCACAGTTTGTAAGGGTTTTGTTTGTTTGTTTGCTTTTGAAATTCTTACATGACCCTAGTATGCCATCTTTAAGTGTGACTTAGTAAGAAGACAATGGTACTCATTTAAATACCTTAGGAACCTTGGAATATGGCTGTGGTAGTAAATTCTGTTAGGTTCTGGTCAATATATTTAGTGGTCTTCTAGGGACCTAATATAAGCCATGTGGTGAACTTTTGTGCAGAACCATTGTTTAGAGTCAGAAATGGTTGGCATGTGGGGAGCAGGGTTTCCATGTATCACAGAAGACTGAAAGAAACATAAAGATGAAACGAGAGAGTCCTGGGAAAGGTTGGTGACTTCTCTTACTCTGGGACCAGTGGCTGCATGTAAATTCTCTGCACCAGAGTGAGGAATACTTGGGACTTAGACTGTCCTCTGCTGACTGTGACTAGAGAGGTGTCCTCTGGCTTCCCAGGTGGGATGATCCTCAGTGATGCTTGGGAACACTGGATTTGTAACAAAGCCATGGCACAATGTGCTCGGCATTTTTGGTGAGGATCTGGCCCTCTTTTTCTCCCCTCCCCTCTCAGTCCTCCTCGGATACGCTGGAACCCAGAGTAAATTATGTCAGCACCAACCTCAGCTCCAGCTCTGGATCCTGAGATGACCTCGTGGAAACAGTTTCCGTCTTCCCCAGTAGACTGTGGGGTGGGGGTGGGCGGGGGGGCACAGAAGAGCATGGGAATGAGATTCCAGAGCAGTTGGCCAAGCTGCCTCCCCACAGGCTCCGGCTTCTTGCCATCCTAGGCTGACGTGAAAGTCGGGCCAAGTGCTCTTGCTGCAGGGGCGGTGGGGAGCCTCAGGAAAGGCCCCCAGGGTAGGAGTGAGTCCTGGCCCAAAGCAAGCTTTTCTTCCATCTGCAGAGCCTTCTTGCCAGGACGGCTTTTTTTTTTTTTTTTTTTTTTTTTTTTATCATGTTTGCCCAAGATTCCCATTACCTTCTAATTGCCTTCCATGTGTAGCTTTGCTGCTATTTTCTTTCCCCTTTGGTGTTTACCCTGTCAAATATTTAAGGGCAGTTATCATGTCTCCTTAGCCAAGCTACACACATCCAAGGCCTTTTCATCTTTGCTCATCAATCTCGGCTTCACAGCCCCTCAACACCTACCCATACGTGCTGTGCGCTGTTTGCTTTGGATCGGGTCTTGGAAGCACAAGAATTTTTCTTCTTAGAATTATTGGCACCAGTGTGCACTTTGTAAGTCTGCTACTAACATGCTCGCACAGGGAGTAAGGGAGACATGATTCAGTTTACTATGGTTTTAAGTACAGCCCAGGGCCTTTTAGCCCCCCTGATGATATCTCTTTAAAATTGAACTTGAGGCATGGACAAAAGTCAACAATGACTAGCGTTTCCATTACTTTAAAGCTTATAAAGTATGAAGGGTGTTTTTGAAGCCTTGAAAAAAAAAAAGGCAAGCATAATAATAAAAGGAAAAAGACAAATGGTACTGTGGTGAGCTGCAAGTCAAATGGGCTTCTAGTGGTTTCTATCTACCAGCCCCTCCTGAGTGTCTTTGAGTCTCATTACTGTGAACTTGGGGTTTTCAATAAATGCTTTTACTCTTCAGCAAAATTCATTTTACTGGTGAGAATTCAGCTAGGAGAAAATAAATGGATGAAACTATTTAAATGTTACATTGACGACTACTTGTTATTCTACTTGGTGGCTAAGTATGTAAGCTAAGCATTGACTTTGTTGGAATGTGTGGGCTACCATGGCCTCAGGTGTTTCTCCTGGAGTTTAAGCGGGTTTCTACCATTCATCACCAATGTGTATCTTTTGTGCAATGCAACTCCTGAAACTGGGCCAATGACTACATTTTTTTTTCTTTTCTCAATAAGAAGAAAAATTAAAAGTCACTTGCAACACCAAAGGAGGAAATGACTGTGTCAGATATATTGAGTGATGGTATATCAGCTTTTGTGCCTCAACAAAATACTCATTTTGAGAGCCTTTTTATGCCATATGTACACACATGTAAATGTATATACATATGTTTATGTATATATATGTATATATTATGTATGCACACATACACACATATGGAACCAGGAACCATAGGATTACTAAGTTTTTGAAGTTGCAGCATATATGGAAGGAAGGTTGAGGGACAGAGAGAAACGAATGCTAAGCTCAGGATCTTGTCCTGTGGCCCCCAGTTCCTGTCTGCCCATGCTGTTTGAGAAGTCTATGATAAATGCAAGTAGCTATGTATAAACAATTCCTTTAGCTCTGTGGGCCTTAAGCCCAGAGCAGGAGTGAGCTGAGAAGTGGAGATTGGGATGATGGCCATAGTATTAGAAACAGACTAGAGGCAACACAGAGAGCCCAGGTAAACAAAATGCCATTTGCCTTATATACCCCCATTAGTCTTCAAACTGGAGTGCATAGACAGCTAGACTGCACAGTTTTGTTGCTCAGTGTTTGGAAGTTGGAGACTACGGAGGTCTTCAAAGACTATGTGGATGAAGCACATCCTAGTTTGAATTCCTTACCAGCCACGGAGGCTCCTGCTATCATGCTCCGGGATGAGGCTCTTTCCCCAGTGTTTAGCTCTGGAAGCCAGCACCAACAGCACAGGCCAGTTTCTACACCCAGAAGGAACTCACAGAAGCACCCCGAGCAGAGAAGCAGTGGGTGGGGGGAATTGGGGGTGAGGTGGGGGGATGGGGGCTAGTGTTCTTCAAGCTATTCTACTTTCCCTTTCGGTCACCCCTGCTTGTGTAGGCTACCCTTCCCCATCTCTGCCGTCCTGTCTGCAAATTAGAAACTGTCATGGCCTCCTTTTTCTCTCCTTGTTGAGAAATCCCCAAGCTCTGTGCCAACACAAGGGTTCAGGTCATCACAAAGACACTGCTGAGTCAGGGTTTTTGTACCTGATGAATCTTTATTGGCATGGAGGTCTAACCTTGACACAACCTGCTGTGCTGAGTTACAGCTTGGCAGTGACTCGCAGGTGCTGCATTTCTGTCCCCATGAAGCTAACGTGAGCGAGCGGATTTAGAGGGAGGTGCTGCCAGCAGGCAGCCTAACCAGTAGGAAGAAAGGAGAGATGGGAGGGCATCTTTAAAAATGTGAGTATTTAGTGTTAAATATTAGTAGATATTGAATATATTTGTTAGTGCAGTTTACTGAAGATGGGCCATTACAACTCTATGCAGTCTACACTGAGATGTTAATTTCAGAAAGCTTCATCCCCACATCATTTGTGTTTGTCAAAATCACTCTCTGGGATGAGAAACACTCTTATTCTGAAACCTCAACTAGCACTCCCTTGCTGTAATAGCTTCTGTGTCACTTTCCTTCCTCGGGTTTCTGGCAGGGAGAATTCTTCTTGGCAACTTTTCAAAGCCGCAGTTGAAGAAAGATGGGGGTCTTTGTTCCTTTATCCTAGTTCTATATGCAGGACCTTTCTCTGCAAGCTGCTGTGAGGACCTCTAGTTCTCCTTGGTGTGATGGGACCTGAGTGTCAGTGTCTCAGTTGAGGCCACTCTGTAGGCCCTATGAGTGCTGGAACAAGGTATCCTATTCATAGCTCTCAGTAACCAAGTTGCTGCCTAGTGTAGTGTTGCCATTGGTGAGCATTTATTATGTGAATCAGCCAATAAGAGCAAAGAACCCAGCAGGCACTTAGAAGAAAGCAGTTGTTAGCGTATGTATGTAAGCATGTTAAAGGTCAGTTGTTGCCCCTTGGAGTATAACATATATTCTACAAAAGTTAACATAGATTGAAAGGATAAACAATTGTCACCTCTGTTATTAACCAGATGTTGGTGATGTTGCAAAGTGATACAGTCATTACATGAGACAGTTGGCTGTTTCTAACAAAATAATACCTATTCTTATCTTGTAGCAAACTGAGCAAAGAGCAGCTGAGCTCCTTGTCATTTACACAATGAAATTAGAAATGTATAGTGTAAACACGGACACAGTCGTGTGCAGTGGCCATCTTCCCAAAAGCCAAGACTTTGGAGCAACCAAGATGAATTGCTGTATGCACTTTGCAACATTCATGCAATGGAATATTACTCAGTTATGAATAGAAGCAAGTTGTCAAACTTCAAAGACTATCACAACTAAAAGAAGCAAATTTGACAAGGTACATGCTGTAGGAGTCCAGCCTTATGCCCTTCGGGAAAGGACAAAGCCATAGAGATGGTAAGAAAGATGGTTTCCCCTAAGAGCTTGAGGAGGAGTGAATGGAAATACAGCACAGTAAAGCTTCTGTTCGATACTGTAATACATGACATTATACACCACAAGCCCAGAGGACATGTGGCACCCTACTGGGAATAATAACATATGGACCACCGCTAACTACACATACTTATTACACTGACATAGCTTGTTAATAATGGGGGTGTGGAGGTGTGGGGAAGGAGGCAGAGGTGAGGCAGTATAGCATAGTCTGTTTTTTGTTTTCTATTCCTCTTTGGATTTTCTGTTATAACTTCTTCAAGAGATAAGATACAATGGAAGCTAAGAGGAAAAGTCACAAGGATGGGATTAAGTTTGTCTTTGTTATATTGGATTTACTTAAAAATATCATTCACCTCCTAATGCAGAATCCATTATGTTTCTTTGCGAAGCCAAATGCATGGTCTCCTTTGAGCAAAGGAAGCATTCTCCCTCTGACCACAAGGAGGACCCGCGGTGGCATTTGGCATTAGCATTCAGAGTTAGAGTGAGTCTCCTGATCAGGCCACTCAATATCTCCATGTCCTAGTTTCATCATTTACAGAATTAGGACGAGAATGCCTGAGGACACTTACAATCAGAAGCCTGCGGAAGGACAAGAGGGGCAGCTCACAGCCCTTCAACAACCGCCATCCACAGGAGAGCTGCTGCTGGCTCCTGTGCCTTATCTGAAAAACCATCACGCAGTTCCTTCAGCCTCACCCTTCTGTAATTCCTACCCTGGTACTTGGCGTGTGAAATTGCCTATGAATCAACAGCATGGCAAATTGGGTATCAACCCAAGTAAGCTAGAAAGCCAATATCGGCCTATTAAAAGTCAAAAGATCAGGAATGAGTCTGGGAAATTAGACCGTTAATTTGAATAGTTACATTTAGTATGTGCTGGACTTGTGCTGGGATGGTTTCCTTCTTTATGGCTATTTATTTCTGTTTATATCCTTCTACCGATTCATCTCTGCATGTGTTCTCTGGGATCCCCAGTAAGTAATTTGATGGAGAGGTGAAACAGTATCTGACTTGAGCATTATGGGAGAAATCACCTCACCTCGTGTGACCGTTTTCCTCTGCCTTAGAGACAAGGATTATAGGAAGTAGACAGCATCGGTCCCGCTCTGTCCTAGATCACATTACAAAAGGGAAGGATTGTGTTGCTCACTGTTAGGTTAGAATTAAATCAACCCTGTATGGGATCCTTGTTTTGGGAAACTACCAGGGCTGACCACTCAGACAGTTTATAGCCAATTGAAAGTCTTTATTCCAGCTGGCTGGGACTACACTTAGCCTTCCAGTCCTGAAGTGTAGCTCCTACTGTCCAGAGCACAGGGCTTTCGAAGGCAAAAACTATGTCCAGGCATCTTGTTGGCAGTTTCAGGGGTGCTTCCCTCAAGCACGCAGTTTACAGAAGCTAACAGCAGGGGTATCTTGACCCCAGGCTTCTAGACCAGAACCCAGGGGACTCACCACCAAGGAGATGAAATTCTACTTACACTTGAAATAGTCTCGGCAGGAAAATAAGATGAAGGAACCGCTGCACTGTCTCGTCTTGTCAAATACTCACTAAGCATAAGGCCTGGGATCTCACCTCTTAGGAGAAGCTACTTAATGAAATGTTGATCCACCCCCAGCAGTGTGACTGTCAGGCAAGTTGGAGGGCGACATGTGCTTTGTTGAAAGAGGCAAAGTCCCTGGTATGTTTCTTGCTCCTCCTTCATGGCTGCCGTATTTCTTTGACAGTCCACACAGTCCTCGGTGCTCTGCCAGAGGAAAAGCTGCTGCACTTTGTCAAACTTGAATTTGGCATTTTCTCAAAGCTTGGCTTCTGTACAGTGGAGTCCCTAATGCCTGGCTTCTGTAGACAGTGGCGTCTTTTATGTACAAATTGTCCATGATTGGCTGGACTAGTGAATCTCCCTGAAGTGGATTTTGAGTTATCTCAGAATATATATGAAAGCCACATGGTCAAAATACTCTCATTGGGTTCAGTGCACAGGAAGTAGGACGTGTACAGAGGAAGGACACATGATGCCATCATAAGAACCAAAGATTGTGTCAACACGCTATTGGGTTTCTGGGGATATATTTTCAGAGACAGAGATCGGGGGTCAGACAGCTCCATCCATGAGCCACATGTGTATTTAAGTACCACCGACTATAACATGAGCAATAACGTGTATGAGAATGCGCCACCTCTCTATCCATTTCTTGGTGTGCTTTTGTTGAAGCAGGAATACAGGGTTGTATAGTTTCAACAACCAGGGATGTATGGCTCATGGAGCCAAGAAGATTTCCCACTTGCCATGCCATTAGGGAAGAACTGCCTGCTGATCAGTATGGTTGATTTGTTATACTGGTTTCAACCAGGATACAATAAAAGGTTGCACTATGTTTTTCTGTTCTGGATTTTTTTTTTTTTTTGGCAGGGGGGCAAGCAGATAAATAAAAAGATATACATAGAAAATCTCAAATACCAATTATCAGAAGTAGTGTTGACTTAAATATTTTAATAAGTGTGGCAGAGACTGGGATTGGCATCGGCCTTTTCAGGTCTCAACACCCCCCCTTCAAAAAACAAAAGACCTGCCTTCATTCCTGGGCGTGGGGAGGAAATGTTATGGTGTGGTGTAAGGGGATCGGGGCATCACTTACATCGGGAACACTGAGCCCCACAGGCCATCAGTCACTGGTCTGGCATGGCCATGGGCTATGTCACAACCCCATAGAGACCTGGCTGCAGTTCCTGCTTTGAGTCGGCTTTCCTTTGCACACTGTTGATATTGGCAGGCGTTTCCAGTTCTCTCCCCTGGAAAGTAACTTTCTACACATAGTTCTCCGGGCGCATGTATTTATATACCATCTATAATGTAGGATCATGTGAAAGAGTGTGTGATTGCTTCATAGTGTAGAGTGGAGCCGTTCAGCTCCATCACTTCCAAGAGATGGATTTATATGTCCCATTGAAGATGTGGGTTGCTTTGCTCCGGCAGGTGTTTTATTTGGGTTTTTCTCTTTCTCACTCACATGGACACTAAACATCAAAAAAATGTATTTTAGGGTCGGGGTCAATGTATTTGAAAATCTAAGAAATGTAGTAAAAATTTTTTTTTAAAGAAGATACATACAGATTGATTTCTATTATTTGTTACCATATCTGTAGTAACAAGTACTTTCTAAACCCAAATTTTCAAATGGCTGACATAAAACATCACCATATAATGTTTCTTAGCTGTGAAACATGCATAGGACAAATTTGATCAGACTTTTGAATATTTTTAATGCAAATATAAGTACCACCTAAGAATGTCATTTATAAAACAATAGATAGTCATGATTAAAATGTGCATACTGCTATAGAATCTGTCCCATGTACTAGAATCATCTCATCCCTGAGAAGTTCTGAAGATCCTGTCCTGGTCAAAGAGAGTATGTTTGTCCAGGGTACTGTGTGTTTTCACATCCCTAGCCCCATCCACAATACCTAAGAACGATATATTTTAGGCCCAGTTCAGCTTCCCAGATTCTGTTTCTGGTAAGATTCACTTCAGTGTCTTCTTTGAGAATCAGCTGACACAGACATTGATTTCAAGGTGAGGAGAGACCAGAATTGCAATCGCATTCAATCATGTCCATGATGTTTGTCAAATAATTGTATGAGGCAAGTAAAAAAAGCTTTCTATTTAAAATGAGGGGAATGGTGTCTGTGTGTGTGTGTGTTGTGTTGTGTGTGAGGGGTGGGGGTTGTCTGGTCTTTCTATGAATCAACTTGGAATCTGAGTCATTGTTTTTTTCTAGTGTGATATGAAGGGTGTTTGACTCACCAACATCCCAGCTATGACAGTTACCAGAAGAGAGACAAGCTATCTAAGAGATAAAAGCTCAGTTTCTGAAAATGACAGGCAGATTGATCTCTGTAGGAAGCCTCACAAAGACTGTAGAAATTGATGTGTGTGTGTGTGTGCGCGCGCGCGCGTGTGCAAGTGTGCCTATACGTGCATATGCTTTGCTTTCCATGTAAATAGGTCTATGTGGCTCTGGAAACTAATCATCAACATGACTACAAAAGCCCTGTGAATGGAGCAATTATGACATATATGCTTGCCTCTTCCTTTAAAGGATTTCCCATATCCTTAGAGCAGTCCAGCCATTAGTGTGTTCAGCATCCAGTGTTAGTCAGTCAGTCATCTATTGCTTTATTATGAATTATTGCTAAGTTAGCAACACAGAATACCACCCGCTCATTGTTACCGTATGTAGATCACTGGTCCACATGTGGTAATGCGGTTTGAATGTGGAACTGTCCTCCAAAGGCTCCGATGATTTGACATCCAATCCTCAGCTAGTGACATTGTTCTGGAAAGTTGTGCTGTCATTATGGCAGGAGGTGTAGCTGGCAGAGGTGACTCTCTGAGGCTGGGCACCTGAGGGCTTGAGTACCATTCCACTTGTGGAGCAAGCGCTTTGGCTTCCTGCCAGCTGTCATGTGACACTCTCACTGGTAGGGCCTTCCCTGATGTTGTATTGCTGACCTCCTCTGATAGCTGCCCCTTCTTCTTCTTCTAGCTTCCTCTGTGCTGTTGTGGCAAGTACATCCAGGAAAAGAGGCTTAGGCAAGGCTTAGGGGTTTAGTTGACTTTCAATTCCAAGTTGTGCTCTATAGGTGTAGGAAAGTCAGTCACAGAGGCAGAGAGAGACTTCAGGCAGCTGGTCCCACCGTATCTAAGCCAACTGAATGCACTCATGTCGCCTGTTTGTTTTCAGCTAGCTTTCTTCATCCTTCTATAGTCAGCCCGGCCCTCTTTCTTAGCCTAGGGGATGGTACTGCCCATTGTGGCTTCCTCCATCAGTTAACAGTTGTATCAGTTACTTTCTTGTTACTGTAATAAAACACCATAACCCAAAGTGACATGAGATAAAGAGTTTATCTGGCTGATGGTTCCGGCGGTGTAAGAGTTCAGTATGGCAGAAAGACAAGCTGCAGGCTTGGCAGCAGTAGCAGGAAGCTGAGAGATCACAGTTCAACCACAAACAGGAAGCAAAGTGAGCAAACTGGAAGTGGTATGAGCTTTCAGCTTTCAAAGCCTGCCCTCAGTGACATGACTTCTTAGGCTACAATCTCTGCACAGCCTCCCAAGAAAGCTACCATCAGGCACTCACAGGCACTCAAATGTCTAAGCCTATGGGGGAACACTTCTCATTCAAACCAAGATAAGCATAGCAAACATCCCACAGACCAACCGGATCTGAATAAGCATTCAATTGAAACTTTCTTCCCAGATGAGTCAAGGTTCTGTCTAGTTGACATTTAACAAGCGCAGCCTAAGTTTCTTCTCTTGGGTATTTGGTCAGAGAAACAAGGAAAGTAAATAATGCATACAAGATGTCTGAGTTCTCTCCTCGGTACCTCATAAGACAGAAACCAAGATAGTTGCTGTGGGCTGCAGTTTTTGTCTGAGACTAGGGGCCTCCTCACAGGTCCTTACAGTCATTGGCAGAACTGAATCTCTTAAGGCTATAGCGTGAGGGTCCCTGTTTTCTGGAATGTTGTTGCCCAAGGATTTTTCTCAGCTCTTAGAAGCCACCTTCAGGCCTCAGCCTTTGTGTTCCTCTTCTAGTATAGCAGCTCTTTTCAAAACAGCAGTGAATCAATTGCTTCCACTATATAATGTAACTTAGGGAACACCTATTCTATCATACGCATAGGCCCCATCCACGTACTCCACAGAAGGGGACTATGCAGAGTATATTTCATTAGGGACCCAAGCTCTTGGATGGACAACTTTTGAACTGTGCTATCTGAACAACACATTCTACAAATGGGAGGGAATTTTCAGTTTTGCATCTTGTAAAGGTGTTGGAGTCCAGTAGATGGGAGAATGTACATACTCAACAGAGCAAAAGTAAAATCTTACAGGCTTCCCCTTCACCTCTCACACAGTGGGGCATTCTGAGTAGAGTACAGTGTTGGCATCCTTAAATGGGTACAGTTTGTTGCAAAGCACAAGAGTCTGCTAGAACCTCTCCACATTGACCTACTGGCTTAAAACAGCAGCTGAGGTCCTTAACAACTTTCCTAGTGAATTGACCTGGTATACATTTTCTTGCTGGCTTATGCCTGAAAGTAGTTATAACTAAGTGTCCCTAAGAATTGTGGGTACCTGACAAATCAACATCTTCACAAGCCCAGTAGATGCCACCATGTCGTCTTCAGAGTTTATGGAGAAGCTGTCTTCCTGGCCTGACAGGTTGGCACAGTTGTCTTAAGGTTCTTCTGCTGGTGTGTCGCCAGCCCTACAGGAGCCAGCAGTGGTGGTGCAGCTCCCAGGCCTAAGGAAGGCGTCCTTGGCGTCTTACCTTCCAAGCCTTTTATCAGCAGCCCGTTGTCTCTGTGCCATTGTGGGTGCAGTTGCTGTCCCTCTCCTAGGATCACAAGCCCTTACTTAAAATAACCCCAAGACTGAGCAATGTGTGCCAGCTCCAATTCTAAGCCCTCAGTTAAGAGTGTGTACCTCATGATCCAGGTCCCTCAGGCACCTTTTCAAGAACACGGCTGTTAGGACATTATGGCACCTGGGCACTTTCATGGCTGCCAGAGAGGAGGCTGTGTGGGCTGGACGGATACTACTGGGTGTATTTTCAACCATCCCATGTGTAGACCTGAAGAGGAAACACTAGCATTTTCTACATGGAGGCTGTTGATGAGCTTCCTAAAAAATAATTAGTGGAGACCTCTATGACACTCCGTAGTCCAATCATTGCCTGGAACATGGGCTTGTTTTCATTAAGGAAAAAATATCCAAATAACAGGGACATGCAATTTTATCTTCCTGAAAAAACGCCTCCCTTCAGAATAGAAAGACCTTGGGCAATATCTAATTATTCCTGTGCCTTTTAATTTGATAGCTTGAGAAATGTTTTGTGGTCTTGAAGAATGTCTGTGGAAATTTCCCATCCCTGCCACAGATCAAACTGTTTAAATGATGGACGATGATTTTATATTGAGCTGTGATAATAGCATCTCATTTACTGCTCCTTAAGTGATTTTTACCCCCCTCTTAACACATGTAGGTCAAGTTACTCCTTCAGACAAAAAAATAAAAAATAAAAAGGCATGAATAAGAAGGGACAGCGAATGGAAGGAAGCCAATTATGCAATAGCTTTAGATTTTGAGAGTGAGATTGTTGTGATTTGCAATATTGACTGCTTTCACTTGATTATAGTGACTCTTTAGCTGTTTATTACAATATAGATCATAACTCCTGGGACACACTTGTTCTAAACTAAAAAGAAGTGTGAGGAAGTGGAATGAACGAGGATGTGAATGAAAAGTAGCATCTTCGACATCAATGAATCACCAGCAAGCAAATAGCCCTATTTAGCAGTTTGAAGCATTGTATTTGATGACTAACTTATTGAACTCCTGTCAGACAAACTCAGATTGCTTCCTGTCTACTACCTTATGCGTGCCCCTCCTTTTTTGGTAATAGGTTGAAGGTACATTTTATGCTGTTTCTTTCAAGTAGGAGAAAAGGGAGGGGGGAAAAGCCCTAGCTGGGAGCAGCTGCTGAAACTTGTGATCTCAAATTGAGTGGTCCATGCATTCTGCCAGCCTATTTAATCACCAACTCTGCCCAACCCTCTGAGAAGTCCTCAAGTGGTCTTTTCTTCTTTGAGGGAGCTGAGCTCCACCTCAGTGGTCCTGAGGTGAATATTCAGTCAACACACTGCTGGACTCAAAAGGCGATCGAGCAAGTTCCGCACCTCAGAGGGTTTCTGTGGTAATCCCCCTTCACTGTCAATGTGACACAAACTAGAGTCACCGGGAAGATGGCAGCTATGAGTTGCTTAGATTATTAGACTGGCCGATCGCATGTCTGCTGCTGCTGCGGCTGTGGTAGTGGTTGCGGTTTTGATTATATTAATAGATGTGAAAAGGCCCAGCCTGAATGAAGGTGGGTGCCATTTCCTGGGTTTTCATCCTGGACTATAACAAAAGAGGAGGCAGGTGGTAAGCTGAGCATGACAGTATGAGTACATGCTTTTTCTCTGCTCTTGACTGGGCCTGGGCCTAAGTTCCTGCTGCCATGCCTCTCCTGCTATGATGGGCTGGAATCGGGAACCATAAGCAGAATGGAATAAACCTTTTTATCCTTTAAGTTCCTCCCATCAGAGTATTTTATCACAGCAACAAAGGAAACTCAGTTTCTGTCCTAGGTGTGTGGATAAATCTTTAAACTACCAGACTGGATGTAGCGATGGGCGAGTGGCGATCAGATAAGGAAGGGACCCATCAATTTAAGAAGTGTGTTGAATGAGCGGAGGAGACTGGGATCAGGTTGGTTGTTTGTTTTCATCTCCATCCTTTCCTTTCCCCTGCCTTCCTCTCATCTCCCCCGACCCCCCACTCCAGGAGAAAGGGCAAGAAAAGTGGAAAAGGGGTGTTTACTATTAAACATGTAGACTTTCACAAGACGGTGGCTGTCTGTTTATGGCACTGAAGGTTTTTTATTCAGGGTAGAGTGAGCCTAGCCCAGTGGTTCACAGCCTTTTAAGGGTCCAACAACCCTTGCAGATATCCTGCATATCAGATACTTACATTACGATTCATGATAGTAGCAAAATTACAGTCTTGAAGTAGCAATGAGAATAATGTTTTAGTTGGGGGATCACCACAACATGAGGAACTGTATTAAAGAGTCACAGCCTTGGGAAAGTTAAGGACCACTGTTCTAGACAGAAGCCCCACATGGGGAAGAGATACTTGCTTGTTGTTGGTTTGGTAATGGGCATGCTGTGTGCAGTGATGATGGCCTGGGACTGGCTTTTCTCATTTGTACTTTATGTAGAAATCCTCTTGGAGTGAAAGGCAAGTCCAGACTTCCTACTGAGAATGAACAGCCCTGAGGCCAGAAAATAATTTACTCTGAAACTTTGAAAGCAAATGTAAAAAAACATCACCCCCTGGTTATAACACGCTTAAGCCCGTTAGGATGCAAAGATTAGGAGTTTAGATCAGGTTCATGGCAGGTGAGCCAGCCCCACATATGTGCTACGTTATCATTTTAAAATGATGTCAGCACTTTGCCTCTAGACTTTAAACAATTAAAAAACCAGGGGTGGGAGGAGGGAGGGAAGAGGAGGAGGAGAGAGAGGGAGAGGGAGGGAGGGAAGGAGGGTAGGAGAGAGGGAGAGAGACAGAGAGACACAGAGAGAGACAGAGAGACAAAGAGACAGAGATGGGGCCAGATTGCTTTTTTGAGGAAGGCCTGTGAGTTTTACCTCAGAAACCACCATCATCTTTTCTGCTCTGCCAGCATGGTTCCTAGATCTTGGCAGCAGTTTTTCTTCTCTTTTTCCATTGCCTCATGAGGCAACTGTGTGTACACTCTGGGTGTATGCATGCCATCTCTCAGGATCTTGCAGTTGGGTTTGGGATTTTCCAAAGGGCTATACTTAGAGGGAAGTAACGTCATACAAGGATACTGCGCATCCTAAGCAGAGAAACGGGAAGCAGGCAAGTGCACTTTGTGGGCAAATGCTGTGGCCTGCATCCACGCACCTGCCAGGTGGACGTTGTTAGGAATGCTAAAATGGCTATGGACTTAAGGATCCATCCATCCATCCATCCCCAACTTCTTGCATTTGGTTAGCTGCCAAGTCTCTTTTAGTATCACCTTACCTTTTCTGGTAATTTTCTTTGCCAACAGCTGTCCAGTCACATTGCCTAAAGGTTTTTAATTCTTTAAAATACTTTAATGGCAGCATTAACTAATGTTTCTACACTAGCATCTGCAATTTCTTCAGTGTATTCATTAGTTGATCATCTACCAAGGGAGATATTTCTTTGAAACTGATTAAGTTCCAAAATGGCAGACCATTCCTATGAGTAAGCAGCTCTGCTCCTAACGTCTTTGCAGGTATGGAGCTACTCTGGGCTTCTATAATCCAATTCCATCATCTGGTCTCTGGGGATGTTGTTGGACTCCCTGGCTCTCCAGCAACCAACCACCAAATATCTCCATGATGGGATGAATGCAGGCATCTCAGGCGACAGAATGTGGAAAGCCGCATCAGTGATTAAGGGTTGAAGAGCATATGTCTTGGGGACCTGGCAGAGCCCTGGTCTTCAGCTGTACCACTAACTTCACCTGGTGCCCTGCAGAGCTCACCCCAGGTTTGGGGATTTGTTTTCCAAACCTTGTTGACTGGTCTTGGCACATTAATGTGTCTTTATTAGGTCAGGCCCTAGCCTTAACTTCATGCTTTCCCAGAGTTATTGGCCTGGGTCCTCACCAGCCCCACTGAACTTTCTTAAACTTGTTTGCTTTTTTCTGGTCTCTGACTTTCTAAAACCCTATCTCCCCCTTTCTGACGTAGAGTATGGGACCCATCCACTCACATCAGCCGAATGAGCTATGCCACTGGTGGTAGTCACTGAATTCACTTGTAGAGTTGGTAAAGAGTACAGACGACATAGGTTGTCTTGGCAAAACACTTGGAATGAGAATCATTGTACAAGAAGCTAGAATTTTCTCATAGCTTATTTTATGGGTAGTTACTAGTTTGCTGTCCATGGTTGCTACACTGAGTGAGTTATGGCTTGTGTCACATCAAAGAGTGGTGCAGGCATCAGTGGGAGGGACTCCATCTCCTTACTCCTTGCTTAGCAAGTTATTCTCTTGAGACAGAAAATGGAATAAGACAGAAAAGACAGTGGTAGAAAAGCCCCAGGTAGGTTACTGTTCTCATCTGGTTCGTGTTAATTTTAATTTTCAGCATAGAATCAACATGTTTTGTATGCTTAACAGTCAGCAAATATATACAACAGAGGCTAGTTCTTAGGTGTGAGGCTATGATAACTTCTCTTTCTTGCTGTGTTAATCATCTAACTTATAGTTTCTCCAATTACTGACGGCCTCATTAATAGATATACACACACACATTGCTGTCATGTCACTCTCTCACCTTGTGAGACTACCTTGTCTATACATTTTGCTATAAAACTTATAATCCATTTTAATAACACAATACTTTTTTTTTTTTTTTTTGCTAGTCATGAGCAATTAGACTGAGCTCATTCTCTAGGTGGATGTGGTCAGAGCTGAGGGAAATACTGGCTACATGTATGTTGTTTAGTAGTGAATACACAACTGTAGCTAAAAAGGGACCAAGGAGGGAAGCTGACTAAGCTTGAGCACCTGTTACGCACGCACGCACGCACGCACGCACGCACGCACGCACGCACGCACGCACGCACGCACGCACGC
>OU015746.1:104385709-104395856 GCA_907169655.1 Acomys percivali | reverse complement strand
CTTTCTTTCTTTCTTTCTTTCTTTCTTTCTTTCTTTCTTTCTTTCTTTCTTTCTTTCTTTCACGGGCCAGAAGCCTCCCAGACCTGTGTCTCAGGGTCCCACTCAGTGCTTGGTGAGGTGTTGATTACCTGATCGGTTCTTAGGAAATACTTGTTTCTAAACTATGCTCGCACCTTGTCACCTTAAACATGATTCACCTGATCTAGGACAGGTGCTCCCATTTCCCTGGTGGGCTGGGCACTAGCCTCAGTGATTTGCTGTTGCGAGTCCTTGTCATCATTTCCAAGGAAGCCCAAGGAGGGCTACAATGAAGGGGTGGGACAGGCTCTTAGTCACAACTGTCAGAGTTATAGGAGGAGAGGATATTTTCCTCTCACTGTGGGAAAACAAATGTCCCATTTTTCAGGTCACTCCTTCACTGATCCTTGACTGTCCTCCTGGGAAGGTACGGACAGTCCTAATATTATGGATACGGCACATGAACACCTGGAGCCCAGATCCGTGGGGGTTGGAGGATCCCTGAGGTTTACTGGCTACTATCCCAGCTCTAGGTTCTGTGAGAGACTTAACCTCAAAGGAATAAGGTGGAGAGCCATCAAGCAGGGCACTCAGCATCCTCCTCTGGCTTCTGCACATGCATGTAATGGTTCATATACCCTCACATACATGTACACACCTCCCACACACGTGCACCATGCTCACACACATACACCCAAAACAGAGTTCATTCCCCACAAAGGATATACCCCATCCAAAGGGTCCAGAGTGGACTTTTCTAGTTTTCTATCTAAATAGCCTTGATGTTGACAGTCAACCCCAAGATATTCCCCAAATACCGATTCCTTTTGGAAAGAGTGTCTTGGGCTTGTGCTTAAGACCGTCATGTCTTCCCACCTCCCTCAGGACCCCTTTGGTTCTTGGGTAGCCTTTTGAGCTCAGTTCGCCTGCCCACCACCAACCTCCCCCAACATCCCCCGCATCTTTCACAGCTTAGCAAGTGTCACACTTCAGCAGATGCAGCCTGGCATGTCAAATGGAATGGTCTTAGTCTGGAAATCGGCCGTGTTGATAACAGGTTATTAATTCAATCAGCCGCTGTTGATAACAGGTACCTCCTGTGGAAACAAAGATAATTTGCTATTGATTGTGATCATGTCTCCTGATAGAACACTCTGGGCTTATTGTGTCTTGTAAAAGGCCCGCACACACAGTGTGAAGGAGACGGGAAAGGGGAGGTGTGAGGGAAGGGAGGATCAGTCCGAAAGGCGCACTGGAGAGAGGTGTCTGGCCCATTGTTCTGATGCCCGCTTCCTCTGGAAACGGTATAGATGCACTTTTCTAATCCACTTTGAAATGTTTGCCATTTGTAAAGCAGAAGCAAGCTCTGCCGCTTCCAGGCAGAAGGTCATTTTACACAAACTGTTCATTCGTGTGCAACAAAGCTTTTTTCTTCTGCAGGAACAAAAAGAAATAATGAAGCCTTCTTAAAAGCTGTTTTTCCTGCAAAGAGTGATCTTCTTGATAGTTGGTGAATTATCCTTACCACTTCTATTGGAATTGAAAAGTAAAAATATTTGTATCAATAAAGATTATGGAATATTATTAGAATCTCAGATAGGATTTCAACTGCGGCCACAGCACGGTAGTTGGAAACAGTGATGCCCTGCCTTCTGTTTCTACCTTTGTCAGTCTTTCCAGATTCTTCCCTTTGTTCTGGGTTAAGGCCAATTGGGTGTTTAGCCAATAATATGACCTTTGTTTGGGTTTTGACTAATGCATCTTTCGATACTCCCATGGGCTAAAGCATTGCCTTAGCTCCCACCTTTCCTTTGGATGTTCCCATTTCTCAAGAGTGTAGCTTGAATCTTGCTGCTTCTGGGACATGCCCTTGCCTTCCTGGTGGCACTCATGCCTCTTAATCTGTAAATATCTATTTTCCTTTGTGCCCCTTCTGTGAATCACCTCCCAATGTTCTCAGATTGCTAGTGGTCCCAAGCCCCACTATGGAGATAATTCTAATTATGCTAATAATGGAAGCAGCTTCAATTAACCTACTCTGTTCCAGAGAGCTAGGAAGTACCTCTCGGGACCAGAGGGGAAAAAAGTTTCATCATCAGTAGGAACAAAAAAAAAGTCAATTTGAATATCTTACTTAATATTTTTCAATCTAATGGTCTATGTGCATGTGTGTGTGTGTGTGTGTGTGTGTGTGTGTGTGTGCACACATGCATTTGGTATATATTGTGTGCGTGAGGTTTGTGTGTGGTACACGCACGTGAGTGTTTAGGTGCTGACATCAGTTTGTACACATGCAGAGGCCAGAGCAGAGCCATCAGGTGTTTTTTCTTGTAAACCATCTGCCTTATTTTCATGAGTCAGGGCCTCTCACTGAATCAGAACTCACTGCTTAGGGTAGGCTGCCCAACCAGTGAATGCATAGGGTCCACCTGTCTCTGCTTTCTAATGTTGGCGTTAACATGTATGCATAGCTGTGCCTGGATTTTTATGTGAGTGCTAGGGATTTGAACTCAGATCCTCAGGCCTGCAGAATAAGTGCTCTCACCCAAGGAGCCCCTGTAATGATTCTTAAATGAATTATGACTCTTGGCGTAAGACAGAAATGTGTCTTGCATCTCAGGATCAAGCCAATCTCATTGTGCTGGGGTCCTGGAAACAACTTCTGATGCACTAACAGCCCCTAAGGAGGGGAGCAGTACGTCATTTTAATTCTGGGATGTATTGGGTTTTGAAGCACATGACTGTGAGAAACCTGGGTCTCCATGGTCCTCATACTCTGACCCATTCCCATGTCATGGTCAAACCTCTCCATGGAATACATTGCTGGTCATGTTAGTTCTGAGTACACAGTGATTCACAAACGCTGTAAGTCTCTTTCCATCAACTCTAAAACAAAACCCACCGAGTTGAGGGAAAGAAGAAAATAAATCATGCCATTCTGGATACACTGGTGACGAATTCTGCCTGGGTGACTCCCTGCCCCACCCTCTGTACACTTAGCTTATGTTGCTATGATGGAGGAGACAGGTGAAGCCTGGTCTGGATGATAATGACAACTCATTGGCTGACTCTGCATCAGTCCTCACTGTAGTCCAAACCCAGGCTAATGATTACAGATTTGTTCTTTACAGTCAATATAGTCGAATTCCAATCTTTTTTGAGGAAGAATTCATCTCTTAAATGGCATTAAAACCCTCCTAGGAGTATTAAATGTATTACTGCAAAATGTTAAACAAAAGCTACTAAAATATATGAACTGTTTTGAAATCTTTGTTAAATGCAAGCATCACATTATAGCAGCTTTTACAGTACAGGGCTTTTAGGTTTAACAGGGGGAATAAAAATAGTTCTTTGCTCTTCCATGTATTTTGTTATATGACTATTTGGCTTTAAGGGTTTTCATCTGTAATTGTCTCTTTCCAACTCTGGGGATTTTCATGAGCACTTTTTTTTTCATTTGTACACAATTCATTCCTGCTTGTTCCATCAGCAGGAGTCTGGAGCGAGTTCCTCTGGTCCCATTCCCTTTCCCACTTGTCACAGGACATCCATGTTTTCTTTTCATCCCTTGTTAAGCCAAAATAGCCAAGGACAAAAGAAAAAATAGCACTACAACAACAAAACCCTATTTTCTTCTCATCCAATTCTTACTGTGACTTGACTTGTCTGCCCAGCCTTCTGGGCCATGATGGAAAGTTTGGTCTATATGATGTCTTTACCTCTGACCTTGATTTAAGTGTTTGGGGAGGAAACGAGAGATCGTGCTTTCTACAGTGTTGTAGAGATGCACACATGTGGTCCTTGTCACAAGAAGTGAGATGTGATGTTCAACGCAATGCTTTAAAAATGCTTTAATGTCCCCACCGCCCCTTCAGCCGCATTGCCTTCATTGCAGCTATAAATACTGTCCACGGCCCCTGGCCTCTAGCATTTCTTACTTATAAAGATGGCTCTTGTTTGTATTTGTTTCACTAAAATGGAAGAGTTATGTAGAAATATAAAAAGCAGTGCAGTGTGGCTCGCCTGAGAAATTACTACCTTTTAGCCAGTAGGTGCTTTGTCTGGGACCAGCGTGCACATTCCACTGTATTGTTACCATTTTTATAGCGCAAGGAGGCTTTAAAGAGGAGACTAGGGAAAGCTGTGGCCAACGTTTTTGTTTTCCTTTACCTCAAAGCTCAGGCTGGAGTCTTCAAAGCCTTTTAAAAATTTTCAGTATCCAAGTTTAATTAAAAACCACATTCAATTCTGTAATCCCATCTGCAGATTCAAAAGGAAAATTCACATAAGAGAAAATTAACTTATTATTATTAAAAGTACACTGCCTCTCTAACAGACATAATAGAGAAGCCGCTCTCCCCAGGCTCTGTGGCCGTTCCTTACATGAGAATATTAGCCAATTTAATAGAATTTTTCCTTGCCTGCAAATGATAATCAAACTTACTTTTTAAAGCTGATCTCATTTGACTTGGGTGATAAGGCTATTTGCTCAGGAGAAAGATGCTATAGGCTATTGCTTTCTGAGGCCGCATACCAGAGCTTGAATTCAAACAGTCTCCATTTTGTTTGGTGAATATTTATTTATTTTCATTTTATTAACAGTAAAAACTTCTTTCCCTCAGATTCAAGTTTAGGTAAATTTAAGGTACATGATAACTCATATTAAGAAGAGTCACATGTCGTTGGTTCTTCATCCAAAGCCTGTATTTTCAACATGCTGGTTCTCACAACTCTTAGGAGCAAAATGGAGCCTTTTCTTCAGGTCTGGTTCCCCTACAATCTACCAGAAAATGTAGGCTTGCCTTCATTTGCCCCAGCAGACAGATTGGGATAGGCCTGCATCTGGCTGTGGAGACAGGAGCATCCTTCCATTGCGAGCCATGTCCTGAAGCTCTTGCCAGCTTCCCATGTGGCAGCTGGGATGGGCAGCTGCTGGCTGACCCTCTTCACTTGAGTAGTATTTCCTAAACTTCTCCAGAGACATTAATGGGAAACATCTCTGACAGGTTTTTAAGGGCATGCAGCAACTTAAGTTGAAAGTAAACATAAAAACTTTGACCAGAAGAAATAGATTCTCACACCCTCTCTGCTGTCAGCACATAGGTGTGTCTGGACCCTTCTCAGCAGTAATAAAACAAGATCCAGTTGTTTCCAGTGTGTTACCTCCTGTGCTCTGTGCCTTACACTACAGTGTTTATTGCTGAAATACATTTCAAGGAATGCTACATGGGAACACTATAAGCTATGTATAACATATGTGTCATACATACACACGCATGCATACGTGAATGTAATGTTAGACATAAAATACAGTCCATGCTATGTCACATAGGACTTAGTATGGGATTACATGGGGTTCATGTGTATGATACACTTAGCCATACAGGGTCATATAGTCTTATGTAGGTCAAATATTATATGTGGGATGCTCTTCATGTATTCTTTCAACTTATACATTTCCATCTTGTTTTCTTGTCAGTCCTAAACCACTTTATTGTTTTAGTCTTATTTTGCTCTTTTCATTTTCATTATGACAGTTATTGTGAGGTTTTATTTTGTCTTTTTTTTGTCATTTAGATATTTTATTATTTTCTTTTGGGTTCTCAGTGTGCTTAGGCACCATTAAAAATCTCTTAAAGGTGTTTCAGTAAGCGAGTACCCAGAATGTGTGAGTAGTGTTGGTAATATAAGTGATCAGTTTTGCATAATGTTTATCGATAAATCTCCACATGGAACCGATCCCATGAAACATGCATAGCAATTATAATCTGATACAAAGATTAAAAGAACAAGCCCTCATAGACATAGCTTTCTTCTATTACTTCTTGTCACTCATCTGTCACAATGCATGAAGATACATGTACAGAGTGCACACTGTGCCCCTGGGGGCTGACAGACTACATTGACTGGGAAGATTCTGGGAACATCATGATCCGACTAAACTGTAGGGCAGTGTTACCCAGTCTCTTCTTATTTTTCTTCATTTTCTGTTCTCACTCCTCCCATCTTATGTCTCTGTTCTGTAAAGACTTTTATGCCTTAAAGTGAAAATGTGTACATACCCAGAAAGATGAATGAGACCTGAGAAATCTTAGAGATTTTTGTGGAGTAATACTCAAGCCTCCAGGGTGAGGTAGAACATGAAATGAACTCTGTTCTTAGCCTGTGGTACCCAGCTCCAGCAACAGCAATGGCACTTGGAGAGAGCTCTTCTGAAACACATCGCTGGGCCTCTCAGAGCTTCTATTTGGGCGGCTTCTAGGTAGGACCTGGAACTTTTCAATTCTAGCACTTTCCCAGGTGAGCAATGCTGGCACTACACTTTGAGAACTGCACCTATATGCTCATCCACCATGCATTTTAGGGGAGATATCTAGGACCCAGAGCAAGGTAGGGGCTTTCCCGGCATGCCACAGTGAAGGTAGTTTAGCTTCAGACACAGAATAAAGATGAGGTGTTCCAGCTGTGGGTCTCCCATGTTCTTCAGGGTCTGTTCTTGATTGCTCAGAGCAGAAGTCCCTGGTGATGTACTGAAGGGAGACTGGAAAATACGATTTGTGTTCCTCTTAGATTGTTCTCTATGAAGAGTCTCTCTCTTCATGGCCTATGGAGGAGAAGCCTTGGGTAGCCTCTACCATTGCCCAGTCTCTACCATTACCCTATACACTTCAGCCTCTTCATGTCCATATCCAATTAATCATGAGATGTCTATCTGTTGATTCCTGACAACTAAGAGATCAACACAAATATAAATTTTCAAATTTGGCCTATTAAGGTTAGTTTTTTTTTTTAAATCATGTCTATGTTGATTTCTTTTTTCTTGGTCAAGTTGATACAAGCTGACGTTTTCTGGAAAGAGTGAGCCTTAATTGAGGCATTGCCTGTATCAGATTGCATATGGGCAAGTTTATGGAGCATTTTTCTTTGATAAGTGATTGATGTGGGAGGGCCCTGCTCAGTGTGAGCAGAGCTACCTTTGAGCAGGCAGTCCAGGGTAGTATAAGAAAGCAGGCTGAGCAAGCCATACTAAGCAAGTTGTGAACCCTGTGGCTTCTGTTCAAGTGTCTGCTTCTAGGTCCCTATGAGTCTGCCCTGATCTCTCTTCATGGTAGATTGTAAGATGAACTAAACCTTCCTTTCCATGTTGCTTTTGGTCATGGTGTTTATCATAGTGATAAAGAGCAAGCTATGACAAAGTCAGAACAAGTAAGCAGAGGCAGCAAAAGTAACCATGGAAAAAATAGAAATGATTGGAATTTATGACATATTAGTGAAATATTATTTCAATGAATAAGAGTTTTCTGTAATGTTCTTTAACCAATATTTTCATAGAAAATATATTACTGTTTGCATCCTCAGGTTAAGGGAAAATGGTTTTGATAGCTACCTAATTTTCTTTATGCCATAAAATTGTTTTTATAAGAATGTGAAGGTGAGGCAGATACAGTGGCACAGGTCTACAATCCCAGCACTTAGAATGTAGAGGCCAGATGACTGTGGGTTCTAGGCTAGCCAAGGCTACAAAGTGAAACCTTACCTCTTAAAGGCAAGGGAAGTAGACGTGTGTCTCTGGGATTGTGCCTGCCCACTATGTGTACAGCCCTGAGCTCTATCCACCTACCTCAAAAGGAAGTGATGATGAATTTGTTGAGTCTAGTTTGTCAAAAGGGTAAAAGTTGTGGTTTTGTGGGGTTTGAGCATTAATTTTATCTTAGTGATTATCTTCTTGAGATATACACTATCAAAATAGCATTGGCATATAATAAAACACAAATTACTATCTCCTGATAATGATGTATTGGAACTGAAGCAGAGAGAATTGGCAATCAATGATTAATGAAATCAAAATAAGAAGTCTTTCCCAAACCAGTAAGAAAGACCCCAAATCTGCGAGAATTGGGTCCAGAACAACTCAATCTTGATTAAGGACCTTCGATACCTAAGTTATGCCCTTTTCTGGATGAGTTTTGGAACCTCATTGAGAATCAAGTGCCAGGGTCTGAACGCATGCATGCATTCATGAATGAACACTATAATAAACCCTTATGTTAGGAGACATAATTGGGTGATGAAGGGCGAAACTGAAATTTGACTGGGATGTCTTTCCATTTCAGGGAAGCAGATACATATACCAATGCAGTGACCTATGCTTTTCAGATGGGGAATTACTCTTATCTCTTCATACCATGTAGTGGAGTCCGGGTCACAGTCCAGATTCTGACTTTTGCCTTCTGTTTTCCAGCGTCTGGTGGAGGCTGCAGAGGAGGCGCATCTGAAGCATGAATTTGATGCTGACTTGCAGGTAACAGTCTATATATAGTTTGAGCCAAATGGTTGGTGTGTTTTGGTGACTGAGGAGAAAAGCTTTGAGAGGATGCTACTGACTTGGCATTCATGTGTCTTTCTCTTGTCCGGCGAGGGTAGCAATCCTCAGTCTGGTTCCACCAATGGCAGTTACAGTAGATGATGTCACAGACTCACATGTCTACCAGATTTCAGTGAATTTTCCTGATAAGGGGGAAGAATTATATCAATTAGTTGACGGTAATTGTTAGGATTCTCCACGGTAAAATGATAAAATGGTAGATATCCAAAATCCTGTTTCCCAGGCTACATTTCGAAACGTAAGTACTGGAAGCAAGGTTGTGATGGATTTAACCTTGAACTAGTTATTAAAAACAAGAATCTTATGCTTAAACATTACGTCCTTGGGAATATCTATTTAAGAAATTTGTTGTAGTAGATATAATCATGGTAGACTAGTTGAAGAGAATATTACCAAATATAGCAAAAGAGAGGCGGGCAAAAAGACCTTTCTAGCTTCTTCCTGAAGGCACTTATCTGAACAGTCTGTGATTTTGGGTTTTTTTGTGCCTTCTCTTCACTGCAAACAAAACAGAAGGAGCAAGTCCCAATTTTTAGGTCTGCTCTTTGTCAAAACAAAATTTCTTTTGGCACTGTGTGTTCACAATCAGGATGTAGTGTTTATTTTGCAGTGTTTTCATTTACGTGAGGAAAATAAGGAGAAACACCAATCTTAAAGTGACCAAAAATGGTGTTTGTAAAGCAGCCTTGATCTGTCTCTTTCTCGTGGCTACACTAAAATGAGGGCAATGGATAAAAGGTCAACAGAAAGAATATTTATAAATGCGCAGTCAAGGTTAATAGAAATCCACAATGTACTTCAGGCCTGAGGAAGTTACAGGAAGAAGGGAGTTCCAGAGCCCAGGGGAGTGACTATAGGGAAAGGGTATTTGGTGGAGAAGTCACAGTTCTTCATGGTGAGCAGGCAAAGGAGATGATAAGGGCAAACACACCCCTCCAGGTTTATCCTGCTCTCTTCTTGTCCCGTCTTTGAAGACTGTAGCTGGTGGTGTAGCTGGTAAGAGTTCAGTCTCCTGAGTCATTGAGAATATTAAAGATGGCCGGGAGGAGCCAGCAGAAGTTATCAGGGACATAAACTGGGTGTCACCGCTAGAGGTAGCATAAACATTAAAGCAGGCAGAAGTGTAGACAGGTGTGGGAGGGGCAGTATGGAGAAGTGGTAGGGACAGTCACGAACAACGGGAAAACAATGGGATGTTGGCACAGGGTCCTGAGCAAAATTGCAAGAGAAAGGGCAGAGTCTAGCAAAAGGAAATTTGAGTATAGCAACAAGAGCCTTGCCTTCCTATAGCCATCCCTACATGGTGACTTTATGAAGAGTGGGAGGCCATTGACTAGCCATGCCTGTCTTCAGCCAGCCATTACTTCAGAGGACTGGATGGCCTAGAGTAGGGTGGGGTTTAATGAAAGGGCCAGGAAGCACGTTCCTGGGTGTAAAGATGGCCAGAACCTGTGGAGTGTGTAGTCAGGGGGCGCTTCTGTCTGCCTTTTGGAATCCTGGGTGCCTTCCTGAGAGTTTTGGTTGGAAGTGACAGCCCCTCAAACCAACTTAAATCCATGTATAGCAATTAAAGTAAGTATCCAGGGCCACTGTGCTGGCTTGGTGAGTAAAGGCGATGCCACCATGATGACTTGAGCTCCATCTCTGGATACCACGTGGTAGAAGGTGAGAATCAACTCCTTCAGGTTGTTCTCTGACCTACACACACACACACACACACACACACACACACACACACACACA
>OU015746.1:104363678-104375553 GCA_907169655.1 Acomys percivali | reverse complement strand
AGAGTGGTGGTCAGCATCCCAGAGTGGTGGTCAGCATCCTAGAGTGGTGGTCAGCATCCTAGAGGGATAGTCAGTATCCTAGAGTGGTGGTCAGCATCCTAGAATGGTGGTCAGTATCCTAGAGTGGTGGTCAGCATCCTAGAGTCATGGTCAGCATCCCAGAGTGGTGGTCAGCATCCCAGAGTGATTGTCATGGCTATTGTGATGATGATTTTGACCAGTATCCTTGAAATGCAAAGATGTGGATTAAATTTTAATGATATATTTTTTCTTTTTGTTCTATGTGGACTCTCCTGTCTGTTAGGCAGGGTCCACATTCATTTTTGGCATCATCACCAGAACTTAGGCATACAGCTGGTGTTCAATAACTATTTGAAGAAGAGATGAATGATTGAAGAAAAAGGAGTAAAGGGTTATTTTGAGTTAGACACTTGCTAGGAAAAATTAAAGACGATATTCACCAATGGTAAAGAATGATAATACTGGAACAGAACTGATTGTGACTTTCATAGCTTAGAACCTGAGCCTCATTTAAACCTTGGGTCTCAGATTGGGTCTTTATTCACAGAAGATCTGTGGGCCCTCTTGAGTATATGGGAGGACACTGAGGGAGAAAGACCTGGAGGAATTTGCCCTCATAGTAATCATCTTCAATGGATCAGAAGGCTAGCAAGCTGTTTGGGTTTGTTTGCTTGTTTTGAACAAGATATCCTTCCTTCCTTCCTTCCTTCCTTCCTTCCTTCCTTGCTTCCTTCCTTCCTTCCTTCTTTCCTCTCTCCCTCCCTTTCTCCTTCCCTAGCTTTGGATCCTGTCATCTCTGTCTCCCAAGTGCTGGGATTGCAGGCATGCCTCACCAAGCATATACCGTTTTGGGGACTGAACATAGAGCTCTATGCATACTAAGTGAGAACTTTGCCAACTGAGACCATAATGCCAGTTACTATGAACACTTTACTGCTAAAGGGTTTTTTTTTCCCCTAATATACATCTACATGTACATCTGTGTACCATGTGCATGCAACACCTGTGGAGGTCAGAAGAGGGTGTTAGATCCCCGGAACTGTAGCTGCTGACACTTGTTAGCTCCTATGTGGGTGTTTGGAACAGAACCTGGGTCTTCCAGAAGAGTAGCTAGCTAGTGCTGTTAACTACAAAGCTATCTCTCCAGCCCCCAAAGATCCTTACTATATATCTGGAAAAGAACATATCATCAAGAGAACTCACCTAAGACACATTTTATATTCTGTTTCTAGTCTTATTAATGCCTTTAAGAGAAAAAATTCTTGTAACCTCCTAGAATATTTTATCTTCATTATTAAATACCAGTCATTGATTATGTTCTACGCTTGCAAATTTCTCAGGGACTTTTTGAATTACGAGTGACATTTAGCTTTAGGGCAGGTGGCCTGGGAACATGCTCTGTTGCTGAGGTTTTCAGGAGTGCCCCCATGTTCTTAGAATCATCTTAGCAGGCACAGATGCCTGGGGCCTGGGGCTTTAGTTTTCCTGTCTTCAAAGGCAGCATTAACTGTCAGCTTAAAACCAGAAACAGTCTCCTTGATTTGGATTCATCCTATGGGATTTTATAGGTCTTACAGTGCCTGACCCCCACTGGATTTTGACCTTGAATCTCAGGCACACCTCTGGTAGAGCCACGCCCACCTTCCAGAGAGGACCTAGCTTCTTATTGGGGTATCTCTAGTTCAGATTGCTGGGTGAGTGGCATCTGTGGGGCTGGGAGATCTAATAATACTCATGCTGTATGGGGCAGCTGGTACTTCTATGGCTACTACATTATGAATGACGAAACTATCACCTAGAGAAACTAAGTAAGTTCCCTATACCACTCAGGAGGAAATAGAAGACTCCAATCAGGAATTTATGGATGTCTTTCTCCCCCCCCCCTTTTTTTTAATCCCAGGAAAGGTATTTGACTTGGACCTTCCAGGAATCAGCCTTTGTTTATGAATACCCACTTCCCAGGTCAGCCTTTTGTGTGATGGAATTGGATAATCGGAAAGGATAATAAGGAACTTAGAAAACAAAAGTAGAGGTGTTTAAAGTAGAGGTCATGTTTGAGTGAATTAAGCACATGCACATGAATGTGTGTGTGTGCAAGTGTGTGTGCGTGCACGCGTGCGTGTGTGTGTGTGTGTGTGTGTGTGTGTGTGCATGCACATGCACACATGTGCAAGAGTGTGTGTTGGGAGCAGAGCTCTATCTTCTTGCTCTGTTTGGCTTTGGTAATGTTCCCTCTAGTGCTTGATGCTTTGCTCCCTGGTCTCTGATGAGTCATTGCAGTACACAGCGTACTCTTTCCTAAAGGTTCTGCTGTCAGTCAGTTTAAGCAAGTGACACTCCAGTGAAGATAATGGCATAGTAACTGGGTCATAGGTTAAGGACAACATAAAGGTGATTGATGGCCTATTTGTATCAGAGGCATTACATTCTTACTATGGAGGGGCATTTCTCTGCAAGTGAGTGTCGTCATGTTTGCGATGTTTTCTTGGCTTTAACTACAAGGAAAAAAACTCTAAAATATTTCCCAAGACTGCAGAAGGGAACAAACAACAAAACAGGGAATCCCACACCCTGTTCTCCTTTGTTTCTGTCATCTGCCCTTTGTCTGCTAGTTCATTTGACTATAAGCGGGAGAGGCGGGGCGGGTGGCATTATCTGACCGGGGCGGGGGTGGGAGTCTGGGAGTGTTCTCTGATGGGTTTCATGGCAATAATGCATCTACTCGCTAGATGACAGAAACCAGATTGGAAACTGGAGACGTCCACTTGGATGACATAACAAAGGCTCAGGGCGCAGAGAGGTGGTTTTTTGTGGACTGGGTTAATTTTCCTTCCTGGGAAAAGTAACCCTTTCCTTCTGTGCTGTTATCTCCTGGAGGGCTGGGAACCAGAGCACGTAGGTGATAAGGATTTGATGAATACACGTGAGAGATGTAAGCCGCTGAACAGCATAGTGCCCTCGGCCACTTCCAAGTTCAAGATGGTGCGGTATTTAAGAGAGTAAATACCAGACCATTGTGGATGAAAAGATGCACAAGAAGCCCTGGGAGGAGAGCTCTGTCCTCACCTGGATTTCCCACTACAGGCGGGAACAAAACATTTGTCCTGCTGAGGGTCTTGGGAGGGTGGGGGGGAGTCACCCCTCAGTTTGTCCATTCTCTTTGTTTCATAATTCACTTATAGCTTCAAAAGATTGGGCCTGCCCTGTGCTCATTATTTCACATGGCAGAGAAGACATGCTTTTAATTTATTCTTTGCCTCTAATTGTATGTGTGCATGTCAGGGTTCACTGGCTAGAGAGAGAGAGCCAGCCCTGCTTTTGTAAGGCAGTTAATTGAACCTGGTAACGATTATTGTCAGCAATCCCCCCAGGGCTGCTAGTCCTCATACATCATCCCTCATGGTGGTTTCAAGACCTATTATGCTGGGACAATGTCAGCTTTCCAAAGGGAAGAGGCTGGAGTACACTGTGGCTCCTCCTGCCCTGCAGAGCCCAGATGCAGAGATGCCACTAACTGTTCCTGGGTGTGCCTAGGTCCTTGACACCAGAGACTTCTGGAAAGAACGCCTACATTTTTGAAATATTGAATTCATTTGGCATAGCAGGCATCAAAGTCCTAGAACTGATGGCACACAAGGACTTTGCCATCCATATTGTCACAATTGCATTGGAGGCCTATTAAAGGAAAGCTGCTTCCATCTGGTCCTGAAGAAAGGAATTTGCCTCTGGGTGGAGACCTGCCACTGTCTCCTCCCTTTAGTTTTAACCCATTCAAGCTGGTCAACCACTGGATAAAGGGACCAATTGCTATAAAGGCCAATTTACCTTTAGCCATGCTAAAGAGATGAGAGGAATAATTATTCCTTAAATGAAAGAATATACTTTTCTTTCCTCAAATGCCTGCTTTCTGTGTAGCCCCTAAGGAAACAACTCAGAAAGATAGAACTTGTTCCTTTTCATCTCTTCTGTCTTGTTCAGATGCTGGCCAGTGCCTAAGTCAGGGTTCTCTGCTCCTCTAGACTTCTTAACTCTTTCTCTAAAGCCCTCCTCCCTTCCTTGTGGCTGCTCATCCGTCTGCCACTTGCCATGTGGCTACTTACATATAGTCCCAGTGTCCTTCTTTCTCTCCTTCATCTCTTGCCAGCTGCTGAGACTATATAGCTTGACTGTCCTGGGGTTTTAAACTCTAATAAAACCGCCCCCCCAGAGATTCCTACTGAGTTCATTCTAAATGCTTTTCTTAAGGGGGCTAAGAAGTCCACGAGGGCCCCCAATATTATTAAACAATATTATTAAACAATATTATTAAACAATATTATTAAACATAAGCAAATATAAAGTTTAAAGTATTAGCCTACTGCAGTATAGCAGCAGCAAGTGGTCAAAGGATGCAATCAGTTGATGAAACTGGACTTGTCTGAACAAAGGAAAGCTTTGCCTCCCCTAATCATCAGAAAAAGTTCCACGAAAGCAGCCCAGTGCCATGTTTATCAGTCAGTTGGGGAAACAACAATAAAGGTGACAGTGATGATTGTCATGATGACTGATGCTATTGGCTGCTAGGAAGGGCCCAGGGAGGTAGGAGTCCTGTTGGAGCATCATGCAACCTGCTTACACAAACACCGCGCGTGTACAACAGGGTACGGTGTTGTTAGATTTAACAAAAGTCAAACACTATAGGTCTGCCCATGTGGGAATACCCACGGAGAACTAGCTCACCCATGGAGGGTGATGCTAGGCAGTACCCCAAGAGCAGAAGCGATCCACAGATGACAACCAGGACAGTGCTCTGAGCAGGTTACTGTCTGTCAAAAGCAGGCTTTGGAATAATCTTTACGGTTTGATATAATGCAAGTTAAGGAGGAAAATGATTCTCTATGCTTCCTCTGAATAGTTTAATAGCTGTCTATTATTATGAAGGAAAAGAATGTTGGTAACATCTGGAGATGGCCTGGGGTTAGCAGTGGGGTCCAAGGGGATAGGCGCCTCATCTGGGATGCTTAGAGTTCTGGATGGAAATTACTTTGGGTAATCAAATTGAATTTTATAGATATATATTTAAAAAAAAAACCTTTTCAAGAGCAAAAGGAAAACATGCATTAGGGCAATTATTCAGTAGTGTCTGCATATTGCAGTAGCCTAGGACGGAAGCCAGAGATCAGAGCAGATGACAGCTGGGCCTGCAACTGCTCCTTTTCCTTCCCCTTCTCCAGCCTCAGGGTTCTGGGGAAGATCAAGTGAGACCCTGTGCATCCTCAGCCCAAGCACCATGCTGGAAAGAAGCTGACACTGGCCATGTGCTGCATTGGCATGCACATGGGGACCACAGGTGTGCTCGGGATCACAAGCTGCTGACATCAGAGACATAGCTCTCATCTCCCTACTATCAGAGGTGCCTTCTGACATTTGTGGACTCTCCATAGCCACTGCCTTTTCAAAAGGGCCCCTACAGTGGAATCCCTTATCCTGCATAGAGCCAGGGGTCCCACCATGCCTCCACTACGGCTTTTCTCTGATGGTGCACATAAGCACACGGCCCATCTCTTGTGTCAGTGATCTGTTGTACAGGTTGTACAGGCCCTGTACTTAGAAGGGTCCCATGTTTTGGTATAATATTTTTCTTTGCCATCTTAAAACTCTTTATAATATTAAAAAAAAAGGGATGTTCTATGTTCATGAACCCTAAAGTTTATGAAATTAACTTAGGTTAATCAAAACCCCTGACACTGCCTTTGGCCTCGCCATGAGGAGAGTCTAGGATCACCCCTCAGTCGTGACAGGAGGAAAAGATTTGGCTCAGGGTTCTAGGATAAGCAGAGAGCTTTGGTGTTGAAATGACAAAAGACACTTTGCCAACCTGACTGGATTTCTAGTGATTTAAAGGGACTAAAAAGTCCATGCTTTGCCCTGGGAGCAACAATTGCTTTCTCCAGTGTGCCTTGAAGTCCCACAGAACTTACCTATCTGGGATCACCTGCCTGAGGAAGGCTTTATGATGGAGCTGTAGGTAACTCTGTTAGGCTTTTCATCAGGACCTGTGCTATAAGGGAGCTAGAACCTGGAGGTGGGGCACTGGTACCTTGAAGATGAGCTAGTAGCTTCTAGTCTACTGTGGTCCACAGTGTTCACATTTCTCCACACTGCCTCTCCTTGCTGTTTCCTCCTACTGGAATCCCAGAACTCCATATTACTACATCTCCACATTCCAACACCTCAGTGTTCCTGCATCCCTGCATCCTTCATATGATAGTATCCTTGCATCCCTGGATCTGTACTTCTGCATAACCAAGTCTTTACTTCCCAGAGCTTGCCTGGGGCTCAGTGGTGGGGGGTGGGGGTGGTGTCAGTTTAGGAAGAAGGGAGAGGAAGCACATACAGCTGTTTCTTCTCCTTGAAGGTACCTCTGCAAAGAGCCAGGAAAGTCAGAAGGATCGCATTCCAAAGCTCAGATTGCCTTTCTCTAGCTCAGATGAGCTACTTTAATTCCTCTCACTGCAGTTTAAGGATTAGATACAGAAGAATCTTAAAACACTAGCTCAGCAGCTGGGGGTGGTGGCGCAAGCCTTTAATCCCAGCACTAGCCAGGCAGAGGCAGGTAGATCTTTGTGAGTTCAAGAACAACTTGGTTTACAAAGGGAGTCCAGGACAGCCAGGACTATGCAGAGAAACTGTGTCTCGAAAAAACAAAAAGAAAAAAGGGGGAGGGGGAGACCTAATAGCTCATTGTTGTTTAAGCACCTTTCCAACTCCATTCTGGAGTTTTCCACAGGATTCCTATTATCTCTTCATCCAGCTTGACCTGATCTGAATAGGTCTGAGGGCTGTAGGAAGAGACTGCTTTGTCTTGCCCTTTGCGGGAATCCCAGCACAACCTCATTTATAGTTTAAATCACCTCTGAGCACCAGGCCATGAGAGGAACCCATCTCTGTCCTTAAGCAACCCTGGCCACTTAGTTAACAAGCACCAAGAAGCCCCTCGGGAAGATCTGCACCCCAGCTCCAGCGTGTGATCCTGCAACCTTTGCACAGACCCACATGGCTCCTGAACAGACAGGTCCCTCCAACCCTGCAACACCTGCCTTACAGGTGCACTACAAGTTGGTAGGTTTAGATGCACACAGAGTTATGTCTCTGAGTCGTGTGTGTGTGTGTGTGTGTGTGTGTGTGTGTGTGTGTGTGTGTGTTCCCTAACTTTGCAGGCAACTGTAGATCACTGGCTTATGCAGAAGAGAAGCCTCTCTGCCAGCTAGGCTTGCTACCTGGGGAAACCTAGTGGATCATGTTTTATTAATATATACCATTACAGGATGCTTGCAAAGATATTGTTTCATGTTTAACACAACTATTTCTCTCAGAACAGCCTATCATAGCAAGAGTTTTTCATAGCATCATGTCATTTGGGTGTCCCAGCTTCTAATGTTCAGACAAACTGCTTCCCAACTCTATCACAGTGGTAGTTTTACATGTCTTTCAGTGGGTTGGAATACTCAGGGGTCAGCGACACAATGCTTTTGTTTCTCATACTAAATGCAATGCCATTTTCTCCCTTAAATATTCTGAATATTGAAAATAATTTCTTCAGTAACATTAATTATAAGGCACTTCCCCCACTGAGCCATCCTTGCCTGGTGATATTAGTGATAGTATTTCTGTTTTGCTGACTGACTCTGTCATTCACCCATCATAAAAACCAGCCTCAGTTAGCATGCAGGAGCTAAGTCAGTTGAGGAGGGAATATGTGTGCACCACGAACAGAGAAGGGAGGCTGTGTCTTTCCTGGAGGAACAAGTGAATTTGTCAACCGTCAAATCTGATTCTTAATATATCTCTTTGCGTAAAATGCCTTCCTTGATTCTTTTTCCCTTTCCATTTTACAAAATAATTTGCAACCACAGTTAGCGGTGATGTCTGCAAATTTTGTCCTTTGATTTCTTTCTGTTCTGTTAAACCAGAAAAAAAACCATTCAAGATCACAAGACATCCTGCTTCCCTTCCTGTGCTAGCATCCTCTTGTTCTTGTTTACTTTTGCCTAGTGTTTTGTTTCCCAGCTTTTGTTTTTTTCTTTTTGCTTCTTCTTTCCTTGCCCTGGCTCTTCTCACCTCACCTTCCTTTCCTTTTCATTCAGTGTCTTCTTTTCTATGTGTTTCCAGAATGCAGAGAGAATGTCCTCCCGAGGGCCTGCTGCCCTGGTCACGGATGGAGAGGGAGTACTTCCTGCTTTGTCAGCTGGCATGCAGGGTGCTAGGAAGTCCTGTGGCTTAGTACATAACCCGCTGCCTAAGAAATTTGTTCAGAAGTGAGAAAGCAGTTTTTAAAGTAGACAACATTTTGGATATACCTTGCCTTGAAGCCCCCATGCAGCCATCCATTAGGTTAAGAGGGGCAATGGGGTTCCAAGATCACTTTAGGATACTACTAAACAAGCATGGTGCAGGCCTATGCTCCTAGCACTCGGGGAGGCAGAGGCAGGCAGATCGCTGTGAGTTCGAGGCTAGCCTGGTGTACAAAGTGAGTCCAGGAGAGCCAAGGCTATACAGAGAGACCCTGTCTCGAAAAACAAAGGAAAAAAAAAAAAAAGGTAAAAGTGGCTGGAGAGATGGCTCAGCAGTGGAAAGTTCAGTCTGCTCCTGCATAGGATTTGGGTTTGAGTCCCAGCACCCACATGGCTCATGACCATTTATAATCCCAGTTCCAGGGGATCTGACAGGCACATGTGTGGTTCGCATACATACAAAGAAGCAAAGCAGTCATACACGTAAGGACAAATGAATAGCAACAACAAAAATTAAGTGGAATTATTGTTTTAAGTAAAAGAGAACCTATTTTTGGTGGCTTTTGGTCATAGCCAGTTAGTTTCCTTAGTCATAGAGGACAGTCATCAGATAAAATATAGAGCAAACCATTACATGGGAAATGTAACAAGTTTTAAAAGTCACTTATTTTGTACATATTGTGTGTCTATATATGAGGATATATGTATATATACATATATATATATATATACATAAATCCCCATATATACATGCCTTTGCACACATGTGGAAGAGTTGGTTTTCTCCTTCCACTGTGTGGGTCTTGGGACTCAGCTCAGGCCATCAAGCTTGGTGGCAAGCTCCCTATCCTCTGAGCCATTTCACCAGCCTTGAGATTTAAATTTAAGATGCATCCCATGCCTTTGTTTACTGCATCTGAATCAGGCAAACCCCATTTGTCAGGCACTGGGAATGCATTGTCTTGCACCAGGAAGCTCAGCCTCCAGACAAGACTAGAGGTTGCTGACCTTGGTGGTGGTGCTGGTGGTGGAGCGGTTATCCAATACGGTTCAGTAGATCAAGGGGCCTTTGTAGGAGGCGTGTCTCAAGCTCTCAACAGTAGAAGAATAACAGCTTAGCAGTATCGCCATGATCAGACAGCTAAGACTTGTGGGAGAGCTGATGCTCGCCTGCCTACAAAGTCCTTGTTCATCCTCCCATGCTCTCTGGCCTCCTGTGTGGCACTGTGGTCCTCGGCACAGCTTCTGCAGGCCTGCAGAGCCCCTGCAGCCAAGCGGGGAGACCTCTGCCTCACTTCCAGACTGCTGGTCCGTCAGGACGGCAGGAGGCAGCCCAGCTGGCTGTTTTTACTGTATCCAACCCAAAACATGTCATGCAGAAAAAAAAAAAAAAGTCAAGTCGTTTTGAAAAATGTCTGAGGTATAATGTGCTTGACAGGAGTGAAATAGCATTGGCCGTAGTCACGTAATTACTACCTCAGCGTTTGTTTACCGTGTAGCCCTTTCTTCTTGCACTGGAATTAAATCAATCCAAGCAACAATGCGGCTTTATACAATCCAGGTCTCAGCGCAGACAACACTTCTGCTTTCCTAGGTCTGTCCTGAGGGCGATCTTTGCCAGGTTGACTAAGCAACTTAACGGCTTCTTTCATATCTGTATCTTCAGACTAAACTCGAGCAGACTTATTAAATTAAACTAAATGGAGGTCACCCAGTTTTCTTCTGCAAGCAATAAATGTTAAGATAGGGTGAGACACGGAGGTCTGAGATCTAATTTGAATTTAAGCAGCAGCCTGACACCATACCCCGGAGTTCCACTAGATGGCGCTGATGATTCACACCACTGCAATCGTGTTTTTTCCCCCCTCCTCTTTTTTTTTTTTTTTTTTTTTTTTAAAGTGCTTAAAAAGGTTAGGCTATTTCCACATACTGCTTCCTTTTACCTTTTAATTTTTGATATCTTCTTGTGTTATTCAAATGGACATTATTTCTCCTATCCAAGATCCTTATACCTTTGTAAATTTGTAAACATAAATAAGTCATTAAAATAAAGAGAATAACAAAGTTGGTCTTATTTAAACCATCTGTCTCTTTGTTGCTTCGTTCCCTGAGTTTTTTTTTTCAGGGTGAAACTCCTCAGGCTTTGTTTCCTTGATGTATTTGGTCAGTCTGTCTTCACAAAACTCTTGTAGCTACTTTAGATTTCCTGCATCTAGCGCAGTTGATTTTCCTTCCCAGATTTATGCCCCATTTGCTTGGGAAAGGAAAAAAAGTCTAATCTTAGCTTTTCAGGATTTGCCCTCAACAGTGGGGGTCAGATGCCTGTTAGGGTTCCAGCCATCTTGACTTAGACTGACTAGCTGGATGCTCCGGTGGAGGGAGGGAGGTTCCATGTGGGTTTGTGGGGCTGGTCTTCTTTCATATACAGAATAAATTCTGGGCCAGACAACGACAACAAAAGCACAAAGACTGGCAGCTGTTACAGATTTCCACCCCTAATGAGCTACATTTTTTCCCCTAGAGCATGGCTAATATGGGATGGGACCCTCAGATTTTAAAAGGAATGTTAAAAGGGAGTAAAGTTAGCTTTAATCAAGTTAAAAAAAAAATCCTAAAACTAATTTTCAGCCAAGCTCGAGACCCATGGAAAGTTCTCTTGTAAATATTACAATGGCAAGCAGTTCCCTTTATTTTATTCTATTTTTTTTAATAGTCTTGGTTCTCAAAATGCATACTACCCTATTGGCTGGGAGTTCCAGAACCCTGTGGAGGCAAGCCTCTGTGCTGGACCAGGTGTTTGCTCTCCATCTTGTCATTAGGGGAGAGCCCAGCATGGGAGTGCATCTGTGAGAGATGATGGTCTGGGCTTCTCTGCTGCAATGAGATTGTTTCCTGGGGCAGCTAGCCCCATCAGTGCTGTGTCACCAATTGGATAGCAAATGACAGTGTGCCAAGCCCCCCCCCCTTATTTCCTGTGGCACCCTGCACTATGAACACCTCTAAGATGGGCACTAGTCACCTTATGCAATGCACCTGGATGTTTCTGTAGCACTCCTTTGTGATAATTGCTAAGGAGTCATTGTGGATTTCACTATATTGCAGAAAAGTCAACAACCATGGCCTAAAAATGGCACAATCATGAGCTTAGATTCTGCAGTGGTTGGAAAGATAAGGCTCAAGACCCTTGGTTATATCCTGTCTTTCTGTTTAGAATACCAGGGACTGAATGGCCTCTAAGGGTCTACTTGACAGTTCTGAAGGTAGAGACTGAAAAAGAAAAGAAGAAAAAAAAGAAAAAAAAAAAAGAGTTACAGTGAAGTAGAAAAACACAAAACACTTACTGATTTTCTCCACAGTATGAGTTAATCATATTTAATACTAAATGTATAATGGCTGCACAGTGACTTCCTGTGCCAATTGTGGAGAAATGTGGAAAGGTTTTCAAGCCCAGAGCAAATTTCACCAGGAACATAACTATGCAAATTTGTGACCATTTACGAGGTATCTCTGCTGATACAGAGCTTACCCAGAAATTGTGTGTGTGTGTGTGTGTGTGTGTGTGTGTGTGTGTGTGTGTGTGT
>OU015746.1:104335314-104360479 GCA_907169655.1 Acomys percivali | reverse complement strand
CAGCAGCAGCAGCAGCAGCAGCAGCAGCAGCAGCAGCAGCAGCAGCAGCAGCAAGCTAGAACAAGACTGTACCAGTTGGGATAGTCAGCATTTTCTCCTACCCTACTGCCAGGCTGAGTGCCCACATGTTCCTAGCATTGGTAGCAGGTGTAGAGCAGTGCAAGGTGAGGGGCTGGGGCCATCTTCATTGAACCTCAAACTATCCAGTAGCAACAAGGCAAACTGACATATCACATGAGGCATACTGCAGCAATGGCACTCTAGTTTTGTGTCTTGCCCCCATGCTGTATCACCCCCACTGACCGCCCCCCCTCCAGTGTCAGTGCGATGTCATTTGGGTTCAGTGACACTGGTCAGCACTGTCATGTTGGAGGAGGACATTCCCTGGGGCAGATTTTCTTTAATAGAGGCTTGTTGGGCACAGAGCTCTTTGTCTCTTCCCTCTCTTTTCAAATGGACTCTCCATCTTAAAGTGGTTTACAGAAGAGATACACTCACATGTGAGCCTGTCTGCACAAGCATGCACGCACATGGAGTTATATACTGTTCGATTGATTGACTATAACTTTCCTGAGACTTCCATAGGCAGTAAAGGAAAACGAAGAGTAAACCCTGGTCTCTGTGTGACGTTGAGGAGATTTACTCTGGCAGAGTTCTCATAACTCAGTCAGCAGGGGTAGGTTGGTGCTATAGGCCAGTTACAGCCAGAGTACGATGGCTACCTGAGTGGAAAGGCCCTTGGGTGAAGATTCTTCTAAGCCAGTGTGTGGGGTGGGGTGGGATGTGGGGGTGACTCTTCTCTTCTTCCTGTGCATAGATTCCATCTGAGTTGGTGCCAGGCATTTCTTTCAGAAAGGGAATTTAAGCTTTTCAGAGTCGGCCTTGTTTTAAATGTCATGAACACTGTGTCATCACCCCCTCTCTAAAGCAGTAAGGGGCTTTAGGCCCCATCACACTAGTGACTCAGAAACCCCAGGACCGTAGTTGGAAAGCCCCAAGCCAGGTTGTATACTATTGCTAAGTGGAACATAATGTTGGTCATGTGATATATTTGAGTGGGCCTTGTGCCTGTCATGGCTAATATTCATTATCAGTGTGACAGGATTTCAAACTGCCTAGAAGACAAGGGGGCAAGTATAGTGTGATTCCTTCAGGGAGGAATGAATGGAAAGTAAAGATATTTTCAGATTATGAGAATCTGTTGTTGTCTGATCTACCTTTGAAAAAGACTAAATGAACAGAAAGTTCGTCTCTGAACAGAAAGTAAGTAATAGCAAAAGAAAGGTTGGGGATCCATAACAGTAAGACCATTCTAGTAGGTTTAAGTAAGAATGCTCAGACAGCAGCAGATGGGGGCAGGTGCAGAGACCCACAGCCAGACAATATGCACAGAAACAGTCTAACTTGGAGGTATCCATTAGGTCACTCCCCTCATAGATTGGGGATGGGGGGGGGTCACAAAAGATGGGGAGGGAAATTTGTAGCTCAAAGAGGGTGTAAGACACCAGGAGTACACGGTCCCGCCAAATCCACTAAGCAGGGTTCATGTAGGTTCAGAGACTGAAGCAGCAAGCATGGGGCCTGTGTGGGTCTGCGCCAGGTCCCCTGCATGTATGTTATGTATGGCTGATCGCTTGCTGGTTTTGTGGGACTCTAAACAGTGGGAGTGGCGTACCTCTGACTCTTTTGTCTGCGCTTGGGACTCTTCCTCCTATTGGGTTGCCTTGTCCAGCCTTGGTATGAGGGCTTTTACTTTCTTGTTTTGTACTGTTTGGCTGTCATTTCTTATTGGCCTGCTCTTTTCTGAAAAAGAAATGGGGGGGGTGGATCTAGGGGAGAGGGGAGGTGGGAGGAGTGGAGGGATGGGAAACTGGTCAGGGTGTACTGTGTGAGAGAAGAATCTATTTTCAATGAAAGATAAATTAAACAAGAATATATACATTTATACAATGGACTATCTTGAGTCAGATCAAAGTCATACACAGCACTAGCATGGGATTGGAGGTCTGGCTTGGCAGTTAAGAGTTCTTGTAGCTCTTGCAGGGGACTGAGGTTTGGTCTCAGCTCTAGGGAGTTTGGTTCCTTCTTCCATCCTTCATGGGTGCCTTCATGCATATGTGCACACATTTGTGCACATACACACACAGAAATAAAAATAAATGCCTAAAAAAAACCACTAGCATAAGACTCAATGTGTGTAGAACCAGGGTAAAGGGACTGAAATACAAATAAGGCTTCTGTGTATCACTGGCTATGCTGGGACAACTTTGACAGTAGACTGTTACATTATGCATGTACATTTTAATATCTGTAATCATCGCTGGTGTCAACTTGTAACCCTTCACTCTGGCATTTTTCAAAGCATGGTTGGTGGTGCACCTATATTCCTGACAAAATACATAGTGTTATCTTGTGAGGTTTTTATGAAAAAAAAAAGGCATACACACCATTCTGCATATCGTAGTGTATGTTTGCTTGTTTGGAGACAGTCTCAGGACTGTAGATAACTTGTAGTTTGCTGTGGAGCCATGGCTGGTGGAGACCACAGCTGTCCTGCCTCTGCCTTCTGAGCACTTCCTTTACAGACACGTGTCACCATGAACAGCCTCTGAGATTTCTTTCATTTGACATGTTTTTTTTTCCCCAGTGGTTTCTCATAACTACCATGCTAGCTAGATACAAACGCCTCATTTTCTGTTCTTTCACTGATAGTCATTTTTCTGGATTTTAGCACTTATAAAATATGCATAATGGATATACTTGCTGGAGGCTCCGCGAGTATTTGTGTATTTGTTTCTTGATTTTTCTAATTAAAACAAACCCCCTTGGGTATTTTACCCTATATTGTTTCCTTGGCTCCTTCAGGCCCATCTGTTAAGTCAGATTCTTGCAGACCCCATTAGTGCAGGATAGTTTTTCTGAACATGCCAACTCTAAATGAGTCAGAAGACATTTTTTTCCCTCCCTCACAATAGGCTGTTATCCAAGGGATCCAGTCCCTGCCGTCTAGTCCTCCCAGGTCACATGATATTCAAGACATCGTGTCATGATTTCTAAGTATTCCCAATTACATAAAGACCCCTTTCCTGGAGGCTGCGTAGGGTGCTAAGCCATCACTCCTGGCTGGGAGAGGACAGGCAGTAAGGATACAGCCAGCTCTCAGGGGGTAGAGGGTGGGGTTGGTGAGCAGAAACAGATGTACATGTACAGAGTGTGCATGTGACGTCTGTATAGGATTGTTTTAAGGAGGAATATTAACAGTAAATGGAATTTGTCTGTTTTAAATAGTAGGGCTTGAATGACTACAAAATTTCTCTGAGAAAGAAGATGCTGTTTTTGGCTGCATGGGAAAGGCTTCAGAGAGATGCTGATACCCTGTCTCCTACAGCTAGGGTTCTTGCCTGTAGAGCAGTTGCTGCATTCTAAATACGTCTTCTCATTTTTTTTTAATTCAACTTCCTTGTGAGTTACTTAAAGTAATATATAAAATGATTTGGAAGAGGTGGTAAGTTCTAATCTGGGTCACAGTTTTGTCTAACGATGACCGACTCACCTTTTCTATATACACATAAAAGCCATGATGATTCTTACAGGTAGCCATCTGCTTGAAAGCCTCACCGCCCCCCTCCCCATCCCAGAAGACACTGCTTTGGGATGACCCCTCACTGCATTTCCAGAGCAACTGCCCCAAGAGATAGAAAAGCTCTTTGAGAAATCAAAGTATAATTAATGCACATTTCTTTGCTTAAAAGAAAGGCTGGATTGGATTATTATTAAATGCATGGAAGGTGACCTGTCTTTTGTAGCAAGGGCATTTAGATGGCTAAATTATGATAAAAGGACCATTGTGTTTGTCAGCTATTATCATTCTAAATTTGCATAAAAGTAATCATAATAGTGAGAGACATTAAGTGCATTAATTATCCATTAAAGGGGTAATTTAACAATCATTAAGTGAAGCACTAATAGGTTGGTGATCATCTTGTGAATGATGTACTTGATCGAAGCTTTATATAACAGCAAAAAGATTAATCTGCCACTTTTACTTTACTGTATTATGTATTTTGTTTTCATTTTCTAGTAGCTTCTGCTAATAATGGAATAGTGGAATGAATATGCCTACATGTTGTGCCTTCACTCTCCTATGTGTCCCAGCACTGTGGTAGGTCATCATAGTAGCAGTAGCAGGTCACCTCCAGTTTGGTTTTTGAAATGTCTTTGTTTCGTTTGAAGTTAGCAAGAGATGCTTTTTGTGTGGATGCCCAAGCTAGCCTTTATGAGGGTGCTTGAGTTTTTTCCATTACGGCCAGAGCTTGAGCTGTTGGAACCCAAGAACAGCAGAATAAACAAGCCTCCTCTGGCGGGGAGCACAGTTCCTAGCAACCTCGGCAGTCCGTCCCCATCCCTTTAGTCTCCGCTGCTTTCCTTTTAGCTTCTGTGCTGCAGGCCAGTCTTCTCTGCCTTCCCGGGAATGTGGCCCTTTCTGGAAGGCCCCAAGTATCAACCCCACGAATGGACTACTGTCATTGGCTAACCCAAGGTCAGGTTACTTCTGTGTTGCTCTGCAGGGAGGCAGGGACACAGGAGCTCAGCAGCTGATAGTTTGCCTAAACACCAATCATTTTACACCTTGGGAGACCAACTGCAAAATAGACCAGCTCTTGCCTTGCTTCTTGAATCCCATCTTCCCCTCCCCACATCACTGACACAGGGCAGTCTGAGGTACTTATCCAAGGTACTGTTTATTATTAGCATGGCATAGTAGATTCATAGACCAGGGCCCCTTTGATAACCCTGGCACCAGCCTCTTCCCTTCCCTCCCTGTTTTCTGTGACCTCACCTGCCAACCTCACTTTCAGTTTTATGAATCCCGACAACTGGCTTGTGCCCTGGCCCTTGGCTTGTCTTTGCCTTGCACCTTGTGCATCTCTTGAGTCTTTACTTGGGTCATACCCATCTATCTCCCCCTTTCTAGCCACAGTGTCTCAACTCAGCCCAGCGTGCCTTGGTTTGGCCCTCACAGGTGGAAAAGCTCACATGTACCTTGAACGGTTGATAGGAAAGCCAAATAGTTCCCCCTTTGCTGGTGGGGCTGACGCTGGTGACAGGAGATGTTTGTCTTTGGGTACCTAGATGAGTCCTCCCCGTGGAGCTCAGCCTCAGCCTCCTGCAACTCCTTGTTCTGTTGTCATTTTCACTGTTGTTGTTGTGTGTCACATGCATGTGTGCACAAGTGTGTTTGCTTGTGCCTGCTTGAAGGCCAGAGGTCAGCTAAGCGTGTCCTCTTCTATTGCCCTCCACTTTAGTTTTTTTTAGATTGCCTCTCACTGAACCAGAAGCTTTCAATTTCAGCTAGACTGTCTGTCCAGTGAGCCCCTGGGATCTGCCTCTGTCTATGTACCCTCACGCACGTCGTCAGCCCTGGGGTCACAGGCATGTGCCACCGTGCCTATCTTTTACATGTCAGACTGGGGGTGCAAGCTCAGGTCCTCATGCCTGTACAGAAAGCACTTCACTTATGGATCCACCCCATAAGTCCCCTATACTCAACCTCTCTCAGCCTCTGTTAGCTCTTCCATAAAACCCTCTGGCTTTCCTCTGCCTCTCTGCTGAACTCCAGGAAGAGGACAGACTGTGTACTTTTTAAATCCATGGTAGCAATCCAGAGATAGCTTGCTTTCTCATTATAGATAAACACAATCCACTTCAATTCATCAAATATTTCCCAAGTGCCCTTTATATGCCAGGGTCATCTGTCTGATGGAGATGACCAAGGTCATAGGAACTTCCTTTCAAGTCTCTACTTATACATGGTTACATACTAGCTTTTGAACAAAGAAAACCACAAAGATCTGTTTCCTTTGCGTGCATATACTGAAGTTACTGATGTGGACTTAAGTAATGAAGGCAGGATGCCTGGCTCTGGAGAAAACCCCAGGTGCCCACGCTCACCCCCCATCCTTGTTCCCTGCTCCTGAGTTCTATTTCTTTGTCTCTCAAGGTGCCCACTTGACCTCGTACTGACCAGTGGAGCACTAACAGAAACTCCTGGAGAAGGCTTTTCTCCATGGAACAAAGATTATACACCTGGAGATACAGTAGCTACTGTGCTACCATGACAACAAATGCTGTAGACCAAGCATGGTAAACTAAGAATATGGGAGAGTGTGGAACCTCTAGGAGGTGCCTCACTGCTGCACTTAGCCTTTGAGTGGCCCTTTAATGATGTTCACATATTATGATGTGTGTGTGTGTGTGTGTGTGTGTGTGTACGTGTGTACTAAAGTGCTGTGGGTATAGTGTGCGCATACATTTTGTGGGTATGGGTATGAACCTGTGTGCATGTCTGCATGTCCTGCTCTATCATTTTCTGCCACGCTCTCATGACACATGGTCTCCTACTGAACCGAGAACTAGGCTGGCAGCCAGCAAGCCCTAGTGATTCTCTTGTGCCCTCCACCCACCAGAACTGTGGTCATAGCCACACATGTAGCCATAATATGTTTTCTATGTGAATGCTGGGATTTGAACTCAGTTCCTCATGTTTGCCCCACAAATGCTCTTACCCATTGAGCCATTATCTGTGAAGAGAAAGGAAACCCTTGCTTGTTTAAAGCGTAGCAGAGAGTCTTTGCTGCCCCTTGCAGTTGAGTACTCTATGGAGTGTACTTCATTGATACAGCCACACAGCACCACCCTTCGTCTGTGGAGAGTCCATACACGCTGCCTGCTTCATGTCACTGGATGCAGTTCCTCTCAAAGCCAACATTTACTCATCTACTCATCTTCCATGAATCCAATCAGCCATCTCTGTGTCCACTCACTGTTATGAAGGGCAACACTGTGAGAGGGACCCTCTGAGAAATGGGTCCTGACTTCCCTATTTCCAGCCATGTCATGAACTTCTGTTAAGATAAGTGATGGCTTTGGGGCTGTGACGCCTGACCCACTACCGATAACTTCTTGGGAATCTGAGTGTAGAGCATCACGCCCAAGCCAGTCTTGCCTATATAGGTAAACTATTAATACTTACCTGCAGGAAAATATCTCAGGAGCTAGAAACTAACGATGCATTATGTGTGAGGTGCCTGGGGCCCAGGAGATGCTCAGCTGAGGTAGAGAAAGGCCAAGGGAGATGTGGGAGTTACATTTCTGGTGCTGAGATAGAGAAAAAAAGCCACTTGTAGAAGAAATGGTTTATTTTGGCTCATGGTTCCAGAGGGGATATAATCCATCATGTCAGTGAAGGAAGACATGGCAGCAGGGATTTGGGACCAGCCATTACCTTTCCTTTATACTAAGAAGCATATAGAGAGAGGATAGGAAGCAGGTTCAGGCTATAAGACCTCAAAACCTACATCCCGTGATCTACTTCCTTCAGCAAGGCTCCACTTCCTGAAGGCTAACCTGCTCAAAGAGCACCGCTAACTGGAGACCAAATGTTCCTATGCAGAGGCCTATGGGAGCCACTTCCCAATGAAGCCACTTCAGGAGAACCGGGCCACAGGGTGCACTTTAAATAAAGCTCTTTATACTCATGAGAAAGACTGAATGCAAACAAAAGGTCACAGGACAGCAAGGTCTACCAGAAACACCTTGGGACATCAGGCGAGACCAGGTTTTCAAGGTGGCTAGTTTTTTGCCTCCTTCTGTTCTTGTTCAGTTTTGCCACACAAAGCCCTGGCATCTGTGAATGGTGGGGCAGTGGGGGTGGGGCACGTGCAACTGAGAATCACAATTCACAAGGGGGAGCATCTTACTGCAGTTAATTTGCTTTGAAGCTCATGATTGACAGCCTTGAAGTTCTGTATATTATGTTCCCATTAAAGGAACAGCATCCTATCATTGCCAGTTAAATATTTTTTAAATGTGTGTGCTTATTGTATGTCAATGTGTATGGAGGCCAACAGACAACCTTGAGTAGTATGTACCATCCGTTGATTTTGGACAGGATGTCCCACTGGTAGCCTGGATTGACTATGAGCTCCAGGGATACACCTGTCTCTGCCTTCTCGGTGTATTCCCATGTCTGGCTTGGTGTAGGGGATAAAACTTACCTCCTCATGCTTTCATAGTGAGCACTTTAACCTCTAACCCCCCAGCTCTGTGGCAGTTGCTAATTGGTAGGAAGAGTAAGGGAATTAGGAGCAGGAAGAGATGCCTGCTCTCACCTGGTGTACCTGTTCTGTACCCCTCTGGAAGAGCAGAGACAGCTTCGGGGTTTGGTGCTCTGCTCCCCATCCTTAGCCATGACACCAGGGCGGCTTTGGCACCCTTTCCGCAGAGGTCGACTGCATCACGTTTGGTCTTTGTGAGCATCCCCTGCCATGCCTTGTCTTTAGTACAGGCACATATGAGTCCTGGAAAGGAGAGTGACTCTCACTATTTCTTCCTGTAGTCTTGATCATGGGTCACAGATCAAAGTGACCACATAGCCACTTGCTTCCTGGAGCTCAACTGAAAACAAGCCACCAGAGGAGCAGGATAAAGATCTGCTTTTATTTGCGCCAATTCTCTTTCCTTCTGGATCTCCCCTGTCTTGGCACCCAAGATTCCTGGGGCACGAGGTGACTCCTGGTTGATTCCAACAAACCAAGTACAGAGTGTCCGCCTGGGCACATTGGTCACAAGGTAACAAGCAGGGGAATTCTATTCTGTCACCCATTCCCATTTCTTCTGAATGCTAGCAAATGGATTCCCAGCTTGCTCTTGTCTCTAGGGATGCTGACGCCAACCTAGCCTGGCAGACCTTTCCAGGACTTTAACTGGGGCCAAATGTCAGGCATTGTTCTCTGGCATATTCCTCATTGCACCATTAAAGAATTCCTGCCAGTTAGAAACCCATGGCAACTCTAGTTCTTTCTCTCTGAAGTTTGGTCCTCTACTCTTATTGCTGATTTGGGGAGTTGGCTTGTATTTAATCTTTTAATTTTAATTTATTATAATTTATTCGTATTACATCCTGAATGTTATCCCCTTGCTTGTATCTTTCTGTTCCCACCCTCCCTCCCTCTTCTGCCTTTCCCCTCCCCTAGACCTCTGACAGAGGGGACCTCCTCTCCTACCATATGTCCACAGCCTATCAGGTCTCATCCAGGATAGCCTGCTTTCCTTTCCTCTGTGTGCCCATTAGGCCTCCCCACCAAAGGTATGTCATCAAATCGGGGGCACCAAAGTTCATGTCATGGCTCAGCCATTAAAGGCTAAGCTCACAAACAAAAATATTTAATTTTTTACAATTCTCTTTTTGTTTAAGTTTCCACAGTCAGTATCTTTGATTCCTACCAAGGCAGACCCAGTGGGCCTTTTACTAAACAGGCCAAATCCTTTCTTGCATGTTTTTGTCTCATTTTGTTTAGGGACAGTTTCTTTCTGATCTGACGAACAATCAAGGAGACCAAGTGATGCCAACCAGGAGTCCACGGTGGTGCCAGTGGCCTGCTGTGCTAGCTTTTGTAGGTTTGTTGGCTCATGACAGATCTGCCTGACTTCTGAAGCCATCAGAGCTGTTTCTGAATAAAACGGCCTTGCTTACAATTCTGCTCATTACTCAGTGCAACTACTGTGGTTTTTCGTGTTATGCACCACCACAGTCCTTTTCTACATGCTTTAGAAATGAACAGTGTCCTTCATGCGAAGAGTCCACGCCTCCACGTGTAGATTACATCCAGGCTCTCCATGAGCCATTCTCTTCCCAGCCTGTGAAGCAGAGCCATCTCTGCCATCCATGACAGAGTCCATGTCTCACCTAAAGGTCCCAGAGTGTGTAGACACTCATGTCACCCTGTGCCAGGCAGGTAGCAGATGCATCTCAACTTGGTCCCACAGATAAGTGGTTATGACTCTAAGTTATAGGTCATAGTATAATGACAGGGATGGGACTGAGACCAACATGTTCCCTCAGTACAGGTCATCATTAATCTGTCCTCCCATTCTTCATGGGCAAAGGTAGGCCCATGACTGTTAGAGCAGGTGATGTGAACTATCCTATTAAAAGTGTTAGCAGCTAATTACCATTCAAAGCACTGTGAAGGCAGACCACTATTCACTACCTAACACATCAAATAATACTCAGCAGCAGCTTGAACTCAGCCTGGTGGAGAGAAGTCTTGAGTGCTAATGTGCTCAGGAAACCATATCTGAATTCTATAATTGATGATGGTGATGATGATGATAATGATGATGATGATGATGATTGTCTTTTGAGGCAAAAATCTCATGCTTTAACCCGTGCTAGCCTGCAGCTCATAGCATAGTACCACACTGATTTCAAACTCATAGCAACCCTGCCTTCACCTATTCTTGGTTTATAGTCATACAGGCTTATGTTAAGTTGAACACACTCATAGGGAAAAAACAACTGAAAGACAATACATGGAATAAACATATGTATATACATATACATATATTTAGATATGTTACTTCTTTTACCTGTACATGTCCATATCTATTTAAAACACATATATTATATGAATTGGAAGTAACAATCCATATTGTTACTCCCCATGACTATATCTTGGAAGAAAAGAGGTGAGGGAGATGGAGGTAGTTCCAACTCTGTGTCTCCTTTCTGTAGAATGTAAGTTTTTAGTTAGAAATGTGTCTTATTTGGTAGCCAGAAAATAACAATAGGAGACGCCTGAAATGGGGTGAGGGAAGGGAGGCAGTAGTATTTGTGTGGTTCTCATCAGTTGCTCCTAAGTTCATAGGGGCATTTTCAGGGCCCCCTCACCTTGTATCCTCCAAGTTTGCGAGGAGAAAGAACTTCTTTAATATGCTTTAATTGGATCATCTGTATTCTCCAAAGCTGCCCCACATACAGGCAATGTCAGTGGCTGAGCACCATATGGATTGAGAGAGTGAAGTAGGAAGGCAGTGAAGAATCCCAAGAGTGTGGACCACCTGTGCTGCCTGCATAATTACCATCCATCCATCCATCCATCCATCCATCCTTCCTATGCTGTTGCCAGCCTGCCTTTAGCATCCACAGGTGCTCAAGCTTTGTCCATTTAGGTCAAGAATTCTCAAAGGGGAAAAGATCCACAGAAAAGGAAGATGAAAGACCTCGTTCTGTGTAGATGGGTCTTCTGGGGTCTTATAAAGGACTTGCTTAGACTAAACCCCAAGAAATAAGAAGCCAAGAATTTGGGGTATATAGTCAGGTTCATTCACATTCTGTGCTATTTTTCCCCATCTCCCCCCAAAAGCTAATGACAAATACAACAAATGCCAAGCTCACCACTCTGAGCTGAATGGTGCTAACCATTTGTCACTTTTACCTCCACGTATATGTTTACATGTTTGTATGTCTGTGCATGTGGGGTGCACATGTGTATGTACATGGTTGAGTGTGTGGAAGCTATTGTTGACATTAGATGAATTTTTTCCTCAGTTGCTTCTCTACTTTCGCTTCTGAGGTAGGGTCTCTCACTGAAATTGGAGTTTACCAGTTTGTTAAATTGGCAGGCCTGTCAACCCCAGCGGTCCTCCTATTTCTGCCTCCCTACTGTTAGGATTACAGGTATATGCCATCTGGCTTTTGGTGGGGGTATTGAGGATCTGAACTTAGGGCCTCATAGATACAGGAAATCACTTTAGTGACAAATCCATTTCCCAAGCACTTTTTGGTGGGCACCTTTGCAGTCTCTCTTTAAGGAAGGATGCCGAGTCCCCTCCAGATTATATTTGTACAGTTCTCATAACAAGGGAGGCTTTAATGTTGACATTTAAAGATGCATCAAGCCCCCTGGAGGATTCACCTAGGTGACCTGTCTGTCTTTCCCACAATACTGATCACAGAGTCTGGCATGCTCACTCTAAGTTCCTCATGGTCCCTCCACAGGACAGGGCTGCTAAGAGAGCAACTCAAACTCTCAGGCCCTCCATGGGGTGTTTTCTATATTCACAGTCCAGCAAGGTTAGCTCTGGGAAGAGGACAGGAGGAATGCTTGTGAAGCTGAGCACCGACATCCCACTTATTTCCCCAAGAGCCAAGAAGACCATCCTTATTATCAAATGCCTTCTGAGTGCCCTCCATCCCTTTTGATCTGTGTCACACAACTGCTCCGAGAGCTAATCTGTTCCAATTCAAAATAGATGAAAACCACCACCATGTGAATGACATCTGCTGGTGTTTGCTTTCCTAAAACACTATATCTTAAGGAAAGACAATCCAAGAAACTGTACAGCGATGGGTGAATGTATTAATGATGATTATTTTATCGAAGATATTAAAATTGGAAAAGTATGAAAAGAAGCATAAAAGAGAAACCTTGGTGTAACCAGTCATCTAAAGAGAATGTCAATAATTTGAAGGCTATTTTGGGTCTTGTTCAAATCAAAGAACCTCAAATGGCTATGGGAAGAAATTTCCAGAAAATGAACTATTTGCAGTGTTTTGGGTTTTTTGTCAGTCAAATGTCATATACACAAGGATGTGAGGCCAGACCACAGAATTTGGTCTCATGTGGTGTAGAGGGGCCTCTGTGGCCTGGGAGCCATACAGACTTTTTGCTTATTTAGCTTCTTGTTGGCCCTGAATGAAGGCAGGAGGACACCCATGCGTGGTTGCCACAGATGTGTAGAAAAGACAAATGAAGCCACAACTCCAAGTTACACATCCAGGGCAAATGTAGGCCAGAAAGGCCGACCTCCCTGATCTTCAGAAAATAATGCTCTGGTGGTAGTGGAAGAGCACTGTGTGAACTCATATTTCTTGTAATGACACACATTATTGTGAGTCAACCCTTGGTCCCTTCTGATGGCACTTCTTCTCATCATCCAGATGGTTAATTATCATTTTGGTCTTAGTGCCCTCACTGAATTTAACAGTAGAGAGGGCCCCGTGGATGTTAACATCAGCTTTGGTTCTAAGTGACAATATAACTCATTGCAAAGAGGCTTAGCCCCAAGGGAACTTGTGAAAAAGTTTCTTATGGAGGACGTGGTGCCAGCAGAGGATAAACATGGAGTTCAGATGAAGCCATGAGAACAATGGACCTCACTTTGCTTCTGTGCTTTTCAATGTGGACTGAAGACTAGTGACTCTCCAGGAATCTTCCAGGCCACCAGCACCATACTGGGAAAGCTGAGGCATTCAGCCTCATGGGCTGAACAGCTGGTGTTCTTAGCCTCTCTAGTTTGAAGACACCATTGTCGACCACCAAGACTACATTATGTAAGCCAGTCCAATAAGGTGCCTTATTATTAATGTTTCCATGGTATTGGTTCTATTCTTCTAAAGAATCTGACTAGCACTGATAGAGGGCTAGGGTCAGGAGGCTCTTCTGTACCTTCAGAAGCACCAGCTCCCACAGACTTTAGTCTAGACTACTTGATCTAGACCATTTGAACAATAATATCATGGCATGGATACCCTTACTCCCTCTCAAATTTCTTCCATCTTCTCCACCCACCACATCTCCAAGTAAAAATAGAAGGAGATTGCCTAAAGGACTGTGTCTGCAAATGCCACTTCTAGAGATGGACCAATGACTTCTAAGGAGAATAAAAAGTCCACCGGCCTCATGTCCTCCCTCACCAGTGGGGTGTGTGTGTGTGTGTGTGTGTGTGTGTGTGTGTGTGTGTGTGTGTACTTCTTTAATCACCCATGAACCATAGGTCATCCCTGATACCTCTGGTATATCTGTGAACTAAGCAAATTCGTCTGTTCTTATTGTCTGGTGGCTGGGGCTTGTAATAGGAATGTTGCTTGTGTATAATTTCCACATTATAGTGGTTTATTCCTCTTGCCACAAAGCTAGTTGCAGAGTGACATTTGGTAGATGAGCTATGATAGTTCATGCTGAGATGGGCCCACCCTCAGTTGCTTTATGCATCTTTACCTCTCGGTCTGACTTGAGGTGATGTAAATGGCGAGCACAGCAGCCATATGAGGATTTATTGTTAATGTATTTAGAGTGGTCAATATCATTGAGAGGAGAGATGGGATCAGTACAATCAGAAAATAATCCATTGTCAAATATGAAAGAACTGGCTAAGTGCACAGCTGATTTCCCCGTGTAGCTGGATACTGAGAGCAAGGCACATTCCCTCCATGCAAAGAAGACAAGCATTTGCTTCATGTATCCAATGAAAAATAGTTGATAATTTAGTGTTTCAGCTATTCTTTCAAATTCACTTTTCTATATATTAAGGAAAGTTATAGCCTCACTGCCAATTTCATGTCATTTTGTATCTAAATAAGTATATACACTCAAGTTCTATTTGTTCCGTCTCCCGGGTATTTTATCTATAAAAGCAATAATTGGAGCCAGCCATTGTTTGTGGAAGGAACACTTACTATAATATTTACTTGTGTAATTTATTTCTCTTCCATTATGAACTAGATTAGCCTACAAATCAGATTCATAGTTTCCAGATTGCCACTGATTGGCTCTGCAAAGCAGTGTGACATTCTACCTGTATTAATCTCCTGGGTTTTTATAGCAAAGGCTCACAAATCCAGGGACTTAACACAACAGGAATTTGTCTCATAGAATGCTAATTTGTATTTGTGGAGCACAAATCTGTCCTCAGTACTCTACCTTTCCATTAATGTTCTCCTCATATGCAAAAATATATCCAACTGCGTCTTAACATTGCCTCCAAACCATAACCCATTCCAATCTCAATCAAAACTCCCAGCCTATTGTAGCCAACCAACTCCCAAACTCCCAAACCTCAGATTTGAATTGTTAAGCAGGATCTTGGTATCACTCATAGGAAATTATCCTGCAACCAAATACCTTATCATCTGAAAATATGAAAAATGAGTTATCTCTTTGAAATAATACATTAGAGGGATGGTCAAAAGGTAGGCATTCTGATTCCAAAGTGGACAAGTGGAGGGAATGACATGGTTCTATGTGCCAAGCAAGCTGACAGCCCACTGGGGAAGATTTCAGGAGGTTTTGAGGGCAGAGAGCAATTGTGGCTTGCCAGCTGCACCCTATGAGAATTAGGTAACAATGCTTAACCTCCTGGATTGACCTTGCTGGACTCTTAATCTGTAGATCTGCCCTCATTATACCTTCATCTTGCCTGCCTCTGTCCTCTACATTTGGGGTAACTGAGTCTCTGCTGGTAAAATTGTCCCCAAAAGCTTTACTAATCTTCCAGTAATATATATCAAGGGGACCTAGACAGTTAATAAAAATGGTGTCCATAGATTTCTCTATTGTTGCCATTTCCTTGGATGACTGGATGTTTTCATGGGTCATGTGTCAGCTGTACTCTGGATGGATTTTCTCCCCATAGTGCATTTAGTTTCTTCTCTCTCTCTCTCTCTCTCTCTCTCTCTCTCTCTCTCTCTCTCTCTGTCTCTCTCTCTCTCTCTCTCTGTCTCTCTCTGTCTCTCTCTCTGTCTCTCTCTGTCTCTCCCTCTCCCTTCCTCTCTCTCCTTTCCCCCCTTCCCTTCTCCCTATATGTATGGCCTCAAATTCCCCCAAGTACTGGCTCCTTTTCTCTTCATTGACTCTAGCATCCATCCATCCATCGATCCATCCATCCATCCATCCACCCACCCACCTACCTATGCATTTTCCTTCTATCCTTTCTTCCCCTTTCTCCAGCCCCCTTCTTTAATTTTAATGAGAGTAACAAGGATAAACCAGGTTGTAACGTCTGTTCTTTGCGTTGGCATAGTCTATAATGTCTTTTTTCCTGCTTCTTTCAAACATCCTAGGATTTCCCCATGCTGTGTCTAGAAATTCTTCCTTTCTCTGCCCATCACCCGCTTCAAGGCACTGCTACATTGCCATACATTTGCTCCATTAGCGTTTCACTTCATGGTGCAAAATCGGTGTGCATTTACCAGCCTGTGGCACAAAGTACCATGACCTGGTGGCTTCAAACAACAGAACCTTGTTATTTCATGGTTCTGGAGAACATCCCAGGCTGAAATTGAGATGTCAGCAGGGCCATACTCCCTCTGACCCCTGCAGAAGAGCAGACTTCCATGCTTCTAGCCTCTGCTGGTTTCTGGCAGCTCTTGCTCTTCTTTGGCTTATAGCTACAGAACATTTACCTTCTGCCTCTCCACATGGCCTTCTTCCTCCTGTTTCTCTCTATGTCTCTGCCTCTTGTTTACTTGCAAGAACAGAAGTCCTGTTGGATTTAGGGTCTATTATGGTCCAGTGTGTCCTTGTAGTAATTTATAGCTATAAAAACCCAATATCTCAATATCTAAAATACCTAAAAATAATAAATGCTCAAAAATCGCAGGATTAGAAGAATTTCAGCATATTTTTTGAGGTGTACATATTTCAATCCATAACACCATCCCTTTCAAATTTTTTAGTTTCCATACTTATGTAGCCATTTATGGTTACAGGTGACAGGAAACATAGTTCAAACTATCCCAAGAAAAATGAGTATGTTCATGATATGGTCAAGGGCTGTTGAGACTGTAGGTCTGGCCTATAGGTGCCAGGCTCTTGTTCTCTAACTCTTATTCTTGCTCATTATTTTCACCCTCCAGGCTCTTTAGCAAGTTAACTTACATCCACATAACAGTCTGAACCAGTTCCTTTCTTACCCACATCTTGGATAGACAGCATATCTGTTGCCATAGTATTTGAACCAGGCTTACTGTGCCCTACTTCCAGCTGAGTGATGTGCTCATGCCTGGATCTAGAGGTACACATGCTTCCCAGCTCATGTGTTCAGAGGGTACAGAAATTATGCTTCCATCAGAAAGGCAAGGGGAGTGACTGCTGTGCAGGCCAGCATGCGTGAAGGGTCTTTAGGTTTACACACGGAGGGAAGGGATTGAGTCAAGGTTATCTTGTGGCCATTGGGATCTGTTAGGAATCTGGCCAGCTTTTATGTGAGTCAGCCTCAACTTCTTCATCTGTAAGACGTTATTTTATAAGGTATGTGATTGAAACGTATGAAACTGGTGTGAGCTGGGCTTCACACAGTAACATCCACCAATTTTAAGTGCAATTTGATGAGTTTTGACAGAGGCATTTGGTTCTGCAACCACCAACACGATTATTGTACAGAACATTTCCTTTACCTCCAAAAGTTCTTTCGCACCCCTTTGTGGTCAGCCTCCTCACCCCAAGCCCTCACTCTTGGCAGCCACTGACCTGTTTTTTATTTTTGTAAGTTTACACAAGTTATTTTCCCCCCAATATTACATTACAGTATTTGGTACTAAAGTTTTGGGGCTAGTGGTAAAGACCCACAACATGTTCTAAGTAAATAATAAGATTTTTTTTTATTAATATGATGGTCTTGGTAAAGCCCATGCCTTGCCGGCTATCTCAGTCCCTTGTATGTGGCCCCTCCACCTACAAAGCCACCAGTGACAGTGGGTCCCTTGACTGTCCCCTTTCCATTGTCCTAGGAAAACACTCCATCTTCAGAGATCACCTCATTGAGTCCGACCCACACGGATGGATTTTCAGGTCAACCAAGGTGTGACTTGACTTCTAGCTACAAAATATTTACATAAGGTTTGATGGAAGAATCAGGGGACAGGGAGCCTAGACAGAGCTATACTTCTAGTTCTAATGCAGTTGTTATACAACAAAGAAGTTGTATAAACATTTTTTATAAAGATTGAATAAAGGAGAAAATGGAAGACAGTATATTGAAAAGAAATCTCAAATGGACTGACTTTTTATAGCATTAATTTCAGGATTTTTTTTGCATGATATCATTGTTATGCTGGTTACTGGGGACTCACTGTTAGGATGAGGACCACAGGCTAATGGAGGAAAGAAAAACAAAACAGTAATTATGATGATTTTGTTGCTTTAATTTTTTTTTTTTTTTTTGAAAAAAGGAAACTTTACAAATCCGAGCCAACTTTTTCCTCTTGATGGCAGGAACTGCTCAGCAACATTACAAATGTTATTCATATATAATGTTTATTTTTTGGGGGGAACCTAGGCAACAAACCTATTTTTTTTTAAAGAAATAAAAGATTTAGACATGTGGAAAAGTTTAAAAGAAGAAGGTTAGTGTGACTGATACAGAATAACTATAAAGTAGCCACCCGCCTTTTTATAGTACGATTTCTGGGGTGTGTTGAGTTTTGTTAGTTGCCCAGCATAATTATAAGTATATCTAGAAAAATGTGTGTTCGTCAAATGTCTGAGCAGCTGGTGGAGAGTTTGTAGGCGATCCAGTGCCGAAAGGCTCGCCCCATCATCCTGCACTATTATCTTTGGTTGAGAAGCAAGGATCATTTCAAAAGGAAAATTCAGTGAGCGCTGCTGCATTCTGTTCAACTGTGGCTTGTAGCCTATTTGCTACAAATACCACGGAGCTCTCAGTACTGAAAAGCAACTGTAATTAACTTCTAAATTTAAAGGCAAAATTTTTTTTTGTGTGTGTGTGTGTGTATGTGTGCATCGTCTTTGAGTGGCAGAATGAGGGCAGGATTTTGTGCTACTAACTGAGCAGCAGTAAGGGCCTTAGCAAGCCAAAGGCTACCATTGTTGATCTGTCTTCCTGAAAAGGAAGATTAAAACCGAGCAGTGACTGGTGTTGGAATGAGGCCCTAACTCACCGGGCTGGCAAGAGGCACCAACTCTGTAGGTATTTTGTGAGAGTTCCTGAGAGTTCTTCCTGTGATGGGCACTGAAACTGTGAGTAGACGGCTGTGAAAAGACTTGATGAGCTATCAGCGCTTCCTGTACACACACAGGCTTGTGGAAAGGGAGAGAAAGAGGCTCGGTGGCTTGTGAGGTATGGTTCTGGAGTCAGCTTTATTGCAATTCAAATCTTGGCTTGAAGGAGGTGCAAGCAGGTAGAGTGAGGCTGCGATCAAGGTTCCTTGTCTCTCTGACCTGCTGCTCTCATCTGCAGAGCTGGAGTAACAGTGACAATGCTCCTGAGGTGTGAGCAGGAAGTAATGCAGAAGAGCTCTTCAGTGGGGCGTGTGAGGAGTTAGCAACACGCTAACTAAAGTTATAACTGAAGAAGGAAGAAGGAAAGCCTAAGAGAAATACAAAGGAGGGAGGGGGGATCAGGACTTCAGCACAGGCCAATAATCCCAGCTAATTGGGGGATCAAGAAAGGATGGCCCAAAACTCAAGGTGTGTTTGGGCTACAGAGTAAGTTCAAAGTCGGCCCGGACAACTTCTGCAGACTGTGTGTCAACATATAAACTCTGGAGATATAGCTCAGTCCTAGGGCACTGCCTAGTGAGAGTAAGGCTCTGGAGTCAGGTCCCATTTACACATATGACCACCACCATTTCTGCTGCTGCCAGTAGCAGCAGTAGCAGCATACATACATGTACACACTCACACACATGTGTGTACACACACACACACACACACACACACACACACACACACACACACACACAAGCAGGTGTGAGAACTCAGTATCCAAGTAGAAGTAGGATAGTCTGGGTCAGTAGAATTCTATTCATTAGAAGAATGATCTAAGTCTAAATTTAGTTTCTTCATTAAGTGTGCATACATGTCTATGTTTATGTATTATGTATATGCACGATTACATATGTGTGGATGTGTATCAGTGTACTGTGTCATACATGTGGAGGTCAGAAAGACAAGCTCACATGTTCATCCTCGCCTTCTGCTTTGACTTAGGGTCTCTTTGTCATTTGCTCCTGTGCTGTGCATGCCTAGCTGGCTGGCTTATGAGTCCCCAGGGATTCTTCCATCTCTGCCTCTTCTCTTATAGCAGGATAGCAGATGCATTCTTGCTCCATGCTTGACCTTGAAAAGGTTCCAAGGATTTGAACTCAGGGCCTTACACTTGCAAAGTGAGTGCCACTAAGTCATCTTCTCCAGCCCTGATTGCTTCATTTTACATATGGGATTGGGCTTCTGAATGAATGCTGTGCATCGTCCTATTTTTTTTCTATGCTAATGTTACCTATCCTCTGGTTGAAGATGCAAGAGGAAGGCAAGGGAAGCTTCCAGACTGTCTCTGCAGTACCATGGTGGTCTTAGCAGAAACCCAAAACCCTTTCTAGCCACCAGGCCTTACATCTGCAGATTTAATCTACCCTGAAGATGTTAGTACAAGGTTTGGACCTTGATGTGAATACTTTTAGGAAAACCTGTGTAGTGGAGCAAGTTGAGGGTGGCGGAAATCCTTCCAGGAAGACTCTAAAGGCACATCTCGCCCAGCGTGAGCTCCACTGCTGTATCTAGCAGCATTGCCACCATCCCCTTCCTGAGCTACAAAGGAAACAAACTTCTCACTGTTTGGCAAGGAGTCCTCATTTAATCTAGGGCAGAAAACCTCCAGGGTTTGCTAGTGATCTGCTTTTTGGGCAAGAAAATAATTGATTTACCTTCCCAAGCACAATTGCCACGGTGTGGAACATCTCTATAGAGCAGTGAGGGAGAATGAGAGTAAAGGGCTGTCTTGCTTTCAGTTTGTGGTATGGACCTTTGTTCATTTAGAACAAATAAAGAAATATGTTCAGAAAGGAAAGATGCCAATATCCTTGTGATGGCCTTCAGTTTCCTTGGGCTCTTTGCAGGGTTATAGGAGAACTATTGGTCACCAACATCAACCTCTGCTCTCTACCTGTTACTCAGCCTTGCCAAGAATTAAATCAAAGAAAAAAGTACTTCCTTGTTTATATAAATAAAGTCTTTTCTTAGGTTTGTTTTCACCTCCAGCTTTACCGAGGTGTGATTGACACATGAAAATTGTAGATATTTGAAGTGTACAGTGTAATATTTTGACATGCATATGCATTGTAAAATGATTATCGCAATTAAGCCGCTCAATGTGTCCATCAACTCACGGTTCCCATTTATCTGTGTATCATAAAGATACTTGATATCTTTTCTCTCGGCCAGCTTCGAGTGAATAATATCTGCTGTTTTGACTAAACCTCCGCTACACAAATAGGTCTCTGTAAGTTACTCATTTTGTAACTGAAAGTCAATTGCTTTTGACCAACCTCTGCCCTTTTCTCCTAACTCTCACTTCTGCAAGCCACAATTTTATCTCTGTTGCTCTTTATGAGACTTGGTGTTCCATTCCACTTATAAGTGAGTTCATGAAGTACGTGGATGGCTCTGTCTAGTTTATTTCATTAAGCCATAATGCCCTCCAGATTCGCTCATCTTATCTATGTGGCAGAACTTCCATCTTCTTAAAGTTGAGCTATATTTCCTTATCTACTCACCTGGCCAAACAAAACAAAACAAAACAAAACAAACAAACAAATAAAAAACCCATGCTTTCCACATGTTGCCTATTGTAAGCTATGCTGCAGGGAACATGCTCACATGTATATGTCAGTTAGATATATGCCCAGAGCAGTGAGATTACTGGATGGCATGGTAGTTTTAGTTTTAATAGTTGAGGTGTCTCCATATTGCTTTCCATTGTGTTTATACTGACTCATCTTCCTACCAACAGTGTGCAGGGGTTCTCTTTGTGATAACTTTGCTCATATTGATGATCCTTTTTGTCTTTGTTAATGACCAGTGTATCAGGTGTGAGGTGAAGCACCATTTTGATTTTAATTTGCATTGACTTGCCATTACTAATATTGAGCATACTTTTACATACCTGTTGTCTGTCTGCACATCTTTTTTTTTTTTTGAAAAAAAAATAAAGGTTATTCAGTTTGTTATATCAGATTATTTTCTTACTATTAAGTTATGTAGACTTTTTTTGGACATTAATCATCTATTGACTAGATGACTAGCATGTAGCTTTGCCTAGAGTTGAAGGCAGTTTACAAATATTTTGAACTTCAGAGAGTTTTAAAAATTCTCTTAAAACTATAAGTAAGTGTTTATATAGGGACATGACTATCTCATCCAGTACTGGTTGTAAAGAAGCTATAGACAGCATGGTAGTCCAGCATCCAGGCATTCTCTTTCGTAGCAGAGGCCTGGTGCTTTGCCCTTGGTAGTTATGCTAGGGATATTTGTTAGCCAGGAAAGATAGTTAACATAAATTTGGCTTCTGTGAATGGTACCAATAGCTAATACTCACAGGGTGTTCGTTCCCATGTGGGTACCTGAGAGTACTTCCATCTTACAGGAAAGGAACTGGCCTTACATTTAAAAATGAGTAGCTAAGGCTTTAAGTAAGTCAGTAGATGAACAAGACTATTATTGCAATATCTAGCATGCAACTAAATGGGAATTTGAAGCCTGCCTCCATGGCCTACATGGTTTTCTACTACGGCAGATTGCCTCCCATTATAATGTACTTAAGATGGACCGAATGAGGCTGGTGAGATGACTCAGATGTCAAGCCTGAAGACTTGAGTTTGAGTTCTGGAACTTATATGGTAGTATAAGAGAACCAGCTCACAAAAAACTATTCACTCTCTCTCTCTCTCTCTCTCTCTCTCTCTCTCTCTCTCTCTCTCTCTTTCTCCCTCCCTCCCTCTCTCTCTCTCACACAAACACACACACAAACACACACACACAGTTCATTAATTGAAAATAATAATGTAAAAAGACAGTGTGTCCATTCTGTCTTCTTTTTCATGTCTTTCTTCCCTATGTTTCTCCTTCCTGAGAAGCACCCTCTGTTACACAAAACAGAAAGCTGTGGCTTCTACCTGGCTGGACCTGTCCTTGCTTCCTACACTAGTAGATGCTGGGCTGGCATAGTTTATCTCACAGTTGGCTTTCTCATATGGCATCATGTCAGGAGTGGCACATTCTGGGCACTCCCAGGGATATTAAACAAGCTGGAACAGAACTATTCTTCCTTCAGTCAACTACCCAGACAACCTCAGGAAGAAACTCTAAAGTCATCATTTAAGTGCCTTCGATGGATTTGGACTTCTTGCCCATCTCCTCTCTACACTCAGAACAAACAGCTGCATAGAGCTAGAAGTTCATACTATTGTTTATTTCTATTACATTTTAATGATTTGTTTTTATTTTATAGAGCTGGGATATAGATCTGCCTGTTTCCTCTTTCTGATTCAAAGTTTTCATTTAAAAAAAATGACTTTAAATCCTAAAATAGCATCATAATGAAAGAATTAATGAGCAGAGCAGGTGACGTAATGAAGCAGAAATAGCTCACAGTACAGGAAAGCCTGGCATTTGGGAAACCCCAACTGTAGGACTTTCTGGAACTTTTAATTCTGTTTTAATTTGCTTTTTAAAACCAACGAAGTCCAGAACTGTGCCATGGGTCTCAGCTTCACTCTCTTCTCAGGGGCATCAGTATCCCAAAGGGGGAACAAACAAACAAACAAAAAACATTAGCCCATGTTTCCTGCAGCTTCCAATGGGGATGTCATCAACAGACACTCTTTAAGAAAGTGTTCCAGTGAAAGAAATTGATTGATCCCTGTTATTAAAATGGTCAAGTGCGCTCAAGCAAATGGTTGAATGTGTTTAATGATCTCCCAGTTATACGTGCTCAGCTGGTAGCTGTTAGCAATGCTTCCATTGTCAGTCCACAAAACCCGCCCATTTTCATAATCTGGGAAGTCCAGTTCTGCTTCTGTGAGGTCATGGCCTTTAGAGGTTAATCCTGGTAGAGTCCAGGAGAATTTCCTCCATAGGGGAGAATCTCCTGTGAGTTGAGTCTTTAAGGTTTCAAACTTCCTCCTAAACTCTGAACACAATGGCATGAGGGTTGCTGGCCCCCTGAGTGTCTTCTGTTTCTCACCATGCCTCTAATGGGGACTCTGTTCTCACAGAGCAGCACCCAGACTGGTGACCCAGAGTACAGAGTCTTTCTGCTTTCAAGCCGCCTCCTTACTATCACATTTCACTGCACTGGCCCATCACTACCACCATCTCCACTCAGTTCCCAGGTAATAGCAAATACATGTTTTGGTTGCTGAGTGAGTCTTAGAACAGCAAAAACACATAAAAGCAGGAGCCATGAACAAATAAGCTAAAGGACATAAAATGTGCATGAAATTCTTAATCCGAAACATGGACCTTTTGGTAATTTAATGATTATGGCTGGCCAATTTGGGTTGTCTCCTGGTTTCTAGGAATATTTCATTTCCTTCTCTCTCTTTCTGTATAATGTGTGTACTTCTGATGGAAAATATGAACTTGTACTTACATATACCAGAATGATACAGATGGTGCTCAATGTTTGCAAAGCTTGGGATCACACTTCTGAGACTGAAATGCAGAGTCGGGTGAGGAAGGCCATCTGGTGGAAACATCCTGTTGCAGTCTGGAGAAATCCAGGCATAGAATGCTGATGACTCATGGAGGTAACAGAAAATAATCACTAGAAGACATTACGCTTTCTGACGCAGGAGGCTGTATCCCTGGGATGACCCCAGTTGTCCCTGAGTTGAGGCATTTTCAGATTCTGGGCACAGTGGTGTCTCTGTTGGAGAGATGGAGTGAGGTAGGGATACTTGCTTCCTAGTGATCTCCCAGACTCAATTTCCTATAGGTGGACAGTTCAACTTCCATGTTTTCAGGAAGGAGACCTAGAGACCAAACCTGAAAGAGTAGTCTCTGGCCCAGCCACCTTTGGGTAATGAAAACAGGGAAGACATAGATGAGAAGTCATGGCAGCATTTTATTCCACACCGTTGGAACACCTGCCACCTTCATCTCAAGTCTTTGCTCCTCTCCGATGTTTCCTTTACACGGCCAAAGTGGAATTGTGTTTCCAGTGCATTTCTGGGATGCATGTAGAATTTTCTGGAAGCCTCAAGCAGATGGAGACGTTGTGAGATCTCCATTACCACCCTCTGGAAAGACTGCGGTTAATATCCCACCACAGCCCTGGAATCTCGGGTGGCTTCTTGGTGACCTGTCTTCTGTGGCTTCCCGGGGAGAAATCAAAGGCTTGGAAAAAGCCCAAATGTGCCAAAAGCTTGGTCCTGTGCTTGGTGCCTCTGTGGTGATTTACTCTTGCAAGCCCAGCCTTTATATCTTTTTCCAAAAATTGTACACGGCACATTCGTGTTCCAGCGCTGTTGAAAAGCAGATAGTCATTCTCAGTCTATCCTAGCACTGACTACAGGCGACTCTCCCTCTAGATGAGCTTTTGGAATTCTGTTTCCTTAGGCCTTATGAAGTGAATAAATTTGAATTAATGTGTGGCTTTCTGGGAGGAGGAATTTATTCTTTGAGGGCCTAAGCAATGTCTGTGTTAGTTTATGATGCGTCCGAACATCTTCACCACCATCTTGGCTCTTTTTAGTTCACACACACACACACACACACACACACACACACACACACACACACAC
>OU015746.1:104300443-104335304 GCA_907169655.1 Acomys percivali | reverse complement strand
CACACACACACACACACACACACACACACACACACACACACACACACAAACACACACACACACAAATTATTAAGTAATGCTAATATTCTCGTGTGGGAATTTCTAAACTAATTTTTCTCCTCTTGAGCAGCCGTGTGTGTGTGTGTGGGTGTGTGGGTGTGTGTGTGGGGGTGGGGTGGGGGGCTGTACACATAAATTCTTTTGGCTTGTGATAAACATGGTTTCCCTTTGCAAGATAATACTTGGAAGAAATACATATCAATAACAACTGAGGGAAGAACTTGAAAACCCAAGAAAAGGCATATGCCATGTTTGGCAGCTCTCTAGCTGCCTTTCTTCCTCTCAATTAAGGAGGAATCAAGAACCATGAATGAAGCCGATACTGTAGACTCAGTGACCAATGGGGAACAGGCGAGGGGAGGGGGTGAGAACTATGAGATTCTTTGTACATTACAATTTTTATTATTGGATTCTTATCTCTAAATGATGCTGAATAGAGCTGTTTCTAAACTCATGAATGTTAATACGGTATAGCTTCCACTTCCATGACACATAGTTATTCTCCTCTTTATTGCCCCCTTATAGACACTGATGGTTTGACAATTGGAGCTTTTAAACTAATGGAAGGCTTTTCAACAAGTAGAATGCCATCATTACTAGCGAGCAGGGAGTGCTGAATGGGAATTGGGAGGGTTTGAACCAATCTCAGAATGTATTCTTTTTACAAAGACTAATACCCATAATTTGTGTTTATTTCAAATTTTCTTGGATTTGAATAAATTAGGGCAGAGATTTATACCTTTCGTCTTTTTTTTTCACATGTTTAGTCAGCTTCCAGTGTATTAATCAAACTTACTCTGTACCCTCTTAAGATGAGTAACCCCCCTATACACACCCACACAACTTCTTGCTCCTGTCAGCGTACTGTGGTCCTGAATTGCTTCACAGTAGCTCCCTGCCTAAACATGACCTTGATCTCAGGTGCCTCTATACTGTAGGTACAGCATCTAGAAAGATGTAGGTTTGGAATTGCTGTATGGAAAGGAGCAATTGGGGGGTGAGGGCTCACACCTCTAAAGTAGGAAGTGACACACAATACTTATGTTCATAATACATTGGCTAAGCCAGTCACACGCCCCTTATCAAATGCAGGGGATGCTGGGAAGTGTAGTTGAATTCATAGAAATCTACGTGAGCACCCCTCTTCCATCATCTTGACATAACACAGGTAGCACACACTGACAGTGAGCCGATGCATGATTGATGGATCCCCTTAAACAACCTTGCATTCAGAGTATGTCATCGCTGTTTGAAATGGGTAAAGGAAGAATTGAAAATAGTATAGGGAATATTAAGGGGCTTTTGTGTGTATCTGCACCATTATCATAGCTATAAAAGCCTGCTGCTGATCAAAGTTTGGATGCCACACAAATATTTTTCTTTTTGAGTCCTAACATACATAGCCTGGCATATTCTGTCTTATTAGTCTAAAAGTATCTAAAGCAAACAGCATCTGCAACAGACTGGGTAGATTTACTCTAAGACTCCCAGAGTGCCTTGCAAGAACAGATTGCCTTGTTAAGGTTGCAGTGAGGGAGACTCCCCAGTGATGAGACAAAACGTGCCCACCGTTCTGTCCCTCGCAGAGCAGTTGCCTGGTTAGTATTGTCCCCTTCCTTCTGAGTACTCTTTCAAAGGAGGTGTCCAGGAACTCAGTGGACTTACCTTCTTATGCTGTCTCTCATTTCGATGGTCGTTTTTGAAAAATGCATTGGCTGTCATATGAAGGTAAAACAGCAAGTGAAAGAAAATAGTGCATTGTTTAAACAACACAGAACTCATTATGTGTGGAAAATAAAATAATGTTTTGTTTTGTTTTAGATTTTGTAAATGTCTAGATATTCTTTACATGTTCGTTTTTCACTACTTTAATAAAATACCCAAACTAATGAGCTAAAAGAGAGGTTTATTTTGGCTCACAGCTTGAATGTTTCAATCCATGCTTGATTGCTCTCTTTGCTTTTGAGCCCATGGTGAGGCAGAACGTAATGATGGCAGCATGTGACAAAAGAAGCTTCCTAAGAAGGAAAGAGAAAGAGAAAGGACATGAGTGCCGCTACTCATTTCAAGTGCAGGTTCCCAACCACCCAGTTTCCTCCTACTAGGACTACCTCTCAAAAGCTGTGCTTTCTAATAGTGCTACAGTTTGGAGGCCCAGCATTTAGCACTCAGGTCTTTGGGGTGCACTGACCTAAACAACAGCATCTGGTATGTCTAGAAAAGCTTGCTTTTTTCCCCCTCCTGTTCCTCCTCCCTCCCTTTTATAATCAGTAGCATCCACTGGCAACTTGATGCCTCAGCACAGTGGTAATCGCATCTGCTGAGCTACCTCTCTCTTTTTCTTTTTTAATCTGAGAGGAAATTCTATGTTTAAGATAGTAATCAGTGATAAAAAAAAAAAGACATTAGTATAATTTGCTACCTTAGCAACTGGAAACAGGCATCATGCCCTTCTGTGATGTACATCCTGTGGCCACGATGGCCTCTTTCTCTAATTAACGTCTTGTGAGAAACATAAAGTAAATCACCAGAGCAACTGGACCACAAGGATATTAAGTGCTAGCACATTTTAAATGGCCATAATCATCATGATAACAAGGCTACATATTCATTGTCTATCCTCTAATTGCTTCCAAACTTCTACGTAGGAATGGCAAAATTAGCGTGATATGGGAGCGAGGGCTGATTTATTTCTTACATTACACTTTGTGAAGAAATCTTTTTTAAAAAATATATTGGAAATTATGTGAGTCACTTTGAAGAAGAACCTAGCTAGATGGTTTTAAGTACAGGTCACTACTATTAATAAGCAGCAATAAAGTCATAGATTTGCGTTATAATCTGAGGGTCTCGTCTATGCATAGTGCCTTGTTGTCAAAGCCCTTATCCTTCCATAGCTTGCTAGTGATTATAGATTCAAACCCACAGACAGACCAAGGAAGTCTGTTCGATGGGCACTCACACAGCTCACTAGAGGATGGCAGGCTGTATAAATTGTTTTTCTGATTTGCCTGCAGAGACTCTCTTCTGAGATTCAGCTGTTCAAATTATTGAATGCAAGTCATACAGTTTGTTCCTATGGATGATCTTATATTTGGCTAATACCTCAGAAAATGCTTATAAAAATCTCCTTGTATGGGCCAGCGAGGCAGCTCAGTGAGTAAAGGTGCTTGCCACCAAGACTGACAGCTTGAGTTCAATCCCAGAGGCCCACATGGTAGAAGGAAATAACTGACTCCCACTATTTGTTTTCTAACCTCCGTATGTAGTGGGTACACTCTCATGCTTGTTCACCACCCCCATCACCACACAACCAACGCATGTAATAAAAATTTCTTTATAATGTAGCTAGTAGACAACTTTTGGGGTCTTGGCCAGTTGTGCAATGATATATCCCATAGGAACCCCTTCTATCAGATGTATGTGAGCCCCAAGAATCATCTTTGTACAACTTGGTTCCATCACCCAACCCTCCCTCCCCATACAACACCCTACCCTTTCTTAGGTTTAGAAAATTGAATAGAAATTATGATAGATGAAACCAGTCTCAGGGAAGAGAGCTATGGGCATAGGAACACCCTGGGTATTTCTTTTTCTTCCTTTGCTCTGTGATGGTTCTGATATGAGAAAGGTTCTCTTATGAACAAAATATTACCAGCCCAAAGAGGCAGTGGGCTATCTTGGCCCTTGGGTAATTGATGTGGGAAGCTCAGCCTCCTATCATCCACAGTGCTTCCTGAAAAAGAATAGGCTGTTCTGAGTCGGGTGCTCTTTCCTCAAGCATGGCTGACAGGGACCCTTGATTCAAACCCATCCTAAGGAGACTGAAGAGTTCATACCAAAACCAGGGAGAAAAGATGTTGCACATTCCAAAGCACCATTCAGCACATAGGCCTGAGCAGGATGTTCTTCTGAAATGTCAGTCATGTCCTTTCCTCCTAAATCAAGAAGATCTTGATGTAGGTAATTAGGCATGGGTTGACTTTTCAAATAAATTTACCTACACACTGATCAGAAGGAAAAAGGTTCACTTACAAACCCTGGTGATGCACATCTCACAGTGAGGTATACATGTGCCCTTCGTGGATGCTTCTGTTTAGATAGCTGCCATGAAGGTGTTGTGCCAAATGGTGTGTGTGTGTGTGTGTGTGCGTGTGTGCGTGTGTGCGCGTGTGTGTGTGTGTGTGTGTGTGTGTGTAGATCTGTCTGTTTGTCTGCATGTTCAGATGTGTTCACTTGCTTGTGAGCATGTGTAGGACAAAAGTTGATGTTGGGTGACCTAGCAGCAGTAGAACACCTCCCTGGAGGATTGTGTACAGAGCTGGCCCAATTGTTCAGTCTTTCTAGATGCTCAGTTTGCTAAGATGAGAATGGGAGACCCAAATGGGTGCTGAGGCTCCAGATGAGAGGGATGGTGCTGACCTTGGGGGAGCTTTGCAGGATAGATAATCAAGGCCCTGCCTCAGTCATGTCTTACTCAAGTGCATAGGGCTAAGCCACCATAAACTGAGCCATCTAGAACCACAAAACAGTAATATTCCTTAACTCTCTGGTCTTTTGTCACAGTGATGCAAAAGCCCCAATACATACCTTGCCTTTTCAAGCCACCCCTACCCCCCTGCCCACCCATCAGTTCTACTACCACAAAGATTGCATCAACCTGTTTAATCCTCAGTAGGTAGAAGCATGGGAACCTCCCATCATATAACCACATTTGAGCCACGATAAAGGCGTCAGTATATATTTAAACCCAGTACCATGCTCTAGGTGCAGCATATATGTCTTTTATTCTTCCTCCATTTACTCTTCAAGTCAATCCCACCATAACAAGGGTGGCTATGAATTCATTTGGTAGGATAGCAGAGGTTGAGGTATGGTGACAGAACCAAGATTTGAACTCAGCACATTGGAGTAAAACACTCCACTTGAGGCCCTTAAGATTGAATACTAAGTGGCCAGCAGAAGGCAGTAGCCCAATGTCTGTTGAAGCAGCTTGTTAAGGAGTCCATTAATAGTCGGGCATGAGTGCCCTCAATCTGCAGATTCCAGATGGCAAGAGAGGGATCGTCACTGTCTGCTTTCTTAAAGGAACTCCGACACTCGGGGAATTATAAGTGCGTTAATGTAATGTTAATACTCAGAAACATCCTGGAACAGATCATTTACAAATCAATTTTCACCCATGAAGAGAAAATGAGGTTACTGAGCAGTCACCAAACGACATTAGACCTTGGAGAGGAGCTGAGCGGAGTAAGCGTATGTGTCACTTATGCACAGGCTCCGCATGCCTGAAGAGCTAGATGTTGGCTTGGCTCATTTGGGACTAATCTTCCTATTAATTTTTATTTTCTAATCTAAGTTATAAAAAAAAAAAGAACTGGCTATCATCCCAGAGCAAGAAAGGGTTGGAAAACAGTCTTGAGAGGGGAGAGTCCAAACACAAAGAGAGCTGCTTGTTGGCGCTGTGCCCACTGCTCCCGAACATCTTACTGTACATCTTATCCATTCCTATTCTGTCTCTAGAAAGATCTGAAGGACTGTCACCCCCTCCACTCTACACAAGATTAAACTGAGTTCTAAGTATGTCAACGTGCCTTAAGAGGCAAGCATGATGCTCCCCTGTACATTCAGCCCCCACACTTTGGATTTTATGCCTAGATAGGCTGGCGTCTAGCATATTGAATAGCACACAGTATGAAATCCATGCTCAAGGAAGCTTGGAAGGGAGGAGGGTCCAGCCGCTCAAGGGTTCCTCCATAGCCAGTTAGAAATATGAGAATGTCCCACTGAGTTGTCTGTTGGTCATGTCTGTTAGGGCTTCTGGGTAATGGGCTTTGTAGTGGGATTATCATGGGAGGGCTTTGGGGATGGCCAGATGCTTCAGTCAATCAGTGATTTATGATGTCTACTGGTTCTGCGGGGGGGGGGTAGGTCAGTCTTCAAGACACATCCTTCAGAGATTTCCAGTGTTGTGGCTGCCATAAGGAAAAGGATGAAACCAGATAGCCCAGTAAGAAAGGCTACAAGGAAAGTCTGTGCCTTACAGGTGGAAGGAGCTTGTTATTACAGATACCCATTGTTGGGTTCTTGCCTGTCCTAACTCTTCTGGGTGCTGTGATAGCAGCTTGCCATGCAGGACTTTACAGTTACTCCATCTTACAGTTGAGGAGACTGAAACACACACAGGCAATATATAAACACCCAATCATCCTGCACATGACTATCCTATTAGTCCATGTGTCTGTCTGTCTCTTCACTGTCCCTGGAGGCACCTGACCCATTGTTACTTACTGAACGGGGACTCACCTGGGTGTCCAGGAGCTCTCTCTCAGGCTGAGTTTTTTGAGTTGTATGTATCAGGTTCGGAGGTGAGTCAGTGTGAAGTGTTGTACAGGCCTGCCTCTCTGAGAGTTTACAGGAGACTGTGTCTATGACGTGCACACACAAGGAGCAACCAAAATAGTTTAAAGGCTGAATAGGATCGCCAGGGCAAACTGTGTACACTGCATGCTTGCTGCCCACAAAGCAGGCTCCAGTTTCTGTTTTGTGAGTTACCCAGCAGGAAGAAGAGGCAGCCACCATCCAAAGCACCATGGCTCAGCCTGGGCTGCTCGCTGGCTCTCTTAGGAAGGCTAAAAGAATCCCAGCACTTGGGCCCTGTCCAGGAACACAATTTAATTGTGCTGAGGTTTAGCCGGTGTGGAGATGTACTGCCTTGTGACATCTTGCTAGAGGAAAGTAGGTTCCTATCACACAGAAAGAACAAAGAAGGAATCTAGGCAGGGAACAGGAAAACAAGGGTTTGCAGGCTGTCTTTTGCCAGCTGCTTGCTTGTGTAAATAAAGTTTTATTGGAATACAGTCACACCCCTTTGTTTATGCCTTGCACTTGGCTGCCTTCACTAAAATAGCCAAATTGTATGTTACAACTTAGACTGTCTGGTTTTCTAAACCTAAAATATTTACTCTCTGGATTGCCAGCCCCTAAACTGGGGAGTGGTGAGTTTCAAGGCTGTGGGTGGCAGGAAAGGGCTGGGCTATCTTTCAAGGGAGGACTGAGTTTCCTGTAGTGGAGATGCTGAACCAAAAGCTTCAGTTGGTCACAGCCTTCCCACAAGGGAGGGCACACAGAGCTTTCCAATGGACCACTAATCAGACCTTTAGCACCTCCCTGTGGACTTGGACAGCACCCAATCAGAACAAAAGCAGCCACCCTTCATGTCACTGACTGTACAGAAGAGGACCTCTATAGGCCAATGGAATGGACAACTGGACCTTAGTTCTTGTCATCTGATGGTGACGATACAGAGCATTATCCTTGACCACTTCTTCAGTCACATCATCTCTATCCTCTGGTACCCACTCCAGTGTCCATAATAGATAGTGACAGATGCCATGATGTGATGTGAATTTGGCCACCCGACTTCCCTGGCTCCAGTCCACCTGGATCCTTTTTGAGTAGCTTTCCTGACACCATGGGGATGCACAAAGCTGACCACAGAACAGGATCTGTGCAACACCTGAGACACCTGCTAACCAAGTGGATGGTGAAACTATCATCTAGTCCATCAGACACCCAAGTCATCCTTGATGTCACTGTGCTTGAGCTGGGAATGATAGGGCATAATGGACACAGATGTAACTTTAATACCATGGACCTGGTCCCATGAGGACACACACACACATACATAAAGTGAGCTCAATGATGCTTAGATGAATAGCAGCATGCCAGACAAATTTGGAGAATGTTTCACATGACATCCCACCCAACCAGAGCCCAGTTTAATGTGTGCATTGTTCAAAGTGAATTGAAGGATCCGAGAAACCTTGCAACGACGGCCCTAGTTAAACTCAGTGAGGGGCCAGGGAAATGGCACCTGCCACCAATGGTGACGGCCAGCGTTAGATCTCTGATACCCATCAACAGTGGTTCTCAACCTTCCTAATGCTGTGACCCTTTGATACAGCTCCTCATGTTGTGGTGACTCCCAAGCATAAAAGTATTTATGTTGCTACTTCCTAACTGTAATTTTGCTGCTGCTATGACTTGTATCCCACCTCCCTGAGGAACAGGCCAGCCTTCTCAGAATTAATACAGATGGACACATGGGCTTGGGCAGGACAAGCTGAACACGCTGTTGTCCTTGAAAAATAATGACTCCCCAGTGAGCAAAGTGTGGTCACATTTTCCATCCGCACTTCCTATTTGTATCCTGAGCTGTGAGACTTAGCCAATCACATGGCAGTTTCAAGGCTACCTCCAGGACTGTGAGCCATAGCTTCGTTGTAGTTTAGGGAGCAGGCAAGGCTTTGTTTTTGTGAATGAAGCGATCAGTCCCACGGGAGCATGGAGGTGCAAGTTTGAGCCTGAGAACTTGTGGCAGTCTGAAGCATGTGTGTCTATGGGAGATTCTTAGGAAGCAGAGTCCTCATAAGAAGCTCATGACCCTGGTGATGAAGGTATTTCTGTCTCAGGAGAAATAATGGCCACTTCTATTTATGGTACTTATCAAGTAAACTGTGCCTTAAAAAGAAACAGAGGGGTGGGGCTTATTCATTTAAGTTCTGGCCCTATGAAGTTCATGAATTGGGGGACTAGAAAGATGGCCCATTGGATAAAACTCTTTGCCTTGTAAACACAAGGACCAGAGTTCAGGTCCCCTAGTAAGCCCATAAAAGCCAGACAGCTGTGCTAGCTTGCCTGTAGCCCCTGTACTCCCGAAGCTGAGATGGTACAGTTGGGGGAGAGGCAGGGGGTGGGGGTAAGTGTCCCTGGAACAGTTCAGCTAGCTAGATTAATGAAAACCACAAGCTTTGGCTCATCAAGAGACCTTGCTTTCATAAGTAAGGTAGACAATGACCAAGGAAGGTGCTGGATGTGAACCTCTGGCCTCCACCTAAATGTATAAACATGCACCTACACCATGTGTGTCCATACATGTGGATATGCATGCATGCCAAACACTGCACAATTATACATGTAAAAATACATAAGAAGAAAGTTCACAAAATATAATATTAAAATAATCAAAGGACTTTATGACTGTATTTTTGAGGTATTGACTTATTCCTATTTAGTGAAATGTAGGTTTTGATTTTGTTAGGTTTTTTTAAAATTCAATCCAATGAATACTGAGAAACTAATACACTTACCCACATGGCCCACACTACACAAAAGGGAAGTTTCCCAGTAATCCCTACCCTGTCTCTAATTGTACAGTAACCTTGCCTAGTCTAGAACTTTCAATAAATGGAATCTCACATGTGTGCCCAGAATGCACCTGAGCCTTATTCATATTTTCAGTGTATCGGTACTTTGCTTTCAAATGGTAATCTGTCACATGAGCATATCAAAGATTCATTTATTCCTTCATCTCTTGGGATATTTTGGTTATTTCTATTTTTGGAGCTGTTATGAAAGGGGTTTTTGTGAATGTTCGCATAAGTATTTTCTTGTGGGCATGTGTTCTCATTTCCCTAAGGCTGGAACTGCTGGGTCGTAGGGTGGTATATGTTTTACTTTGTAAAAAAAAAAAAAAAGGCACACAATATTTTTTCCAAAATATTCATGGCATTTTATATTTTCACAAGCAATTTGATGAGATTTCTGGTTACACTGTAGCAGAGGCAACATTTAATGTCAGAGTTCTTTATTTTAGCTAGCCTTTGGGTGTGAAATGGCACTTGAGTGGGATTTTATTTCTCACGTCCCTGATGCCCGGGGATGTTGAACATGTTTTAGTCTGCACACTGGCTGCTTATGGACCTACTTTTGTAACACGTGCCTGCATTGTGACTGGAATTTTAAGTGGGTCATATGAGTTCAGTGTGTCTTGTTGGTGCAAGTTACTGGTCGGGCTTCTGAATAGGAACACTCTTCCTTACCAGCGACTTCCTTGCTCATTTTATAATGGTGAATTTAATTATGAGAAATCTCGACTGTTCATAAGGTTCCCCAAGTTATTTTTGATTAATACTTCTGTATGCAAGAAATCAGCACCTACCTAGCAGCAAGCATAGATTTACATTTAAGTCTATTAATTTAGTATGTGTTATAGTTTGGAAGCAAAGTGCCCCCCCCCCCAATTGCTACTGTCATTGAGAAATGATTAGATCACAATGGCCGTGGACTAACCAGTATTAACTCAATGATTGGTGCATAGCTTGATGACATTACTGGGAGAGGGGGAAATGGGGCATGGGTCTCAGTTAGAGGAAGTACATCATCAAAGTAACTGAAGTGATGCCTTAAAAGTTGTCTCTAACCCCTAGCAGACAGGACAGGAACAATTTGTTTCTACCAAGCTTTCGTCACAATGTTCTGTCTTTCTTCAGTCAGAAAACTGGGACATAGAAGGTTTTGCAACCCTGAGACAAATGACCTTAAACTGTCTTTCTCAGGGATTTGTCAGAGATGGACCAGCATGCCTAACGTATTGTGTTTTTGATGGAAGGCTTGCAGTGCTATTTTTCCACCGTTAGTCTTTGCTATAAAGCATTATGTTTGGGAAAAGTCCAGTTAGCAATGATCATACTTCAGACAGACCTCACTGGCTAAAATGGTGTGCTTGTTAGCTGGGGAGTTGTATGGATGTCAACAGGTTAAGTTGTTAGGTAATAGTGTTACAAGACTAACCCTGAGTATAAGTCAATTTAAGTCCTGGCACTGGGTCTCCATAATGTTCAATCCAGGGGCACAGTTTTAGAGATTTCAGAGGTGCCATTGCAATGCCTCAACCAGAGGAGCTGAGTGCACCCAGGGATAGCACTGGGTACCTTGAACATAGTGTCCCCTGGCCTCTATCTAATGTCTACTCATCCCATTAGTGATTTCATTTGGTGTCTGCTGTAATAAAATTTCTCAAGAAACGGGCTTCTGCTTTTACTGATTTTTTTCTCCATTAATTTCCAGCTTCCTCTTTCACTGATTTCTGTTCTGCCAATTAAGAGAAATACTATCTCAGTCTCCCTTCCTTTAGATTGAATGTGCTCATCTCTTAGTCTCCTGCAATAGAGGTTTAGGTGGTTGTCTCTAGGTTCCGCTCTCTTTTTTAGTATGCATGTTCAGTGCTGTAATTCCCCCATTAACTGTTGCATGTGTTTTGACCGCTTATCTATCATTTTCTTATGGTTTAAAATTTCTCCAAAGACCTTTTCTTTGGTCTATGTATTGTTTAGAAGAATATTGTTTAATCCCCAAATTTCTGGGAACCTTTTCACTGTCTGGTTATTTGTTGTTGCTGCTGTTGTTATTTTATTTTGTTTTGTTTTGTTTTGTTTTGAGATAGGGTTTCTCTGTGTAGCCCTGGCTGCCCAGGAAGTCACTGTGTAGACCAGACTGGCCTTGAATTCACAGAGATCTCTGCTTCTCTCTGCTCCAGAGTGATAAATTAAAGGTGTGCACTACCACCCAGCTCAGCTGTCTTGTTTTATTCCTACTTTAAGCCACTGTGGACAAGGAAATTTTTTTGCATGGTTAATATTCCTTTAAGCTTGAAAAGCATATGCTGTGGTCCAAAATGTATTCTACTCTGGTGAAAGTTTGGAGCAAACACCCTCACATATGCGAGACAAGCAAATATATTCTATTCTTTCTGGGTGACATTTATTATGCAAATGTCAATTCAGGTCAATGCATACTGGTGTTCACTTCCTCTCTATTGCTCCTATTCTTTTGCCTGTGAAACCTAACAGTGACTGACAAAGGTTTAGTTGTGTGTAGTGTAGTGGTGAGTTTAACCTGTTTTTCCTTACAATTCCATTTCTCTTTGCTGTGTGTGTTTAATGCCCTTTTTAGTTGGGTACACTGGGCGAGGGGCTGGTGCGGGGCGGGGGGCGAGGTGTAACATCTTCTCCTGGTGTTTCCTTCCTTGTGATAAGTTGTGTCTCTCTGGTGGCCTTTTTCTCTGTTCATTTTCCTTTCTCTCAGGTCTTCATCAACTAAAATTAATACAGTTACTCATCAGTGTTATCGTGGCATATTTCTCTTTCCCATTACTTCTAAAATACTTGTGTGTTTACATTTGAAGTAGCTTTCTGTAGGACAAAATCTAGTTTCCTGCTTTAGATCCCTATGATAATCCCTTTCTTTTCTGTAGGTAGTGGCCTCTCCCATGTTTATAGCTGCGTGTGTGTGTGTGTGTGTGTGTGTGTGTGTGTGTGTGCGTGCACTAGCAAGCCTATGTGTGTCTGTGTGCTTGTTCTTATTTTTACATCTTATGGTTTTTACTTTTTCTGCCTCCTCTAGTTTTAACTGAATAGCTCATGTGACTTAGTATTCTTTCTTAGCTTATGATATATTTTATTTTTAAATTATTCTGGTAGTTTCTCTACAGTTTATAATATAATTTTTCAACTTTCAATTTTAGGTGTGAAACTTCAATTTTAAAAAATACAACATTTTGATTTCTTGAAAATGTCATACAGTGTATTTGACCATATTCACGCACAGTTCTCCCAGCTCCTCCCAGGTCTTCCCAGCATGTGTCCTCTTTCACTTTTTATTTTCTTTCTTTTCTATTGTCCAATTAGTGCTGCCTATATACCCATACATGCACGAAAATGTTCAGTTTGAACTTTGAGTCCCTCTGAGTAACCTTATACTATTCTATCAGAAGGAAAATTACCATATGAATCCATATGAATGAGTGTCTTGATGCATTTGCCTTGTTTTAAAAGAGTATCTGTCTACTTTCTTCCTCAAAACACTGTTTTCATGCGGCAAGAGGTGGGATAGCAAATGGGATGAACTCCCCTATTGAGCCTTTCTATCTCAGTACCAAATCTCATCCATAAGAAAGGGATCCTCACAATACAGTTGTCTGTTACTGTCACCATCCTGACTATAACTGAACTTTGTAGGAAAGATCTTCAAGCTGTAGCACAGAGCATCCCCCACCCCTTCCCCCATAAGCCCCTGGTCTCTTACAGCTGAAGCAACTCCTTCCCCATATCCACAAACTGCTGCCCTCCAATAGCGTGATGCTATCATTATTTTGAGCAGGCTTTTATGTTAGATAAGTTAAGATTTATGATGATGATGATTGGTTTCTGAGACAGGGTTCCTCTATATAACAGCTCTATCTGTCCTGGACTCCCTCTGTAGCCCAGGCTGGCTTCGAACTCACAGAGATCTACCTGCCTCTGCCTCCCAAGTGCTGAGATTAAAAGCATGTGCCACAACGTCCAGCTGATAAATTAAGATTTATAAAGAGACTTTGTATCTTCATTTATTCTTACCTTATGGTCTCTATGTGGACTATACTTTCTGACTTTACTTTTCCTCCTACTAAGAGTTTTGGACTTTTTGCAAAAGCAGGTCCACTAATGACAAATCTATTTCTCTTTTACTAGCTCTCCATTTTCTTTTGCTCATGTATGAAGGTTGAGTACTTTTGGATATACAATTCTACCTTGGTTTTTTTTTTTAATACTTCAAGTAGTTTGTCCCACTTGCCTCTTGCTTGCAGGGTTTATGAAGAGAATGTCATGTAAAATCCTGGTTCTTATATTAGTCAGCATTGCAGTGATCTCAACCTTCCTAACGCTGTGACCCTTCAACTCCTCACGTTGTGGTGACCCCCACCCATAAAATTATTTTCATTTCTACTTTATAACTGTAATTTTGCTGCTGCTTTGAATTATACTGTAATTATTTTCAGAGACAAGAGGTTGAGAACCCCATGCTCTAGAGCCCTAGAGCTGCTGGGATGACTTTCTATCTTAAAGGGAATGGCTTATAGTGGCTTACAGGCTATGGCTTGACCACTTTCATGGCTGTCTCCTCACGAAAAGTCCAAGAGTATAATAGTTGTTCAGGCCATACCTCTGGGTGTTTCATCTGGCCTTCAGTATCTTTTGGAATCCCAAAGAAGTGGGTTCTGATACCAGCAGGAGAGATGAACTTGCCAGGGAGAGTGAGGCCAAGCTGGCAAAATGCAAAAGCTTCTCTCTTTCACATCCTTGTATGTGGGTTGTCACTAGACTGTGTGGTCCAAATTTATGGCGGGTCTTCCCACCTCAAATGATGCAACCAAGAAAAATCTCTCATTGGTGTGCCCCAATGCTTGGGTTTGAGTTGATTCCAGACATAGTCAAGTTGACAACCAAGGTTAGCCAAGACAGCTGCTGATAGATAAGACACCCCCACTTTTAGCTTCTCTCAAGAATCACCCTTGATGCAGTTTGTATACAAAAAAGTGCCAGTATAGACTTTCATATTTATTGTGCCTCGTGCCTTCTGAGATTCCTGGGTCTCTGGTTCAGTGTTTGTCGCTAATTTTAGAAAACTCTCAGCCTTTAACACTTCCAGTGTTCCCTCAGCTCTATCTGCATATTTTCTTTTCCTCCTGCCTACAGACACTCCACAGTTGTCCTATCGTTCTAGAATATTTTAGTCCAATTTTCCCCCTTGGTTTCAGAAGAAAGTCTTTGCATTGACATGCCTTCAAGACCACTGGTTATTTAGCTGTGTACAGTCTCATTATCTACCAAAAGCTGTTTTGTTAACCTCTGTTTCAGTGTGTTACTTTTAGCAATTTATATTGATTCTCTTGCAGACCAGCCACCACTCTGCTTTTGCACGCTGCCTGTGGAGAGTTTTCCATCACTGCCCTTATCATTCTAATTCCTTTTGAATCTTGCTCTGTGAATTCTAAGCAGACATAGCCATTGGGTGTCTTACACTATTTTGTGATAGGTAACAGCAAAAGCCCCGGGGAAAGGTAGGTCACCAGCCCTACTGACTAGCATTGTAGCTTTCCACAGGATGCATACATTTTGTGTACCTAGTTTCCTCAATTGAAAAGTACAGATTCTCATAAGCAAGCATTTCCTTCATGAAACTTGAGAGTCAAATGACTTAACCCTTGAAAAAACTTAGAATATTTTCTATAACGAAGTCAGAATTCTTTATATGTGCGATGGTGATGACGACACCTTCTGTGGAAAGCCCTGATCCCTTTGCATCAGAGTCCTTTTCTTTGCTGCCATCTCTGATGGAGACACACACGTCTCAGTTGACATTCTCCTAATATGCTCCTTTGAAAAATTACCACAACAGTGGAGTCTTTCCTCAGCAATTCTGGAAAGGTGCAACCCTCCTCTTAGGCTACTAACTTTGTACTTCCTTATTCCCCCCCCCCAACAGGTGTGACGATCTCACATTATGTCTATATTCCTATAATGCTATGGCACCCATGCAGCTAATGCTGCAAAGACTCAGAGACTGGTTCCATGAGCAGATGGGCACCACAGGAGGAGGAGGCAGCACTCTGTCTGAGCCCAGGTCTGCCCCAAAGTCTCAGCCCCTTCTCCCTAAGCTCCTGGCCTCTAATACTGTCTGGCTTTTCTCTTCCAGTATGAATACTTCAATGCTGTGCTGATCAACGAGAGGGACGAAGACGGGAACTTTTTGGAATTGGGAAAAGAATTCATCTTGGCCCCCAATGACCACTTTAACAATTTGCCTGTGAACATCAGTCTGAGTGATGTCCAAGTACCAACGAACATGTACAACAAAGGTAAGGCTCCCTGCTACTGCTCCCAGCAGGGAGTGAAGAGGTGACGGCGGGGACTGAGGAGTGTTTGCTGAGCATATCAACACATCATAGATTCCAAGCATCATCCTCCTGGTGGGCTAATCATATGCCTCTTCTGCCTGGAGACTCCCAGCTGCTGTCTCCTTCCTTCATGCTAATGTGTAGTGCAGAAGTCAGCAGGCTTTTTCTATAAGTATAAGTATAAGCAGTCCCTATTGCAACTGCTTAGCTATGTGTGTAAGTTGGGGACGTGGCTGGGTTTCTTTAGCACATCAATCTGCAGCATCACCTTGCCAGATTAAACATGCTTCCTAACCCAGGTTGTCCCTTCCTTGTCCTGCTTTCCTTCCTTGGCGGTATTAAGGGTTGGGAGCTTCTGGGGTTGCTGTGGGGCCAGCTGAGGGCCGTTCTCTTTCCTTCCAGCATAGAGAAGTGTGGGCATAACAATTTTCTGTGTCTCCTGGCTTGACTCCCTCAAACCCATTCTTCACATGGACACTGAAGCTATCTGCCCAGCATTCCCATCGACCCATTTGAATTGGAAATGCATTGGCCAAGGACTGGGTTATGGTACCCAATGGTGCTGGCTAATCTCCCTGTTCCACCTGCTCCTGGTGGTGACCCCAGATGCACCACCCTTCTCTTGAGAGGACAGTTCCTCCCCTCTGTGTTGGGAGTCATAATCGTGTCCAAGCTGGTTGTGGTGGCACACACTTGTATCTCAGCACTTCGGAGGGAGAAGAAGCAGGAATAGTTCCTCCAATTTAAGGCCATCTTAGGCTATGCCGTCAAGGGGATAGAACAATGTGGATGGAGCTCTGTGCATTGAGCTGTCAGTTTGGGAAATCCCATGCATATTAACTGAGTTGCTGGGTCGCTCTGAATCACTAGTGAAGGCACTTGGCCAACCATAATTGTCCATCTCTGTATCTCTAGGACATCCTTCTTTGTGTCTGTGTCTTGTGCCTGGACACTCAATGGTGCCCTTTCCTTGTTTGCCTGTCACTCAACCCTTCATAGTCAGGAGAGGCAGCCCTCATCTCATTCACTATTTTGACGATTGTTAGAGATCACATGGTGAACCAAATATAGCCACCCCCTTCAAAGAATCTGCAGTCTTGCGTGGAACAGACAGGCAATGAAATAACAGGAGGACTGGGTATCAGCATGAGAGCAGCATCTCTGTAAAGCCAGAGGGACACACCTTTCCTTGTTCAAATGGCTCGGGCATTGAATAGGTACTCTTTCTCAATCCCCTTTAGGAAAGTGATAGCAATATAAACTGCCTTCCAAGGACTCCGGGCTGGGCTGTGTCTGGGCTCTTTAGGGCACAAATGGAGCCTCACCTTGGCATTCAGCATTGGCCAGTAGAGGTTAGTCCTCCAGGATGATGGTAACAGCTGATGGAGACTTAAATGACATTGCCTTTTGTGCAGTGTAGCAGGCAGAAAAAAGCCATTTCTAGCATTAAATGAACAGAAGATGAAAAATGTACATGATTTTATAGAGTAATTTCAGACGTGAAACAATCCAGAATGATCTTTTAAAACATGACAGTGACTTCAAGGTTGCTTGAACCGTTAGCACCATGATAGAGATTTAATTGCATCTTGGGATTTAAAGGCATAATTGTACCTTTCAATGGTAGTGATGCGTAAGGGACTTACATTGTTATTGGTCACACAGGCTTTACAATTGCATCATGAAGATTGCTAGGCAGAATCTGAACAGTCTGAGAGTTTGAGCTATAGGAGTTAAATGATTAGATTTAAGACATCCTTGGCAGTCCTCATGGGGTCTGGCTGTCATCTCCTACCCAGGTTCAGCTGTCACCTTGCCAGGCTGTGGGAAGTGAACCAGGGTCAGCCAGGGGCTATTTCTTGTGTCAGCCAGGCAGGGAATAACTGCCCATAGGAGAGAGAGACAGAGAGAGAGAGAGAGAGAGAGAGAGAGAGAGGGGGGGGGGGGACTTGAAGAAAATTGTTTGACTCTGCTCTAATTCAAACCAGCCTCCCAAAGCCTCTTTTCAAGCTGCAGAAATATAGTTCATGTTTAGAAGGCCTCCAGCGTAGATTTAGTCACTGATGACATGTACACAAAACACATGCGCTAGGTCTGGTCACTTGGCTCTCTTATCCCTGGGGTGGAAATCTTGCTTTCAGCAAAGGAAACCAGCTTAGAGTTCTTCTCCCTTGGCAGTTTGGACCCTGTGAACACACAGCAATGTGTGATCCTTCTTGGTTGCTGCTGTATGCTCGGCTGTTGGGTGGGATTTCCGGCAATAGAGAATGGCAAATCTTCTTCCCTCTGTTTTCTGCCTCCTAAGCAACCAGGTTAACATCCCCCCCCGGCCTGCCCCACCCCTCCCTCCCCATCCCTGTCCCCCGCCCCTCCCGCCCCCGTGTTGCCACTCCATGTTATCATTGTCTTGGTACAGAAGATTCTGGGGCTTCGAAAGTGGTGACAGTAGTGCGAATCCCATGGGGCTTGAAAGAGCTGGTTTTTCTTGGCTGTTTAGACAAGCCTTTGGGGACCCTTAGGCTCCTGATACAGCAGAGTCTTTATAAAATAGTCTCAGCAGATCGATAGGGGCTATGTGTCTGCCTCTTTGAGACAAGAAAGACTAGGCTGAGGCCTTTTGAGCTCTAAGTGACACTGGGCCTTCCAGAAGGGAAGCACAGGGCAGTTTTGTGAGACTGCCAGTTATCTGGCAGAGGACTGGAAAAACCTACGCTCTTTGTTGAATACCTTCTAGGCACATCCAACTTTTGATATTGTGACACAATGTACTTAAAAAAAAACTCACACCTAAGAAATCTAAAATTGAGTTATAAAGGAAATCACAAATTAACTTCATAGTGTTTCAATACGTTTCTGGTTTTGTATAGGGCTATATTCATAGGTATCTTGGGTGCATGAGGCTTGGGAGGTCACTAGAAGGGCACACTTTTAAGAAGCTGAACACATGTAAGATTTATATGTACATACCACATATAGACATATACATACCTATACATGTTAGACATTATATGAGGGGTGGTATATAAACATGTATGTGGTCCATGTATATGTGAAAGAAAATGCCCAGTTCTCTAAATTGACTCCACTGTTTCCATTTCTCTCCTCTGTCCACCCAGGTGACAGGGGACATCTTTTGCATATACCTTTCTCTTCCTGTCCTCACTCGTCATTAATCCCCATTACCCTTGCCTTCCCAATCTCAGCTTCTTCAAACGCCCACCCTTCAAAAGCAGCTCAAATGCAGCCTCCTTCATTCCTAAAGAACTTGGTAGATATGCGCTTTGCTCTCAGTAGTGTGTGTGTGTGTGCCTTGTGCTGCTTGGCTTCATCCTAGGTGGATGTGGCTTCTGGGCCTTCATTCTGATCTTGGACTTATCTGAGGACAGAGCCAGCCTGGTACCTGTTTGGCTTGAGCATCTGCCCAGGTTATTTGCTGATTTCTGCTCTCCTCCTCAGCCAGCACTATGATGCTCAATGGGTTTTGCCAAGCAATAGAGACATAGTCCAGCTGATACAAATGGAAAAGAAACTGAAAAGGCATTGTGTGGCTCACAGACTTTCTACTAAAGAAAGAAGGTGGTTTATAATAAGCCTGCTTAAAGTGGGAGCTGCTGGAGGCCAGAGCCAACCTCAGGACCTGCCTGCTGAGAATCTCATGGTACTATTACTTACCCCACCAGCACACCTGTGACTACATATAAGCGAGCACCTCATTTTCTTCAAGTATGAGTTGGAGTGGATAATGAATGCCATGCCTGAAGAGGCCTTGTTAAAAATTAACCTTAGGTTGCTACTTATAATCCCAGCACTAGGGGAGGCAGAGACAGGCAGATCTCTGTGAGTTCAAGGCCAGCCTGGTCTACAAAGTGAATCCAAAACAGCCAATGCTACACAGAGAAACCCTGTCTTGAAAAACCAAAAATATAATAATAATAATAATAATAATAATAATAATAATAATAATAATGATAACAACAACAACAACAACAACAATAATAATAATAACAACAACAACAACAATAAGCTTAGGTAAGAATGCCTGATACATGGTGGCCATATAATATGAATATATGAATACAGTGGCTTTAATGTTTCTATCCCTCAAAGTGTATAGTTAATAATTCATCTTGAAGGTGAATGGCATTAGAAAGTAGATCTTTTCAGGGCACAGAGGTACAAAACTCTAAAATCAAGGGAGTTTCTGGTCAAGAGGGCTGAGGAGCTGAGCAAGGGAGGTTGGGCTTCAGCAATTTCTGGTATAGCTCAAGAAATGGATCCATGGAGTCTCAGAAGTCTAGTCAGGCCATGGGGGTGGGGGTGGAACACACTACCTCAGCTGTAGCTTAGCATGTGCATCTACTTGACTTCCCAGAGGAGGACCAGTCAGACCAAGAATGGACTGTCAGGCTATGCTGCACTTATGAGCCCTGCAAAATGAATGTAGCTTCCGGAAGACCCATCACCAATGTGGAGTCCGAGGAGCTGGTTTTTTTTGCTACAATACAGCAGGTTCTTTGAGACAGGCCAGAGACAGAGCCAAAGTCTAATGGGGCAGCCTTCGGTCTCCTGCGAAGAAGATGCGTATGTGTTGGGGGGCAGGCAGGCTCTCTAGTTTTGCATCTGTCAGATGTCTCAACCTATTTTTCAAATGTTGAGTTTGATAAAATGCAAAATGTGTTTTGCCAAGCACTTTCCCCCTTAATTACATGTGTATATTTTGAAGAAAATTTAATCCATATGTTTCTGATTTGTTTACACAGAAATCATTAAAATGTTGTTTACAAAGAGCCATTTGATGTGCAAGAAGCCTTCGCAAACCCTTTAAAAGGCTGTTTAAAGTTCCTTTCTTTCTTTTTTTTTTCCTTTGATATGTGGGTGGGGGCAACACAGGGGAGGGGGGTGGTGCTGAGCACCAGGGACCGACCTGGTAATGTTAGAAATGAATCCTAACACTAATGGTTTGTTTTCTCCTTGGGATTCTGAGCTGGAGCCCCTGGAGGCTTGGCTCCTGCCTTCCTGCCTGTCTACTGGCTCCTCTAGAGTATGTGGGTGAGGTCTATGGAATAGAATTCTGGGTCGAGATCAGGGAACTCAGACCAAAGCAAAGCTCTGATCCAGAGAAAAGGAATCAAGATGTCCCTCCTCTCCCCAGTGCTGTAGTTTCTCGATTACTACGGTCCTTACCAAGGCCCCAGGAACTGCCTCTGACAAAACTTACGGTGTGAGTGGAGGGGTTCAAGTTCGATGGATAACTCCTTCGCACCTCTGAATGTATGCGTATGCACACAGACATAGGCTAGCAAGTGTGTACGTACATCCATATCCACATTAGTATTTTCTTAGAAGTGGTATTAATGGAAGAAAGGTATCACAGAGATCTTCGTGTCTCTCAACAACACAGGCTTAGAGGTTGTACATGAGTAGATAGGAGGATGGATGGATACATGCATGTCATGCAACTTCCCTTGGAGGTACATGGTCCCTACTGCTTCTTGCTGTCCACACAGTGTGGTCAGTACTTAAGCATGACTCCTCCTAGTGTCTCAGTAACAGCAAGTCTTTAGGTTATAGGTTGTAATGGGAACAACCCTCCTCCCGGGAAATCTTCCCATCTCCTCTGTCTTGCCTTGGGTTCAAGAACACTCCGTGAGGCCAAACTTGGCGGGATCACTCTAGCTACCAGTTGCTACAGGTGGTGAATGAGTTTATATCCTCACCCTTTTCCTATATCCCTGGCCCACTTCTACTCCAGCCACTGCTCTGTGCTACCGTAAGAATGTTTCCAAAGCCACCAGGGATGCTTGGATAATGGTGGGACTTGACTGGCCATACTGTTCATGAGCAGTAGCTTGTGGGACTAGGGAAAGCCTTTCACTCTCGAAGCAAGTTTCCTGGCCTACAAGGCTGACAGCCATCTGTAGCACTGAAGTAGGCGGAATTCTAGCATCCACTATGGTGCCCAGCACAAGGACACCCGATGCTTTTGTTTGCTTGTTTTAGATTTATTCCTTTTACCCTTGCCCAATAGTAATTGTATTTTAATTTTTGACTAGCTCTTTTATACAATATATTTTGAACATGTGTTCCCCTCCACCAGGCCCTCCCTACCTTTATACTGCATCATCTTTGTGTTCTTTCTCCCTCCCTCCCTCCCTCCCTTTCTCTCTCTCTCCTCTTTAAAAGTGGAATAAAAACCAAAAAAAAAAAAAAAAAAAAAAAGAGAGAGAGAGAGAGAGAGAGAGAGAGAGAGAGAAACAGAAAGAAAAACCCACAAATATAAAAACCAATATGCTAAAATGTCAAAATAAAACAAAAGGTTCATAAAAATACTGTTAACTACCTTTTGTGTTGGCCACATACTCCTGGGTATGGGAGACCTGTTTACATAACCAATGGCACTGCATTGAAGAAAGCTGATTTTTTTTTTCTCTGCCAGTAGGAATCAATTACAGGTAACTTCACGGTTACAGGTGGGGCCAGGTATCCATTTCTTCCTCTGAGTGCTGAAACCCTACGTCATTTGGACCTGTGTAGGTCTTGTGTGTGCTTCCATTCTTTTTGTGAGTTCGTATGTGTGCTAGTCCTATTGTATGTAGAAGACACTGTTTCCTGGTGTCAACCATCACCTCTGGCTCCTACAGTCTCCCCTTTCCCTGTAGACTCCTGAGCCTCGGGGTAGGGTAGAGTGAGGGAACAGAGTGATGAGGACATGCCGTTTAGGAATGATTGCTCCAGAGTCTCTCAATCTCTGTATACTGTCCAGGAGTGGGTCTCTGGGTTAATTCCTATCTCCTGCAAGAAGAAGCTTCTCTGATGTGAGTCGAATGAGGCACTGATCTATGGGTATAACATGCCATTAAAGAGTCAACTTATTGCTACGGTCTTTTAGCAAAATAATAGTATTATGTTTTCCCCTAGGCCCATGGCCTACCCAGTCCACGGTTCTTGGCCAAATAATAGTCATAGGTATTGGTTCCATGTCATGGAGTTGGCCTTAAATCCAATCTCTGCTGCTTTTGACTCTGTATTTCCATCTAGACTACAGGTACCTGAAGATGGCACATACTCCCACATTACCCTATCCAAACCTGAAGAGGATGCTCACTCCTTCCTACTATCACTGTTGGAAGGCTAAAACACAGACACTTGTAAATGCAAGCCAAGATCGCTGCCCTTTTTTTTAGCAGGATACCTTTTCCATCTTTGCCCTGGTCCTGCTAGATCTCAGGACTCCAGTCATCCCAAACAGCCTTTACTTCAGGTTTACACCTATCTGGGTTGCTTTCTCCTTTTCCTATCTCTCTGTATAGAACTATCCTTTCCCAATAACCCAGCTTCAGAGTTAACTTCTTCACCTATGGCCTTAGCCTTTTCCCCAGATCCCTCCTCTGGCCCTTCATTTAAGTACCCCAAGAGTTCTGAGCCCTTCTCTCTCCTTGTCTGTTCATCATATTATGTTCAGCTTTTTTTTTTTTAAACACAAGTATTGTTCCTTGAACTTGGGGAACAGAGCTGTCCCTTCATCACTTTGGGGATATATCCAAGGACCAAGAATGACCTGTGATTTCCATATACATCACTGGATTATACCAAATCCTCCTGGGTGCAGTCTTGTGGTGCTTTGCCTGTTCCTTGGTCCTTTGTGCCATCTGCATGCGAGGTTTGGTTTTCTTTGTCTGTTTAGGAAGCTAGCAGTTAGTAAGTGTATGCCTGGCATGCTGGTACATCTCTCTGGATTGTTTGATTTATCTTAATCTCCCTCTGTTAGAGATATGGAAATCCATGTAGTTTTGCTACAATTTGGAAGCCAAGGCCTATGCTAGTAAAACTCTAAGAGTGGGGGGGGGACAGGAAAGATCACAGCTATACCAGAACAACGATTGACAGTGTTTTCTCCCATTAACCCTGACATTCATGAAACATGACAGTAACTACAGAGTAATTGATTTATTTTACTTCTTTAAAAATGGCTTGAAATTCCAAGAGCTCCTAGGTGACCTCACTCCTGGACACTTACCTTCTGGACTGTTTAGAATGGAGGAGAGGCGTGGAGATGCCATAAACATCCTAGAAATAGCAGCAATGGGTGATGGAGCTGGGGTGACAGGTGGGAAAGGAGATTAATGTTCTCCTTAGCCCAATTCAAACTGTTACCCATGTTAGTCCTTGTGCCTGTGAAAGAGAGGGACCACTTTGCTAAGGAAATGCAGGTTGGCCTCTGAGACTTAAGAAGCAATGTTGAGACAGGCAGGAAATCCTGTGGATGTGCCCCAGGCTTTCTGGGTACAGTATTAAGAGTGCTTAGCCCTGGGGCTTGCTTGTGGCCTGTGGGCCACATGCAATATTTCTTCCTTGTGACCCAGAGAACCAGTCTCACAGAAGGCTCAGACCCAACTCTTGCATGTATGTGCAATAGGCATTATAGCAGCACCTGGCTCTGGGAATGGCTGTGAGCATACAGTGGAGCAGTGTACGTTGAGCACTGGGCCCCGTGGTACTACATGGTGAAAGCTTTGTGACAGTCATAAGAGTTAGTGTCACTGTAATAGTTTGAGCAGACCCCCATGGGCCCTTGGTGGGGAGGCCTGGTGGTACTCAAAGAAAGAATAAGCAGCTACCAAGATGAGACTTGATAGCCTATGGCCATATAGTGGGGGAGGAGGTCCCCCTCGGTCATAGACTTAGGGGAGGGGAATAGGGTAAAAAAGGGAGGGAGGGAGGAATGAGAGGATACAAGTGATGAATAACAATTGAGTTTTAATCTGAATAAATTAAATTAAAAAAAAAAAGAGTTAGTGTCATTGTGAGGAGGGTGACCGTGAAGCTCATGCCTGGGGATGTCTATGACTAAGCCAAGTGACATTCTTTATTTTTTTTCCCCTATATCTCAGAAGCAGATAACTTCAGCTGTATGTCACAAAACGCAGTGACTAGAAAGTAGCAGGAGGCCAGCAAGGCCAGCGTTGCAAGGGATAGAGGCTGAGTTGCCCCTTCTCCGGTAGCCTTGTTCCCATCTGCACATGCACCGTGCACTCATCTTCCTTAGACTTTGAGAAGCTCTTTGTGTTCAAGTCAACCTGGCTCTCACTACTGTCATTGTCCCTCACATGGTTCATGGCTTGAAGAAGTAATGATCGTTTTCTTCTTGTTTGGGACCGAGGCCTCTCACAAGGGTCTGGGGATTCCAGCTGTTATGTGGCAGTAGCCTTGACAGGGGCATGAGGAAAGTCTTTCCCCCTGTTCTGATTTTCTTCACAAATCCAAGCTACTGAAAACTTCTGTCCAAAACACAGTGTCCACCACCTGTCCTTGTGGACATGGCCACCATGTTTAGTGTATATCAGTGTCTCATCTGTTATTCTACAGATGAGAAAATTGAGATTAAGAGACTGGCTGTGAGTTACTCAATAAAGTGGGGAAGTCATGTGAAACCAGCATGGTGACTCCAGAACCCCTGGGCACAGTGCTTTTCGGTCCTGTGCCCTGCCCACCACCATTTCTACTACCCTGGGGCTCTGCCTGAGTGTTCAGCAAGCTCTGTCCTAGATGTTTACATGCACACTTCATATGTGCAGAAAATTTACTTCTCCGGTTTTGTCAAATTGTGCTATTTTCTTCCCAGCATGTAAAAATCCATCAGAAATGAAAACGACTCTTATTTTACATAAACACTTCCAATCTCTTGCCTTCATCAACTCCTGTTACAGCAGGAAGTGCTCTAAAAATGTAAAACAATTTCTGCACTAGATTATTAGTAAGTACCAACTATTCACACATGCTGGAGATGAAGCGTCTCCACATTTAATCCTGCAAACCTCCATATCCAAATACACAGAAGATGAGTGAGGATGGAGGAAGTAACCATTTGCAAGCGGAAAAAAAAAAGGCACTTTGCGTAGCCAGAAAGTGCTCTGTGATGCCTTCAGGAGGTGCTGCAGTTTGGATGTGAAATGTCCCGCAGGGACTTGTGTGTTTGAACACTTGGTTTCCAGCGATCAGTCAGGGCTGAGTGGGGAGAATGTGCAGCCACTGGATGTGAATGTCAGCAGGAAGTCACAGAGCTGAGGAGCTAGGGATAGACCATTATCAGTTGGCTGTGCTTCTGGCCCAGGTGCGTTGCAACTGCCTTTGGGGCTTGAATGACACTTTCACAGAGGTCAACTAAGACCACTAGAAAACACAGACATTTATATTATAATTCATAACAGTAGCAAATTACAGTTATGAAATAGCAACAAAAAGTTTTATGAGGTGCCATACTAAAAGACTACAGCATTAGGAAGGTTGAGCACCGCTGGCCTCTAGGTACACTAGCAAGTAACAAAGTATGTTGAAGGAAGGACAGACACAGAAGCAAAAGCACAGCAAGATCCCCATGTACACATGTGAATCTGGATGTCAGAAGTAGCTGCCTGTGTAGAGCATTTCTATTAATCCTTGCATGAACATGTATTAAGAGGAAAAAAACAAAAGATCATATATGTACTCTCATTTTAAAGAAACACATCTACAATGCTCCTATATATAAATCATGGCCAGCCTTCAGGTCGAAGTTCTTTCTATGTGGTGGTGGGAACCATCATGGGTCCATTTGAGCAGAACTGCCTGGTAGGGAGGGGGTCGATGACAGAGTCAGCATGACTGTAACCTTAGCAGGGTGTGTGGTGTGTCATGTAGTCATAGCAACAGCCATTGAAGACAAATGTCACTGGCCTGGGAACATAGAAGTTTCTCTCTAAAAGGAAGCTATGGTATGTCTGCTGGTAAGCGTCACAGGCAGGAAGATGCCTCTTCTCAACAATGAAGAACATTTTATAATTGGAATATAATAAGTCAAGAATTCCAAGGTCAGACTGGAAACCCAAACAGATCTGACGTGTAGTTGGTCTGGTCTCAAGATGCAGTCTTGTCTGTGTCTCCCTTGTGCCAGGAGGCTTATTTGGAGACCTTGCAAAATGCAGCTCCTAGGCGTTCATTGATTCTTCGGCGTGAAAGAGGTCCCAGTGGAGGCCCGGGACTACTATGGCCAATGATGTGCATGGGACAGTCTGTCTCATGCACCATCCTGGAGCCTAGGCTGCCACAGGCACATGTGTTACAGGAAGTCTGGGTCAGAGCTCCCATCTAGGCTGAAGGGTTTTGGGTAGCAGCACAGGTTGGTCTTCAGAGGTGGCTAGTCCATCTCGGATAGTTCCTGTTCCCAGGGCCGCCCTTTCTTTGCTACAGCATTTGAATGCCCATGCTTTACATTGCTAATGTAGAAGCTCAGTTCTCCTGCCATGCCGCATCACACAGCTTAGACATGTCTGGGTTCTTATCACTGAAGGATTACTGTCTCTAGTCTCTCTTCATGCTGAACTGGAGACATTATTTGTGCATCTCTATTCTAGTGTCTTTTTCTTTCCCCTCATTTTATAGCGAGAGGACAGCTCCCAAGAGGGTCTGCCTCCCCAGCTCTGCAGCGCTGCCTCACATTTAGAAATCTGTGTACTCCGTATGGGCAAAGATGCCACATGGTGGATTAATCTACATCATTAGAGATAAAGTGCTGTAAAAAAAATATTGAAGACACATAGGGTTGCATGGTGAATCCAGACTGCAACCAAGTCTTAGCTCAAATCTGGCCTCTCCCGTTAGTGCGTGGATGCAGTTGAGCCCCCGTGGTGTTTTTCTCTTGTGTCAGCTATGGGCTAGCTATAGCTTCAGCCCTCTCTGAACTTTAGAGAGTTTCCTGAGGTCCGCATTCGTATTCTTTGCTGGGGAACCAGCGGGTCACAGTGTCCCGGTGAACTAGGACAAACAGCTGATGAGGGGCGTTATTTGGAACTTTAAGCCAATGACTCATTGGGGTACCTGTGATGTGCCAGCCTTTGCAGGACAGTGGGAGGCTCGCTCCACTCGAGTGGGAACCTGGGAGAAGGCCAGATCCGACTTCTTCATGTTACACAGAATTAGTGGTGGTGATTTGCCTTGCTACAAACCAGGCTGTGCAGAATGTCCCTAGGCTGCCGTACCTGTACCGTCTTGCCCTATTCCCTTGGATGACAAGAAAGGGTTGCCATGCTGTCTGTCCTTTTTGCAAGAACCATAATTGTTCTAGTTCATATAGCAAATAATGGGTTTTATTATGAGATATTCACACATATATGCTATTTTACTTTGCTCACATTCTCCCCACTCCTGTCCCCCCTCTCACCCTTTTCTCTTGCTGCCACCTACCCCCCAAATAGCTTCCTTTATATGTGTATAAGTATTTAAATATAGATTCTTCATATGAGAGGTGGTATGTGCTGTTTGGATTTCTCCCCCTCTTTGCTCTCTCTTGGGTCTACCTCCTCTTCTTCTTTAAGCCCCATTCTTCCTCCAACATTGTCTATCTTCTACTTACATGACAAATGTATTTTTAAAAATCTAGATTTTTGTATATGAGAGATAGCATTCAACATTTGTCTCTCTGAGTCTGGAATACTTTGCGCACCAGGAAGATCTTCACTTCTTCCCCCTATCTTACCTTGTGAGTTTTCTGTAGCCTGTGGGTACCATCTGTCTTGGGATCATTTCTACCCTTTGCTCACTGGAAGTGGATGTCCCTTTCATGACATATCTGTGGGTAACAAATGGATTAACCTTTAAGAAGTTTAATCTCTTATTTGCCAGTTTGTTTCTCTGTTATGGACTAAGGTATGGCCATCCCAAAAATCCAAGTGTCGAATCCCAGAGCCTCAGAATACAACCACAGGCGGGTGAGTTCTTTAAAAGAGTAAGTTAGAATGACATCCTTTAATATGGGAATGTAATCCAATATGGCTGGTTTTATAAAATGAAGGCAAGGGACTAAAGGAAAGAGCACTTAAACCCAGACCCAGATCTACAGAGCCACCAGAAAACAGCTCAGTCAAAACTTAAACTTTTTGTCTTCAAAACTGGAAGAAAAAATATTTTTAGTGTTTAGTATATCAGTTTAAGTCATCCCATCTGTAGGGTTTACTTATGACAGCCTGGCCTGACTTCTTATTTCTGAAGAGGATTTGAGTCAGGTCTACCTATTGCTCATAGGTGTCAGGCTCTGAGTGTGAACCAAGAACCTCCACATGTCCCTAGGAGTTCCCCAGGTTTTAGGCAGTGCCTTGCTGACACTGAGAGAGTGTTTCCTGGGTCTGAGTGTTACCATGGCTATCTCTCAGTGATGAGCAGTTCCTGCAGCCAGGGCTGGCCTCAGTTTAGGAAGTGTCAGTGTGGTTGGGATGGTGGTTCACACGTGGGCACAAAGTGTAGGGTTGGTTAACAGCCACAGAAGCAAGCAACCTGCTAGGTGTCTTGTGTCAAGCCTGCCCTTTCCACAGCCATTTCAAGATAAGGCCTTTGATAATCGTAGTTGGTCAGCACCTCCAAACAGGCTGTAAACCTTGACTGTTGTTCTGGCAGCTCATGGTAACCTTCCTTGAGCTACAGTTGGATGTAGCTGAGCAGCAGTGTCCTCCACAGTGGGTAAGTATGTGTCCTCTCCCATCAGGCACTTTTGCTCTCCTTTCAAGGGGTCCAGAGCCTCATGGTGGGCTCAGAGTTTTGTCCTATCAAACAAACATGGCCTCATGTTCCTACAGATTTAACTCCTACTCAATCCATGGACCTTCCCAGCTGTGCTATCCCCCCTTAGACAACCCAGAATTTCCACCTTAAGCTGCTATTTTTCCTAATAACAACTTGGTTGCAGGAAGCCAACAACACACCTTTAGTTTGTGCCAAGGAGAGTCTTATCTTCTCTTTCCAGGTCTGTGGCACACATTTCTGTATCATGGCTGCCTAAGTCAGAAAGAATTGTTTCTGAGATACCGTTCACAGGGGATACGGTTCATGTTAGTACAAATGTTAGAAATCTAAGTCAAAGGTCCTTGTGGCAATGGATGGAGACCAACGTTGGATTTTAAATGGGTAGTGACTTCTACCTTGGCTGATGAGAAGTTCAGTTATATTCCAGGACTGAATGGCTCCAGCCAAGGCTACTGAGACCAGGGCAGTATCAGCCAAGAAGTGTAACAGAGAGCACAAGAGCATTTATCATGTCTCATGTGTCCGCATTTAAAATACCAGCACAAAGGCAGATTACAGTGCTCTGAAAATTGGAATAACTAGCTAGAAGGAAGATGCTTTGTTTAAGATGCTTCAAGTATCCTTGTTCACAGACTTTTAGGGAACTGAAGTCCATTACTTGGGCAACAGCTGACCTTCTTCTCTGTATGTGTGTGTGTCTGTCTGTGTGAATATGTGTGTGTGTGTGTGTGTGTCTGTCTGTCTGTGTAAATGTGTGTGTGTGTGCGTGCTGTAGCACTTATGTGGATGCTGGAGAACAATCTTGAGTGTTGGTTTGAAGCAAGGTCTCTTATTTGTTGCTTGCTCCTGCTTATGTGAGGCTTGTGAGCTTCTGGGGCGTCTCTTGTCTTCCCTCGCCCCATCCCCCATCTCACCATAGGAACAAATACATGCATCCATGCCTAGATTTAGATGGGTCCTAGGGACTTGAACTCAGCTCCTCATACTTGCTCGCACTGGTATAGTTGTCCTCAGCCTTTCTTGTGTTACAGCATGCTAGCATGTAAAGGAAAGGCAGAGGAGCTATGCTGGCCCATCTTATCCTGAGAACCATGGCGTCCAGTGTCTGGCCCTGCAGTGGCAGGGGTCCTTGGTGTTCAGTCTTGGACGCTGAGTCAGATTGTTTGCAAGGAGAGCTCTGTGACCTGTGCTTCCGGTTTTTTCAGGTGCCTTTGATGCATTATTAACATCTGAAAATTGTGCTTTAAAACCGTGCCTGATAAAGGGTAAATTCTAAGAAGCATTTAAAAGAATAAGCAAGTAGGGGCACTTCCTGTGCTATCTTAACCATTCTTTGCTGCTGTCTTGCTTCTGGTGTCCTGAAAATGCCATTCTATGTAATGTGGGTTTTTCATTTTAACTATAGTCATGTTTTAGCCTCTGGACCTTGTGAGAATTTATAGCCAAATAAAATATAGCTAAAATTTCTTTTTCCTGCCCTGCCAACATCTTTATTTTCTGTGGGTTGCTAAGTCATTACATCCTCCTTTTGTTTTCATTTCCAATAATGTCTGTTATTGGGGAAAAAGAATATTGATAACTCCAAATTATAAAAAAATTATAGGGTTATTATTTTGGACGATTGAATGTCTACTGAAAGAAAAAACATAACGTCAGGCTATGTCCTGATCCAGGTTTCCTATCATCTTACTGCCACGCTAAAAGTAGAAGCTACAGAGTGGATAGGCCACCTGTCAGGATGCTGAGTGATGTCTGGTATGACCAGGGTCTCTGCTGGTCAATTTGTCAGTGTCAGCCGTGAATCCATTCTCATCTGGAGAACAGATGAAGTGGCCACCAGGTCTCAAAATAAAAGAGGCTAAAAGGTGACTGGATGGAAAATGAGAACTTTCAAGTCCTAGGGGACCTTTTGATGATTTCTTGATTTCTTTGCTGAAAGCTATTCACGCCTAAGTGTTTGTGGTGGCACCTCATGCAAACCATTGAAAACTGCAGGCTTGCTTACAAATCATTCCAGTGCAGATGACATACTCTTTAAAACACCCGGCACCTGGCTGGAGGCTCAGTAGTTAAGAACACACACTGATCTTGCAGAAAATCCAGGTTTGGGTCTCAGCTCCCTTGTTGGGAAGCTGAAACTCTAGCTGCAAGGGAGTCTAACCCCTCTGATTCCACAGGCAGGTGTGCTCACATGCATCCCACCCCCACCACACACCATATACACACATACATATCCATTATGTAAGAATCATTTTAAAAATATTTTCAAAAATCTTTTTAAAAAAAAACAGTGTTTGTCTCTACCACTGACCCTATGGTATGTGGCTCTTGGATGTCACTGTGGCATAAGCACGGACATGCCACACACATCCTTGTTGCGGTGGGTAGGGTGGCAGCCTAGCTAGACATTTATCACTATTAAAGATGCCCATCTGTTCCTTTGCATCACATCTGTCTTTTTCTGCACTCTGGATTTTCTAGTGTGAATCCCTTTTTCTAAAAAACAAACAAACAAAAAACCCTACAATCTTATGGCTGTGTTTGGCATATCCATGATTATATCTAGCCACCTTCCGTGTGTCTATGGAAACACAAAAGGTCTAGGAACAATTGGGAGCCTCCGCTCACAAGGGGTTGCCATGTACCTCTGATGGAGACCCTACCAGAAAGCATCTATGCCAGACCTGGAATGAGGGGAAGTGCTCTTCACTGGTGGCCATAGAATACCAATGTCACTGTAAATTCCAAGGTTTGCTATGTTGCTACTTGGCTAGCCAGCTTCTGGTGTGCAGCTAGTGTGCAGGCTGCTGCTAAGCCAAGGCCAGAAGACCTCTAAAACACTGAAGTGAATGGGCTAGCCAAGAGCCCTTAGAGAGGCCCTAGGCATTGTGGGAAGGGCCTTCCCTTTCTCTTCTCTCTGACAGACTGGCTGAGGGCTCTTCAGTTGTTACTGTCATTGTTACAAATCCTAGAGCTATTGCTGTACATGAATGCTCGCAGGTGCCCAGAACATCTGAGAGTCCAGGTCTCTCTCCGGTGCGATGTCAAGGCAGCTCACGGCAGCATGTGGGGCAGCAAGGCAGGTGCCCAGCAGACTGACTCATAGAAACAAATGCTCAGTAGGTGCTTATGCCTGTTAGTGCCAGTGACCCTGCCCAAAGCTCTGTTGTTAATACTTGGATGGGAAGAGACTACAGGGAGAGTTGAAGGAAAAGAGGGGGAAAAGGGACTTAGCAGGGACAGGGACAGAGACTTCTGGGATGTTGTGTAAGGTTATTTAAAAGCAGCTGTAGAGAGATGGAAGGGAGAAAGAGAGGATTGGTATACCCTTAGGCGGGTCCAAATTTACTTATAGCAAGGGAACATTTCTCACTCACATGTGTGAATGACCAAAAAGCCAAAGAAGGGGTGGGAATGCTCTTCTTATATGGGTCGAAATGGCCTTTGTAGTCCACAGGGGAATCTGGGAAGTGAAGTCTTTCAGCAGGAAACTATCACATTGGACATCAGATTTCAATGGCCAATGCTGGCCTGTGAGGGATCAGGGTCAGCTGGGCTAGAAGAATAGAAGGCAGGAGTGCACTGGCCCATGATATGTTGGGGAAATAGATGGGTCCTGGTACCTCAGGGTGTGCCACTCTCATAGCTTTTTCCACTCTGGGCTGAAGATCCTGGGGGACATGCTATTGACACATCTGTCCTTTACTTGGCCTGTGTGAACAGCAGCTCTTCATAGGAGTCACTTACTGAGCAGACAGCCACTGAACAGTGTATGCCATGCACTGGAGGGGCCAACACTGTCATGGCTGTATCTGAATAGAGTAATAGCAGAAATTACATTTTGAGTGCCTACTGTATGCAAGGTGTTTAATCATCAGAGGCTTAGCCAGGCACTGTTGTGCATGCCTATAACCCCAGCAGTCAGCAAGGCAGAGGCAGGCAGATCTCTGTGAGTTCAAGGCCAGTCTGGTATACAAAGTGAGGCCAGGATAGCCAAGGCTACACAGAGAAACCCTGTCTCAAAAAAACCAACCAACCAACCAAACAAACAAACCCCAGAGGCTTCATGTGTGTTTATAGGCACTTAGCATGATTAAGTGATATTTTGGATTTGGCTTTTCTGTTTGACTTGAGGCCCTTCTCCTTCATGAGAGCTAGCAGCCACGTAAACTCCAAGATAATTCTGTCCCCTGACCACAGTGACAGAGACTTGAGATATCCCCCGACTCACCTACACATGGTGGTGGTGGCCTTGCCACAGCCTTTGTTTGCATCCTGAATAAAGACCTAGCTGTGTTGTCCCTGTTGGTACTCCCAACCCTTTTCTTCTCTAGACCATGCCTAGGACCCTCAACATGTATACCATAGCCTCTATCATTTCCCATTTATGTGGGAAAGTTATATGATAGTCCTTTGGCCACCTGGCGGTTGAACTCTGGGTACAATCTAGCCTCCGGTCTCAGACTTGCTGGGAACAGCTTAGTTAGAGAAAACCATCCTGTGCCTTTCTTGTTCTTTAAGAACCGGCCAGTCTTGTGACAGTCTAGGCAGTGAACTGTTCCTTAGCACCCTAGGTTGCTTGATTGAAGGCAATAATTGCCCTTTTAAATGGCAATTAATCTTATCTCATTAGTCACTTTTAAACAACTCGGGGCACACATATACATCTCCAGGACCTTTAGTAGGCAGTTGTTTGGGTCAGTTCGCTTTGTTCGACTGCCTCCTCTTCCTCTTGGTACCCCTTCCTGGAGTCCTCATTCACCTTGAAAAAAGCTCATCGGCACATCATCTGCCCTTCCCAACTCCAAGGGGAGGAAGGAGGGCATATCCAAAGCTCCTGGGCTCATTCCTGCTGCCACAAAGACACAGCCTCCATCTTCATCCTCAGGCTTTGCCATTTCTCTGAGGAATCTGTTCTCTTCTTACATTGCCTTCAGCCAACATACAAAAAAGCGTAGAATTCTTGGTGTGCTCTATCTGTTTCGGTCTAAGGGATAGTGTGTGTGTGTGTGTGTGTGTGTGTGTGTGTGTGTGTGTGTGTGTGTGTGTGTGTGTGTGTGTTGTGGTTAAATGGTGTCAGGGCTCCTCCAGTCAAGTAAGGAAATTTGCAATGTGTTAGGCTACTAGATTAGAGAGCAGTTTCAGGGGTCTAGTGGAGAAGAACCGAGTATCTTACTTAGGGCCAGTGTTCCAAACACACCGTTGAGTGGGCTCTGCTGCTGTGCCAAAGAAATTTCCACCCGCTTTATCTGGAAGGAGAAAGAGGGGTAAGGTATGTTTGCTTGTAGGTGGGAACAAAATGACTGACAACCCAATCTGCACCTGGGGATTCCCCCCATGGTCAGGGTCTGCTCTGAGCAGGCATTTCTGAGAAAACCTCGTCTTCTTTAATCTGGTGGCAGCAGGCAGTGGAGTACGGTGATAGTCCCAGTCATCCTTGGCACTTGTACCGTGAGGTGGAGGTAGAGTCTTGTCAGCACTGTGTTGCCAAAACATCATCTTCAGACGCAGCCTGGAGGTTTTCAAATGGAATAAAACCCACAAGCAGTCGTGAAACTGTCCCCGCAGGGTTATTTTTCTGTAAGGCTAGCCCCTAATGGAAAACTAGCTGTAATTTACCACTCTCTTCCCTCTTGTACTGTGGGGACTTTGAATTTGAGGCTCTTTTCAGATTTACAGTGACCAATTTTT
>OU015746.1:104265169-104295443 GCA_907169655.1 Acomys percivali | reverse complement strand
CACACACACACACACACACACACACACACACACACACACACACACACGCTTTTTACATTTTGATCCTTCCTTAAGTTGATGACTGCACATCACCACCACATTAGAGATTCCAACACATATACCCATCCACATATGTGCATTTCCATTGTCTGTAGAGTCCAGGGTGGGTTGTTCGTGTCATCTGGGTTTTTAAAGAAGGGTAGATTTAATTTCCACTAGTTTTCTGGCATTGATATTTTGATATTTTAGAGTCAGAGTCCTTGTTATTACTTGATGTATCCTCCTAAGAGCCGCATGTGTTGAAGACTTATTTCATAGTTGAAGACTAACTCATTGCTGAGTTCACTTCTGAGTGGACCACTGGGAGGGGGTGGGACCTAGGAGGAGGGGATGGGCCATTAAAGGTGTGATTTAACATGTGCATTTTATCTCTGGGTCCTTCCTGAAAGTCTTTCTGCCTTCCTGGCTACTCTGAGGTGAACAACCTCTTCTGTATATTCACACTGATGTGATGTTCTCCTTCACTTCAAGCCTGATGAAATGAATGTAGTCAGCCATGCATGGCTTGAAAGCTCAGAATCTATGAGACAAAATGCACAATTCCTTTATTCAGGTGCTTTTTTTTTCTCAGTTTCTTTCCTATAACTTCCAAAAGTTTGACTATCCTGCCTCATTTTCTTCTCAGTGGTCTGTTTTTAGATCCTGGCTGTAAATCACCTAACGGAATTAAACCTGTGGGTGAACCATCTATATGCCAAGAGAAGCTGACTGTCGGATCCCTGTCCCTGTAACTCAGGAGTTAGGTGTTAGTGTACATGCACTATGGAGAGTCAATAAATAGAATCATTTGGTTCTATTTAATGTTGCTCAATGCTATTGTTCTGCAAGCCAAAACTATGGCTGACAAAGGAATGTGTAGGGTGAATGAGGTCTTGTGGAACAACAGCTGGAGTCCCCTTGTTAATAGTTGTTGGCCAACATTACTGGAAGTTGGCATCAATCCTAGTGTGTATCATGGTCTTGGCAGTGTTCACACTTCCAGTGGTACAGTTCAAAAGGTTTATGGTCTGTAGAGCCTCACATGAAATTGGGCATCAGAAACAAACACTTACAAGGCTCTACTCAATGGGAACCCAGACCCCTGGTGCCAAGTTCATAAAACCACCTCAGCACGAAGCTGGCTTCCTTCCCAGAGCTGCAAGGAGCATGCCTTTCCTGAGATCCACTCACAGAAGACACCATCCACTTGGATCTCTCCCTGAACATTCCCACGCCTACCCTCTTCCCTGCTTAGCCTCTCCTACAGAAATAGAGCTAGAAATGCCCTTTGTAGGGGACCACACAATCTTGTGCTTCAGTGGTTTATCATTTTCAGACTAGGAAGACAGAGGGGACGGATTGCCACCCTGTAAAAGAAAGGCATCTATCTTATTTGTTCAGAGAATGTGCTTCTGTATCTTCAGCCCTCCCATAAGCTAGTCTGGATGCTCATGGGGACTTATCAGGGAAAGGCGCTGGAAGGAGTTAGAAATATTAAAACTATATTCTTCCAGGCCCATCCACTCATGACTTCATGCTCTGTTGCCTGACTTTATGGTCACTTGCGGATTTTCTGCTCTTTTAGGCTAATACTATTAGGACCGCTATGAAAATAGTAATGCAAAATCCAACTAGTATTATACAACCCAAACACATTGCCTTTCTCCTACCCCTTTGTCTTAGTTAGCGTTACTATTGCTGTGATGAAATACCATGGACAAAAACAACTTGGCGAGTATACTGGCTGGTTTTGTGTCAACTTGACACAAGCTAGAGTCCTCAGAGGGGAAGGAGACTCAGTTGAGGACATGCCTCCATGAGATCCAGCTGAATGGATTTTTTTCTCAGTTAGTGATCAATGGGGAAAGGCCAGACCATTGTGGGTGGGGCCATCCCTCGACTGGTAGTTCTGCGTTCTATAAGAAAGCAGGCTGAGCAAGTTTTGTGAAGCAAGCTAGTAAGCAGTACCCATCCATGGCTTCCGCATTAGTTCCTGCCTCTAGGATCCTTCCCTGTCTGATTTCCCATCCTGGCTTCCTTTGGTGATGAACAGCAATATGGAAGCATAAGCTAAAGAAACTCTTTCTTTTCCAACTTGCTTTTTGGTCCTGGGGGTTTTGTCACTGTAAGAGAAACCCTAAGACAGGGAGGAAATGGTTTATTTTGCCTATGTGCCCTGAATCACAATCCATGGAAAACAAGACAGGAACTCAAACAGGGCAGGAACCTAGTGTTGTGGGCTGATGCAGAAAGAGGCTATAGAGGAAGTACACTTACTGGCCTGCTCCTCATGGCTTGCTTAGCCTGCTTTCTTAACTATCCAAGGACTACCAGCTCAGGGGCATCCCTACTCACAGTAGGCTGGACCCTCCCACATCAATCAGTAATTAGGAAAATGCCCTACAAGCTTGCCCCCCTACCACTTGATTTTACAGAGACATTTTCTCAACTGGAGTTCCCTCCCATTAGATGACTCCAGTGTGTGTCAAGTTGGCAAGCCTAGCCAGCACACCCCTCGTTCTCCAAATCTGAAAAGTCAGAATCAGAGCTCCTGTCTTCCCTGCAGTATATATACACTCTTTCGTCAGAGGAGGGAGAGTCAGGTTTTGGTCTGTGGATGTTGAAACCGACAGCAAACTTAAATCTGGTTTAATTTCCTTTTGAAATGTCCACAGTGTACCCATGTCCTGCCTGTGACATCTGGGCCCATAGCAGCTGTGAGGATGTTGTGGGGTTCTGTTGCTTGGTTCCCACTGCAGTTGTCTGCTCCCCGGTTCCCTAGCCCAGTGCCAGCTGCTCTTGTCCAGCCTGCAGCACTCTGTCTTTGCACCAGCAGTATCCCTGACAGCCCCTTAATTGCTACATGCATTTGTACAGTTCCCTGGCAATTATGTTTCAGACCCTGTCAGGGTGCCTGCTAGCCTCAGGGCTCTGTTTATATTAAATATCAATAAAGAGCTGATAACATCAGTTCGGATGGCAGCCTCACAGAATCATATTTTCCTGGGAGCCAGGACTGTCTGGAAGATGGAAGGAAGGTTTGAGTTTCATTCTCTCTCACAAAGGTTAAATGGAACAAGAACAAACTTTCTGGGTGACTATCATGAACTTGTTCTTACTAAATGATGACAGCCGTGTAGACTGGACATTGTCCTCCATTATGTGTGATTTGTCAGAACATCTGGGTTTTTTCCACAGTGGTTTCTTTTATGTGTCCCCCATCCCTCATATGGAATGTAGGATAGATAAGCTTTCAAACATCTTTAAGTGCTTGTTGACTTAATACAGAAGAAGAGGGAAGCGGTCAAGCCTAAAGGGTCTGGAAGCCTCTCTCCACATTTCGCCTCATACTCCCTGTATAGTCCTCTGGAACCCAGGTCCCTCTGGATATATGGTGTATCCTTGTGGGACCTCAGATCCCTTGTGCTCTATAGAATCATATGAGCTTCCTAGGAAATGCACCATGATGGAGATGATGTGTGTCAGGCGGCTGGTACCGTATGAGCACCACATTGCTGTCTACTCATAGAAAGTCTGCACAGACTGGACATTCTGGAACTTTCTTGTCTAATTATTCCTGGTTTTAGGTCCTAGAATAATTCAGTTCTGTTAGCCCGAAGTTCCTAGAAGAGTGGTGACAAGGGGAATTTTGTCCTTAGTCTTAACATCAATGACAGCCCAGCTTTGGCATACAAAGTTTCCCCTCTGACAGTCATTGGAATTCTCCATTTCCATGTGATTTGTTGAGCACAACAGTCCCAGGGCCACCTCTACCACACAGCTATAATGTGGTATTGCTGCTCTTCCCACTGTGTGAGACAAAGGAGAGATGCAACCACTGTCACGTCACAATGCTGGCTTTTCTAATTCAAAATTTGAAGCAGTATATATGTCTCTCTGCACACCTCTGGCCCCTCTTGTTTCATTACTCGAGTGAAGTGTCATCTTGTCCCTTAAAAACTGCAGGAGCCTGATAGTCCCTGCCCACATGGTTGCTGCCTAATGGCCACCTTGAGCACCTGCCCAATTCTCTAGGGGTCTCTAGTGCTGCTGAGATAAGCCCTGCCAGCCGATCTGTGAGACCCCACTTGAGTCCCTACTCCTCTGTTTCCCATCCCAGAGGACTTTGGATTCCTATGCTCCAGGCAGGGCACCTTGCTTTGGCTCTGATAGGCTGCTCTGTACCCTTCCTCCCACCCCAGGCTTCTTCACCATCCAGATTCCAATTTCTCCCCCTGGGCTATGTAATTCATTGAATGAAAGACCACATCTTGTTTTCTCCATCATTTTATTCCTAAGTCCCAGTACATGGTGGCACACAGTGGGTCTTCAGAAAAATATATACTGAGTGAAGAAATAAATGCATCTTCTATCCAGTATGACACGTCAGTGTTTCCAGAATATTGCAAACTATGATTTGCACCCTTCTGATAAGGTTGCCAAAGTAATGCGTTAGCTTCTTGTCACTGTGCTAAATACCATAGAGCAACACTTTTCAAGGGCAACGATTTGTTTTGATTTGGTTTATGAGGCCTACTCTGTGCCCAGGTGAGCTCCACAGCTTTCATACCTGTGGCAAGGCAGAAGAGTATGGTGGAAGGCACATGTCGTGTCTCATGCAGTGAGGAAGCAGAGAAAGACAAGAAGGGGAAAGAGGCAGGGAAGGCTCTCCCACAAGCATGATGCTGGTGGCCTACTTCCCCCAACCTGGATCCATCTGTAAAAGTTCCAGGCACTTCCCAAAAGTATACCAGGTCTAAAGTCTCTTCTGAGACTCAAGAAGAACTGTTAGCTGTAGGCCACTGGAGGGAAAATGTTATCTGAGACTCAAGAAAGACTGTTAATTGTAAGCCATTAGAAATAACAGCAGGTTGTCTACTTAAATGTATATAGTAGAAAAGAGCAAACATTTTCATTTTTTCCCTCTTTTAAAAATTTTATTTCATCACTTTATAGCGTGACCTCAGCCCCCTCCCCTTTCCTTTCCTCCCAGTCCCATCTTCACAACCTTCCTCTCCCCATTACCCCCATCTCCTTCTTCTCAGAGAAAGGAGACCCTAAGGCTTACCAACCCACCATTGTACCTCAAGTCACAGCAGGACTAAGTGTGTCCTCTCTCCTCACTGAGGCAGAATGAGAACACAGAGGACATTGATATGATGGATGGGACCACAGCAAGACTGAAACCCCTCAGAACAAACATTAATCCTGTAATCCTGTTGCTCCATGTCTGGACATGTGGTCACATGTGGACTGCCAAGGGAATGAACAGCCCTGCTCATGTTTTGCTGGCTACAGACCACTTGGTCCCTCTCCTGGGCTCTCTCTGCTCACTGACTGTGGCTTTACTTGGCACATGTTTCACATTTCTGGCATCGTCAACTTCCTGGATTTGTCATTGCCTCTTTGACTCCATTTTCACAGCTTCTCCTCTTGGGATGGCTTGCAAAGTCCATGGCCATGAAACACATTTCCTAGCTTTCCAGGCTTTCCTTTGAAAATCAGACAGACGCATCTGTGATCCCACAAATCTTGTATTTTGCATGTCTACATACAAAACAGTCATCACATTGGTGGTGTTGAGGTCTTCTTTCAGCTCAAAATGTTGCCAGCCTCCCTGGGACCATAGTTAGAGAAGCCTGTGTACCCGAATGGCTGACTACAGGGAACACTTTTGTATATATCCCTGAAGTGGCACAAAAAGGGAATTATTCCCATGGTATTATCTTCTCATGAAAAACATTTTTACACAAGTTTATGCCTTGCACCATGGAGCCCAACAAAGATGGCGTCTTGCTGATTCCTGAGCTATCCTCAATGCACCTTTTCTGTTGTCTTGGTACAAAGCAGTTGGCTTCTTTTCAGTAGTACTACCTCTTTGAAAACTGCATCTTCCTCAGTTTTAAATACTTTTCTTTTCTGGCCCAAAATGCTTGATTTGTCAAACTCTATCCTCTGTTCCTGGTTGTAAATATTCACTATAAACACGCCTAAAAGCAGCTAGCAATAACTATGCCACAGACTGTCTTGGAGTTGCCTCTGCAAGATTAATTTGCCCTCAGCTTTTAAATGCATCTTCTTGAAGTGTCATGAGACTCGCAAAATATACAGAAGTTCTTTGTACAAAATAACACATATGGCCCCAGGTCCTATTTTTCCCTGTAGAATCCTAATTACAATCTCAATTGCAGTCTTTTTTTTTTTTTTTTTTGAATAAGGTCTTATGCAGCACATGTGCTATCATTTATGAAGTACATAAATTCCAGGCAAATTCCATTGTGTCTGGCTGTGAGTACATTCTTTATGTCCATGTTCCTACATACATTCTAGTCTTTTGAACTTCTTCCACTAGACTTGACCATGAAGCCATCCATGACTTCTCTAACTTCCTTCTCCAACCTTTTCCCAACTTCCAACATTCAGGGCTTCTGAACCACATGGTTATCTAGTCCCACTGAAGGTCCAACTCCTCTGGTCCCAGTTTTCCCTGTTATTTAGGCTTCACACCACTGTGCCAAAATCCCTGACATAAACATCTTCTGGCAAAAAAAGGACTTAGGTTCATGACTGTAAACATTTGACACCATGGCCACCTGGATACATTGCCTTCGGCCCCAGATGAGGGTAAACATCAGTCATGATGCTAAAGATGGTGGAGCAAAGCAGATGACCCTGTGGCACACAGAAACAAGTAGGGAGGAGGAAAACAACCAACCAACTACAAGGTACTCCTCAAGGACATCCCTCAGGCGATCTACTATGTGTGGCTAGTCCCTACTCCTGAAGTTCTCGGTACCCACCAGCAGCTGGGACCAAGTGTTAAGCACATACCTCCTTGGGAGCAGAGGACAATGTTTTATATTCAAATCTTAACAAGTTGTAACAGTTGCTACCAATGAGATGGTAGACAAGAAAGAGAAACCCTGGGTGAGGTTGGTCAGGATTCAGGGGCATATTTGGTGGGATGTGGAATAGACTGGGATTTTGAAAGGTGTCCTGGGTTCGATTAGAATGTCTGACAGCCCCAGGTGGGAAGCCACGATGGGTTGGTGGACCTACTCATGTTCTAGGGCGTGGAAGCCATTCCAGCTATGAGCTTCAGTGCAACAGTTTCAAGCATGATTCAAGTCCCAAGGAGCTTTTGGGAGATTTTTGAGGGCTGGTGTTGTGCTAGTATTTACTGAAAAGAAGAGATAACCATTCACCTGGACTTTAAACATGCCCAACATGAGCTTTGCTTCCTTCCCAATGAGAGCAAACACCCAGGAAGGAAGTTGGCAGCTTTTCTTTCTTTGAGCGTTACAAAGTGACTTGGTTAATGGGGACATGTCACACACAAAAAGATGTGTTTCAACTTAGTGAATACCAGCCTGACTACAATGCATCAAATACCACGTTAGAATTTGAAAGCATTTTAAAATGTGCTTATCTTAAAAGGATGTCCAACTTTTTGACATGGGCATATGAAATTGCCATCTATAAAATTCCCACTTGAGAACTATACAATTGTGTTATAAAATCATAATATGTGTGTCTGTGTATATCATAATGTTTTAAGTATGCTTACAATTTTGTGATGTGCTACATTCATAGTTATACTCTGCTATCTGTGGCCCACTGGCAATGGTTGGGCATAGGTATATGTCTAAGGCATTTTAGCTGAGGTTTTATGCCTTGTAATGGCTGTAGCCCCAACTCTGAATGCTAGGTCATAAGCTGGTCTTACCCACCATGCTGCATGAGATACTGAGGAGGACATATTGGGGAACTCTTGTAGGGGACCTTTGGCTTGGTCCCCATCCCTGTCTATTTTATCTGGACAAGCTGCTTCAACTAATATATGTTATTTTTTAATCATTAAATATTTTTTATTTTTACATATACATTTATATTATTACACATACATACACAATAAGCTACCTATAGCAAGAACAACCATGATACAATCAGGAATTATAAAATGTTATATATAATAGTGTTTTGGATATTTGTATTTGGCAGCCTTAAAGAAAACAGCTTTCCTATCTTGGTGAGTCTAAAATTCTGAATGTAAATCAATATCTATCATATCTTGTCATTATCAACTTAAAACATCTGTCTAGACCTAAAAACATCCCTAAACAACTCACAAATATATCTTTTGGATATACTGGACCAGAAGGCTGAAGATGATGCTCCAACACTGTAGGGAGTTTTGGGTGACTTTTCAGGCAGCAAATTGTCTCTGTTATCTTCTCATTTGGGAAGGTGCTAACCTGCACTCCCTGTGTACTCAGGTAATTAATTTTATTCCTTCTCAAGTCTCTGATGGGGTTGAAGACCAGATAGTTTAGTTTTACAATTAAGCTTACTTGTTTGGGTTTAAGATGTTTTTAATCTGTGTTCTTTTTTTCAATAATAAATACAAAGATTCCATGCCAGAGACCCAAGAAAGCTTGGCTGGAGTGTCTCCATAGGGACTACCTGCTTCTGTTGTCTGTTGACAGATAAGGCTAGGTAGCCTGTGCCAAGAAACATGTCAGCCTGTTTGTAGGATACACATTAGGTCATATCTTTAGCCGATTGGTCAGATAAATAGAGGCCATGGTCTCTGATCATATCGCCCATTTTCTGGCCATTTGTAAATGGATCTAACTTTGCTAACCTCTGCCTTTGGTGGTGAAGTGTGGAATGTATTAGGACAATGATTTTGACAGCTTTGAGGGCCATTTTTCTATAAATTAGTGATGGAAAGAAAAGTTTGTAACTCAGTAGAAGAGGTCTGCATAGCTTGTGGCACATTTAATGCATGATAAATATTAACCCTTATCATTATGATCACATCATTTCGATTGCTATCATTGTAGGGAGATGGAATCATAAGGATCACAAGGAGAGCAAAATGTATATACATTTTTCCATAAGTTAAAGGAGTGTTGTGCAGGATTATACTCCAAGACAGTCACCAGCTTGGGGAATTCAACTGTACCTACTTGCAAAATGTCATCGAAGCTAGGCTTGTTGACTTTTTACACCCCCTCAAAGGACAAGGAATAGCTGACCACCCCATATCTGTTATATTTAACTCTGCCCTGATTGGTCTCACAGAGTGGCTAGAGTATATAGGCCAGGGAAGAAAGAGGGCCCACCCATGTGGCTGTGGGAAAGCCATTATCCACGATGAGTAAAGACCTTCTAGTGTGGCCTTTGGAGGGGTAGCATGTATATCCCACAAATAACCACTTATGCTATTTAGGGAAGCTGAATAAACTCACTGGGTTTCTCAGAAGTTGATGGGCTCATGCCTCTGTTTGTCTTTGGAACCTTAGGAAGATGCAATCAATATCTGTCTCAGGGAAGGAGTTTTAGCAACAGGAGAAAGGCATAGGCAAATCATTGAAATTAAAATACTCGGGGGAATTACCCCCTCCCCAAAACTTTACACACTGAGGCAACAGACAAGAAGAACCTAGAGCATCATTGGGTATTTGCCAAGCTATTGCTTCTGATCTCAACCCAGAATGTCTCAGCATAGGACCACAGACTGACCCTCCTTGTCCCTCTGGCCTCAGGACAGCCAGAAACTGACCCCCATCTTTGTGAAGAGCAACCTGAATTTAATATCTAGCTGATCATGAAGTTTAGTGGGAGGGCAAATATTTGGTAAATGGTCCTGCTTTATAATTCAGCCCAAATGCAGTGTATGCTCTGGGAGATGGAAGGGATGAGTAGTTAGCATCAGACTCTACTATTTAACCCATGATCTAGTGAGAATGAATGGAGGAGATGCCATTTACTTGCTCAAAGAGAGGCATGAAATTGTCCATCCGTTCTCCTGAAGTTGGTCCAGCACTATCCCTGGAGAAGAGCATTATGTGCTCAGTCCTCTGGCTCCTCTTTCCAGTGTGGAATTGTATATCTGTGCAGTGCTTGCCTTCAAAGAGTTTTATGCAAGTCTGAAACCCTGTCTATTACCAAGTCTAAGGCAAGATTCACCTTCCCAAAGAGAACAAGCCTGCATCCAACATGCAGCAGCATCTGCGCCCAAACTCTTCCTTTCCAAGAGCAGTTTTAAAGAAGGGCAATTTCCGTGTAATTCTATACCGGTTTGCATTCACTCAGATTCCCTAGGAATGGACCCAGATTTTGTGGTAGGAAATGAAAAGTGAAAATAATTCAGGTTCTGTTAAGTCATGGTAGAACACATGGTATCGTGGAGGAAAAGAGGGAGAGAAAATCAAGTATGTAGCCGACTACTGAGGTCTGGAGGGGAAATCCAAACACTGAGATAGCCATGAAGATTCTGATTGCTGGTCCTGAGAGGGATTTCAAAAGGAAACTTGATTTTGGACCATGAATCTAGGCAGGTGAGCCTTCGCTTGATGGAGGCAGGGCATTATCTGTTAAGACACTGTGTACTTTGCTGTGTGGGAACTTTTCCAGTTTGCTAAAATCATTTTCTGAGCCTACCTGTTCCCTCAGCCTCCACTTACACTACCGCACCCTCGTCAGTGACCCCAGCAGGACCCCTTTCCTTGCCATACCTGCTTTCTTTTCAGATCAGTGTTTTTGAACGCTGCCTTCCTTCTACTAAGGTCTTGCTAGACTGGTGTTTAAGGGCCCTTTTCAGCATTCAGGTTTCACCCCAGGAAGTCCCACCCCCTTCCTTCCCACCCAAAGTAACTTTCTGACATATCTTATTCTATTTTCTCTGCCCCTCTTTTTATTTCTATTTGAAGTTCTCATCATTACCCCCTCATGAGATAGAACTTCCTGGATTGTTGTCACCACTGCTGTGATCCCCAACAAAATATCAAGGGGAGGAAAGTTTGCTTTGGGTCACGTCTTAGAGGTCCAAATCTATGCTTGATGTCTCTCTTGTCTCTGGGCTATGGCAAGGCAGGGCATCATGGTGAGGGAGGCAGAAGGAAGGAAGCTGGCACTTCATAGCAGTCGGGGAGCAAAGCAGGAGTCAAGGAGTAGCCCAGGCAAGACAGGGTCCTCAAGGACATGCCCCCACTAACCTACTTCCTTCAACTGGGCCCCTGTCTCAAAGTTTTCAAAATGGACTTTTGGGGGACACTTCATAGCCAAACCATAATAAATCCCAATATGGCAAATGGCTGAGAAATGTTTGTTATATGAATAAATGAGAATTGTCAGAGGGCCTTGCCTTGAGGATTTAAGGAATAGACAGATCCAGACTTACACATAGTCTGTGGACAACTAAAGTGGGTGGGATTGGAGATTCACCACAGATCTGGGATAGAAATACAGCAAAATGATGTATGGCATGCTTTCACTCCTGAGGTCATCACCTGCCTTGTCTCAGCAGCACTTCAGGAAGTCCCACTTACATCCCCTGCCCATAAACAAAGGTACCTGCCACTCAGGGAAGTTGAAGTCACAAGGCCCAGGCTGTTAGCTAACAAGTGCCAAGTAGGAGCTCAATTCTGAGAGTCTACCTCAGAGCCTGTTGTGCTGCTTAGCAGTGGTGTTGCCCAGCAACACAGATACAGAGAAAGGTATGGATGATGGCTGGGAGCTCTTACTGGGCTGTGTTTATGCGTTTTCTAATGGACAGGATAGGGAATAGCCTTTATTTATGATGTGCTGTTCATGGGCCATTTGCTGTACTAAGCACTTGATAGGCTTAGGCCTGAAAGGCTGTCTGTTGTTGGGACCAGGATGTCTGATGTTTTTCAAAGACAAGTCAAAGATTTGGAAGATGCTCTTTAGATACAAAGTGTAGATGTACCACAAAGGGGGCAGTGCTCTCTCGAGGCATCCAGGCATCCAGGCATCTGCTAGTATCTGTTCTGGTAAAAAAAAAAAACCTGAACATTATTGACATGTTGAGGGTGATTCTTTCTAATCAGGGAAGACACAGGACTTTGTATTTCTGGACTTTGTATAGAGGAACATGCACAATAAGGAGTAGTGGGAAAAACAACCTTGTTGCCTGGAAGCATCTTATTGCCCAGATAATCTTGGTTTTGGACTGTATACTTGACATTTAGGAAAATGACTTTGGGGCTGAGGAGATGGCTAGGCTGGTAAAGCACTCTCTGTACATGGATGAGGGCTAGAGTTCACACTCCCAGCATCCTGGTGAATGTAGAGTCGGCATGATGGCCTGCCTATAATTCTAGCACTGAGACTGGATTCTCAGAACAAGCTGGTCAGTAGAGCTAGTCAAGTCAGAGAGCTCTGGGTTCAACTGAAATATACTACCTCTGTGAATAAGGTAGTGATCAAGAGAAACTCCCAACTTCAGCCTCTTGTTCCCACATGCATGTGCACACCAATGCATAAATGTGCACCCACAGACATGCATACTACACCAATACTGTGGATAATAATTCAGAATATGTATACTATGTGAAATAGTGGCCTCCAAACCTTCTGAGCCTTAACCTCCCATACCTGCAGAGGGGACCTTATTAGGACACAAGGTCTGGATTGGATGTATACCTGTGTCCTCATGAAGAAAAGAGATGGCGGGGGGATCTGATTCAGAGACTCAGAAGGCTGGTCCATGTAAATATGGAGACAGAATTTGTGATGATGAGTCTACAAGCCAAGCAATGCAGAATTATTGCAGAGTACAAGGAGGTTAGGAGTGTGGCATGGCACGGGACAGACTCTACCCTCACAGGCTTCTGAGGAAATCAGCCCAGTCACACCTTGGACTTCAGGACTTCAGAATCATGGAAGAATGAATTTCTGTTATTAGGGCCACAAAAGAGTCACTCATTAGTGTGTGAGGTGAATATGGTGAATAGCTCCTTGTGAAGATCAGAGGAAAAAGTGTAAGATATCCTAAATGAGGCAAAGGGGATCATAGACAAAATTCTGAAATGGTATACAAACAAGGAAAAGCTTGACTTGTTCCATGGGAGGATGCTGAGAATTTTAGAAATGACCACAAGACAGTCCTTCTTCTCAGCTCTCACAGAAGGACCATGAGGTTAGAATACTGGTCCAACCCCAGAGGGATACCTACCTCTTCCTCATTGGCTGGTGGAAGGGGCTGGGGGCCTGAGGAAGGGTAGATGGTGGGCCTTGATGTTCTCTTGAGTTACTTCACTTCTGCTATAGGTCACTGATGTTAGGAAAGCATCTTTAACCATGTGTGTGCGCATGCGTGTGTGGATGTGAGTGTCTGCATCCATGTCTCTTTGCTGACTGTAATGATGGGCAGATCTTCCAGGCCTTCCCATCTCCCAAAATTGCTTGCTTAAGGAGCCTCTGAAGTCAACACACTCACTGTGCTGACTTTATATGCTAAGGGAAGTGTTATCGCCAACACTGAATCTCATGAATGTGTGAATCCAGCCCTATTTCCAGCAGGTCACATTTCCTACTTCCCTTTTACTGTGCCATTGGAAAGTTGAATCTTCCTTTTCTTAAAGAATCACGACTTCAGAGGAAGATTTAATGTCCAAAATAAGTTAGATGGAGTGGCCTTCAGACCAGCAGGTGTCTTTTGTATCTCTGGCAGTGCTCACCTTCCCATGGGTGGAAATCCTGGAATTCTAGGGCCACCTGGAAGGATGAGCCTCTCTCTTCTGTCCACAGAGGAGTCATAATTATACAACTGAACCAGTCCCAAAGCAAACATGGCCCAACTGAAAACCACTGGGTTCTGCAGCATGTTGAGACAATGAGCTAGTAAAATAGAATCTTTGCTTCTGACTGTGGTAAGGTTTTATATGATTCTGATATAATTAAGTCCATCGATGGAGGTGAAAGCCGTGGGGTTTTCGGAGTCATTATTGTATTTGCATGTTTGTGGGCTCATGTAAGTAGCTTTTACAGCCAGGAGTGAGTCACGGTAATTACCATCAAGCTTGGGAAGGGATAATAAATGGCTCTGTTCCCTCTCCTGGATTACCAGGATAAAGCCTTTCCCAGAAGTATTCGGTGGCATGAGATTGAATCGGTCATATTCATACCCCCAGGTTGTGATGTGGTTGGTTATAGTTGCAGCATGTACTTTTGAGATGAAAGTCCGAGTCCCAGTGGCCTATGTGATCTGAAAGAGTATGTCAAGGTGGATCAGATACAGTCAGGCAAGACCCAGGCTTACCAGCTTGTCAGTTGCCTATTGTAGACTCTGTCTAAAAAACATATTAAGGGTAGCCAGCTGAGGAAGGATAGGTAGCTGGCAGTGAAGAAATGAATTCATGCACGCCTTCTATTTGGCCTACTTTCTCTACTTTTAAGTGGCATAGGACCCAAACCCCAAGGATGGCTCCACCCACCATGGGCTGGGTCTTCCCATGTCAATGAATTTAATCAAGACAGAACCCCACAGACATAGCCACAGGCCAATCTGAACTAGACAGTACCTCACTGAGACTCTTTCCAGGTTATTCTAGTCTGCCAACTTGGCAATTAAAAGAAAAAACATCACATGTTCCATGGACCAATAATGAGTTTCCTTGTCAATGTAGTTCATTGTTAGTATTTTGATGATTTTTTCCCCATTGGTATACTAAGCAACTTGAGGCCAGGATGACCAAATTTGCCCTCATCCCTCCCATGTGTGAAGAACCAGGAATCCTGGAGATGAGTATGTCACTGTGGGATTGCTATGACTCAGAATTCCACAGGAGACTCTGGAGAGGGACTAAGGTTTGGGCCAGTGGGACAGCTCTGTGGGAGCTTTCTGCCACTAGCTGGATGCATTGGATTTTTCTTTTTTACATTTATTGATGTATATTTTATTAACGTTTTTATTTTTTACATATACATCTGTATTATTACACATATATACAACAAGCTACCTACGGCAAGAAGAACCATGAAACAATCAGGAATTATATAACTGTTACATTCTTAGTGTTTTGGCTATTTGTATTTGGCAGCCTTGAAGAAAACATCTTTCCTATTGTGGTGCATCTAAAATTCTGAATGCAAATCAATATCTATCATATCTCATCATTATCAAGTTAAAACATCTATCTAGACCTAAAAACATCCCAACCCCTAAACAACCGAGCTTAACTGTAAAACTAAACTATCTTGTCTTCAACCTCATCAGAGACTTGAGAGGGAACAAAATCAATCACCTGAGTATACAGGGAGTGCAGGTTAGTAGCTTCCCAAATGAGAAGATGACAGAGACAGTTGGCTACCTGAACAGTCACCCGAAACTCTCTATAACATCGGAACATCATCTGTTCTGGGACAGCCTTCTGTCCCAATATATCTGACAAACATATTTGTGAGGCAGGAACTATTGAGGACTTGCTTACCTTGTCTTGGCAGAGTTTGGCTATTGACTCTACCTGCATCCAAGCTTGCCCTCCAGAATTCTGTCTGTGGTAGAAACAAGGACATTTTGCCCAGTGGCTTGTTTGCTACATTTGAGGCCTTCTCCATAAGGAGGTTCTTTGATGCTCATCATCCTCTTCGAGGTATGCTAGGTGTTGCCAGGAGTTAACCTGTCTCATTGTCAATGAATCTTCAAAATAATAAAAAAACACTTCCAAATATCATATTATATATGTCTCTGAGGTTTTTGAAGACCTTTATTTTATCTTATCTTTCTATAGAATCATATCTATCTGCTGCACCTAATGTGTATATTCTTGTGATAAAAATAAACTAGTAATTGCTATGACCATGATTTGATCAACTAACAATTAACTTGTATAACTTATTTAGCCTAAACAGCCTGAAATAGCACTTTCAAAGTATTGGGAGTAAACCTTGTATTATAATTGAGTTATATGGGTACAATACCACATATTAGAGTATATATATATATATACACACACTATATACATATTATAAAATATGTGTGAAGAATGGACCTCTAGTGTGGGCCTTCTCATCACTATTTTGCACATCAGGAAACTTCAGGCTAAAGGATTGCCTCTCAGTAGCTGATGCAGTTTTGGAGAAGGCCTTGCTTCTTGCCAGAGTTCCAGTCTCTGTGCCATTCCATGTTGTAGGAGTCCCTATCTAGAGGGCTGTTGTAGGGGACAGGAGAAACTAAGCCCCATGTGGCTCTCCTCCATTTTGTTCCTGCTTTGTATGTTTGTCATGTTGCTGCCCTTACCTCTTTATACCTGGGCTTACGAGGAATTCCCTTTAGAGCTGATTGTGGCTGGGTGTTGCTTCATTCTGAAGCATTGTCCTCAGGGATAAAGAGGAATAAGAAAAAAGAGTACAGTCCCAGAGCCTCCTCTGTGGTCCACCCTCTCCGCCAGTAGGTGGAACGTTTGTTCTGCATTTCTCTTCCTTTTTCTTTGCTGTCACCTTTTAAATATGTGAAGAAGACACAAAGAACTATCTTTGGACTTTCAAGGGAGAGGAAAAGAGATTTGTTAGTGGAACTATAAGACAGACGAGCAATTAATTATTAGAAAAAGTCTCACTATGGAGCTCATACTGGCTGGGTAACCCAGGCTGGCCTGGAACCTATGACCTTCTTGCTTCTACTTCCTAAGTTTTGGGGGCACCCCATTGCCCAGATCATGTGACTTGTGAAGAACATCCTTTGGTTACTCCATCATGTGTCTACCCATCTACCTATCAACCCGTGCACCCACCCATTTGTCAACTCATCTTTTCTTCCAGCTGTGTGAGCATCCATAGGTCAGAGGATGAATGGCAAGAGGCCACGTTTTACCTTACTGGCCTCACACTCCACTTAGCAGAAGGGGAGGGTCTGTGATGTAGTCCCGATTGGCCCAGGTGCTACAGTGAGAGAAAACACATTCTTCCTTTTAAATGCTGAGTTCTAGAGATCAGGAATGGTGCTTCTTTAAGAGCTACATTCTCTGTCAAATTAAAAATGACTAACACAAGGATATGCGTTTTGGTAAAGTACCATAGTGGCGGCTCCTGGGTGGCTCATAGAGCATCATCCCAAGTGTCTGGGATCTCTAGGTCTCAGCATCTCAGGACCTGAAGTGATGGCCAGCTGGGTGAGTGAGCCCTGGGGTGTGGTACCTGTGATATGACCCCTTCTGCTTCTTAATGATGCTCTGTTCTTTTTATTTCCAGATCCTGCAATTGTCAATGGAGTGTATTGGTCTGAATCCCTAAACAAAGTCTTTGTAGATAATTTCGACCGGGACCCATCTCTCATATGGCAGTACTTTGGAAGTGCAAAGGGCTTTTTCAGGCAATATCCAGGTGAGTGTTACTAAGCTGACAACCCTGGCTTCCATGAATGACATTGTGTTTCCTGTCGGATTCTTGATTAAGTAGTTTTCTTCTTTCCTTTAGAAAAAAAAAGAAAGATTGGCTCTGTACAAAATAGGAGCAAAAAGGAGATGCCTGTGTGTGTGCATGCACACACACATACACACACACAGACACACACACACACAACACACACAAACTGCATTGATAACAGAAACAGCGTGGCTTCAGCATCTTTCTCAGTAAGTTAGTTCATAGAACAAGTGATCAAAGCAAAGCACTGGACTGCGAGGTGTACCACACTTAGTCTTCTCAGACAAGAATTTGTTTTTCTTATTATTACTCCCACTGTTGTTGCTATTATGGTCATTGTTGTCAGGATTAATAGATCAAGCCATATGGGGAAAAATTGAATTCTGACTAAAAGGTGTAAGTAATATAGAATGTGATCAGGGGTTCCCTGACTCTAGTGGTGGCTGACCTTGAAGGCAGAGATTGAAACATAGCATATGGTAGCCCCGCCCCTCTAGAGAGGTCCCCAACAACTCCCCCAGGTCAGCGTGTTCCCAGCATTTGCTCATCATGCTCATGGAACAGGTGTTCCTTCTGGGGACTTCCTGGCCCTGTACTTTGCAGTAGGGTTTTAATTCTGGCTCGGCTTAAATTTTAATTAAAAAGGGAAGTTTTAATTTTGCTTACAAGTTGTGAAAACAGGACTTGAGGCTGCAATTGTTCCTGCATCACAGCTGTGGGAATTAACAAGCTCAACCTAAAAAACTGGGGAAGGAACACTGTACAATCTTGGAGCAATTAAATGGAGGCTTTTATGTTTTCATTAAGTAAGACTAGGCACCTGATGTCTTTGGATGTTGCTGCACAGACACCATCATCCTTGCCTCGAGGAGCTGCTTGCCCTGCACACAGCATCTGTGGCCTGAGACTTGTCTGCTGGGACATCTGCCTCCCAAGATTATTCAATGGTTCCCAAGGGCCCTGTTCAGCAGGGCGTACATGCTTCCTCATGGAGCTCACAGCCATTTAAGCAATAAGCATCCTATTACAGACAATGTTATAATAAACAATGGACCATTAAAGTTTCCATGTCATCAAATTGCAGTCTGCCTTGATGTGCCCAACAGAGCACCTTTGATGTTAAGGCTGGAGTATGTGGGGCAAGCAAGCCTACCTAGCAGCCATCTGAATACCTGGCCATTTGACCAAGGAAGGTTTGGAATGAAGGTGGAAAAGATAAGTAGAAGCCACAAATCATCAGTTGTCTCCACCAGCAAGAAGTCCTTAAAGTATAGCTGCAAGGACATTGGAAAACAAAGGGAGTCACCATAAAGGGCTTATGTAATTGGGAGGTTTATGAGGCTTTTGTTAGTCAGATCAGTTCAGTCAGAATGCTTGTAGTTATTTTATGATATTCTCAGCAGGATTTTGAGTCCATAGGATGTCTGCCTCTTCTGTATCAATAAGTACATGGGTACAGTCTTCTGAAGATGTTGAGTTGCTCTGAATGATGTCATGTGTCCACTTGACCCCGGAAATGGTTTGTGAAGGGCAGGTAGCATGGTGTAGGTATTTTCACTGGGATGCTTTTCCTGCTAGGATGCTTCTGTCCATTTTCACAGTATGGTAAAAGCACAAATTGGTACAAATGTACCTGACCTTAGGCAGGATGAGCTTCCTTGCTTTTCACAAGTGCATCTGGAGTCCTAGATTTATCGGAAGCCTTGAGTGAGGACTTGTGGATCAGAGGGCAAATTAGGTAACAGAAGTCACATTCCCCAGTCTGCCCTTGTGAAGCTCCCTCTATGGAAAACACCTGTATCAGAAATCTGGGTTGCAAGTGACAGAGACCCAGTGATACCAAGCTCTTGCAAGAAACTCATGCATAAGCTCAGTGAAATTTGAAGTTGAGTGTGCTGTTTTGGAGAAGTGGTTCCAGCACTTGGCAGTATCTTAATTTTTCTGGCAAGCAAAGAGTATTGGCTTCCACATTGCAGGATGTTCCAATGAGGATTAAAGGAGTGCAGAGAGCATTGCTCCAGCAGTTGGGATAAAAGCTTCTAGAACTGTGCATGATGGGAACACATGACTGCTAAGCCACCTCTCAGGTAGTACTTACGTATAGGAGCCCTGGCAAAATCATGCCCCATCATCTCATGCTTGGTGCATCTTTCACCTCCTATGACTCCCAGACACCTGCTTGCCCTGGCATTGTGGCCACTTGTGGTTTCTTTTTGAGTGTCTGTGTGCAGTCCCTCCATTAAGACTCCTTCTTGGGTGATTCCAGTTTGTGTCAAGTTGACCGGCACAGAGTCATCCTCTTCATGTCTACTTCTGTGCTGCTATTGTATTCCTCACTAGTTTCCCCAGCAAACCAATCTGATAGGGACGTTTAGAAAGGCACCAATGTCAGCAGTGCCTATGGAGATGCAGACAGTCACAAGCCCATATGCAGCAACACAGTGTTCTCATTTCTGCTCTACCTCCAGGCCCTTTTTAGAAGTTTTGGAAGTGCACACAGCAGTAAAGACATCATGAGAAGAAGACTAAGAGAGCCAGAGAGTGATGGCAGATGACCCACGGTGTCTGTAGATATGCACAGGCCCTAACAGTGCAATTGCATGTTCTCTCTCTCTCTCTCTCTCTCTCTCTCTCTCTCTCTCTCTCCCTCTCCCTCTCTCTCTCTCTCTCTCTCTCTCTCTCTCTCTCTCTCTCTCTCTCTCTCTCTCAAACACACACACACACACACACACACACACACACACACACGATGAAAATAAGAAGCATGCACAAAGTCCCTTGACTAAGTCAGAAAATTTATAAAATTAAAAAAAAAAAAAAAAAAAAAAAGAACTGTGCCATCCTGACTATGCTTGACTTTCCACAAAACACTGTGTCGGATACATTTGGAATAAATCACATTATGGCCTCTTACTGTATGCTATCATGTCAGTTATATTTTATCTTTATACTTAATGACTTTTACTCGGCCCTTTCTTTACCTCTGGAGGGGAGACCTCACAAGCAGGCCCCAGTGCAGATGGAAGCCTGGGTACAAGGAGGGCAGAACACAGTGTCACTGTCAGGTACATAGTACCATCTCCTGGCTATTTGTCTAGTAGTTGGGGTGTTCTCTCGGCCCGGCCTGCTATTACCATAGCATGGTCAAGAATGCTGAGCATTGTGAGTGAAAAGGAAGCGGTCAGTATTGCATCTAAAATTAAGAATTTCACCCCTAAAAATAACCTTTTTTTCCCTATTCAAAATCTGTTGGAAGTCCCCTAGCCATGAGCATCCAATGATAATGTCCTAACTTGTTTTAAAGAAGTAATTACTTTTATTTTTAAATGAATAAAAATTAATACAATTATTTATTTAATAAATGTGTTTGTATCTGAATGTATGTATGTATGACCACATGTTACAGTGTGTGTGTATGTGTGTGTATGTATGTAGGTCAAAGGGCAGCTTGGGGGAGGTGGTTGTTTCCTGTTAACATATGGGTTTTGGGGAGTAAACTTACACCGTCAAGCTTTGCAGTAAATACCTTTACCTGCTGAGCCATCTTCTTGGCACTGAAATGAAATATTATTAAAGTAACATTTACACAGAGAATACCACCCTTGTATCATTTCTGGTTTTCAAACCATGAGACTAGTGCCACTTGATCAGATTTGTATATGGGAAAGAACCCTTTGGCTTCAAGGGCTGGATTCAAGAGGCCTGGGTTTATTTTGCCGAATAATTAGAGCTATTTCATTTCAGCATGGAAATGCAGGCCAAATTTCTGAGCTTTCAAACAGAACCAGAGAGGAAACAACTCCGAGTCGGGACCATCAGGTCACATGGTTTCTCTCCGGCCCATGCTATAGACATGACTTCACTAGGGTCTGGGGATGGGGCCAGGGCTGCCTAGGGACCTTGGAAGGATGCCCTGCAGCTCAGCACCTTGCTGGGCCATGAGAGATGGTCTTGGCTGTCTTTATAGATAGCTGTGAAAGGGGCTGGCGTCACACCCTCTCACCACAGACAGCATCTTGCTGAGGCTGTCTCTATCTCACCATAACTTTCTGAAGTAAGAAGCCTATGGCCCTGTTTGCTGCGGGGCTACCAGATGAGGGCATTTCCTAGAGATGGATGAACAGCCAGCGAGGAGCTCCTGGGTTGTGATTTTTTTCACCCCATCTATTTGGTCAGCAAAACAAAGCAGCCTTGAAGTACTACAAATAACCATTGAAGTCTCAAGGTTCCTCATAAACCCATTTTTCTTCTAGGGATTAAATGGAAACCAGATAAGAATGGAGTCATCGCCTTTGACTGCAGGAACAGAAAATGGTAGGCAGTGCTTAAAGCTCTTAGTCAATTTTGGGAGAAGGTTTGAAGAGAGGCCACATTCATGTTTCCTTAATGCCCCTCCACGCAGGTACATCCAGGCAGCGACTTCTCCAAAGGATGTCGTCATTTTAGTGGACGTCAGTGGCAGCATGAAAGGACTGCGCCTGACCATCGCCAAGCAAACAGTCTCCTCAATTCTTGACACTCTGGGTGATGATGACTTCTTCAACATTATCACGGTGAGTGTGCCTGTGCTGTGCTTTCTTTGTACTTTGGGTCATTTGCATTGTCACTGTTGGATGTGCAGGGTCTAGGGACCAGAGGATGAAGGTTGGTTAAGCTCACCTGTTATTCACTGACTCAGGGACAGTAGCGGGGGGTCTTCCAGGGCCTGAGAATGTTGTGGAATGCACTGCTTCTTTGAGGTCAGCAAACAGCCTCTTCAGCCTTTTGGGGGATTCTGAGGAATAAACTTGCAAAGATGTCCCATGAGCTGCTAGAATTTATCACATGATAATGACCTTTAAGCCAGGTCAACCCATGTTCCATGACGGTAACAGAAGAAAGATTAAAGAACGGAAAGATGGAGAGTAGCGTGCCTTTTTAAATTGTAGCTCCCTCAAAATAGCAACTCCAGGAGGCGAGGCCTGGCTTGAGCAGAGGACACTCAGATAGTGTCAGTAGAATGTCCGGGGTCCCAAGACTGGCAGATAGAGATCCAGATAGCGTGCCAGTGCTGGGTCGTGACAGAGGTACATAAGAGAGATGTATTCCATTTCCAGTTTATAATCCTTCTACTCACTGCAGCCCTTCCTGTGATTATCATCATGTCCCTTAAGCCCCTCCCCTTTCAAAGGCTTCTCTCTCTTTTCAAACACTGCCATCATAAGGAACGTTTCCCCCTGTGGTGCTCAGATGCACACTTGGATATTGTGGACAGGTGTGCTTTGCCAGCAGGTGACAATGGAGGCAGTGTGGCAAGGAACACAGAGCTTGGGCATTGGAGTTTGGACAGTGCTCTGGTGATGCAGCTCTGCCATGCGCGATTTCCCATACCTTTGGACAGAGTGTGTTGTCATCGAATCCTATGTTAGAGCATCCTTCTGCAGAGACTATGTTAGAGCATCCTTCTGCAGAGACAGAACACCAGCTTGTGGTCTCTAGTTCAGGGACAGGTGTTTACATGGTGAGGGCATTGCTTGGGTTCTCTTCCCACACGTTTCTGATGAGACCTCCAGACCAAAAGGCATAACCACAAAGCAAAGGAACCAACAGCTGCAGGGTTTTAAAAGCAAGCAAGATGTGTCTGTGAGTAAAGATGCCTGCTACCAAACCTGACAACACTAGTCAATCCCCCCCGGACTCATACATTAACAATATTTTTCCTTTGCCATGGCACATGTGCATATATGCACACTCATGCAAATGCATGTGCACACACACACACACACGTACACACCCAGGCACACACATGTGCACACAGATGTGCTTCTGCCAAATAAATGAGTCTAATAAGATTTCCAAAGCTCTGAAAGGTCATTGGAAAAGAAGGAGACCATTGTCTTCCTGGGATGCAGAGGTTGTTTTAGATATATGCCCAGTCCCTAGGATAATGCATGACAAATGTAGGAGTTTAAATATTGGTGGAATGAATAATAGTAGCTACTATATATCAATTACCCACTATGTACAGCCCATAGCCACAGGTCTTCAGTAGTTTCCTGCTTGACCTTTCACCTCAGCCCTGTGCACATGGTATGAAGGCAGGGGCATGGAGCCACATAAATTACTGCCCCAAAAGTGCGTTGAGGAGAAGGTGCACAGCGAAGCCTCAGGCCTGCCTTTGCCATTCTTCTAGCTCTCTGGTGCAGAAGTGGAGCAGATGCAGCTAGGCCCCTCGACCATCTTGCCATGAAGACACTGAGCTCAGGGCCTAGCCCTTTGCAATGAGGCTTTCAGATCAAGACTCCATTGGCTTTCTAATCAGAGTCTTCCCTAGTTGCCAGCCTCCATGTGATGAGGGAAATATGGTTGGAGCCTCACATATCCTGGAGCCTTTACAGATAAGAAGCAGCAAATTCGAGACTATCTTTCTTATTAATCTTTAATTATGTTTCACAGAAGTAACAGAAATTTACAGAAGAAGGGGAGCTAACTAATTACACCCTACATCCTTTATCTGTCAGAATTTATCGTTCAGTTAACAAGACCAATCACTTGAAATAATCTGTGTAAGTCCATTAAGATATACAGTGTCAATGCAGTAATGAGGAGAGGCTGATTAAGATAATTAAACAGAGACAGCCAGCGATTATGGAATAGTTGGGAAAAATATTTTTCTTTACCCTTAGCCATCCTCTTACAGAATAAAGCCCCTTGGAGGTTACATTAACCACCACCTTGCATCTGTTCATTAGTTTTCAACATGAATTAAGACGATCTGCAGAGTTATTGTGATCACTGGGAACTCTGAATAGTTTTGCCTGAACCCTTTATGATAGACTCACGATCTCCATTCCACTAATGTGTAAGTGAACAGATCAGATATAGTAGCAAATTCACATTGGAAGGCAGTGAATTAACACCAACTCTTTCTGATGTTTGCTTTCGAATGAATAAACACTTGTAAATCTTTTAGACAATTCATATTTTTCATTCTTCTTCAATTTGGTATAATTATTTCATATTTTCTCTATATACTCATTCACAGACGTAGAAACATTACACTACATTTTACTATGTGTTACCTTTGATGTCAGAGGCCGACCTTTAGGACTCCTTTCTCTTCTTCTACCCTGTGGGTCCTGGGTATTGAACTTAGTCTTTAGGTTTGACAGCAAGTACCTTTACCCACTGAGCCATTCTTCTGACTTAAGCCCATATATCTTTCCATAAATAAGATCACATTTCACAGAATACCTAGTAATTTGTCTCTATTATCTTATTTAAAGTAAATAAATATATATGTATATCAACTACATATAATAACACATATGTTGTATATTACATATACAACTATATAGAATAACATATAGTTGCTATATATCAAGTTGATATGTGTTTATCACATACATGTATATACATATACCCCAATGTTTACACAGACCTCTTTGTTGGATATATATTTATGCTATTGTTGTGCTGTGAGGCCCTCACCTCTATTTGAGAGTGCTTTAGTGGATAGGCTTGCCATGGCCTGGAGCACACTGAAGATAATGTGTGTATGTTTATGAGGTTGGGTGTATGTTTGATTGATAATATCTGCACAGAAATTGTTGCGGCAGTCCTGTCACAGCATCCACCATGTGTATGGTATAAGTTTGCATGTTTGCTGACAGTTGGAGGCCCCAGCTAGTGGCAGAGTCAGAGGTGGTAGCTGTCACTTGTATTCCCCTGAGTTGTCTTTGGTGCCCACTGCATTTTACTGGTTTTGCTTTGGGGACTCTTTTTTTCCTACTTCTTCCACCTTGTACATGTGTTGTCATAATATGGTGTGGATTTCCCCCAGCTCTGTTTAAAATGGTCATTTTCTTGAGCGTACCCCAAGTACTAGTGGTTGCAGGTGCATACAGGGAGGTGTTTATACTTCTACCCAAAATGCCCTGCATGTGTGAGTGGGCTGTTCTTGCAGAAACCTGCCAACAGAGAGGCTATTTCCTTGGCTACCTTTGTTCTATGGCCAGCCTTTCTTTGCTTGCCATGTGGATGTTTGAGGAAGTCTCTTAGAGAGAAAAAGTCAAGAATACAGGCTTTATGTCCAGTGTTGGAAGCCCTCATGCACAGTAGGGTCATATTGAGGCAAATCAGATTCATCATTACCCTTGATTTTCAGTGTCATAATGCAGGATGGCAGGGGGATTTTTTAAATAGTAGGAAAGATGTTTCATGGCCACTTAAATCAGCTTTATAGTTTGTTAAGTTCATTGTCCTGTGTGTCTTATGTATTATATTGAAAATCTCTTGGTCTGGGTCTTTCCAGAGAATAAATATTAAAAGATAAATAAACATTGTTTTATCTTTGATGGGCAGGGTATTGAAAACTCTAGCTAAAGCTAATGAACTCACTGATAGAATTATAAAGAAGAAGGGAAATAAGGGTGTTTTATGCAGTTGGAGTTAAAATTTGTGGTCAAATCATGACAAGAAAACCCATATATGTTTTCTCATTCACTTTGAAGTCTTTCTCCAAGCCATGCATTAAATGAACAACATTATCATAAAAATGAGGGTGCTGATTCCATCTGATGCTAGATATTGAGAAATGATTTTACTGAAGTCTAAGCCAGGCATTAACTGGGCCGATATTGTGAAATCAATTTAAAGGCTTCCTGCAGGCCCTGTTTGTGCAGAATGGTACTGAGGAGAGAATCATTTGCTAGTACATCCTACAAATTTCTGATACTGTCTCTAATTCACCATTTTTTTTCCTAGAACTAATTCTCCAGTGTTCTGCCAGCTGTGGCTCTGCTTTGTCAAGCAATAGAAGGTGTATTGAGAGGCCTGGGTTGGTGTTTGCTTTCCATGCTCATCAGGGCTGCATGACTAATTACAGCCAGTTGTGTTTCTAATTTCAGAAGATACTTTTGTGAGCTAGAAGACCCTGGGATGCCTTGCCTTGCTGAAAATATTGTGGATTCCTCTACCTCATCCCATACTTCCTACATTTTCATCCGACAGGTCATTTCATTAAAAATACAGCAGCAAAACTATAAATGTATTTAACTGAGTCTTCTTCGCATCAGCTTCCTCCATTCCAGGAGCAAGCCAGTATTTTAATAGTATAGGCTGTTGGTGGAACTTCAAATGCTCTAGAATATATCTACTTGTTCCTTTATTTTATTTATTTATTTATTTTGTTTATTAATCTGTTTTTTGAAATGGGTAAAATTTTTTTTTACTTCAGTTTTCCCCCTCAGCTTTGTGTTGAATGAATTTCTCTACATTTTTGCCTTTTTTGCTTTTTTTTTTTTTTTTTTGCCATTGTGATCAGCTGGTTTAATAAATATGGCTGTGTGCTTAGTGTAAGTGCTGGGCTTCTGTAGAGGACAGGCATCTGCCTCATCACTCTTGTGATCCTGTGTGACTGTCTGTCTGGTTCCTGGTTCCTGGGAAGCCCAGGAACAGCTACTCATGGTACAGCAAGGCCAGCACCTTCTGGGGGGAGAGCCTGGCAGGGACAGAGACAGAGCAGGCATCAGCAGGATACTCCATGGTGGCATCTTAGACGAGGTGATACCTGGCTGGCTATCTGAAGTGATGTAAATATTAGATGTAAGCCAATGGCTGGATCAGGGATGGAAAGAGGAAAGAGCTTACTGAGAAGACAAGCACCATTTTCAGGTTGTGAAACTGATCCTCTCTTTTAGAGAGAATTGACTATGTCTGGAGCTTATTGGGATGGGGGAGATTTGGCAAGAATGGTGCTAGTTGGAGGAACTGGACTGCACTGAGACAGAGAAACAGGCCATATCACCCAAGTCCTGTCAGCTATGTTCTGGATCGGCATGTGGAGTCTCAGCTTTTAGGGTGATGCAGGAGACCTTCCTAGAAGCCTCTCCTCTCTTACTGGGCCTTTTCTCATCCCAGTGTCTAGGCAACTAATAGTCTGTCCCATGAAGTCTTAAAGATGTATTGTTCTTTTTCACCAAGTCGGACTTCTGACATGAAGCTCAGGTACCTTAGCATTAATCTGGGACCAAAGGCAAGATGGCCACTGGCTAGCTCTCAGGCTATAGTGTGCACAAGTCAATAGAGAATGTATAGATGCTTACTCCATGGCTACATACTTGTTCTCAGATTCTCCCCAAGAGTCGTCTGGCCATTGAAGGGTTGAGGTTAAAGCTAGCCTTTCATGGTAGTCTTTCTGAGAATTGTGCTGGGCCGGTGGAAGAGGAGAGGTGGGAAATGCTTACAGAGACTGAGCGGAAGGAAGGAAGAAGACATGTGGTGATATGCTTTTTGCTGCCTGGCCATGAGTTTGATGGCTGATTGGGATAGGGACATAGCCTTTCAACAAGAGAGAGGAATGCTAGGAAATAGTCTAATATCCGAGGAAGATTGTGGTGGCTCAGAGATTTGCACTTCCTATCATGAAAAAGAGGAGCAGATATATAAATATATTGTTCATTTACAACCAACGGGCAAAAAATCATTCATGGCCAGTCAGTGGTGATGGGTGTGATCAAACTAAGCTAGTGTTTATATCCCTTGTTAATGTTCAGAGAACAAATGGGAGACTGAAGACTTCTATGGCAGACACCTTTCTGGGAGGGATCTGGCAATGCCTCAGTTCCTAGTCTACAGAGACCTGGGTTGCTGGGAGGACTCAGAGTGTGGTGTGGAGCAGAATCCTTGGTTTCTGTCTTGGGCATTAGGTTGGTCATTTGCTCCCACTGGAGTATCACTTTGTCCCCCACAAATATATATATATATATATATATATATATATATATATATATATATATATATATATATATATATATATAATGTTCTTCCAAGGAAGCCAAGAGGTCATGGCCCCTGCTGCATAGAGAAGACTGGTCCTACTACTGGTACCTCTCCCTTCCTCTGTAGCTCATCTGCCAGTCTGCCACTGTGACCACACATTGCATTCCCATGTCTATATTCTTCCTCTCCTGTATACTGAACACACACATTTGGTGACCTGCCTCTTCATTGTCAGGCTCTTGAGCATGCTCATTCATTCTCACAGTGAGCCTCTGACTCAGAGCCTGTGGCTCATGGTCATGCAACGCTTTGTTCAAGAGGCCCAGCTTATATGTGGCAGAAGCAGAGACTATCTGAATCCAAAGATGAAGCCTCAAGGAAATCCCTTTCCTTGGGTGAAAAAGCTCACGACTGAGACCCCCTCCTCCTGTGGGTCATGTGACAGGTTCTAAGCTCTTACAGTGGTGGCATTCCTTCAGCATGCAGCTGGTTGTTGGTTTATATCTATTCTGGGCTCTCCAGGCTCTCCTGTCATGCCAAGAAAACCCGAGGAAGGACTTGCTACTCTGGTAGCAGATGATGGTTGAAGACCACTATAGTGGAGCCCTAGTTATGGGAGGAGCTAAAAGTAGAACACAGAAGAAATTGCACCTTTGAGGGTGAATTTGTTTCTCCTTGGCGTACTGACATCTGTTATGGATGGACTATTGTATCCTAAGGCTGGCAGGAACCACAGTTTCAGTTAGAAACTGATGTGACCATCTAATGCCATTAATTCATAAAACAGAAATACATGGAATAGAAATGACACAGTCAGTAGAGTGCTTGCTGCTCAAGAACAAAGACCTGATGTCAGCTTTCTAGGATGTGAAACCTGGGCACATAGCATGCAAGTGTCTGAGACTTCAGTGCTAAGAGGGAGGGAGAGAGACAGGCAGATCTCTTGAGTTCATTGGCCGGCCAGCCCAGCCAATCAATGATCTGCAAATCTCTGGCCAATCGAAGTTCAGTCGGAGACTGTCTAAATAAGGAAGGTGAAGAGTGAGAGGAAGACGCCTAATGTTGACCTCTGGTCTCTGCATGCATGTGCACACATCGACACATACACACACCCACAAGAACATATACATGTACAGCTCTCTCACATATATATATATATGTAAACAAATACCAGCTGAAAGATGTCCAAATGGGGAGCTGCTGGAGCTTAAGAAACATATCCACGTACAGGGCATCCTTTGCAGCCCCTTGATAGTTTGATGAGCATTTGTGGCCAGTGGGCTTGCTTGATTCAGCTGCCTGGCATGTCCCAATCCTCTCTACACATGGCCATCTCCACACCCGACAGTGATACAGACCAGATTTCTGAGCCTGGCTCAGTCTTGATGTAGTCAGGGGAAATTAGGAAACTGCAAGCTTGGATGATGCCACTAACAAGCTGGCTGGGGTCCAGAGTAGACCCCTCTACTGCGGGTGCAGTGCACTCAATGACAGTGAGTCTGGTTCTGATTAGTACATATGTACCTCCCTGATGAGGACAAAATTCCCTGGTCTTCTTTGCCCCTCCCCCAGCATCTGCTAGCCTCTGTATTAGAAAAGTACATTCACTCGGATTTGTCACCTCCCTCCATCTCCACAGGCCCACTTTGCTGGCTACCACAAGATGGGTAGGTATTAGGAGGTGGGATCAGCAAGGTTTAGCTGCTACAGCCCCACAGTGTAGACAGCAGCACAGGATGTGGTATCAGCTGTCCTAACACTAATCTCGGACTCCACAACCATAGGAGTTGCCCTCAAAAGTATGTTTTAGGAAGAGTGTTGGTGAAACTTTTTTTTAAGTTTCCTGGAAATCAGAGGGCCAAGATCAAGAATAAGGCTAGGGAGGTGCCTCAATTGGTCACATGTGCTTGCTCTGTGACACTGAGGGCCTGAGTTCAAATCCCCAGAATCTATGTGAAACCAGGTATGTTGCACACTTCTGTTTTCATGGTGCTTCTATGGAAAGACAGACAGGGGAAGTCTCCATAAGTTCCTCTGACAGCTAGACTGGGGTGTGCAGTGATGAATGATATAAGCCAGGCTGGCCTTGAACTCACAGAGATCTATGCTGAGATTAAAGGCATGCACCACCACACCCAGCTGAATGACAACATCTCAACCTAGATAAAAAGGACAGATATGAAACGTTATTGTCTGAGCTCTACGTATACCTCATGACATGCACATGCATCCAATCTCCTCTCTCTCTCTCTCTCTCTCTCTCTCTCTCTCTCTCTCTCTCTCTCTCTCTCTCTCTCTC
>OU015746.1:104216059-104265159 GCA_907169655.1 Acomys percivali | reverse complement strand
CTCTCTCTCTCTCTCTCTCTCTCTCTCTCTCTCTCTCTCTCTCTCTCACACACACACACACACCATACACATTATTTTAAAAAGCAAGAACCAAAGTGGGACCCTCAAGAATGTTTAAATCTGACTTACGTTATAGCTTAATAAAGGTTCAAAGGTTGCTTTAACATGTATGCATCTAATAACCTGATGGAAGTTTCCAGAAGGAAGGCAGATGAAGTCTTAGTCCTGTGGTTCAGAGGGCATCAGTGGCAGACCCATGCTGGCCTCATCTTCTTGTTCTCCCTCCTTTGTCACTTGTCTGCAAAGGAGGTGAAGGAGAAGGCAGTGGCTGTCTCCCAAGAAGCTTCCAGTTTTCCTCCAAACTGCAGAAGAACCTTGGTGAAGACTTTCAGTTGATCTGTGTATGTGCTTCCTGAATTCAGAGGTGACTTCCCTTCTGGGGATCAAATGCCACACCCTATTCCTTGGCAGTTAACTTCAACACAGCATACATGTGTTTATCACAACAAGAATATACGTGGTATACACACAGCTCAAAGGGTCATCACAAGGTGAATACATTTGTTTAATCTGGCTGACTCCAGAAATCGAACATCACCACAGTCCCCTGGCACTATCCCCTTCAAACACCTACCATCCTTGAAGAAGTTGCTCAGCAAGGAAAAGCAGTCCTGGGTTAGCTTCCCCACACTTGGGCGAAGGGCATAGGGGTGGTGCACATCCATTTCTTTTACTCAATACTTCATTGGACAAATGAAAATTTCCAGATGCATTTGCAAGACCAGAAACAAAGGCTTAAGAGGGACATAGGTATGAGCCTGATGGGATATGAAAGAGGTCCCGGTATGCAGAGGACTTTGCAATCCTGAAATAAAGTGGCTGTGAGGTCAGAAACCTGGACACCACTCTTGACTTAGTCACTGATGCCTTTTGCAGTTTGTTTTTCCTCAGTTTCCCTGTCTGTAAAGGATTTGCTACTGGAAGTACTTGAGGCTAAGTCAAATTATAGATGAAGCTTATTCTGAGTCTGGAAGGAGGGAGGGTTCCATAGCAACTAACTGCCCAGAGCAGCACCATACCCCGTAGGCAGCTTCTCTGCATGTGGTGCTGTTGCCTCTACTCACTGTTGTAGCAGCTGCAGGTATATCCTTGCATGTGTCCAGAGTGAATGTCCCAATCTCAGCCTCTATTTCACTCTGTGTCTTGCTTGGCCTTCCCATGGTGCTTGCTGATCACATCCTAAAATGTCAAATCCTCAGCAAGGTTTTGTTCTAGATTGGATGTGTAGTTGCTTCTGGTCACTTCCCTCAGCAGCTCTGTGTGTACTTGGCTGTCCAATTGGAAATGGTCTAGTGATTTCACTGAATGAATGGATTGTGGTGTCTACTGTGGGCTTAGACCTGTGCCCAGATCACTTAGTTCAGGGTTACAATGTGTCTGTTCACAAGTGGTCTTAGCCAATCACAGTATCAAGGGGCCAGGTAGAGCAACTAAGACTGGAGTTTCCGTGTGAGCTGGGGGTTCCTAGTGAAGGAAACTAGACGTTCTATGGAACATACAGGAAAGAGGCTTGACTAAGTGCCTCTCTTGCACCTGAGGTTCCTTCCCAGTGGGTATGGGATTGAAACAATCAATAGGATGAGCATCAGCCAGCCAGGAAAAGCTGAAGCCAAGCAGATGAGCTCCTGCACAGTTCTCAGAGGCGAAGGTCAGAAGGAAAAGAGGAGACATATGAGGGAACAGCAACAAATGTAGAATGACCAGAGCCTTTGGTGTAGATTAATGAGTACAGATACTTGAGTGGTCAGCCAGTCCAAATGCCTAGAACCCATCGAAGCCCTTGGAAAGGTCATGTGCTGAGGATAAAAATTAAGGGTCATATCCAGGATTGCTGGGGATCCAAAGTTTTGGAGAAGGCAGTACTGGCAAAGCCCTACAAATGATACTACTATATAGGAGGAGCATCACCAAAAGCCCCTCCCACCCTTCCAGGGCCACTGAGAACATAAAAGTCCCTCCTTTCCCCCATTATGTTCCCCTGTGTGTGACCATACAGGTATCTGTTGGTTCTATGAAGCTGAGGCTAGAGCGGGAACTGTACCACCCAATCTATCTGCTCCATCGTCTCTGAGGAGCATCCAGGAGGATGTGTGGCTGCTCTCTGCCCAGCCACTATTGAAGAATGGCCAGTAGGCAGTATGCACCCTGCTGTACTTCAGCACAGACTCTTTAGGTTCCTCTCAGACAAGTTTGTCTTTAGCACTTAATTGCAATTGTCCGAGCGAATGGAGCCTGTGATCTCGCTATCTTCCCATGTGACTGTGTACCCTTTGACTGTTAACTACTACCCTTTGACTATCAACTAGTACCCTTTGGGGGTCTCCATTTAATGTTTCCTCTTGGTTGTTTCCACCCTTTGCAGTATAATGAAGAGCTTCACTACGTGGAACCTTGTCTGAATGGAACCCTGGTGCAAGCGGACAGGACCAACAAGGAGGTAGGGCTGCCTCTGGGCTGGAGCACCTGGGGTCTGGGAGTACCCTATTATTGTGCTTGCTCTCTGAACTCTTAAAATGTGATGTGCATTCACGGTGGCTGTTGGAGCTCACTCCAGGTTGTGGAATGTTTACTGAGAAGCACATATAAAATCATGGCAGTGAAATAATTACTTTATTCAGCTTCCTGCTTCTTCTGAATCCATTGGATTGGCTTCGTTTCCCCTCTTGCCAACAGCAGACATTGTGTGTGCTCAATATCTCTGTTGGCATCACAGAAACAATATGGTTTTTTATGAAATCCCACTGAGTAAATGAATCCACTTCCTATTTCTGTTTTCTCGCTGGTTACACTGGATTGATGCACCACTGGGCTATCTTTTGTGATACTAAGTCTCCACTGGAATGTAAGCTTCTCATGTGGACTGCTGTATCCTAAATGTTTCAAGAGTGGCTCATTGAATGAATACTGTGTTGAAGGATAACCTTAGGAAATGGGATTGAAGGTTCTATCCAATGTTGAGCCTTCTAGACTATAACAGACTTCTACCATGATATATCATTTCCCTTCAGACGGCTTTTTGACTTACAAACCCAACTATCACACCTCGACTGTTCCTCTTCCATAGTACCTGTGGTAACTGTGACTAGTAACTGTTTAGCTGTAGCCTTGTCACACCTCATAGAACTCATGAATTACATTGCTCGTGTTATTTTCTGAGATGTTACACAGGACTTCTTTTCCTCTGGAGAGAGGAGTCCCATGAGACTGAGGGTAACGACCAAGACAGGCTTCTGTGAAGCATTGGACAAATGCTACATAGAAAAGCCCTGGCCCTAGCCCATGTGGCATAGAAATTAATGCTACCTTAAAAGTAGGCAGGGGAAGCTCTTTGCTTAGGAATCTCTGAGGAAGAGAGATACAGGAGACTGGGAGAGATTCATTCCAGCTGGCACACAGATGAACAAATATCTGAGTTTCAGTTTTGGAGGCAGATGATGTACATGCACATGTGCATACATATGGGCACACACACACACATACACATACACACCCAATCCCTTCATTTTTACAAGCAGGAAATAAGGACAAAGTAGTTCAAAGAATGAGTGTGTCCTGGGAATGGAGATGACAAACTACAAATTTCTCTTCATACTTTCCCCTCACCCATTGCCTGGGTGAAGAGTCCACCCTTTTCTGATGCTTCAGTGTTGGTTTCAAATAGGTACCAATGAATACATTTTCCAATTTTGAAGAGAAGAACACTTAAATGACAAAAGCCTTCTCTGGTAGCTTCCATAAAGAATGAAGAGTCTTGTGAAACTTGAAACTATCAAATATGAGAGATCCAAAATGGCGGCAAGCAGTGTGGACCATGTTTGGAAGCCCCAGTGAACAATTCAGGGAATTGCACAGATTTCTGAGCCAGGAACACCAAGATCCCCACACCACGGCAGCAGGAGTGCTCCACGGTCCGGAGGGACCAGGGTGAAGAGGACCTGTGTGCCTCTGCACATGGGAGGAGTGCGGATTTTCTCAGATTGGGGCAGGAGTGGCAGAGGCAGCAGCAGCAGCAGCGGCACCAGCGGTACTAGCGTCAGCAGCGGTGGTGGTTGAGGTTTGCAGCTCAGAGTCTTCTGGTGGAGGCGATTGGTGTAGTGGTTGGTGGGAGTTGCTGCGGGAGAGGGGACTCTGGACAGGATTTGGGTTGCGTGGTGCCTTGAGACCCAAACTGGACTCGGCAGACAGTTCAGCCCCAGAGTCCTGGGTTCGGCTCAGTGAGCAGTGCGGTGGAGATGCTGGCTCAGCACAGCAAGCAATTCTGCCCAAGGCGCTAGCTCAGCGCAGCCACAGTTCTCCAGCTGTGACACAGGCTGAGCGGAGCGCTCAGTTCCACCAGAGGTGCTAGCTCACCTCAGCGAGCAGTTCTGCCCGAGACACTAGCTCAGCTCAGCAGGCAGTTCTGGGGTGCTGACGCAGGCTGAGGTCAGAACACAGATTCAGCCCAGAGGCCCTAGCTGGACTTGCCAGGCAGATTGGACCCAGAGATTCTAGCTGAGCTGTGCGCACAGGCACAGCGGCCCTAAGACTCTGGCTGGACTATCCACGCAGTTTAGGCCCAGAGTCCCGGGCTGAATTCAGCGGACAGTGTGGGTCCAGAGTCTCTGGCTGAGCTCAGTGCACAATTCCGCCCCAGAGAATCAGGTGGAGCTTGGCGTGCAGTTTAGGTCCAGAGTCCCTAACGGTGCTTGGCAGACAGATTGGGCCCAGAGACTCTAGCTGAGCTTTTGGCACAGTCCCGGCTCTAAGACTCTGGTTGGACACAGTGTGCAGTTTGAATCTAGAATTCCTGGCTAAGCTTGGCGGATGGTTCAGGCCCTGAGTCAATAAGTGACCACAGCATGCACTTTGGGCTAAAAGCCCCTAGCTGAGCTTGGTGCGCAGTCTCAGCCCAAAAATTCTGGCTGGACCCTGTGTGCATTTTGGGCCCAGAATCCCTAGCTGAGCTCAGCAGACGGTTCAGGCCCTGAGAATCTAGCTGAGCTCGGTGCGTGGTTCAGGCCCAGTGTCCCTGGCTGGACTTGGCAGGGAATCCAGAAGGCTGTGAATACCTTGGCCTGACCCAGCGCTCATTCAGAGACCCAGAACGATTGCAGAACTCACAGCTCAGGGGAGCTGAGGATCACTGGCTGTGAGAGTCCAAAACGACAGGGCTAACCTCCTGCCCTCCACACCAGTGAAGCATCAGAGCTTCCAGCCTATGGAAATCATGAGAAAACAAGTGAATCTATCATCAGACTCCCTCCATCCAACTCTGGAACAATCCAACAAAAACAAAGACGGCAAGATGTCTAAAGGACAGTGTAAAAGCATACGCAAAAAAACCCCAAAACTACATGGCGTCTCCAGTTTCCAGTTATCCCAAAGAAAACAACCCAGAGAACTCTAATACAACGGAAATACAAGAAAATGACCTCAAATCCTTAGTAATGAGGATGATAATGGAGGAAACAAATAAAATTCGTAATCAAATGCAGGAAGACGCAGCCAAACATGTGAGAGACATAAAAGAAACACATAGAGTGGAACTGGAAAATTTTCAGGAAAATGCAAACAACCAGATGAAAGAAATAAATAAATCGGTTCAAGCTCTGAAGACCTATAAAGAGGCAATGGAAGAAACTCAGGAATATACAAACAATCAGGTGAAAGAAATCAAAAAATCAGTTCAAGATCTGAAGATGAAAATGAATTCAATGATAAACACACAGACAGAAGAAAAACGAGAACGTGAGACCACAGAGAAGAAGGCGAGCAACACAGAGGTGAGCTTTTCTAACACTATCCAAGAGACGGAAGAATGAATCTCAGGTCTAGAAGATACAATCACAGATCTTGAAGGAACCATTAAAGAAAATGCCAAATCTGGAAAACTCCTAACACAAAACATCCAAGAAATTAAGGACACCATGAAAAGAAGAAATCTGAGGATAATAGGCATTGAAGAAAGAGAAGATAACAGACTCCAAGGCCCAGAAACTATTCTCAACAAAATCATAGAAGAAAATTTCCCCAATCTAAAGAAAGAGATGCCTATAAACATACAAGAGGCCTACAGAACACCAAATAGAATTGACCAGAAAAGAAAAACTGCCCGTCACATAATAATCAAAACACAAAACATACAGAACAAAGAAAAAATATTAAAAGCTGCAAGGGAAAAGGGCCAAATAACATTTAATGGCAAACCTATCAGAATTACACCCGACTTCTCAGCAGAGACCATAAAATCCAGAAGGGCCTGGACAGAGATCCTGCAAACCCTAAGAGACCACAGATGCCAGGCCAGACTACTTTACCCAGCAAAACTATCAATAACCATTGATGGAGAAAACAAAATATTCCATGACAAAAACAAATTCAAACAGTATCTATCCACAAATACAGCTTTACAGAAGGTACTAGAAGGAAAACTCCATCCCAAAGGGTCAAGCTACAACCAAAACTACTCAGGAAATAGATAACTATACCATGACAAAAACACAACTACACAAACGCTCGACTGGAAACAACATCAAAATTAAGACTCTTAACAGTCACTGGTCGTTAATATCTCTCAACATCAATGGTCTCAATTCTCCAATAAAAAGACACAGACTAACTGAATGAAGGAACAACATACCCCAATTTGTGGGATACATTGAAAGCAGTGCTAAGAGGAAAATTCATAGCACTAAGTGCCTTTAAAAAGAAATTGGAAACATCGCACATAAGCATCTTAATGACACAACTGGAAGCCCTAGGGGAAAAAAAAAAGAAGCAGAAACATCCAAAAGGAGTAGACATCTGAAAATAATCAAACTCAGGGCTGAAATTAACAAATTAGAAACTAAGAAAACAGTCCAAAGAATCAACAAAACCAAGAGCTGGTTCTTTGAGAAAATCAACAAGATAGACAGACCGTTAGCCAAACTATCTAAAAGGCAGAGAGACAGTATTGAAATGAACAAAATCAGAAATGAAAAGAGAGACATAACAACAGACACTGAAGAAATACAAAGAATCATAAGATCCTACTTTGAAGGCATATATGCCACAAAATTTGAAAATCTGAGGGAAATGGATGATTTTCTTGATCAATTTCACTTGCCAAAGTTGAGTGAAGAACAGATAAACAAGCTAAATAGTCCCATTTCCCCTACAGAAATAGAAGCAATCATTGATAGTCTCCCAACCAAAAAAAGCACAGGGCCAGATGGTTTCAGTGCAGAATTCTACCAGACCTTGAAGGGCGAGCTAATACTGATACTCTTCAAGCTACTCCAAAAGATAGAAATGGATGGAACATTACCAAATTCATTCTATGAGGCCATAGTCACATTGATACCTAAACCTCACAAAGACTCAACAAAGAAATAGAATTTCAGACCAATTTCTCTTATGAACATCAATGCAAAAATACTAAATAAAATACTTGCAAAACGAATACAAAAACACATCAAAGATTTCATTCATCATGACCAAGTAGGCTTCATTCCAGGCATGTAGGGATGGTTTAATATACAGAAATCCATCAATGTAATCCACCATATAAACAAAGTGAAAATAAAAAACCACATGATCATCTCTTTAGATGCAGAGAAAGCATTTGATAAAATCCAACACCCATTCATGTTTAAAGTTTTAGAGAGCTCGGGGATACAAGGCACTTTCCTCAATATAATAAAGGCTATCTACAGCAAGCCAATAGCCAAAATCAAAGTAAATGGTGAGATACTCAAGGAAATTCCTCTAAAATCGGGAACAAGGCAAGGCTGCCCACTCTCTCCATATCTCTTCAATATAGTACTCGAAGTTCTAGTGAGAGCAATAAGACAACAAAAGGAGATCAAGGGTATCCAAATTGGAAAGGAGGAAGTCAAATTATCCCTATTTGCAGATGATATGATAGTGTACATAAGTGACCCTCAAAATTCCACCAGAGAACTCCTACAGCTAATAAACACCTTCAGCAAATTGGCTGGATACAAAATTAACTCAAAAAAGTCTGTAGCCTTCCTATACACAAATGACAAGCTTGCAGAGGAAGAAATTAGGAAAGCCGCACCCTTCACATTAGCCACAAGCAATATAAGATATTTAGGAGTTACTCTAACTAAGCAAGCGAAGGACTTGTTTGAAAAAAAATTCAAAACTCTGAAGAAAGAGATTGAAGATGACATGAGAAGATGGAATGATCTTCCTTGCTCATTGGGAGAATTAACAAAGTAAAAATGGCCATCCCACCAAAAGCAATCTACAGATTCAATGCAATCCCTATTAAAATACCTACACAATTTTTTAAAGACATTCAAAGTTTAATTCTGAACTTCATATGGAAAACCAAAAAACCCAGAATAGCTAAAACAATCTTGTACAATAAAAGGTGCTCCGGAGGAATCTCCATACCTGATCTCAAACTGTACTATAAAGCAATAGTAATTAAAACAGCATGGTACTGGCACAGCAACAGGCTGGTTGATCAGTAGAATTGAATCAAAGACCCAGATATGAATCCACACACATATGGTCACTTGATTTTTGACAAAGAAGCCAAATCCATTCAATGGAAAAAGGATAGCATCTTCAACAAATGGTGCTGGTCTAACTGGATGTCTATGTGTAAAAAAATGCAACTGGACCCATATTTGTCACCTTGCACAAAACTCAAATCCAAGTGGATTAAAGACCACAACATAAAACCAGAGACACTAAGTCAGTTAGAAGAAAAAGTGGGGGAAGAGCCTGGAACATATTGGCACAGGAGACAACTTCCTGAACAGAACACCAACAGCCCAGGCCTTAATGTCAACAATTAATAAATGGGACCTGATGAGGCTGAGAAGCTTCTGTATGGCTGGAGACACTGTCAAGAGAACAAAGCGACAGCCTACAGACTGGGAAAAGATCTTCACCAACCCTACATCTGACAATAGTCTAATATCCAAAATACATAAAGAACTCAAGAAATTAAACACCACCAAACCAAATAACCCAATTGAGAAATGGGGCTTTGAACTAAAGAGAGAATTCTCAACAGAGGAATATCAAATGGCTGAGAAACACTTAAAGAAATGCTCAACCTCCTTAGTCATCAGGGAAATGCGAATCAAAACAACTCTGAGATTCCATCTTACACCCATCAGAATGGCTAAGATAAAAAATTCAAGGGACACCACATGCTGGCGAGGATGTGGAGAAAGAGGAACACTCCTTCATTGCTGGTGGGAATGCAAACTAGTACAGCCACTTTGGAAATCTATCTGGTGCTATCTCAGAAAACTGGGAATAGGGCTTCCTCAAGACCCAGCTATTCCCCTCCTTGGAATATACCCAGAAGATGCTCCAGCACACAAGAAAATTTGCTCAACCATGTTCATAGCAGCCTTATTCATAAAAGCCAGAACATGGAAACAGCCTAAGTGTCCCTCAGTAGAAGAATGGATAAAGAAAATGTGGTACATATACACTATGGAATACTACTCAGCTATTAAAAACAAGGAATTCCCAAAATTTGTGGATAAATGGATTAAGCTAGAAATGATCATAATGAGTAAGTTAACCCAGAAGCAGAAAGACTCAAATGGTATATACTCACTTATATCTGCATACTAGCCCAAGCGGCATGTCCCACGAAAACCTTCACTTACCAGGGAACTGGGACAGAGGGGAGGGCACCCTATTGGGACTCTAGATGAGAGAAGCATGGGAGAATAGCAAAGTAGAAGGATCCAGAGGGTCCTAGAAACCTACAAGTAGAACATTATGACAGGCAGATTTGGGCCCAGGGGTCCCGCTCAAACTAAGGCACCAGCTAAGGACAATACAGGCAGTAAACTTTAAACCCCTACCCTGATCTAGCCCATGGACAGGACAGTCTCCACACTTGAGTGGAGAGTGGGATATGACTTTCTCACGTAATCTGGTGCCTCACATTTGACCACGTCCCCTGGAGGGAGAGACCTAGTGGCACTCAGAGGAAGGACAGCAGGTTACCAAGAAGAGACTTGATACCCTATGAGCATATACAGGGGGAGGTAATCGCCCTCAGGAACAGTCATAGGGGAGGGGAATAAGGGGAAAATCGGAAGGAGGGAAGAATGGGAGGATACAAGGGATGGGATAACCATTGAGATGTAACAAGAATAAATTAATAAAAGAAATAAAAGCAATCTTCAATTAAAAAAAGAAACTATCAAATATTATATACAGCAACAACAACAACAACAACAATAAAGCCCTGGGTGAGAAAATGGGCTAGGATTTTGTTTAAAATTGTCTTTGAATTTATGGTAACTTAGAAACAGTAGAGTAGTTTTGAAAAAAAATATCCAAGTGTCTGGTGGTGCAGTGTGGAAGGTCTATGTGTCAATCAGACTGATCTGGCGTGCTCCCTCGGAACACTGAAACGCTGAACAGTTCTAGTAAGCAAATACATGAAGATCCTAAAAGATAGTCAGGAGGTGAACTGTCCAGGGGCTTCTAGATTTGAAAATATGGAGATGAATTAGCTATTTTCCTTACCAAAACAACCATAGAGAAAGGCTACATGAAATACCAATATGAGTCATAGTATACCTCCTGCGGAGTCAAGGGGCAGGAAGAAGGACAGCACTTGTAAGCACTAAATGAAGATGATCGAGTGGAGCTTGCAAAATGAAAAAGAAAAGGAAGCAAGATAATGATATAGAGCATAAGTCAATTAAATTTGGAAAGAAAATAGTAAAGAAAATCAGTGAAACTCAAAACTGCCTCCTTAAAAAGAGTCCGGAAAATTGATGAAGATCCAGCAAAACCTACCAAAAGAAGAAGAGAAGGTAAATCAGAAATATTTGGAATGAAATAAGAGACATTAGTACAGATCCTGATGCCATTAAAAAGGCAATAAAGGAGACTGGAGAGATCGTTCAGCAGTTAAAAAAAGCACTGGCTGCTCTTCCAGAGGTCCTGAGTTTAATTCCCACCACCCACATGGTGGCTCACAACTTCTGTAATGAGATCTGATGCCCTCTTCTGGCGTGTGTGAAGACAGAGTACTCATATACATTAAATAAATAAGTAAATAAGTAGGTAAATAAATAAATAAATAAAAATTAAAAGGATAATAAAGGAACATTATAGACAGGTTTGAGCTTGTAAATTCAACAACTTAACAAAAATGGTCCACATGTACCAAAATCAATCTAATGAAATAGTTTAATAGTCTTATTACTTTTAAGAAAAACTTAATTGATACTGTAAAAGCCTTTCCCACAAGGAAATTTTCAGGTCCAGATAGTTTCACTAGCAAATACTTTAAGAAGAATTAATACCAGTTTTACATAATAGCCTTTTAAAAAATAGAAAGTGTTATTCTAGTTTTATCTTTGGTATTGTGATAAAACATTCTGACCAAAGCAATTTAGGAGAAGAAATCATGTAATTTGGCTTAAAGGTAATAATTTATCATTTAGAGAAGTTGGGGGAGGAACTTGAATTAAAACCGTGAAGGAATACTGCTTGTCTGCTCACTCACATGTCCATGTTTAGCTCAGGACCACCTGCCTAGGGAATGTTGCTGCTCACCATGGGCTGGGCCCTCCTGCATCATTTAACAAGCAAAAGAGTCCCTCAAAGACATGCCTTTAGGCCAATCTAATCTAGACAAGTCCTCAGTTGAGACTTTCTTCTCAGGTGACTCTGGCTGTGTCAAGTTGAGTGTTAAAGCCAAATAGAACATACTAGAGATCACCCTTACCTTCTTATTTCATTTTACTTTGGAGGGGAGGGAGGAGAGGAGGTTTCTCTGATGTATAAGAATAGAGCAAAAGAAAACAATAATATGCCATCCAAGTAGGCTTGACTCTGGATATGCAAGGCTGTTTCAGCATCAGAGTCTAATCTGCTATGTCAACATGCTAAAACCTAAGATAGCTAGACTAGTGTTTGACTGGGGAAACACATCTGGTCAAAACTCTAAGACTCATTCATGTTTGTTTTTCAAATAATACCTTAACAAAGTGAGATAAATAATTTCCTCACCTCAGTTAGCAATGACTTTGGTGAAATTTTGACATCTTGCCTTTGTTTAAAACTTTAGTTTACTTGATGTGTAGGGGTGTTTTGCCTGCATGCCTTTCTGTACACCACATGAATGCCTAAGGCCCACAGAGGTCAGGAGAGGGCATAGGTCTCCTGGAACTGGAGTTACAGACAGTTTTGAGCCAACATATTGGTGCTGGAAACTGAACCCAAGTCCTCTAGAAAAGTAGCCAGTGTGTTCAATTCCCAGAAACTAAGTTAAAGTTGAAAGGCCAGAGGTGGTGTTGTGCACTTTATGATTCCAGCGCTGGGGTAGCAGAAACAGGCAGAGACTCACTGGCCACACAGCCTGGCTTGCTTGGCGAGTTCCAGCCTGAGAAACCAGTCAGTCTGTCACTCTGTCACTATCTCACTCTGTCTCTGTCTCTGTCACTCTCCCTCCCCACGCCCCTCTCTCTGTACCTTTCTGTCTGTCTGCCTTTCTCTGTCTTTCTTTATTTCTGTCTCTCAAAAAATAGTGAATACTACCTGAGAATTGAGAACTGATGTCCTATTCTGGTCTCTATGTGCATATACACACCCACAAACACCTGTGTTACCTTCACGTATGCAAACATGCACATATGCATACAAGCCATAAAAAGAGGGTTCAAGGAGAATAAATTAGGAGCAATCAATTTGTCCCATATGAAGGCAATAAGTAACAGTACCAAGAGTTGGCATTGGTAGAAAGGAGGGGCGACTCAGAGATAAATGGAACAGAACAGAGAACACAGACATGACACCCACACAAACGTGCCCAGTTTGGTTTTTGAAAAAGAAGTTGTAAAGCAGTTTGAGGAAGGAAGGCTATCCTTGATCATTAATGACAGTGAAGCAACTCAACATCCATAAATAATGCAAATGTGTATAGTTAGCCTTGACCTGAACTTTACAGTTTATGAAAAAATATATCTCAAGTAAAGTAAAAGCGTCAAGTAAAAACCATTTAGCTATGACAGTCTTTGGACAAGCAACAGTGCAGATTCAGGATCCAGGGCTGGGCAGTTTGCAGACTTGACAGAAGTTCTTCAGTTGTGTTAGAAAAGTACTGGTTGCAGCTTTTTTTACGATGGCGAAAAGCTTCTTTATATTATGAGAATAGTCTCAGAAGACAGAACAGTCAGTTTCCATTGGTATCTTAAGATATTTTTAAATAGGGGTGAGCTCTGTCAATCAATTTGAACAGGTTTCTGCTTTTGCCATTGGTTCTATGTGTGCCATGTACCTGATGCACTCATTTGGCAATGGTGTGACATTGACATGGACCATTCATGGAAAGCAAAGTGTAAATACACATATACTCACTTAATTATAGTTCCTGTTGTCTGGAGTCATACCCTATCCCTGACTGTGGTTCTCCTGTGTGGTTCTGATAGGTCAAGGACCCCTTCACTAGTCAATAGCAATGCAGTGGCCAGACAGCTGACAGTCCAATTGCCCATCCTTGCAGGTGAGAGGAAAGTCTCAGACATTTTCCACACGGAAAGACTTGCCCAGGTTAGGGCTACAATGTAGCTATTTCCTGGAGGTGTAGATGCCTGAACAAATGCCTGAGCCGCTTAAAAAGAGATTTTATCAAGATTTTTGTTGTTGTTGTTTTGTTTTGCTTTGCCTTGTCATTTCAATAGAAGATCTAGAAAACATTGACAATAAAAGTTAGAATTCTTCATGTTTTTGCCATTGATTATCATGTAGTATACAAAATGATGAACATACAGCATCTTTTAATATAATCGAGGTAATCAAAATGTGATGGGGTTAGGGATGAAACTGGGTGGTTTCATATTGGCATTTCTCTCAAGTTGTTTCTGATCGAATGTTCTTGATGGGAACTTTGAACTGTTTCCCCTTCCATCTCCAATGGGAATGGAGCATTGTCACCTGTTTAGAATTGTCAGTGTAAGCAGCAATGGCACCTGATTTTGACCAGCAGGTTCAGGCATGGTTCCCAACAAGTTCTAGGTATAGGGGGCTACTTGATACTGTCTCCCTCCTACCACTAACAGCCCCCTGTCATCCCATACACTTTGTACCATGTGACCTTTTCCACCATGGCCACTGAAGGTTCAGCTACCCTGAGGGGCATGAGGAGCTTCCCACAGGTCACATCGAGGACTATGATGTGTATGAGATGCTGTAGCCTTCATCCAGGGGCCTGAAGATGAGAGCATGGGCATTTAAATCTAGCCAGCATTTGATAAAATTGCTTAAAGAACACAAGAAAAGGAATGTGAGGATCTTACAGTGTCTTGAAACAAGGCAAGAAGAGGCTGGAAATGTTGGTTGGCTTTGATCAAAACTGGCTTCCTGTGATTTTTGCATAAAATAAATAGCCGACAGCTCAGCATCCCTGGGCAGGGGTCTGGAGGTTCTCTTAAGTGGCTGGTTTTGTCTTCTAAAGGTGTGGTTTTCTGTCTGGAGAACATTTAGCTTTGCTGTTTTATATACTAAATAACTGACTGGTATTTTCTTTAAGGAAAAAGAAACCATGACAAATTGGGTGAGTCTGGAGTTCAAATATAGAATTCAAACAAGAAAATTCACATTGTAATCTACTTCAGGCCTTCTGAACCATTCATCAGACCTTGAAATGAACCTCCCGTGGTCTCTGTGGGGAGCGGAGGGGGGCAGGAGGGAGGAAGGAGGGTGATATGGTTTTTCTCTGGTTTTATAATGAAGATGTCCTGAAATCCACCAAATTTCATGGTTCTGTTTAAAATTCATTTGTGAATTGGCTGTTGCAAAATCAGCCGAGCTCAGAGACCCATGTGACCCCCATCTTCTTTGGCAGCTCTCATCTCCTCCCCTGGCATCAGTAGACACCAAAGCTCTTTAAACTAGCCAAGGGACCCAGCAGAGTGGCTGAGTTTTCCGTGGGACGGTTTCTTCCAGTCTGAGTTTTGTTGAAGGGAGACAACCAGGATGCTAAAACCTCCTGCCTCCCATGGCCATAGAAATATGCAGTGTGCAGTGTACCAGTGTTGTAGGGGCGGGGCATGTGAGTAAGTAGCTTTTTCTGCATATAAATAAATGTTGCCAGCTTAAATACAAAAGGAGATAAAGTTTGTTGAGGGGACAATAATATCTCACTTTCATTAAGTGCAAAAGTAGTAAAAGGAATAAGAATTTCATTGCTCTTTAAATATTATGAGTCTAGATCTGATCAGTTAATATTCAGTGTATACAATTCAATAAAACACAGAGGGGGGAGGAGGGAGGCAGACAGACAGACAGACAGACAGACAGACAGAAGTTCTTCAAATATTACCCTTTTATGTATAGTTATCTATTTATATGCATTTGATCAATTCACTTATTTAAAAGTAGCCAAACTGCTGTTGGGAACTATCTATGTTAGGCCGTGTGTCAACATATAGTTTGGGTTAAAACTGTCAATATGGTACAATTTTCTTGTCATTGTGTTTATTTCTACTTTGGTGTACTGAAATTAATTTGAGTTTTTAATGTAGGGGGGTAGTATGTGCATGTGAGTTGTGGATACCCATAACAGACAAAAGAAGACACGGCATCTCCTGGAGCTAGAATTACAGGAAGTTGTGTACATCCCAGTGTGGGTGCTAGGAACTGAACTCAGTTCCTCTGGAAAAGCATCATATTTTCTTAAGTGCTAAGCCATTTCTAGCCCCAGTAATTTGTTATTTTTAATAGAATCATCCATCTACTAGGCTAGAAGGGGATGTCATTTCACAAGTATTTACCCAATAATAACAGGGATTTTGCTTTAGGATTTGGCATAGTCTCATGTGTATGTCTTTAGCCATCAGTAAACAAAACGTTCTCCAGATAAATTGTGACTGCATTGTACACAGCACAAAGCCCAGTCTGAGGATCACACCAGAGACTTGTTAACAGAATTCTCTTACTATGGAAGGGAGCTCTGGGACTTACTCATCAGCGTCTAATATCTGGAAGAAAATATGTCTCACAAAAGAATTCATGTTAGTATTATAACAAGTGTCTCTGATGGGAAGACATGAAAGTACAGAGACCAGGATGTCTGACCATGCATCTTAAAATCCACGTACTGGGTAAAATTAACACCTTGGTTTCCATGCAGCTATAGCTATAGCTGTCCTGGTTATTGGATTGGAAACTGACTACGAGATCTGGAGTGTGTTGAGTTAACAGGAGTACAGGCCTCTCACCCCCTCAACTTGGGCTGCAACTCCATACTTTGTAAAGCCTTAGAGTACCTCCTCACCCATTTGCTCATCACATTCTGTATCAAAGGAGATCAAATTCAGGGTCTCATTTTCATACTTGACAAACTGAACCCAGGGCACTATGCTCAGGACAAAGACAGAAGCCTACAACAAAACAACCACTAGGAGGATTTGTATTAAATTGTATGTTCTGTTTATCAGAGAATGTGCAGCCTATGCCATCCAGGTGCAGCCTTGTACCCTGCATTTGGATTAGATGGATGCACACACAGCAAACCTTTGGTGGAAGATGATCTCACACATAGCACATCAATAACTTCTATATGACGTTGCTCTGCCTTCTGTTAGGAGAACTGTGGGTGTTCATAGGCCTCTGCTTTTCTCTCTGTATGCTTCCTATTGAATATGTTAATGAAATAATAATGGTAAGTTAAAAAAAACTTGGCAGGCAAAACAATGCACCTTCGTCTATATGCAGATTCAGCCATCAGTGCTGGAAAGTGGCCCTGTGCCTGTCTTCTATCTTTAATTATCCTACAGGATTAAACCTGTTGGCAAACCTGGTTGAGATGAGCTATGAAAACCACTGATGGTCTTAGGCAGGCATAATTACACTCTACGCTTCTCCTCAGGCCTGAGTCTGGGTACCAATTCATCTGAACATGAACCGCCTCCCCCATCACATGGCATACTTGGGAGGCTTGCAGCATTTCTGCCTGTGCTGTGGCCACTGAGCCTGGGGAGGACCTAGATGCCAAACCCAGACCACCCAGACCCTGTGCTCTGCAGGCCAAGGTCCCTGGCAACCTCATTCAGCAGGCCTTGGCACGGCCCCCAAATGGTCACTTATTTAGCCTCCCGAAACATGTTAGGATTGGCAGCTTGTGCTGAAGACATTTCCTAGGAAGGTGCCTGCTCTCTTGCTCTCTTGGCACAGAGATGTCAGTGTGCTGTGTAGCTTATCATGTCCTGGGAGTGGAACCATGAGAGACAAATTGCTCACTTGGGTAGAAGTCTGGAAATAATGATGAAGGCATCTGTGCATGGTGCAGAGGCTCTTTCCTATCTTTACAGAGGAAAAATGGCTTTTATTTGTTATTGTTGTGAATTTGTAAAATATTTGCTGGGAGTCTCGCGGCATTTCTTGGGCATTTGCTTCAAAAATCTCACTGAGTTGAGCTAGATTAACCTCATTTAACAGCCAGCTGGGAATTGAAGGGAACATCCAGCATGGATCAGCATGCCCTATCTAAATTCTCATTATCAGTCCACTCAGGGGGCAGAAGCCCCAAGCCTGGCTGTCCCTCCAGGACCAGTTTGGAATCTATACACTGCAGAGTAAAGAAGATAATGTGATGTGCTGTGATGGACCCAGGGAGCAAACTTACAAATGGAGCCTCTGGCTGTTCTTGACTTTCTTCTCTCTTTCTCATCAGTGTGATGAGCCTCTTGCATGCACGCACATGTGTGTGTGTGTGTGTGTGTGTGTGTGTGTGTGTGTGTGTGTGTGTGTGTAGCTGCAGGAAGAAGCAATGTGTCTTACATGGAGGCAGTTTGCCATGGGCAGTTCAGACTGACATCCAAAGTGTGGTGATTTGAATAGGAATGACTACCCACCCCTGTAGACTCATGTGTTTGAAAGCTTGGTCACTATTAGGAGGTGTGGTCTTGTTGGAGTAGGTGTGGCCTTATTGGAGGAAGTGGGCCACTGAGGGGAGGCTTTGAGGTCTAAGAAGCTCCAGTATGGCCAGTGTGTCTCAGGCTCCTGCTGCCTGCAGATCGAGATGTAGGACTCTCAACTCCAGCTCCTTCTCCAGGACCAAGTATTGCCTTCACTAGGGAATGCTTCCCTCTGAGAAGATAATGGACTAAAACTCTGATATTGTAATCCAGCTGCGGTTAAATGTTTTTCTTTCTAAGAGTTGCTGTGGTCATGTTATCTCTTCACAGCAAGGGAAACCGTAACTAAGACACAGGGCATCTCAGATGTCACTCTTTCTGAACCTTCACTTGATCACCCTGCCCAGAGAATCCATTTCTGCATGGCTTGGACATTGCCAATGGTGTCTAGTGTTTTGCTGGGCTGTCTTATGTGGCGTCCACATCGTGCCACTGGATTCCTATATCACTGTGGGCTCCTTGGTAGTGGGAGACCTCAAACAACACGTTGCATTGTAGGCATGTCGTGAGGGATGCAGCTGTGCTCGTTGGACTGTGTTTATGTGTTTTGACTGAAATTTTATTTTCTGGATTCCCATCCTGATTATCGTAGTCATGGATGCTGAGAGCATTATCAGCCTGACAGGCTCAGCCATAGCTCAGAGGGCTTCAGAGGGAAGGGGCAAAGGTGAAGGAGGTACCTTCATTATGTCTAGACTCCTACCTAAGTGTGCTCTTTTGGCTCCCGTCCTACTCCCAGGACGTGATAAGCTGCACCCTCACACTGGCGTCTCTGTGCCAGACAATGGCCTCTTCCTAGGAAACAGCTTCAATGTCATCTACCAGCCCCGACTTGCCCAAGCCTGAGATTTTCCCATTATAAAAAGAACAGTATTTTATCATGTGCAGCGCCTTTACACTTGGAGTGTGGCATATTTTCAGCCAGCTTTCTGGGGATTCAGTGGCAGTTTGCTTGCTCACCAACACACAGGCACCACAACTCATCTCAGCATCCTTCAGTTCTGGCAGCTCCACTTGCATCTGTGTGAATGTGGGCACATTATGGGCACAGTGTTCCAGTCCCTCAGCATCACTGTCCATCAGAGCTCTAAGGACCATAATTAAATGCCTGACTCCTTTGAGGGTTCAAAGTAGTACTTTCATAGTTAGGAGCTGTTTGCTAAATATGTCCCTTGTACCCTGATCTCTCACATGAGCTAATTTTAAAACTACTACATCAAGCATATTGTGGAGGATTCTTTAGCCAGTTGCTGGTTGAAGAGAAATTCTGCTCTCTGTTGTCCCAACCCTGGAAACTGAAGCTAGGCTTCCATGAACACTGGTAAACACTTGTGTAGAGGCAGAGACCAAACTCTGACTGGAGACTACCCTTTCTTACCGCCCCTGTCTTTATGTGGCCTCACTTAAAGATGGTCTGCAGCCATCAGCGAGGGCCACATAAGTTTCAGTGCTGCCACAGTCCTCTTGTAGTGAGCCAATTCTAAGGGTCATGTTGAAGCTTCAATCACACTGTGAAGGCACGGGGCAGGGGGGCGGGGTTGTCTGAAGAGGGCTTAAGGTCTCGCTGGCGGTAGTGGATGTGCACACAGGAATGGTTTGCTTTTGTAAACCAGTGGGCTGTGACATACCAAGCTGCGCACCCTTCAGCTGTCGGCTTGCTTTTCGTTCTTGTGGCTGCACATAAGCAAACCTGAATCCCCTGCCAGGGGATAAGCAGACAGCATCCATACTCTTGGGCTGCTGGAACTGGGAGACAAATAAGCCTCTTTTCTTTATGAATTACTTAAGAATGGGTGTTTTTCCTAGAGTGACAGAGCATGGACCAAGTATAAAGCAGACTAGCAGGACTTTTTGTTTATTAAATTTAAAGATTTTGACATTATCAGCAGAGCATTAACTAAGAGTAGGACGCTTCAGACCCTGGGGCTCATGTGACTACACAGGTTGCACAAACAGGAAAGCTAACTCCAGATTTGCACTCAGTTTTATTAGCTCTGATAATAGATAACCCCTTTTCTGCCAGGCTACTAGGAGCTTCTCAATGCATTGAAACGATGGTACTAAGCAAGAACTCTTGATGGTGGCAGGGAGATTTCAAGGTGGCTGGGCTGGGCTTTCAGTTTTGAGATGTGTCATCTTCATGATCATTTTTAAAGTCAGTCTTTGGTTTCTTCTCACCTTGTGAACATTTATCTTGCCACAAGAGAAGGCAGCTCTTTCTTTGCTCAGACCTTGTAAGGGACTCATATCAGAAACTCTAAAACACGCCAGCCTCACAGCCTGGGAGTTTGGAGTGCAGCTGAAGAAGCGCAGTGTCTGCTGTTGTTGGGGTGCTTTGTCTGATGGTGAAGGCTTTGGTAGGTGGTCCCCTCTGCTCTGTTTGATGTCAAGATCACCGTGTGTGTGGAAAGTGGTCACTGTCCAGGGACAGGCAAGCTTCAATATGATCTACCATAATTGGTCAGTCAGTTTTGTTTGTAATACAAGCCAAATCCATTAGGGAGGCAGGCTGGGAGCTGACCCACCTGCCTGCCCAGCTCTTAGGGTTCCTATTGGGTGACTCCAGGGGAGAAAAGGTACTGTCCTTGCCTCCCTCTAGGTGGGACCAGCTAGCTCTGCAAACACCACCTCCTCCCATAAGCTGTTGTTAATTTTCTGTTTGCCACCAGTGACAGGCTCTCTACACCTATCCAGTTCTTTAGTTTCTTTTCAGGGCTAGCTCCTCTAAATTCCCTGTGGAGGTCTTTTTAGTTCCCAGGAGAAGTGCAGACTCATCTTCCCTCTGTGCTGGTCCTCAGCATCAGCAAGGCAAGTTCTCTCTTCCTCCTTTGTCTCAATACCCCAAGGCCTGGAGACAGGCATCTAATTTCTGGTTATCAGAACATTAGGTACTGGAGTCATGCAGCCCTTTCTTTTTTACATCGATGATGTTTATCTTTTTAGGAAGCTTGGCATCTCTTTTCCTCAGTGCAGGCTTATATGGCAAGAACAATTAAAAGGAAGTATGAGAGTGAGCTTGTAGCCCACCCATGCTGGCCCAGGCAGGGACTCACATCTTGCTCTGCCAAGAAGCTTCCTTCCTCCTCCTCCTCCTCCTCCTCCTCCTCCTCCTCTTTCTCCTCCTCCTTTTCCTCCTCCTCCTCCTCCTCCTCTTTCTCCTCCTCCTTCTCCTCCTCCTCTTCCTCCTCCTCTTCCTCTGTTTTCCTAGAGGGCCTTAAAGTGGGAGGATTACCTGTAGGACTATAAGTTGACTTCCAAACAGCACCCTCTATGGGAGGAAGATTTCTTTTTGGTATGTGGCCCAGTGTTCCCTGGTCTAATGCCTTTGCTCCCAGGTACTTGCAGGCCATTCTTCCCACCCCCACCCCCCCCAAAAAAACCCAAAAAAACAAGCAATAACGCAGTCCCCCATGGACTCGCCCACCTGGTGCCATCATCTGATTATAAGATAGTGACTCATCCTTGTCCACATTCACCCCAGGAACCCTGAACCACAAGGAACTAGCCAGTAGAATTTGGAGGGCGGGGAGGGGCAGGAGACACCTGATTTCCACACAAGGGACCTGCCTCAGCATTCTCATTTATCCTTTTCAGGAGTGCCACCTTTGTCGGGCCATGAGCATATGCCACGATCCTTTTTTGAAAAGTAGAAATAATGATTTTCTCTCTAAAGTTCCTTTAGCTTCGAATAAGAAGCAAATAGAGAGGTGTTAGTCAGGCTTCTGAAACCTACTGCATTATAGGCCCTGAGGATTGGGGCGCACTGAGCCCTCATAGCTTCCACAGCTGTGCATTGCTGGGACAGGCACTCTGTTCAGAGGAGGGAACCCCAGCAAGTACGAGGTCTTGGGATCTATTCCCGGCTCCAGGACTAACCAGTAAATAAAACAAACATCGACGACTCAATGAACAAATATGAGCCAGGGGCGAGCTGGCAATATTGAGACGCATTTTACCAGGAGAAAGGGGGAAAGGAGCTAAGGGAAGCTATGGGCTTAACAGAGGCCAGCACTCACTCTACCTCACACAGAGTGCGGGGCTGAACAAGTGTTCTCATGGCCCCCGTGATGGCCCTGAGGGCCCTGGATGGAGTATGGATCCTCCCTAGGCTCTCCTTGCCTGTTTCATCACATGGTGACCTTCACTTTCTCCACTTTCCCACCATTGTGCTTTCTCTCCTTGGAGCGAACGCCTGTCCCGGCCCACCAAGACTTCCTCAACTTAACCCTTGTCTCTTTGCTGGAATAAAACTCGTACCACATTCTGTGCTTCTCTTGAGCCTCTAGGCTGCCATTTTCCCTCCTCTGCCCCTTTCACTTGGTCCCTGCTGTTTCCTCTTCCTGCTTCTCCTTCCTCTTCATGGTTGAGTATGTACCCTGAGTTAGCTTTTCTGTTGCTGTGATAAAACACCGACCAACACCAATTTTGGTGGGGGAAAAGGTTAACTTCAGCTTACAATTTACAATCCATTACCAAGGGGAGTTAGGATAGGAACTTGGAGGCCGGAACCGATGGCAAAGACCATGGAGGCGAGAGGAACACTGCTTACTGGCTTGCTGCCCATGGCTTGCTCAGCTTGCTCTCTCCTACAGCCCAGGACCACCTGCAATGGTGGCATTATCCCAGGTGGGCTGACCTTGCGCACATTAGTCATTAATCGAGGAGCTGTGCCACAGAGATGCTACAAGCCAGTGTGATGGAGACAACCCGCCCTGTGTGGTTTCTTCCTTCCAGGTAACTCTAGTTTGTGTTGAGTCAAAAGAAATTAAACAGTGCAAGATTTCCTGAGCACCTGAGAAAAAAATACCAGACCCTCAGGTTAAGGCTAAAGTTGAGGAACAAGAACCTGGGACACCTTGTTTGTCGTGGTGGCAGAGGCCATGAGAGGGTTGGAAAACAACCTTAGAAAGAACAGACCACAAATGGTTAAAAATAGGAGGTGCTAAATACCAGCCCAAGCCATGCCAAGCTTGCAGCAAATTGAAATAAATTGTATATACTAATAAGCAACTTTTTTTTCTTGTATTATTTTCTGTTCATCTGAAACTAGGTGTTGCTTTGGTAATCTGTATCTTATCTGGCAATCCTAACACTTGCCAGCTTTTCCTAGAGCTAGGAAAATATGAATCTACTAAAGAGGGTAGCTATGTTGGTGTGAGCCTGCTGTAGTAATGTAAAACAAAGTAGAGCCAGGAGGGACCCAGTAGCCAGATGTGGCTGAGTCCCTTCACCAAGGCATCTGAGCTCTCACCTTCCCATCATAGGATGCTGAAAAACAAGAACCCAAACACAGTGCCTTCTGACACTGTGATCTATAGTTACCCTATCCTTCTGAGACCTCATATCTACTGCACGCTTAGATATCCTGTATTAAGTATTGTCTGAATTAGTTCATTAAATTCCTATAATAACTCCTTGTGGTATATACCAAGAAATATATTTGCTTCGTATTTACTGATCACTTGGTTCTATATAGTTTCTATGATGATGTTACCAAGCACATGTCTCACAATGTAGGTAGGCATGGTGACATTCACTGGAGTAATGATTGGAAAAATAAAATCCTGAAAATCTAAATATTCATCAGTCGGGTACTGACTGAAATAATGTTGATTAGTCCTTAAAACTGCATTGCCAACCAGGGGATTTGTTTATTCCCAGCCTTGAATGAAAGTGGATGAGATGGATGCAATTAAGCTTAATACTTATATACTATTGTGTCTGGCAAAATGCAGAGATCATTATGACAATCTCATTTTAATTAAATATAAGTTTTATAGTACTGCAACAAATCTTTATAGTGATCATACCAAAAAAAAAAAAAAAAAAAAGAAGAAGAAGAAGAAGAAGAAAAAGAAAGAAACCCTAATTTAAGTATCTCCTGGGGTCACAAGCATCCACAAATGCATCTTGGTGCCCCTCAGCCTTGCATTCAGGCCTGTGGTTCTTACTGCAGAGGACTGCCCACATGCCTGGTAGGTGATGCTTTGGATGGGTGAGCTCACTGGCATGTGCCATGCTGTGTCTGCTTTGCATTCTCCCCAGGCACGGACCATAAACACACATTTCCCCAGAGCCAATGCATCTACAGAGCTTGGCATCGTGGCCACAATGAATGGAAACCCTGACTCCTGTCTCCCGCAAGCCCCAGCTCATGAAAGCACCCTTGCTCCATGAAACACATTTGCATCCAATCAAGGCCCTCATAAAGTTTATGAAGGATGAACTCAGACCTTCAGAGATGTCAGGCAGACGTGAAGGGCAAGGCCTGCTGTTTCACACACCTACTGCCGTACTGCACCAGAACGCAAAGCAGGCCTCCTGTCAAGAAGCCCCTTTGAGCTGTGGTTTTCCTCACAGTGTCTGGACCCTGAGGCAGTCTCACATGCAGCTTGGTAGCATGTCCTCTTAGAGCCTGTGGTGGACTGGGTCAGGTGACTAATGAGAGATTTCCAGTTGAGATTCTCCTTTGCTGGGCTGACTGCCATCGTCTTGCAGGGGATGGTTAGTGCTATGGCATGAAAATGAGGCTGTCGCTGAACTGATGAACCTGCTATGAAATAGCACGTGTCATTCGTGTCCAGGAGATCCATCTTGTCTCTAATTTGGCACTGGCTTTAAACAGCTGCTGCCGTTAGACACTTCAATTTGTTATCCACAATGGGAAGGAGACGCTGGAAGGGTTCAGGGCAGTTCTATCAGAATTTGTGTTTTTCCCCCCAAATTGCAAACGGCTGAGCTGCCTCCTTTCCACCAGCTTTCTTGGACCATTCCATTTTTATTTTTTGAGAAACACCATGTCTCTACTTCCCCCAGTAGAATCAAATGATAGCTTGATTTACTAGAGTCTGGGTTTGGAGGTAGCCATGCCACAGATGTGTGTTTCTTTCTTTCTTCCTTCCTTCCTTCCTTTCTTTCTTTCTGCCTTCCTTTCTTCCTACCTTTTTTTCTTCAAGACAGTGTTTCTTTGTGTAGCCTTAGCTGCACTAGACTCAATTTGTAGACCAGGCTGCCCTTGAACTCACAGAGCTCTGGCAGCCTCTGCTGGAATTACAGGCATGCATAACCATACCCAGCTGTGCCTTTGTACTGTAAAATCTACTAACAATTCCTGGGCCCTGTATTGCTGAGGCATGTGGACAAAATGGCCATGGGATTCATCCAGGGGATTTCTCATGCTAACCAGGAACCTAAGAGAATCAGCCTAAGGTTGAAGTTGGGATGGTAGGTGTGAGTTGTCAGGACAGAGAGCCATTGTTTACAGTAAACAACCTAGTAGTTAGTAACTAAAGTGGACTAGAAGATAGGTGTGGTAAGCCCTGGTCTCTAATAGATGGGCTTCTGTGGTTTGGATTTGGACCATAGAGCCCTGTGAAAGCTTACATAGAGATGTCACAGGGAGACAGCCATGGTGGCTGGTAGACCACTCATCTGTTTGGCTGATAGGACTGTCAAAAGCCCCACATCTGTTAGAAGGAAGGTGGCACCACATCTGTGGCTGGGACTCAAACTTGGAAGAGCTCCACAGGGCCCTTGTGATGGATGTGCTTGGTTGTTGACCTGACTGATTCTGGAACTAACTTCAACCCAAGGGGCTGGGTATACCCAAGAGGGATTTTTTTCTTAGTTAATCAATTTAAAGTGGGAAGACCCACTTTTAATCCAGAACCTTTGAGGTGGGAAGATTCACCTTAAATCTGAACCACACCTCCTGCAGGAGGCTTATATAATGTGAATGAAGGAGGCTTGCTTACTTTGCCTGCTTGTTCTTGATCTTGCTGGCATGTCCATCCTTTCACTGAGATTACAGCCTACTTCTTGGGGATTCCAGTGTATACTAAATATTAGCTGAGACATCCAGCCTTATGGACTGAGAAGCTATTGGATTCTTGGACCTTTGATTGGTAGACAGCCATTGGTAGACTAGCAGGACCATAGCCTGTAAGCTATTCTAATAAATTTCCTTAATATGAATACACCCACCCACCCACACCCACACCCACACCCACATACACACACACACACACACACACACACACACATTCATTCTATAAGTTCTGTTCCTCTAGAGAACCCTGACTAATACAGATTTTAGTATCAGAAGTGGTTCTAGAACAACAGAAGTATAAGGATTAATTTTTTTAAGAATATGGCCTGGGCTTTTTAATTTCCCAACACCTACAGGTGTTGAAGCCTTTGCTAGAAGCTTGGAGAGGGCGGAAAACCCATGGCGTGAGCTATTTTACACACTTAAGGAGACAAATGCATTTGATCATCCTGATTAACCAGTTCTGAGAGGCAACAGACTTGGTGACTCTATATATAAAGCTTGTGACCATTTGTAGAAAGGTAAGGAAAATGATACTTCTGTTTGGTTTCTCCAAGCATCTCTGGAAAAATTGACAATGGAAAAGATTGAGCTCCATGATAAAAATTAACCAATTAATAGCATCTCAGAATATGGAAATGGACAACAGTGATAAAACTGACCAGCTCCAGATGCACATCAACAGTCTAAAGGTTTCTACATGTGCCCTGGAAAAGAGCTGTCTTTCCAGTGGCCACAAGACTCAAGCTGTGGAAAATCAAGTCAAAGCCCTTATTATATATAAGGTTGGCTGAATTATGGTGAAAAACAAAATCCTAGCCTCAGAGAGTGTCAGGAAAGCAAAGACATTAATTGGTAAATAATGGGTCCTATAACTTTGGATGCAGATATGTGGGAGGACTCTATTGAGGATGAGAATTTGGGACCCTCAGATTCTCAAGGGTTTTTCTCACCTGAGGAAGTAGTCTCTCCACCCCCAAGCAGAAGATGCACCTCATTCTTCCCCCACACAAGTAAACCTCCTGAAATGTTGCCTTTTACACCACTGACTGAGTAAATTAATCCTTCAGTGTCTGCTAAACCAGCAGTGACTTTCTCCAAAGAAGATGCCAGGCAAGACAACCATATCCCTCATGGCCCAGCAATAGTGGCCTCTAGATTTATAGCCAGACTTAAGGCTAAACAGGCTCCTAGAGGGAAGATAGAAAGTGAGGTCCACAAGGTGGTGTGCTACAGCACTAACGAGATTAATTCGTTTGCTAATTCACTCAAGTAGATGTCTGGGGAATGTGTGTGGGAATAGATTTTTAAGGGTGTGGGATAATGGTAGAAGGAACATAAGCTGGATCAGGCTGAGTTTATTAATATAAGCCCACTGTGTGGAGATTCTAGGCTTAATATGGGAGCTTTCCTAGTTTAAAAAAACAAAGATGCCACAAGTTTTTTTTTTTTAAAGATGGCCAACTGAAAACAAATTGGATGTGATTGACATCTTGGCTTGGTGTTGACGGAGATTTTTATGTCTCATGGAAGTAGGTGTGCTGTGTAAAATGTAATCCTTGACAATGGGAAGACGCAGGGGACATGCCCTTTACTAACAATATAAGATGCAAAAGGGCGAGAACAGTACCAATACATCTGAAGAGCTTTGTTGTCACCCTTTTCCTTGTGTCGGACCTGAGGGTTGGAAACGCTGCTGCTCAATTGGGTGAGTTTAATGTAATGGGTTATATCGGATCCCAGAATGGCAGGGCCAGGTGACAGCACCGAGTCACTAAAGGCAATGTGGTCTTAGTTATTATGGACAGCACAGACCAAGCAATGTCCATAATGGCCCAACCCATAAGGAGCAGCACAGGCAGAGTGACATTTATGTTGGAGTGATATATCTAGACCTCTTACACTATCTGATCAATCATGGTGTTTCCAGGCATAAAATAGATAGGAATCCCACTGCACTTCTGTTTGATCTCTATGAGTAGAAACATTCTCAGACAAATGGAAGAAAGGCTCCATTGGTGCGTGGCAAAAGGGACTCTCAGCCTGCGAAGCAATTTCCAGACTCGAGCCAGTTTTTAGGCCCAGAACCTGGTTACCTTAAGGAAGGATCTTGATAAAATACCAAATAATTTTACTGTTAGCTGGTTTTTTGTTTGTTTGTTTGTTTTTGTTTGTTTGTTTTTGTCTTTTCCCAGAGGAACCTATGGCCTTTCTTCACAAGCGTAACTGTACTCTGGCTGTAGGAAACAATCAAAAATTCTTGGATATGGGGATTCTGTGAGCCCCAAGAAACACTGTGGCCCTCCAGTTACAGTGGGTGGTTATGGAGGCCAGGTGATGATTTGAGGGGGCTGAATTCAGACTCACCTAGGTCTAATGCATTCTAAAACTCACCCTGTCATTACTTCTTCAGTCCCAGAATATATCATTGGGTTAGATACACTTAGAAGTTGGCATAATTCTCTTCCTGTTCCCTGACCTCTGGAGTTAGGGCCATTATGGCTGTAAAGAATAAAAGGAAGCCTTTTAGAGTTGCCCCTCCAAGGGAAAATAGTGAATCAAAATCAGTGTCACATCTCTGGAGTATTGCAGAAATCAGTGCACTTTTAAGGACCTCGTATCCATTTCACTGTCCTATCTGGCCTGTGCAGATGACAGATGGGTCATGGAGAATGGCAGTTGACTATCGAAAACTCAATCAGGTAGTGACTCCAAGTTCCAGCAGTTATACCAGATGTGCTGTTTCTACTTGAGCAAATTAACATATCTCATGGTACATGGCATGTGGCTATTGGTTAGCAAATGCCTTTTTATTTTGGTACCTGTGCTTTCAGTTGGCAAGGCCAGCAGTACACCTTCACAGTTTTACCTCAAGGATATATTAACTTTCCTGCCCTTTGTCATACCTTAGTTAGAAGGGATCTTAATCCTCTGTCTCTTCCATAAAATGTCACATTGGCTCACTACATTGATGCTGGTTGGCCCAAGCGAGCAGGAAGTAGCAACCACCTTGGACTTGTTCGTAACACATATATACATCAGAGCATAGGAAATAAGTGCTGCTAAAATTGAAAGACTTTCTACCTCAATGAAATTCTCAGGAGTCCAATGGTGTAGGGCATTCAGAGATATTCCTTCCAAGGTGAAAGATAAGTTATTGTACCTGGCCCCTCTCTCCAACAGGAAAGAAACACAATGTGTAGTGGGCAGATTTGGATTCCGGAGACAGCACATTCCTCGTGTGAGTGTGTTACTCTGGCCCTTATACTATGTGACTTGGAAAGCTGCTAGTGTTGTGGGTGGACATGGAAGAGAAGATGGCTCTTCAATAGGTATAGGCTGATGTACAGGCTGCTCTAGCACTTGGACTATATGATCCAGCAGACCTGATGGTACTTGGGGTGTCAGTGACAGATAAGGATGCTGTGGGGGCCTTTGGCAGGTCCCTGCAGGTGAAGCACAGAAGGTACCTTTGGGCTTTTTAGAGCAAGGCTCTACCATCATCTGCAGACAACTATTCTTTTGAGAAATAGCTCTTGACCTGTTATTGGCCATGAAGTTACCATGTAACCTGAGCTGCCCATTATGCCCATTATGACCTAGGTATTATCAGAACCACTGGGTCATAAAGGAGGATGGGCATAGCAGCAATTCATTATCAAATGAAAGTAGTATATACGTGGTTAGCCTGAGCGGGCCTTGAAGGCACAAGCAACTTACATAAAGAAGTTGCCTAATTGCCCATCATTTCTGTTCCTGTTACAATGGCATCTGCTTCCAACCATGCACCTATAACATCATGGTTATGTGCCCTATGATTGGTCCACAGAGAAAGAGAAGACAAGGGCCCAGTTTACTTATGGTTCTGCACATTATGCGGGCATCACTTACAGGAAGACAGCTACTGTGTTAGAACCCCTTTCTTTCTGGAACAACCTCGAAAGACATGGTGAAACAAAGCATTCAGTGTGGGCAGAACTGCAGGCAGTATACAGGGTCATATATTTTGTTTGGAAGGATAAATGGACAGAAGTGCAATTGTTCACTGATTTGTGAGCTGGGGCCAATGAATTGGTTGCATAAGGGACTTCGAAAGACCATGATTGAAAAATTGGTTTGAAAGAAATTTGGGGAAGAATTATGTGAATAGATCTCTCCAAATAGGCCAAGGATGTGAAGATACTTGTGTCCCATGTAAATACTCCTCAAAAGGCAACTTCAGGAGAGGAAGAGTTTAATGATCAAGTAGAAAGGGTAATTTTGCTGACAGACAGCCTCTTTTTCCAGTCATCCCTGTCATTGCCAAATGAGCCCATGAACAAAGTGGCCATAGTGGCAGATATTGGGATTATTCATGGGCTTAACCACATGGAATTCCACTCACCAAAGCTGGCCTGGCTACAGCTATTACTGAGTGCCAGATCTGCAAACAACAGAGCGAGACCAACACTGGGCATAAAACATGGCATCATTCATTCTCTGGGGTGACCAGCCAGAGGCCTGGTGGCAGGTTGACTATATTGGAGCTCTTCCTTCATGGAAAGAACAATGCTTTGCCATTACTGGAGTAGCTGCTTATTCTGGTCATGATTTTGCATTTCCTGCACAAAATGCTTCTGCCAAAACCACCATTTGTGGACTTACAGAATGCCTTATCCACCACCGTGCTATTACACACAGTGTTGCTCACGTCACAGCCAGACATGTGACAGTGAATCCATGGTGATAGAATTCACTCATCTTACCATGCTCCCACCATCCTAAAGCAGATTTCCTGATAGGAAGATGGAATGGCCTTTTGAAAACACTCATAGCATCAATTAGATAACAGCTGCCTGGATAGCTAGAGAGGGGCTCTCCAGAAGGCGGTATATGCTTTGACTCCGTGTCCAATATATGTACTGATACAGTCTGGCCATGACCCACAAGTCCAGGAATCAAGGGATAGAAAAGGGAATAGTGCCACCCACTGTCACCCCTAGTGATCCACTAGGAAAATGTTTGCTTCCTGTTCTCATGACCTTAAGTTCTACTGGCCTAAAAGTTCTGGTTCCAGAGTGGAGATCACCTCTATCAGAAAACACAATAGGTTGTCCATTGAACTAAAAGCTCGAGTCTTCCCATGGCCACTTTGGCCTTCTGATGCCCCGAAGCCAACAGGCAAAGAAAAGAATGACAGTGTTAGGAGTGGTGACTGGTCCAGATTACCATGGGAACCTTGGATTGATTCTCCACAGTGGAGATAATAAAGATTGTGACTGGAGTGCAGGAGATCCTTTAGGGCATCTCTTGGTGCTACCATATCCTGTGACTAAAGTCAGTGGGAAACTTTAGTGGCCTAATCCAGGCATGATGATGAAGTGCAGTGACCCATCAGGAATGAAGGTATTGGTCACTCCACCAGGACAAGACCCAAGACCTGCTGAGGTTCTTGCTGAACGTAGAAGAAATAGAGTGGGTAGTAGAGGAAAGTGGTTATAAATACCAGCTAAGGCCACAGGACCAGTTGGGGAAATGAGGATTTTAATTGTCAATAGTGCTTCTGTCATATTTTGTTACAAATATGATTGGACAGATGTTTGTGTTTTCTTTTTCAATCTTTATCATGTAATGTAACATCAGTTAATGGAATGTTAGTGGTTATCATGTTTAAGTTTGAGATACTGATAGAAGCCACCAATTCTAAATTTACAATGTGTTTACAATTGCGTATGAGATAGTTATGTTAGGTGTAACTATGACCTGGTTATTGTCTTCATTTGGGAATTAATCATGACATACAGAGATATGGTTATGTGTCAAGTTGACAAGGAGTGGACTTGCTAATTCTTGGTTGTTAATTTGACTACATTTGGAGTTAGCTACCCCGAGGGATTTTTTTCATAATTAAATCATTTGAAGTGGGAAGACACAATTTTAATACGGCTCTCTTGAGGTGGGAAAAATTGACTATAATCTGGGCCACATCTTGCTCCTTGCCTGCTTGTTCTCACTCTTGCTGGCAAGTCTATTTCTTCACTGGTATTAGAGCCTACTTCCTCAGCATTCCGGTGTATACTCAAGACCAGCTGAGACATCCAGCCTCGTGGACTGAACAGCTATTGGATTCTTGGACCTTTATACATACATACATACATACATACATACATACATACAGGCATACATACATATGTATATATGTGTGTATGTGTGTGTGTGTGAATAATGTATAAATATAAACATATAGTCACTGTAAGTTCTTTTCCTTCAGAGAAGCCTGATTAAATATAGCACTATTAGGACTTACAGATTCTAGCTTGTCAAAACATGTATCTTTTGTAACTGGTGGGGAAGAGGGGCAGAGACACATTCCCACACTGTCATATTCAATTGCCTGAGAAGTTCCCCTAACCCTTTAGGGGCCTTTAGCTCTGGCTAGACTGAGATTTGTGGCATTGCAGCAGAAAAGAATTTCAGGACTAGACAGTATAAAACAGAGTTGGAGGTTTTATTGACGATATTTTAATGTAAACTTTAAGTATGAGGGTGCTCAGAAAGACACAGCCAGGTGTGGGTATAAGCTTCCCAGGCAACACTAGGAATTTTCTTATTAGCCATATATTACTTCTTTGGTGCTGTCAAGGTGCATCCTAAACGGTTGCTAAGAAACCTTTCCTCGACTTCTTCTCTTTCTTATTAAGTGAGATTACATAGTGACTTCAGAGATTCCCTAGCTGGAATTGGAATCTGTTAAGAACAAGACAAGAGCTCCTAGGATCACACAGGAGTTTAGTACCTGTCCTTTCCCTTAAGTGGTGTTCCTGATAAAATTCCAAGAACACTGTGCATCCATCCCTTGGAAGGGGAAAAGGCTGTATACAGTTGCTGGTCGATCGTGTGCTAGTTATGGCCAGTTTGCTGCAGAGAAGCTTCAGTGAGACTCTGAGATGAGGAGCTCATTTCCCTCTCATGTCCTTATGATTTCCCTGCCTTACCGTGAGCCGCCTGACTGTCAGTGGATGCATGGTTACCACCAGAGGTGGTACCCTGAGGACCAGTGATGTCCTGTAGCTGCTCACCTGTGCTACTAGGGTGCTGAAGTGTTGTGTGTGGCTGAACTGGTAAAGACAACAGATACCCATGCTCCCTGTGTCTTTTTATCCATCGTCTGCCCCAATGGGCTCATGGGAACTCACTTATAAATCAGGTTGCCAAGCACAAATTTAGTAAGAGTTTTAAGACAAGGGAAGCTAAGTCTGGAGGCATACATCTGAGCATCACCATGGGTCACTAAAACTATAAGGTCTTTTTATGCCTGCCCCGGCTCTACATAATAATAGCTTTTAGGCCTTAGGTTACTCTTGTTCCCAACTAGCTCTTATAACCTAGGTTAACCCATCTATCTTAATCTATGTTCTGCTCATTACGTCCTCGGTGTCTTGTAGGCAAATCCTCCCGAGCCTACTTCTCTCCCAGAGTCCTTAGCTCTTAGGGAGTCCTGCATAGTCTCTCCTCCTCTGCTATAGGCCACTCAGCTCTTTATTCAACCAATCAGATGGTGGTGGAGAACAATGTTTACAAAATACTGAGGCGGAAGATGCTTCATAGAAAAGGCAATAACAATGTCTAGCCTGTGTTCAACCCTCTGGGTACTAGAAACCAGCATTTGTGTAATACAAGGACAACCTTTACCCAGTGCATAGAAAGATCGCCACAAACAGATCACCGCACAGGACACTTGCCCAGGGTGTCATGTAACATGGGTGTAGACTTGAGCCCAAAGTCCCTGTACCCTGTTGCATGTTCTTCTTTGCCAATAGTCCAGGTTCTTGAGTGGAACAGAACCAATGGATTGAATATATATTAAAGGAGGTTTTATTAGACTGTCTCGCTTGATAGAATCTGGTTAGGGTGACAGGCTGAGAACCTGCTAGCTCCCCAGTTGATGAGGCTGGATGCTCATCAGGTCCAGGTGGGTGACAAAGGCCTGCAGGATTCCTGGAGAGGTCCTGGCCTTCAGCCCAGGTTGGAGTGCTGAAGAAGCTGGGTTCTGATGTCAGGGAAGGCTGGTGACAACAGTGGTGACGGCGGCAGCAACAGGATAGATGAACAGGATGGTAAGATGTGAATGGGCTACACCCAAAAGACAGAAAGGCAACACGAAGCCAACCAGGGAAAAGGCAAAGGTCTATGTTCTGAGACGTCCTTTTCTCTGGCTACTACATGAAGATAGTACCCCCATTTAGGATCTGTCTCCACACCTTCAATTCTCTGCTCAAGAAAGTCCCATAGCCACATCTGGAATGTGTTGAGATGGGACCCTGCTATAGAGATGGGGCTCCCCTTCATGCTGTGTCATCCTGGGCCAATTCTTTCTTTAGACTGAGTCCCCACTGGCCTAATGCAAAATACAAGTGTAGCGTGTCCTTCTTTGAGGGACTGTCAGGAGGATGGAGGAAAGTAGCATGCAGAAGTCTCACACAGCCTTTCTTACAGTTTCAGTCACTCTGCCTGTGCTGGTTACTGTCGCAGGACTGGCTTATGGCAATTTCTAAAACTGTCCCATGGTTTAAGTACATGACAATCCTTGCTTTTATATAATGGGCATGTCCTAGATTCTTTTCCTATTGCTGCGATAAAACACTCTGGCCCAAACATCTTAAAGGAGAAGTTTCTTTATTCTGGCTTACAGTTCCATTGTACAGTTCATTATACGGGGGAAGTCAAGGTGGCAGGAACTGGAAGTCCTGAGTTCTGTAAGAAAGCAGCTGAGCAAGCCGTAGTAAGCAGCATTCCTCCATGGCCTCTGCATCAGTTCCTGTCTCCAGGTTCCTGCCTTGCTTGAGTTCCTGTCCTGACTTCCTTCAATGATGAACAGTGCTGTGGAAGTGCAAGCCAAATAAACCCTTCCCACCCTCAACTTCCCTTTTGGCCATGCTGTGTCCTCGCAGCGATAGAAACCCTAACTAAAGAAGACACTTCCCAAGTTACTTTTGGTCCCAGTGCTTTATCACAGCAATAGAAACTAAGACTCGCAGGCTGGGAAGCATTGGAGCGCTGTTGTCACAGGAGAAAATTATCAGTATGGTTCTGCTGACTCAAATGCAGGTGAAGGGAGAGCCCGTTGCACCAGAGCCTCCCACTGGCTGGGATATGATGACTGTATGCAGGAGATAAGGAGGCTCTGTGGTACCTGCTGGCGCTGGGCATGGTGCACCAAGGCAGGCTTATCTCCCCAGGTAGAAAGCTGCACTAATTGCTTTGGAAGCAAGGCCTTTTTCTGAGCGGCAGCATATGCCATGCACACTGTCTGAAGCAAAGATAAAATACCACTTTATCTTCCTTTATTGAAATTTAATAATATGACGGGGCCATCACTACTTCCTACAAACTATTTTAATTTAGGAAAAACATGGGGCCTGGCCACCTTTTGTCCACAATTGTTGAGCAGTTCCCAGCCCGGCAACTTAGAGCCCTCTATTCCTGCTGTAGCTAGGCTCCTGAGGTCCCTTGGGGATTATGGGTCTGTGAAATTTAACTATGTTTGTATTCATTTAAAACAGCCTGGCCCTTGTAGGGAAAGGTGTTATTTTTCTGAGGTATTTTGGATTATAAAGCTGCCACCTCCGTAGCTACAGAATTTCTGGTTTTCTTTGTAAAAATTAAAATATTGATAATAATTCACCTTGCCCCATCCCTGGTTTCTCTCTATTTGTACAAAATTTGAAACTTTAAAAAAAAACTCTGAATTACACTTCCACAGGACAACATGTGTGTGGAAGGATGCCTGTGGTCATAGCATGGGCTAGCAGCATCTTAAAACAGGAGACTGATGACTGGACTTTGGCAGAACACTGTCCATAGAATCTTAGTACTTCCAAAACACTTCTTCCTTTAAACATCCTCAGCCTGGCACTGAATGGGTCCTAGACAAGTCATTCTGCCTCTAATGTGTAAGAACCCCTCCCCCTAGGGTAGGGGTTGTGGGGAGACAGGCTATAGGTGTCAGAGAAGCGAACTGCACAAAGAGATGAGAATGAAAACCCAGTGGAGATGACTTGCTACCTGAGTTCCCACCCAGGCTACCCCTCAGCAGTGGGATGGGAACCTGGGACTGTAAGGGGAATAAGTGTTTTCTCCACTGCATTGCTCTTTGTTAGGATATTTTATCATACCAACAGAAACCAAACTAAGACATAATATGAGAAAAGAGCCTCAGTCAAACCACATGTGACATGTTAGTAAAAGATAGAGTCAAAAGAAAGGAAGAGGTCCTGGGTCCCCATCTGTATCATTAAGAGGTCTCTTGGGGAACAGAACCGATAGAAGGAATGAGATTTCTTTGACTCACAGGATATAGTCTGAGCAGCCCAACAGCTGCTGTTTTCAAATTGCAGAGGCTGAGAGCCAGGCAGATATTCTTTCCACGAGTCTAGGTACCTTAGCAGTCCCAGGCTGTCTCCCAAGGCTGAAGGGAACCATGGCGAGCCACTGACCTTCAGTCTGTGTTAGAAGCCTGGGAGGTTTGGTGAACTTGGAAAGGAGCTGAAAAGGCAAACAGGAAGTGAAGCTTTTCCCTTGGACCTCCGGGGCCGTCACCAGAAGTTTCCACCCACATTAGGATGTGTCCTCCCACTTCAGGTAACCTGATCAAGAAAACCCCTTACAGGTGCGCCCAGAAGTTGATTTCACATCCAATCAATTGGACATCCAAGACTGACCATCATACCTCATTAGGCCTTAGACTCGCCATTTGTCATTGATGTGATAAGCCAAGATGGCTACTCTGACCCTTGTATCTTCAGCTTGGCACTGTTCAGCGAAACCCTCTGTTGCGATGACACTGTTCTGACATCAGCACTGACAGATAGTCGCTAGCCACAAGGACGTAATGAGCATTTGAAAATGTGGCTTGAGCTGGGGGGTAGTGTGGGGTTTTTAATAGTGGGTAATTTTATTTCAGCTTAAATATCAGTATCTATAGGTCGCCTGTGGCTGCCAAATTGAGTAGAGCAGCAATTAGTGGGCATCAAATCCCGGTAAACAGTTTCCTGGAAGGCAGCTCTGTGTGGAGCTGGGATGAGAGGGTGAATGCATCTCTAAGACCAGGGAGTTGATCTGGTTTATAGGAAAGTAGGCCAGAGTATGGAATGAGAGAGAGAAGAAGAAGAAACAAAGAGAGTCCTCTATCCATGGCACCATTTGGAAGGTCTCTCTTTGATGAAATATATTTTCATCTAATGTATGAATCATCTTTGTGTCAGGAAAAAAAAAACAAACAAAACAAAGCTAAACAAAACTGACTGACCTTTCTACTAAGAGTGCTGAGCCCATCTCCGTGTTTGTTCCATTTGACTCTTCATGACCTACCATAAAAGCAGCCCTTGCCTGAAGCAGCATGTGACATGCAGCTGCACAGGAATTAGAAGAACAGTGTAATGGTAGCCATGCAGCATAAACCTATGTAACCGAGCACCACTGAGCGTGGGTGAAGAAGGTAATGTCAGGTGGACTTGTAAAGCAGAGTGCCATTCAGGCTCCACTTCCTAGCATGGTCACCCCTGGATCCTGAGGGGAGGAAGCAGGAGGCAGGAATGGCAGGATTATGGGTGATGAAGACCCAGGCAGTGGGTGAGTTCAACAAGAACAGACTCTCTGGAGGCAGGCTTCATTGAGCAATTCATTTAATTGAGAAGGGCAAAGACTAGTTAAACGTTTAGGAAGTGGGTAGAGGCTTTGGGGGTGAGTGTACATCATTGGCCAGGACCAGCATCCTAGGAGTACCTTAGTTGCATGAAGAGGGATTCCAGGTGCTTGCTGGATATGACCTTATAAGGAGAGAGGAAGTTTAACGTGGTTGAGACTACAATGTAACCTCCTCTCGTGTGGGCAAAAGTGAGGGGCAAAGAATTACATGCACCAGAACATGCAGGCCTGGGGCGGGGGAGGAAGTGGTCCCCACTCCTCCCACTCTAGCGACGAAAGAGATTTTGGGCCTTGGATATGACTTGATCCCATTCCTGTGGCAGACCAGCTCCTCCTGGTTGCACAGTATCTCAACCCCACAGGGAAGCCTAACCATAATGATACAGCCCTGGGGCCAGTTCAGGGCCAACCTATTGGTACAGAGCTTGGGCATGCCACACAATGGGAGAGTGCAGGCGTGTGCAGGCCCAGGGTGTATCTTCAGCAGGGCCCATCAAAACAAACAAATGCAAAGCCCAGACTCAAGCATACAGTGATACACACGACTCCTCGTGTGCTGTGCTTCTCTGCAGGGTTTCATAATTACCTTCTTATGAAGCTGGAGCTGGACTTCTGGACAGGATCAGAATAAACAGATGAGACTCTGGCCGCTAGTAAGGAGCCTCATCTCTAGCCTGCTCTCCTTGGCCATGAATGCAGCTTAGTGATAAGATCTACTCTTTATCCTTGCACCCCAGATAGATCTAACTGAGTGGCTTCTCTGTGTACCTGCCGTGTGATAAATCTGGGGGACCAAGTCCTGCCTCTCTTGAAGAAGTAAGCAGTTCTGGGTGGGAATAGAGTTGAATCGGATAGTTGATTATCAGGAATGCTGGATACAAGCTAGATCTGAGTCTACAGGATAACAACCTAAGGTTGAAAAGTGTGCTGGTTAGCAGAGAACCGGGGGGAAAGCTGCTTACTGTATTGTTCCTGTGGCTTGTTCTGATGCGTTCTCATAGAACCCAGGACCACCCGCCTCAGGGTGGCACCACCCACAGTGGGCTTGGCTCAACCTGATACACTCTAGAGATACCTGGAAAGAGAAAACCTCAGTTGAGAAAATGCCTCCATTGGCCTGTGGACATGTCTGAGTCCTGAGGGGGTTTTCTTGATTAATAATTGATGCAGGCCCACTGTGGGTGGTGCCATCCCTAGGCATGCGGTCCTGGGCTGTGTGAGAAAGCATCTGAAGAAACCATAGGACTAATACAGGCAGCTTTCATCCAGGACCTCTGCTCCATGTCCTACCTCCGGATCCCACCTTGAGCTCCTGCCCTGACTTCTTTCAGTGATAGATTTTGGCCTGGGAGTTGTTTCTGGTCAGTGTTTTTTTTTTTTATTACAGCCATAGAGAAGCAAACTAGGACACAAAGGAAGCACTGTCAACTGGCCTAAGAAGCAAATGGCCTGAGAAAGCCCCCTAAGATAGGAAGGGGTGACATCAATACTGAGCCCCCCAGAAGCAGTTGGGATATGTAAGAGCAATATGGCAGAGGAGCTGGGGGACAGCTGATAGTAGGTTCTGAGAAGAGAGGGTACCTGCAGAGTTCTCATGGACTTTTCTGCATTGTTGTTTTAGCACTTCAGGGAGCATCTGGACAAACTTTTCCCCAAAGGAATTGGGATGCTGGATATCGCTCTGAATGAGGCCTTCAACATACTCAGCGACGTAAGTACCACTTTGGCCGGCCTTCCTCAAGCTCAGCACAATAGATGGGATTGTAGAAAATTGAGGTCAGGGTTATTTTCGGTCCTTGGGTGCTCTGAGAGCAACAGGCACAAAGTTGAATGCCACCTACATTTGGATCAGGGTATCACTTTGCAGAGCAAGGCTCTTGTCATTTTGTACATAAGCAAATGGAGGGCCGGGTGGTGGGTCACTCAGCAGTATATAACTCAAAAATGGTAGGTAATTCTTCTGGATCCCAGGCTTGGGCTTTCCTTGATTTTGCTTTGCCACCCAGTGGAATCCCGGCATAGACTTGGGTTTTCATAATTAGCTACACTGGCTCTTGAGTCAAGGGTTGTCATAACACATAGAGTACCTTTTACCAATGACACAGACTGACACAAATAAAGCCATTTTGGTATCAATTCTGAGCCAGTCTTTTCCTCCTGAAGAGGAAACAAGAAAAACAGAGAAGGAAGGTGTCTACTTGGTTTCTCCAATATATACACACACAAATCCAGCCCTCTTCCTCATTCCCAGGGCCTATTAGCTACAGGTGAGCCATATGTGTGCACCAGTAAAGTGCTTACCTAGTGTACACAATGCCCTGGGCTCATACCCCAGCATTATTTAAACTGTATGTGGTAGCATAAATCTATAATCCCAGCAGTTGGGCAATGGGGACAGATGGATCAGAAGTTCAAGGTCATATTCAGCTACCTAGTGAATTCAAGGCCAACCTGAGCTCCAAGAGCTAGTCAATCTATCTGTCCGTCTGTCTGTCTGTCTATCTGTGTCTCTTTCTCTCTCTCTCCTTATCTCCCTCCCCACTCTGTTTTACATACACACACACACACACACACATACACACACACACACACACACACAGAGAAAGAGAGAGAGAGAGAGAGAGAGAGAGAGAGAGAGAGAGAGAGATATTTTAAAGAATACACCTCTATTAATAATATATTAATAACTTAGAAACCACTAACCTGGGCCAAAGGCAACTGCTCCCTCACCCTGGTTTGGAACCAGGCCAGTGACTTCTAAATGGCTTAGAGCTATCAATTTCCAGTCTCTTTCTCAGAGGTGATACTGAAAAGACTTGTCATGATTTGGAAATTTAGTCTTTTTATCTCAAGAACTACTGGGAGCTGCAAGCCCTTGTTACAAGTCTTCCCTGTGGTTCATCCTTGCTCTCTTGCTCTCGGTGGTAAAGGAGGGGGAGTTGAGAGAGCATTATGTGGTTACATTTGTGGCCCTTGGTTGGCTGAGTAGGGAACATGTGCATGATGCTGAATAATGGATTTTCTGCTTCACTCTTCTTATCTGTGGAGGCAGATGTGTGGCTTTTCATGGAGACACATACAGAAATGCCCATTTACCCTACACAGGGCACACACAAACCACAGAAAAGATTCCATCCAGGCCCAACTTGCTAGATGGGTTTTTCTTTTAATTGGAGTTACTTATAGTTACACATATGTCTCCAAGGGAGATACATTATCAAAATGTCCCATCCCAACATGGGTGACAGCTCTCATCAAAGCTATGTCCCCAGTGAGGTCCCTTCACCTTCACCAGACTTGGCTCTCCCTGTGTTCTGCTTCTTTCATTGGTATAGCTTCAGACCAAGGTGTTCTGTAAGTCACCAAAGCAGCAGATGGATGAGTCACACCTGGAGGAAAGAGAGAGGCACTCTGGGAAAGAGTGAGGCATGCTGCTAAGGACCTAAATGAGGTCATGTTTTAGCTGCAGGATGTACCTGAGAGGGTTACAGTTGATAGGATAAAGCAAGAATTATTCAGAGAAGTTGGGTATTTACACTGCAAACAGAAGTTTCTAGTCTTGTATGTGACATTTCCAATGTAGCTAAGATAGGAGTAAGGTCATACTTGACTTTCCAATTGGCTTGGGCCTTAAACATGATTTATTGATATTTCATTGGTCTCATTAGAAAATATCTGTATATAAAATCCTTAGTAGCTCACTATCAGTACCTTCACAACAAATATTATCAACTCTGTTCGAATTCTTGAATCTCAGCTGGTGAAAAGCTTTCCTTGTAGGTTTCTTCTTCTTCCACATGTTTCTACCCTGTCTCAAAACAGCTATAGCTTCCACTCTGAGACTTGGCCTCGCCTCTTGTATGGCCTTTGATTTATCCCTTCTCCTTTTTACTTGTCCTGTAACATTTATTTAATTTTTTCCTCCTTATTTGTCTCTTCCACTCATCAGTTTTGTTTTCAAACATTCCTGTGCCAAGGTTAGGGCCAGAAAATGATGATCACCAAGATCTTCCACATAGGGTTGTGTGCAAGTTGGGGAGCCACCTTCATCCTGGATATTTGCAATGCAATCACATATATACTTTCACTACTTCAAAACTTAAACACAATTTTTTTTTGTAAGAAGGTCTGTAGCACTTATATATTAACACTTGGGAGAAGTCCTATAAGATAGAGGCATTTCAAAATTGTGGTTTTTTTTTCAGTACTCAAGCTTTTGGGTTCACAAATACTTTATATCATATAATAAACTTATCATTAACATCTTGTGGTAGTCTAGGTCCATTAAGCATATGTTTGGACATAATACCCTTTATATCCTCCAAAATATTGTGTTCACATTACCAGAGACCACTAAGACCTAGAGAAAACACCAGAATGGGTGTCTTTTCCCCACCTCAACCTCTTGTCAGTAATTTTTCAGTATGTATATATGTATGTATGTATGTATGTATGTATGTATGTATGTATGTATGGTGTATTTGTGGAGGCCAGAGTACAACTTGTAGTTGTCTACTCTCTCTTTCTACCATGTGGGTTCTGGGGATTGAACTTGGGTCATCAGGCTGGGTGGCAATCGCCTTTTACACACTGGGGCATCTCCTTGGCTCTAGTATTTTAAACATTGAAACCTTCTACCCATCGGTACGCCTGATCTTCACCTGCACAAACCCTATGGAGTCTGGCCAGTCAGAGCCCAGATGGATTGCTTATAAATCCTAGACAGCAGAAAGCAGCCCTAATGAAGGCTGCCAAATGTCCATGCTGGAGATGGCTAGCAGTTGGCACCATATTCCTCTGAGTGCACATTCTATAGAGAAACATTTCCACCCCATCTCTTTCCATTGGGCTTTTAAACAGCTAAATTCTTAGACAAACACAGAGGTGGTTAATCTTCCATGCAAATGAGGCTTTATCTATTTTCCACTTCATCAATGTGGCCTTTAAGCGCTAAAATTCTCTTCCTGTGTGTTATGTCTGCCTCTGCAAGCTTATGCAAAATTAAAAAGCTGTTACACACACGCACACACACACACACACACACACACACACACACACACACACAAACTCACACACTCGATTTCCATGCACACACACATTGTGATGTGTCTGGCTGGAGCTTAGAATGGCTCGGAGGTTGCAGTAATTAAATGGAATTTATTCTGTCTTGCAATTACCAACATTTCAGTTTTGGTATTTGCTCAGATGACTTACAGGCTCATGGTCGTTGATACTCATGGCTTTGAAAGAGCATTCAAATAAACTTCTAAGCTCCCTCTAGTTATTGATCTCTACCCCATTCATTAGACTCCACAAAGAACACAGAGCCAGTTTGCTACAGTAGTTAGCATCTACCTTGTCATGTGACAACTGCAATTATCTTTCTTGGCGATGAATGTGATCTTTGCGGTGATTACCTTTAAAAATTTTTTCTTAGCCAATTAAATAAAATTCAGTGACATTTCAAAGACTGTTAATCACAACCAAATGCTCTAAATGTCAGGATGCATTGGAAGCTTCACTGCTAACTGATGAATCAGGGAGCTAATTGTAGTTCATCATCAGGGCCTTGTCATTGTTATTATTATGGAAAACACTTTCATCACTCTCTCTATTCAATGAAAAAAATGTTCTAGACAAATACGAAGAGAAGCTATATTACTCATCAAAGCATTTGAATTTAATTGCATTCCTCAAAATCCTCTAACTCCACATTGCTTCAGAGAATATGCAAGGGGCAGAGCCTGAGAGGAAAGGACTGTCTTCACAATAGAGCTCCAGGGGACTGTGACTGCAGTACTCAGCTAGCTTCACTTCCCTCCCCTTCTTTCTTTTTCTTGGGAATGTTTCTTCCAGGATGGTTTTGCATGAGTTTCTGGAATACTCGCTGTTGTCTGAAGTCTCTGTGACCTGAAGCTTGAGTGGCTTTTATCCCAGGGCATGCTGTGGGCTTTTTAAAGGCCGGGAGGACTTTCTCCAGAGGGCTAGGCTTGAAAACTGCCTTTTCTTACTGAAGTAAAGAAGAAAGACAGTACCTGAGAGAATCTCAGTGGTATTTCAGTGGGAAAGACAAAGTAGTTTATTTACTCACAATTTGGGAGGCTGAAAAGAGCCCCTTTGATGGACCAATGGTGAGAGCCTGATGGCTGATAATGGCACCATAGCAGGAGTCTGCTCAAGACTGAGAAGTCATGTCTTGCATCAGGAAGCCAGAGACACCAAAGGCCATGCTCACTCTTATACTTACTTTCTCAGGAACTGTCTCAGCCTCTTTTGAGGACAGCAGTCTGCATGATCTCAGGACTTTCCACTTGGCACTGTCTCTCACTGGTCTATACCACTTTTCCTCATAAGTACACTAAAAATCAGGCCTCTAGCACAGGGGCACCCAGAGGACATTCTCAGGCCATAACAGTCCCTATCTGCTCAGGAACTCCCCTGTCATCACTAGGCCAAATATAGATGCTACGGCCACTCTGTCCCTGTTCAGATGGCAGCTGCCAGACATTAATCATTTCCCCGTGGACTACTTAGCTGACCTCTCTGGGCCTCAACCTTTCTGCCTGCAAAAGGGTTAGGATAAGCATAGTTTCAACCTCCAAGGCCAATAGGCTTCAGTGGGTCCATGCTTCTACCCTGGTACACAAGGAGCATTTAATGTGTTATAGCCACCATGGAAGGATGCTGTTCTGGTGATACAAATGAAGATATGGATGTTCAGGAAAGAGAACATCTCAGGGATATAGATGGTTCTGGAAAAGAATTGAGGAGGACTCTCCATTCTAACAGTAGTCTCCATATGTGGGTGGTTGGCTTGCTCTGTCCTAATACGGCCTCAAAGCAATTCCATCCATCCACCTATCCACCCATCCACCCATGCATCCATCCATATGTCCATCCATCCATCCATCCATCCATCCATCCATCCATCCATCTATCCATCCATCTACCCATCCATCCATCTACCCATCTATCCATCTACCCATCCATCCATCCAACCATCCATCCATCCAACCATCCACTCATCTACCCACTCACCCCTACACCCCTTACACCCACACACATACAGTTATTTATGGTCAATATATCAGCCTTATAAACAAATAAAGACCAGACATTAGTATATTCTATTTGAATGTCTTATTTGTTCCCTAGGCCGCCACAGATAAAAACAACAGGGCTAAGCTGTTCCCATGTTACAAATGAAGACATGGATACTCAGGAAAGAGAACACCTCAAGATGTTCCTACTTTCTCTCCCATTGTTGTGGCCAAGACATTTAACACATTCTTTGCAAGGGCTTAGGAAAGTGCTTTTCTACTGAGCCACAATTCAGCTTCCATATTGTCCCACCCCAAGTCAGATTTTGTTGTTATTGAGGCAAGATATTTTAAAAAAAAAAGTACAGTCTACCCTGAGATCAGTTTGTACAGCTTCTCACTTCCTGGTCCCTTCTTCTTTCTAGAATCATTTTTCTATGTGTTTTCAATGAGAATACAAAATTAAGGGAAGGAAGTATTTTGGGCATGTATCACCCCCATAACACTCATACATGTTAGCAAATGAGCAAACAGTGGGCTGTAGTGGAGGGGATGTTTGCTACTGAAGGTTAAAGCATGTTATGTATGCCGGTGGCTTAGCACTGTTCTGTACTTGTGGGGTGTTCAAGGACTTGGCATTACTATGACCTACACCATTAATAGCATCCATTACAGATTTGTTTTTTCACCTATACTTCACAGGTAGGATATACTACTCTGGTAATTGTTTCTACTCACTTGCAGCTGTTACTCAGCAAGGCTAGGAGCTCTGTGTGTGGTTCTGAGATCGAACCCAGGGCCTCACATATACGAGGCAAGAAGTGATCTGTCACTGAGCCATAGCTCACGCTCCCACTCCCATGATTTGATTTTTGTTTTGGTTTGTTTGCTTGTTTTGAGAACAGAGACTCAACCTGAAACCCAGGCTTGCCTGGAAACATAGACCATGATGACCTTGAACTTGTCCCAATCCTCTGTCCTTCTGCCTCCAGAGTGCTGGTATTTCAAGCATGTACCTCGTCCTTGGCTACAAGTAGGGACTTTTAAAACACATAAAGCTGAAATTAGGGTCTGCACACTAGCAAGTAAAATCTGGGATTTCCAGCTAGTCTGTCCCACAGACTAGCAAACTAGTACAAAGCCTTTATGCTAAAACGTGTATTTTAAGCTCATTGTTCAAAAAGAGTTCTTAACCTTGGGCTGCTACTTACCTTTCTAACCTCACTCTTGTTCTAAAGCCTGTTTTGACTTTTAACATATGAAACACTCTGTACCTACTCAACTCTCTCAGATCAGCCTCATTCGGGTTTTGAAAAAGATGCTGACTCTTTCATAGCCTGCTGCCCTCCATAATGTACTCTAAAAAGGTCCTTGGCCAACTCCTAGGTGGCTTGTTTTTAAATACTGAGTGTGGTGCTTTGAGGCAGAAAACTTAGGTAGACTGCAAGTGTTTTAAAGCTCCCCTCCTTGCCTTGGTCTAGAGTTAGTTGCAGCTTGTCATTCTCAGTACACAAAGGAGTCCCATGTGGAAGGCTTCTCCTGTGGGTTGTATTGGAGGTATGCAATGAGCCCTTGCATTTCGAGAAGTTTCCTAAGCCCAGGACCATATACCCTGGAGATCTTGTGAATACACAGACTCTCTAACGTGTGCTTTGTGTTAAACATTTCTTTCCACAGTTCAACCACACTGGACAAGGAAGCATCTGCAGCCAGGCCATCATGCTCATAACTGATGGGGCAGTGGACACCTATGATACCATCTTTGCAAAATACAACTGGCCAGACCGAAAGGTGAGCTGATACTGATACCCACTGTGCAGTGGTGTCCATGGTCAGTCTTTATTGCAGCCTCCAGATAATTTGCAGATAAGTGTTCCATGTTGGCTTAATCTCATAATAACCTATGGTTTCTCAGCCTGTGTTTGTGCCTTGACCAAAATAAAATACTCTGGCTTTTGTAGTTTTTGAAATGGAACTGTTTCAGAGTGAAAGAAGGAGCCTGTGAAGATCTGCTTAATATGTTGTGTGAAAAGATTTATTGTGAATCACTTGGGCAGTGCTTCTCTCTCTCTCTCTCTCTCTCTCTCTCTCTCTCTCTCTCTTTCTTTGAAGCTTCAGCTACCTGGTGGGTCCTGGATCTGTAAACTGTCAAGTCGACTGCAGTGGCCTTGAAGTCATCTCCTCAGTTATGCCTGCTTCTGTAGGACTTCCCTTTAGTCACTCTACCTAGATTTGCCTCTCTGTTCCTGGGTACAGTTCCTTGCACTTGTCAAAGCTTGTTTGTCCTCTGTTGTAATTATTTCTTGGTTTTCAAGGAGAAACAATGAATTACCTTTTTTATCTTTTGAACCTACATATCAGGGCATCCATGACAAGCATTAATATTTTTGAGGAACCTAATGTTGAGGCCCCTCAAAGCTGGTAGCCAGTCTGGGTTCCATGAAGAAAGGTTTAAAACTATGGATATTTGGACCCTACCCCACACCCAAATCTCTGAGAATGTGACTTTATAACCCATGTTTTTAAACAAGTTCCACTAATGGGTACGTGACAATGAATTGGCCGTTGGGACTCACTGTGACACTTACATGGTAGGATTTTATCAGGGGACGAAGTCAGGCAGAGCAGGTGCCCTTGGGCATCTTTTTGTTTCCTGTGTTGTCTTGGCCATTTGTATAGGAACATGAGACAGTCTAGGGCATGTCCGTCTTCCTTTCTCTGTTTTGTATCTTTAGTTTATAAGACATGAACTAACTAAGCACATTCATCAAAAAGAAGCAGAAGGCAGCCATACCTTCTGCCATTACCCAGGGAGCATGTGCATTGTGGAACTCTGACAGGAGAAGTCATTCCTTCTTATGGTTGTCATTCTTGACCTATACAGGTCAAGATCTTACCTTACCAATAAACCTGGTGATTAAAGCTGCATGAGTTCTGAACAGGATAGTCCTCAAAGGGAGGGCCTGGGGCTGGAGGGAAACTGGCAGTGCATGTGTTACCGAGAGCATCTAGGACTCTGACAGGGTACCTATGAGGGTATCCAGGATAAGTGTGACCCATGAGAGGCACAAAGTTTAGAGCCTAATCCTCAAATAAGATGGAAGTTTCCTCTTAGATTTAACACAAGATCTTAGATGCTAGAATCTAAGATTCAAATGAGGTGAGGGCGTTTTGAGGACAGAGGCCATATTCACTCCTAACGAGCATAGATGAGGTAAAGAGAGGAGGAGGAGGAAGATGGACATCCCTGTGACCCTGTAGCACACAGCACAGCGTGAGTTTGAATAAATGGACTTAGAGATTGAAAGTGCCAGGTGAGAGGCCAGCTCCAGAAAGTGAGAGTAGGGCCCCGGATATTCTACAGACAAAAATAGGAAAGTCCCAGATGGCCTGCCATCACACAAAGTAGTGAAGGAGATTGCATCATTTGGCCTTTTGTAAGCATCTGCATTTGTGGGTACTATCCATTATGTGTGGCATTTGTCTCCTGTGCTGCCTTTATAAATCTCTCCCCCTTGGGGATCATGCACAGAGAGCAGTTACCCTGAGATACTGGTGCTGAAACTTTCTGGCCTTGTTTATAGGAAGCGATATTGGCTAAAAGAATCAAAGCTCTAAGTCTGCAGATGAATTCCAGCTTTCTTCATATCACCATTTCCTAGTGAGCAATCCTGATTATCAGCCTGGCAAGCTGATGATGAACTGTAGCGAGCATCCTTTAAATGAAGCAGCTTCTTTACTTAGAAAATGTCAAGCAGAAGCAGAAATTATTTCTGTAGTAAGAGGGCCTTTTATTGCTTGAGATTCATAGGGCATCCCACCTTGTCCTTTGACCCCCATCGTGAAAAGTTCCATGACATTTATATACATGTACGTTTTCCATCTGATGAGCTTCTTCATGAGGGTACAGGTGATAAATTTACATAGTACCCCAATATGATTTAGCACCTCAGTAAAGTGAGATGATGTGGAAGTTCTGAGCACTCATCTTTCTCCATTATTTTGAACACTAGCTATTTAGTAAAGGTGTGTGTCTGACACGCAGTAATTGGCAATCTTCACGACTATAAAAACAGGAAGTGTGGTCAGAAGAGAGAAAAATGATCATCAGAATGGAACATGATCCCCATAAAGCAGGAGTTATCAGGCTCAAATAAAGCCCAGCCATACCTGGAGGGCTGGTTTCCATAAAGGGCCCAACCCATGGCTTCTTACTCACTATGTGGGTGGGGCCCGAAAGTAAACATTCCTAATATGTAACTGCCTGAAGGTGATGCTACTGATGGGAACCCCACATAGGAGAAATAGCTCAAGGATCAATGTCTACACCCCTCCTGTTCTCCTCTTTACCTGCTCAAGGACCTCCCTTCATCCAATCCACTACACAGATATGTTTCTTGCCTTATACCCTGGCAATCTCTCCATCACTGATCAACACATACAATGCTGAGCCCTGAACTCCAAACTCCCTAGGACCTGTCTTAAGGAGATAGAGGGCCCATTTTACAATTGCTTCTGTTGGTGTGTTTAACCATCATGTGTGTGTGTGTGTGTGTGTGTGTGTGTGTGTGTGTGTGTGTGTGT
>OU015746.1:104192880-104216049 GCA_907169655.1 Acomys percivali | reverse complement strand
TGTGTGTGTGTGTGTGTGTGTGTGTGTGTGTGTGTGTGTGTGTGTGTAGAGATAGATTTTCTATTTTGAAGAATCCTGCCAGCTTGTACCTTGTTCCAATCTGCCCCAAGAGTCTAGCAAAGAGAGCCTTAGGTGACTTTCTGACCCCCACCCTGTAGTGTTTATGTCCTGTTTAGTCTCTTCACCTTCAGTGTGGGCAGATTCAGTGACTTGTTTCTAACCAGTAGAATCTCATAATGATGAGGGATATTTTTTTATCCCATTCCAACTAATTTGATCTAATCAAATGATATCCTGGATAGGGCTTGTTTAATGAAAACCCTTGAAGAAGGCCAAGGCCCAGAGATTCTCTTTGCTGGTGTGATGATGTAGGTGAGTCCCAAGCACACGGGACCATAGGTAGCTGTCTGGACTCAAGGGACCACCAGCAGATCCCCAGATGAAAGCTGGGCCCTCAGTTTTGCAGCCACGGGAAAAGGAATCTTCTCCAATAGTGTGGGTGGCCTTGGCAGTGGATTCTTACCGTGTTAGGCCAGATGAAAAGCCAATCCATTCTCTACTTCACCCACAGCCTTGGAAAACAGAGTGCCAGCAAGGCCGCGTACAGACTCCCAACCTGCAGAAACTGTGAGATCAGAAATGCATGCTGTTTTGAAGTACCCTGGTTTCAGTAATTTGTTATACAGCAATAGAAAAACCAGTAAAAGAAGCAACAAGGAAGCAGAAAGGAAGGGAAAACCACTAACTATGCCATAAACAACCCATATTTATTGTCATAAAATAGCAATAATGCATTATTTCACGTGATTCCATGGATTTGCTAACTTGAAGTGTTTGTGGTACGTATCATGTCAGGGGAGGTTGGTGTCAAAGCTGCACTTAGTGGAAGCTTGCTTGGCAGGTGGCCTGCCTCAGGACTTCCCCCATGGGCTCCTCTCCACAGAGTGCCTAGTCTTCCAGGGCATCTCTGGCTTCACGCCTCAGTGCAGTGAACTGGACTTCTGTATAGCATGGCAGCTGGATTTCAAGAAAGAGAAAGCAGAAGGGAGAGGGCAGAGGAGGAGTACTTCGATTGTCACTTTACAAAGCTATTCCGTACCTACCTAGGCCCCTCCTTGCTCAAGACAGCGGCACAGTAAAACATCTTGGAGCACGCCGGGAGAGAGAGTACATTACTGGAGATTAACCAAGAAGCAGTGAAGGCAGCCTTGTGATTGCCTATGCAATGTGTCCCTTGCCAGCATTTATTTCCAAGAGTGGAAGTGAGGAGCTGTTTATTCATTTATGAGACACCATTTACTTTTGCTTGATACTCTTTGGCGAGTGGCTTAACACTAACTAGCTCTCACACATTTGGAATAAAACATGAACTCTTGCAACCGGAGAGGTGCTTGTTCCAGGGTCTGCTCAAAACCAACACCGGGCACATTTCAAACGAGGAAAATAGCTGCTGCGTCTGCCACCATCACGCAGCTGCTCTTCTAACTTAAAGTCATGGAGTTATTTATTGTTACCTGCTAATCCCCTGAAGTACAAAGGACAGGGATCCTGGTTGGACAGGTAGGCAATGACAAGCTAAGTGACACATAGAGGGGATTGACAGCCTAGCATCCACAAGTTTAATATGGCTTATATTGCCTGCCTTGGCAGACCATAGGCTATGGGTAACATGTACATTTTCAAATGAAAGCAAACAAACAAACAAACAAACAAGCAACAACAATGAGTTGGAGAGATAGCTCAGCAAATAAGAGTTTTTGTTACATAACTATGAGGTCCTGAGTTCAAATCCCCAGCACCTATTTTAAAAATAAATGCTGGCTGTGTAAACTTGTCACCCCAGCAAAGATAGATGGATCTATGGAGGATAAAGCAAGTGGAAGAAGACACCTGATGTCCTCCTTTGATTTCCATATGCACATGTACAGGAACGAATACTAGTACACATATATGCACATGTACCACACACAGACATACGTACACATGCACATACATACACATAAAAATAAAACTTAAATAAAAACAAGGACACTTCATGATGAAAAGCATAAGCAGGTCAAATTTCTGAGTCTATGGCCAGGATTGCTTTAGTACAGGCATACCCATTTGCTCCCATATTGCCTATGGCTGATAGATACCCTGGTTTGATTGTGACAGAAACTGACTGACTGGCCCAGGAACAGACTGAAGTAACTGTTCCTTGGACCTTCAAGATTGTTTGCCAATAGCTTCTCTAAAGGGTCTTCAGGGAAGCGAGAGGAAGAGCTGTGTAGTTGCACATCACTGAGAAGCCCTCTGTGTCTTATGGGGCGCTGAATGCCTCTGACAATGGTAGTGGTAATCTAGCCCTCCTGTTCTTGGGCTCTTTTTTTCTTAGGTGAAGCATAAAGTCGCCACAGAATAAAATCGAGAGGACCGAGACCAAGGGTGGAACCTGCTTCCCCTTGCTAGAGATCTCACCCCAGGATGCTCAGGGCCTTACTGGTTTTCAGCAGTGAGGTGTGTCCTCATCTTTGTGCCTCCTTCAATGCTGCTTCAGGCCCAGGCTACATGGGACTACCTACCATGCCTGGGACAGGAATGCTGAGGGCTGGGGAATCCAGGCCTTATGCAAGAACCAGGGCCTCACAGGTTGAGTCTTCAAAACACATGATGGCTCCTCCCTTGGATTTTTGGTATGTATGTATGTATGTATGTATGTATGTATGTATGTATGTATTTTGATCGTATGTATGAGTATACAGCAGGAGACCACTGATCTCAAGTCAGTGGAGTGACAGGAGGAACAGACTAGAAACCCTCCCTTCATTTTCCTTCCCCCCTCCCCTATTCCTCAGGAAAGGGGAGCCCCCCTACCCAGCTACCCCAGCTCATCAAGTCACATCAGGACTGAACACATCCTCTTCCCCTGTGGCTCTGCAAGGCAACCCCATCAGGGGAGAGTGATCAAAAAGCAGGCAACTGAATCCATGTCAGAGATAGCTCTGCTCCCCTTACTGGGGGACCCTCATGAAGCCTGAGCTACCCATCTGCTACATCTGTGTAGGGTGCATAGGTCCAGCTTATTCTCAGTCCTTAGATGGTGCTTCAGTCTTCACAAGCCCCTCTGGACCCTGGTTAGTTGGCTCTGTTGATCTTCTTATGGAGCTCCTGTCACCTTCAGGTCTTTCTATCCATCCTCCCACTTTTCCACAGGACTCTTTATGCTTTGCCCAATCTTTAGCTATAAATCTCAGTATCTGTTTCAATCCACTGCTAGGTGGACCGTCTCAGAGGGCAGCTGTGTTAGGCTCCTGTCTGCAAACATAGCAGAGTATGGTTAATAGTGTAAAGGGTTGTCTCTCTCCCATGGGTTGGGTCTCAGGTTGGACAAGGCATTGGTGGAATGTTTCCTCAATCTCTGCTCTATCTTTATCCATGCACATCTTGTAGGCAGAGTAAATATGAGGTGGAAGTGAGGTAACCCAAACACAGAAAGACACACATGGTCTGTACTCACTTACATGTGGATTTTAGCCATATAGTACAGCATAAACATACTGCAGTTCACAGACCCAAAGAAGATACATAGCAAGGAGGACCCAAAAGAGTATGATTAACTCTCACTCAGAAGGGGAAATAGAATACACAGCTGAATTAGTTGAAGAGAGGGACATAGGTGAATATAGAGAGGGAATATAGAAGGTGGAGATGAGGCTTGAGGAGAGCCATGGCAGGAGGAGAGAGGGCCTGCAGAGAGAAGAGAAACCATGGGCAGGGACATCTCTGTGACAAGCTGGGGACATAGAACAGGGTAGGCTTCTAGAAGGATATAGGGGTGACTCGAGCTGAGACTCCTAGTAGCAGGGGTTATGGAGACTATATAGGACACCCTCTAACTAGACAGGATTCCAAGTAGAGGGAGGGAAACACCAACTCACTCACAATTTGTTTTAACATGATCTCTTGTGCCCTCAATTCATAAGATGACACTGATAGCTGGAGGCAATTTTTTTTGAGTGTGGAGTGTCAGGTGTTGCTCTAAAGCTGTTATCCCACTTTTTTTTTTTCAAAAGAAAGTAAGGCACCAAGAGGCCACATAACTGATTCGAGTTCACAGTGAGGAGTTGATGGAGTTGGTCAAGGGCTAAGCATGATCCTTAAGTAGCAGCAAAGTGATGTTAATGTAAGTCACAAGCTCTACACCATGCTCAGTGGCATCAGGATGACAAGTCCATCATTTGTCCTTTCTGGCCCCAGATGCAAGATGATCTGCAGGACATTAGGATACTGTGGTGCTGGAACCCCCAGGTCTGTAGGCAAGACAGAAAGAGGAAAAAATCATTTGGTCTCAGGACAAGGCTGTCTATGTGCTTAAATGAAGTCCCTCTTCACAAAGGATGATGGGAATTCAAAGTAAATGTGTGGGCTTTGCTGTTCAGTCATCTCAAGAACAGGTTGGGAGGTCCTTCAGGAGTTTCTGGGGAGGCTGGGGATATAGGCCAGGACGAATGCTTTCCTAGCTTGCACAAGGCTCTAGGTTCCAGCCTTATCTTACACCATAAAAGGAAGAAGACAAATAAGCTTGGCGCTCATGGCTCTTGGAGGATCTTTGGTGACTGGTGGAGTCCATAGGAAGGGAGTGAAAGACAGCTTTACAGTATAGTACAGGGAAGGTTTTGATTTTAGGAGGACCCCAGGACATGTCCTCTAAGCACTTCAGAAGCATTGTTGACGTCACCAAGTTTAAAGCCGGTGTCACCTAGCTCTCTGAAAGACTTTTTAGGGGCTTGCCCACATAAGCTCCCTCCCCTTGCTGTAGTCTGCCTTGTTCCTGTGACTTTAGAACACTCAAAGGCTTGGTGTCCGTGAGGGTGGTACCACTCTGGGAAACATAGCTTCTGAGCAAGGTTAGAGTTAATTAAAAAAAAATTTTTTTTGAGATTACAATATAATTACATCATTCTCCCTTTTTGTTTTCTCCATCTAAACCCTCCCACATACCCTCCTTGCTCCTTTGCAAAAATTCATAGCCTCTATTTTCATTAATTGTTGATGTATATTCTCCAATACATAAGTACAACCTGTTTAGTCTATATAATGTTACTCCAATGTGTTTTCAGGGCAGTTTGGTATTGGATAGCCAATTGGTTTGTTTCTCTCTGGAATAAGCTATTGCATCTGCTCTCAGCATTCTTTAGCTGCTAGCAGTTCTTTGTGTAAGACTGACTGGCATCCATGTTAGCATGTCCTTTGTTGTTCATGCAGATCATGTTTAGGCAGTCATGTTGATGTGACTCTATGGGCGTAGCTTCTGACATTTTCAGGAGACACAATCAATCTCTGTTCCTTTGGCTAGTGTGATCTTTTTGCTTCCTCTTCTCCAATGAACCTTGAGCCTTGGGTGAAGGAGTCATGGTGTAGATGTGTTCAGTGGGACTGGGTTCCACAACTCTGCATTTTGATTGGTTGTGGTTTTCTGTAATGGTCTCCATCTGTGCAAACTTTCCTTCATACAAGGTGAGGACTACACTTATCTTTGTGTATAAGGACAAATATTTAGATTGTAGTTAGGGATTGTGATGGCTTAGTAAAATGGTGGTTTTAGGCTGTCCTTCAGGACCTATGGCTTAACTCACCCTGGATAGTTGGTTAGGTTTCAGTACCAGGCATGACGCCCCTCTTGTTGAGCAGGTCAATCTTAAGTCCAATTCGAGAACAGTTGGTTTCCTCTGAAAGACTAATGCTTTTGTGAACTCACTCTTCCAATAAGAGAGCCATTTGGAAAGCTGGTTGTGTTTCCCTGTTTTTCTTTCTAAATGCCATTATTCTCATGTCTGGCTTTTCACCTTTCTTTGAGCAGATTGAAAGGAGATGGGATTTCCCCAAGATCACAAGCAGCACATGGCGTTAAGATCAGTGTGTGTGTGTGTGTGTGTGTGTGTGTGTGTGTGTGTGTGTGAAAATAGTCACCATGATCACCCCTATACTAGCTGTGTCTATTCTCATCCCGTAGAAACAGATTAAGATGGAAGCTAGAGGGACTATTGGCCAAAGGAGGAGGTAGAAAAGGTATGGGGGAGTTTACTGGGGTCCGTTGGGCCCCAGGGTATTCTAACGGACATCGGAAATATGAGGTTGGTAAAAAAAAACTTACAAAGAAATCACAAGAAACTGAAGCAGATCACAAAGAACCTGCACAATATAGTGAATCTTCTGAACAAGACAAATAATCACTCTAAGATGGATAGTGGCATGGTGGCTGTTCTTATACATGAGACAGGAAGGGGAACCTCGGGAGGGATCAGAGGTAACTGCCAGGAACCATGAAGTAGGTCCAGGAAAAGGTGGACGTGTGGGCAGAGTCCACTGAAGAGTGCATGGCTGGGGCTGGGAGGCACTAGGACTGCCTCACGCGAAAAGCATCGCAGGGCCACAGGTGCTGGCTCCTCTGAGCTTTAGTGGGCACGACAAAATACTAGATCTTTCCTCAATACAAGAGTAGTAGGGACTATGGAGAATTCTGAGCAGGAAATACACATGAGCTTCTAGCCCTGAGTTCTCTGGCAGCTAGGAGACAAACGCTAGAGTTACTTGCAGTTTGGGAGGTGAACTTCCTTGCCAGCTTTCATCAGCTTCCATGGGCAGCAGGAGTCTAGGTGGTAGACCCTATTTTTCATGAAAGCTTCAGAAAGCTGCTGTTTCTCACTGGTGTTTTACCTCAGGGCTCTGTTGAGAGGTTCCTTTCTTTGCCCCTCTCCCGTCTCTCTTCTACTTATTCCTCCCCCCTCCCAACTACAGTTACATTGTAGGCTGGAAATTTGGGGGTGAGTGTATGGCTCTGCTGTATTTCTTCAACGGTGATAAATGCTGAATCTGTCTTTAAAAAGTAGGCAGAACATTCATTACTCGTGGTCAGTCGGCAGAATGGCAGGAAAAGCATTTGCCATCACCACAGTGAGAGCTCCTAAGGGCCTTCCTCACAGCTGGAGGCAGAGTCAAAACGGGTCATTGTCTCCAGGTTTATTTTTAATTACTTCTGCTGGTGTTATACATCTCATGACTCCTGCAAGAAGAACATGGCAAGACGCGTTAGGAAGGAGACTTGCTGATGTGTGGCTGCGGCCGGTCATTGAAAGAGTCACTGGGACTCCTGGGCTCCAAGGCAGCCATGTGCCACTTTTTCTGCTGTCTCAGCTGCTGGGTTTCTTCCTAGGCTTGTTGCCCTTGGCTTCCATCCACGTGCCACTGGCTTCAGAAAGCATATGAGGGGTAGTGTACTTTCCCACCAGGTGACTCCACCATCTTGCAGTGAGGGACTATCCGAGTAGCCTTGACCTGCCATGCTAGGAAAATCTTAATCCCTCAGCTCACTATACCTCATTGTGGAATGTTTTGCTCAGCCCTGTGGGAAGCTCTCTTATTCCAACTCCTTCATTTTATTTTATTATTATTTTTTTTTAAAACAAGGTCTTGTTATGTAGCCCTGGCCAGTCTGGAACTCTGATTGAAAGTCTTATTTAAAAGGCAAAAGAATTTGCCTCAGATATCAAAGTATGGACTGGGACCTCTCCCACTCATGTTGGCCAGTGCCCCCATGGCCTTTGCTCCGTCTTTGTGGTGCCTTGGAGTCACTAAGGCATTGATAAATGGGAACCTGTGGGAATGGTTGTTGGGTCCACCGCCTGCAGCCAGCATCCTGTGACCTGAGTGCTACACATCTGAGGGCTAGCCACATCTTGAGAGTTTTGAATGTGTCAGTGATCCTGCCATGACTCAGTGAAGAGTGGTAATACAAGATGGAACTCGATAAGAAACATTACCTGGACCAGTTATATCTGCTGCAGAAAGAATCCAATGGGACTGGGTCTCTGACATCCAGGACGGCTCAGAGGAGTTAACTGTGAGTTTAGGTTGCAGCTTTTTGAGAAGGGATGGCTGCACTGTTTGAGGTTAGTTCTGCCAGTATTGGGAAAAACTCTACCTGAAATCACCACTGTTGCTAGAATAAAAACTGTTGGACCCCAGGGCAAACAGCTGTGTTGGAGGGGAAGGCATTGGGAACAAGAGCCACTGTTGGTTCCTTTCTATTTTTGTGATAAACACGGGGCCCAAAACAGCTTAGGAATGGAAAGGGTTTATCTGGTTTATACATCCAGGTTACAGTCCATTATTGAGAGAAATCAAGGCAGGAACTCAAGACAGGCCTCCAGCCATCTTGTACAGTACTACCTCAGACTCACTCGCCTCAGTGCCAAGAAGGGCAGAAGGAACCATGGAGGGTGACACTATCTGGTTTGAAGACTGGCTTCTACTCAGCTAGTTCTCATTTATAGTTCATAACCACCAGCCTGGGGATGGTGCCACCCAAGGTAGGCCACGCCCTCCTATATTAGTCAACACCCAAGACAATACCCCCACAGACCTGCCAACAGGCCAATGTGATCCGGGTGATCCCTCAATGGAGACTTCCTTCTCAGGTGACTCTAGACCAGTGGTTCTCAACTGTCTGAAACCTTTGGCCCTTTAATACAGTTCCTCATGCAGCATTGACCCCCCAATCATAAAATCATTTTCATTGCTACTTCATAACTCTAATTTTGTTACTGTTATGAATCCTAATGTTGATGAATCTGACATGCAGAGCATCTGATATGTGACCTCTGTGAAGTCTGACCCCCAAAAGGGATTGCAACCTCTGGTTGAGAACTGCTGCTCTAGACTGTGCCATGTTAACAGCTAAAGCCAGCTAGGATGGCCAACAAGAACGAAAACTTCCCTTCCTTCCTGCATTGGTATAGCCCACCTCTACTGGTCAAGACCCTGGCCAGGAACAACTGGTAGAGCAAAGTCTTGTCTGCTGAGCCCTGAGCCCAGCCTCAGCCTCATAAAGCTCAGCCTCTGTAGTGCTGAGACGTATTCATTTATTAGCTGGCACACCCAATGATAAGTGATGCCTACCAAGTAAGTTCTGTGTCCTTAGCTCACCATTGATATCTTGTTTCTCAGGATTGTATTATCATTATCATCATCATCATCATCATCATCATCATCATCATTGTTGTTGTTACTTTATTATTTATGTTGGACTGTAGGGTAAGACACTTATGTGGGATATGGATACAGAGAAGTACTACCTAGTAGAATGGAATGAGGTGGTGCCTGATGCTAATGTTTTTCTCTGTCTTGTAATGGGCTAATTAATATGCCACACCATGCAGTGTTGCTAAGAATTAAACAGGATCGTTTAATTATTTTGACCTACACTTTCCTTCATCTAGATAGCTGGAAACTGCCAAGACTCCCCAAGCAAATTAGCCAAGCCCTATCTTTTGCATTCATTGTCACACCCACTGAGCTATTGTCACTTTCCCTATAGAACCAGCCAAGGAGGGACAGGACTGAAAGGAGGGGAAAGTCCTCCTTCCCAGCCTGCTGTCAGTGGCATATCCCCTGTGGGGTGAGTGTTCACATGCCTGGTGCCTAGTTAGTAAGCTCCCCCCATCCCCCACCGCTCCTACCTTCACTCCTCTTCACTGAGGGATGCATCTTTTATGGCCTGTTCTCCATGCAGTAGCCAAAGAGGAGTCTTCTTTTAAATGTTTTCAGTTTAAGGTGTAATTGGTATACACTAAGCAGCATGTGAGTAATACATAGGATTGGAATATATGGACATTTGTATAGACTTGCTTTGACCACAGTCCAGGCAAAAAGCAAACATATTTATCAGCACCAGAATCTTCATGACATATCTCCTTTCACCAGATGTGTACACCACACATCTCTAGCCATTCTCCATAGCTCATCCTCTGTTATTCTATCAACATTTTTTTATTTATTATTTGTGTGTATATGTGTACATGCCCATGCGTGCACATGCACCCGCATGTGTGTGACAGGGGGTGCCTGTCATGGTATGTGTGTGGCGGTAAACTGACAACTATTGGGAGTTGATTCTCTCTTTCCAACATGTTGATCCTGTTGAGCTTGTGTCTTCAGGCATGGTGGGAGGCCCCATGACCTGCTAAGTCATCTTGTTGGGCTGTGGAACTCCCTTATATGATCTTTGAACAGTAACCCATCGCTCTCCACCACACTCTGCCAGCTGCAGGTGACATTCTGCTCCTCTTCTGATACCCTGACTCTTGTACTTGGATCATGAGAGAGGAAACGGGCAGTATTTGTACTTCTGTAATTGCTTTGATTAGCCTGGTATCTCCTGGGTTCATCGTATTGTGGAAAATGCCATCAAATCTTCTTTGTATAAGTGATACATTGTCTTTCTCTGTTCTTTCACTTGTGGACATTTGGGTTGTTCTCATATTCTATTCACTGTGAGTAATGCTGTAACGCACATGAGAAGACATCAGCATTTTAGAAATCCTGGTTTTAGTCCCAGAAATGGGATTAATGTCCATGGATAGTTTTGTTTAAAGTTTTTAAATATCCTCCATATTATTTTCCATAAGAACTACACCACTTCTCACCCTATCACTGCACCAGGGTGCCTCCTTTTTTTTTTTTTTTTTTTTGCCAGCTCTCGTTATATTGCCCCATAATAAGGGTGATGAGGATATCATTGATTCCCCTTTCCCAAACAGACTGAAGTATAGAACATCTTTTCAGACACCAATTGGTCATAAAATATCTACACAATTCCTTAGTTCTTTTCTTAATCAAGTTGTTTTATTTTGCTATTGGGTTTACAGAGTTCTTTACGTATTCTGGAAATTAACCTCTTATCAGATGTGAAGTCTGGATGCAGTTTATGTATGGTTTCGATTTGTTTTGGGCAGATGACTAAGCCTGAAAAATGAAACAACAAACAACAACAACAACAACAACAACAACAACAGGGCTCTGTCAAACTGAACAGTGTCTGTACAGCACAGGAAATAGTCAACAGAATGAAAACGCAGCCCATGGAATGGGAAGGTCTTTTAGAAACTAGAAGCAGATGGCATCCTTGATCTTCCCTTAGGCTTCCGTTGGCATCTCACTCTGGTCCATGAAGAGCTGATTCCATCCTTCTCAGCTGCCGTCCCCCAACCCCCCATATGTGCATTGTCCGCTCTGCACAATGCTCTGATCCTGACTCCTTTGGGGCATCTGTATCTCCTATGCCCTCTGCTTGGCCTTTACCCCCAGCTTTTGCACTGGCTCATGCTTCAAGTTTTCATAGTCTGTCTCGCATGTCACCTTTTCTATGATTTCCCTGCTGGTCTGATGGCCAAGATGGCCCTAGTCTTCGTTCATCTTGTCCTTTTATGTGACTCACTTTTCATCTTATAACAAACAGAAAAAGACCTTAGGGGGTGAATTGTGTTTGTTGTCTCACCTGTGAGAAGCAGAATGCTATGAAAGTAGGCCGTGTCTGGTTTGCCCATCATCATGTGAATAGCGTGTTCGCTGGCATGCGTCATGTGTCCAGGGGCCTTCCTGGATGCTAGCGAACCACTTACAGAGCCCCGTGCAAGCATCGCCTTGCTGCTCCTGGCAGGACCTCTAAGATACAGATAGGGAAGTGTACTGCTTCATCGCTAAGAAAACAAAGTTAAACAAGAACCAACAACTAGGCAAGTGCCAGAACTTACTTGCAAAGCTCATATCTGTGGCCTGGTCCCCAGCATCTCCTGCTTGTCTGAACCCCTGGGTGGACAGAATGGATCACTTGCTTAGTGCTTCCTCTTTGAGCTCTCTTGGTGCAGGCACATAGAGAGTACCCAGGGACTCAGTAAGAGTCTCAGAGTGTCTCCAGCTCCAGATGGTGGCGACCTAATTTTCAAGAGGCCTGCTATGGTCTAAGGGATGGCCTTCCATAGCACCTTACGCTTCTCCATGGCACTGACCACAATGGTGACCGATGACTGGCACTCTTATCTCTGAAGTGTTTGTCTTCCCTGGTAGACATAGAAGTTTCTGATTTTTCTTTTCTTCTAAGCTTAGAATCTGCTACAATGCCCAATACACAGGAGGGACAGAAGGAAGAGTAAGTGGATTTAGGTCAAGGCAAGCTTTCTGTCTCTCCCTGTGAGTCACCAGCTGTGTTGCTTATTAATGCTGTATGCGCCGGAGGAATGATTTACTTTTTAAACTTGATCCTGTCAGCCCAACAGGAAGGGTTCGGAGGCCCCAAACCTGGCATAAGCCATGCACAGTGCAAGGTCTTCATCGTAGATGAGACATTAGCGTATTTAGCTGCTCTTTAGAGTAGGTTTTTGGGAACTCCACTAGACTCTATAACCCAAACCATGCATCCCTTCTTTATAGATCCAGTTCATTAATCATAAGCATCCTGATGCCAGATGATTTGGTTCAGTCTTTTGCTACCCAGCTCCCCTCACATTGTTCCTTCCTGTGAACAGGAGGGAAGCAACCTTCTAGGGCAACATGAGGGTGTGGTGTGCTACAGCCCAGCCATTCAATCCTTGCCCCTCGCAGACCCTCCTTAGAGCCCAGAGCCTCTCCCAATAGCCTCCCCACCCCTTCCCAGGGTCTTCACATTCAATATGAGTTTGCTGCATTGCTCCCTCTTCCACGAAGTAAAAACAGATTTTGTTCTAGTCTCTTTGTTCCCTCAGGGATTCCTCTTGAGGAAACGAAACAGCTGAGGGTGGTGACTAATGGGTCTCTTTGGGGGACTTTGCATGAGCTGTATGTTAACTAGCAGGCATGAATTCTGTGGCCTGCCGTGCTCTGCTTGTTGGAAAGCAGAGAGGCCCATGTGGAAATCGGTGCTGGAATGTGAACTGAAAGTGAGGTGTAGAGGGGGGCGGTGTGATTGGCTAAATAGCCAGGAAGCATCCTGGGGCCCAGGCAGAGCTCCAGAGTAGATTTCCCAAGTGCCCTCTGCTTTGAGGAAGATGGACTGAGCTGGGGCAGGCATCCGGAACCCGTGGCTTCAGAAGCCCCTAGCCTCTATGCATTTGACCCTCACAGCCCATGGAAAACTCCGAGGCTTTAAAGATTTAGATCACTTCAGCTTTGCTTTCATGTGACTTAATTTGTACCTCAGTGGGACAGGATAAAAAGTGATGGTTTTAGAATTTCAAAGGAAGAGTGTTCCACATCAGGACTCCGAAGGGGAGGATGTATGCGTGAGCCAAGGAGCTCTTACCGAAATGTGTTTCCTCTGCACAGAGTAATTTTCTTAGCCCTTCCAAAGCACCACTCCTTTCTATTCCTCCCAGCGTAGGAAACAATCCTTTAGGACCTCTTCTTAAATGAAAGTTCAGGCTCCCTTGAAAAAGAAGCAGTGGGGGCGGGGGAAGGGGGGAATACACAAACATTTGACAGCTGGCTACGGTACACATGAGGAAAATGGAGTGAGATGCACTCTGGGATATAGGTCTGTGAGTCTGCCTCTTGTTCACAGAACACTTGATGACTCTCTGTCGCTGCATCAGATTGACCTGTGGAGGTCAAGAGCTGACGCTGCAGGTTCTTATGTCAAGACACTCCCAGGTGAATGGCTGTTGATCTTATGTCAGTGTTTTATAGGTCAAAGTTCTGAACTGTGTGCCTTAATATGCACATTTGAATATCCATCCATACACATCACCAGCCAAGCACCTTCTGACCACTCCTCTTTTACCATATACTTCCATCATACCATACTTGCCTGCCATCTTCCTTTTGGAGAGTGAATAGCTGGTGTCCTTGGCGGGATGTGTAATTGCACTCAGAAGACTCAGAGAAGGGCAATGCTTTCTCAGTATTGCTACAAATAGGAAGCCTAGTCCCGTAAACAAGAGTTAGAAAGCCTTCTATTTACTTGAAAACCAGAAGAGCAGAGCTTGATGTTCAACTTTGCCCTCAACTGTGTGATCTCAAACCAGCTGCTCAATCTTCAAAACAGCCTAGCTAATGTCCCTCTTTGTTGTGAGGACTAACAACAGTCTATGCAAGATCTTTCAGTACTTGGAACCAAGAAGAAAAAAAAGAACAAGTCTTAAAAGAAAGGAGGCCAATGAGGGAGGATCCCCAAAAGACCTCTATGGAATTTGAGGGCGGAGAAAGTACAAGTGTTTAAGAGGAGCTCTTGAGAACTTTCTGGAAGGATCTTTCTCTGTCCTTGCTGTGGTTTATTCTAAATTTTAAAATTTATAGCCAAGCAGTCTTTGTTCTTACGTGGCATTTGGGACCTCCCCCTGTGTGCAAGAATCTTTGTGGGCCTCAGAAGCTGTAAGCCACAGGATGTGTGTGTGTGTGGGTGGGTGGGTGGGTGGGTGAGGGCTTGTCTTAGAGACAGTGTGGAACTTGTTAGTGTCTTCAGTCTCATTAGGGATCTAAGGGGACTGTGTGAACCGAGGTGTCTACCTCTTGCATTCCTGGACCTCTCCAAGCTATCTGCCATGGAACTTGGTCTTCAAGGCACCGAGACTTTGATCAACCTGTGACGGGAGGTTTGTATGAAACCCTTCCCTGGCTTTCTTTTTTAAACACAAATGGAATCTGGAATTGATCCCAGATAAGACATCTGCCTCTTAATTTCACTTCAGAGGGGCAGGATGACAAGAAAGGCGATGAAGACAACTAAATGCATTTATGATTTATGCCCCCTGTGATAAATCAATGGATGATTTCTCCCCAAAATGTGGTCACTGTTGGATAACTCATACCAGCTGACACATCTGTGCGATGTATAAGGTGCAGAGGCTGAGCCCTTTCCTCGCCATGTGCACACCAGCCCTGGAAACAACACCCTAAGGATGGAGTCCGATGGATGTATGAGTGAGGGGGCATTGCCTGCAGTTAGGAAGATAGCCACCTCACCACCATCCTCTTCTCCTTGCATCTGTTTTGTTTCCTGTGGTTGATGGAGGCAGCTGAAACAGCTTGTCTTTCTTGTCCCCAGCTTGTGTTGGCCTTTGTGTCTATGGAGGATATCATCTATCCATTCCTTGGAGTTGGCTTGAGAAAGCCCAGTTATCACCACGATCACTCTAAACAACCAGGGAATAGAAAGTTATCTTTACTCTTTTGTGAACACTATCCAGCATGAAGTCCTACATAACAAAAAGATCTTATCCCAGGGGCCACTCAAGAAGTGGCATCAGGGAACACTTCCTGGCAGGGGGTGGGAAATCCCTGGAAGAGGGACCCAGCAGCAAAGTCTGTCCATTCAAGAAATCCAGAGATGCCCTTGCTGCTACAAATTGGCCAACCTTTCCCCCAAGAATTCCTCATGTCTCAAGGGCTTTGATCAAGGTGTGGTGGGGAGAGCTTTGAGAATTTAGCCAGCTCTATATGTTCCGGCATTGTCTGTGTCACTTGAAACCTCAAAACTTCTGATGGCCTGTGCTGTTTGTTCCCTTTCAAGTATGGAGTCCTAAGTTAAAAGGAGCTGGGTATATTCCCACTTAAATGCTAACAAGCTTTGTGGATATTACATAATTGGTTGATGTCTCGAAAGAGTCCGCTTGCACCTGTGGAATATTTTGGGTGGGTGGGTGTTATGGCCACATCATCTGGATTCTTACTTCTTCACCAGAAGAGCCATGTTTTGTCCTGTAGGTTTCCTACATGTACAACTGCTATTTGTACCTCACGTTCTCCTGCAGTTGAAAGATGCCTCCACTTCTCCATTGATCTTAACACAAATGAGAAATTTCTTGAAAGGTGTGAAGACCATTTCCTGGGCTTAGAGTAGAAAGGGAAGGCTTGTTGGTGACAGTAAAGGCAGTGAGTGTTGCTTTCTCCAGGAGGCCAGTGAGGTGAAGGAAACTTCTAGATCAGGTTCTAGAGGATCAAAGCAGCTTGGGACAATTGGTAGCTGGAGATGGAGGTAGTGGCATGGTTTGGACTCCTGGAGCTTCTGCTGTAACCCCTGTTGCTGGGACCAGGTGGCCCCGCTCCATCCGGGAGATGTTCAGGATGTTAAGTGGTGTCTTTTCCGGTCCCTACATTACCAATGTTCCTGCTAGAAATAACGTACCTGTGGCTGTGGTTTTCTAGGACAATGGGGACATCTAATAATATACCAGCCTGATCTAAGCTGCCTCTTCTCTAGAGATGCCTCAAGGGGAAGATGTAGTCTCCACCTTTACATGAGCCAGGGTTACTAATCAGAAAGCATTGCCGTGGAAACAGCCTGTCCCGTTTGTTCCCCTTCAAGTACAGAATCCTAAATGAAAAGAGAGTTTGATGGATTCCACTTAATGCCAAAATGAAATGCTCACATACTTTGCTGGATATTACATAATTAGGTGACTTCTCAGAGGAGTTCTAATTATGCCTATGGAATAAGTTCAAGGTAATGAAATGCATTCATCTCTCTGGTACTCCATCTGTCCTTTAGCACTGAGCCCCAAGCCAGTCCTTTGGGGCTTGCCTCCTTGCTCAATAAGAAAAGTTTTATTTACAGTCATAGACCTTGGGAATGAAAGACCAAGTTATTTTTATGAGGTGTTTCTTTTTAATCCCCCCCCAAATTTCCATTTTCCTTAGCTTCAGATGTTGGGTAAATGGCTAAGTATAAGGTAGCTCTAGCAATCCCAAAATATTATGATTTTTCCCAAAAGAATTAGTAAGACTTGTAATTCCATAGGACTGCCAGGGATAGGAAGAGGTGAGAGAAGACAAAGGGAACGGAGTCAACTGACCTTGAATTTCTAAGGTGCAGCTGTAGCTGTAGTGCTCAGTTGAGCTGGATAGATGAGTGAGTAGAAGAGATCCTGGAAAAGTCAGTGGGCAGTTAGTTGGAAGGAAAGAACCATGGGTATATGAATGGATAAATGACTATTTAGAGAGAGCCGGATGCAGATGGAAGAGATATAATGCAGGGAAATCTGCTTTTGGATATATTGCTCTGTTTTTTACTACTAGATAAAATGGATTAAAAAGGTGGGATATTTTTCTTTATTTTTAAAAGGATAACTCGAGATTCTTTTAAATTCTCAGTAGACAGCTTCAGTGGATAATATTAATGATGCAGAAAAAGTTGACTTTGAGGAAACCAGAGATAACCTTCATAAAAATGCGAGTAAGAAAGTAGAAAATAAAAATGCATTCTTTATAAGTCCTTGGTAACCAGACAAAGTTAGAACAAAATTGTGCTTAAATGTTCCTTTGAAGTAGATTTTTCCATAATGCATTAGCGAGTGGAAGCTGGGCCAAGAAGGTGCCATTTGGAGAAACAGTCAAGGGGCTCTGCTGCCTCAGTTCCTACGTGTCTCCACGCAGAAGCTCTGTGTGGGATTGCTCCATCACGTGTTGATACAGTAGGAAAGAAAGACCAGTGTCTTCTCATGTCCCTCCCTTCACACGAGCATTTGTATATCTCTACAGATGGCTGCAGGCATGAAAGGCAGTTTGGTTTAAAGTCTCTTCTGTCAAATATGTGCCATGAGGCAAATACAGGAAGGCCCTGAAAGATGTGGAACTAAGTTTTCCTAGAAAAGGCCAGTCTTCTTTTGTGCTGTGTGATGCCAGGATAAGCTAGCAATGTGATGGAAACTCAGATTTTGTTGTCCCCAACAGGGTCTAAACACCTGATGTCCTTAGATGTCTCTGTTTGGCTCAGTCCTGGTTCAGCACATCTGCCCAGGTGGTTTGAGATTGAAATCCAAGCCCACAACCATGGGCAGATCTCTGGAGCTAGAGAAGGTTTTTCTCTCACCAGAAAAGCCATTTCTGGAGCTGAGGAGGTGGCTTACTTGGTAGGTAGTGTATTTGCTGCGGAAGAACGAGAGCCCGAGTGGGGCCCCACACCCCAAGTAAAGAGCTGCACAGGAAGCCTCAGCACGGGTGTGGCTTGAAGTGGAGCTGGGTGGATTTCCAGAAGCCACTGGCCAGCCAGCCTATCAGAATCAGTGAGCTCCAGGTTCTATGAGAGACCCTGCCTGAAAAAAACTAAGGTTGAGGATTAACCTGGTCTCCCTGCATGAGTCTGCATGTGTATACCCACCTGTATGCACATGTCCACACAGGAACCTGTGAACACATACACCTGTGCCACATGGTTCTTACGAAGTCCTTTACTCCAAAGGCTAGTTCATGGATGGTTTGAGCAGAGGCCGCCACTCCAGCTGAAATCCACAGGTCTGGGTCTCTCTCCACTGAGTCTTCCAGCTATCTGGCTGGTAGAGCACGTTTGCTACATGAAGCAGATTCAGAAGCCCTGGTAGCATTCACCCATAAGTCATGCATATAAAAAAGGCCTTCCTTTGATCAAAGTTGCCAAACATGAAGTTGGAAGCCTCGAACCGCAGGACTTGATGTCCCTGTAAAAGGGTGAGTGGTAGGGGTTGCTTTTTTAAGGCTGACTTATGACTTCTGCCGGTCAGTTTCAATTTGGGCTGGTTGCAAACACCAGTCATGGTCACCCACAGTAGATGGTGCAGGGGACCAATAAAAGGGGTCAGTGCCAGTGACACCTGCAGTGGTCTTCCTGCCCTTGACGTTGGATGAGCCTATTTCATTTTATTTTGGCTCCTTCCTCTACCTCCATCCCTAACAGGCCATTGGACCCCAAAAACAGATGCATTGGCTGCCATCTCATAGGTCACTTCAGTTGATTTTAAATATAGATGAAACAGTCTGGCTTGTTAAAAACGGTATAGCAGATTTGCTATAAAGGAAACACCCCCTTACTCAAAAATCCAGTGCATTGTTTAATTTGGTTGTGTTTAAGGAACACTTTGATTTTAAGATAAAATATCAACACACCTCGTGAAACAATGAAGAAAAAAAAATCAAGTCCCCTGAACAGAGATGAGAATGGCTGAAATGCTAGTAACAAATTAGATGCAGTGAAAACATGTAGGTAAATGAAATAGGCAGTGCTTCAAATTCCCTATCTGTTCTCCACACTGCCTCATGAGCAAGTGACCAAGGGGGAAATCCCTGGGCTTCACTGTCCAAGTGCATGTGCCCTGGCAGAGTGCTCCTAGGATGCTGGGCCTGATGCTCCAGGACTGAAGACGCTAGCAAAGTCCTCACTATTGGACATGGAGGCATCCTTAGCCTTTCTCTGTGTTTAATTACAGTGACAGTATCCCAGGCAGTGTTGACACAGGTTTATTGCTCAGGTGTGGAAAACACCCAGAGCTCACTCTTGACATTTGCTTTGCAGCAAGGGGGCGGTTCTCAGTCTTTTAAATTAAAAACAAATTCATTCTTGCAGGGGTGTTTGCCTGTGTAAATCTCTTTACCAGCCATCAAGGAGGTCTGTAGGGGTGGATGGGTTTCTCCTTTCAGCCACTTAGCGCTAGGAAGGAGGACCTCAGAAAGAGACTCAGGCAGTTCTGGGGGAGACAAGAGAACTGTAGACAGAAAGGCACTAGATGTGACTGAGGTATAGAGGGACCAGAGGCCAGGCTTATGGGCTCAGGAGCAGAAGGTTGTTACCACTGCTGACTGATGCTACGATCAGAAGAAAAGTAATGCAGATGCTTAAGTTGCTGCTGCAGTTACCAAAAGAGGCACAAGGGTAGATTGTTCAATTCAAATAGCTGCATGAGAGTTGGACAGAACTTGGCCAGATGGGGTAAAATAGCCAAGAGGAAGACTGGTACCAAGCCTTTACACCCCATTCCAGGGGCTCACTAAACATCTACAGGCCCAAGTGATGCCGGAACATTTGTTTAGGTTTCTCTTGGCAACACAACAGATGGGAAAACCACCCAATCCTGAGCTCTCGGCAAACACTGCTTCACTGGGAGTCCCACACAGCTGTAGGGCACTGAGGGCACACTGTCTTGCATCTGGCCTCTCAGATCTGTTCAGTTGGTGTTTTATAGCTTTTGAGACCTGAGCATTTATTTCATGACTGACCGTGGAAATCCTCCACATGAATTGGATGCTGCAGGCTTAGGTGTTGTTCCCCCTGCAGAATCCACATCTAAATTTGTACTGGGCAATTTGTAGGTTCCTCATTCACTACCAGATCCTGGTAGTATCTGTCCTCCTGACCTTGGCACTCCAGGTACGTTTTCTCTTGCTCTTTGAAGGCAGCCTCTTTTTGACAGGGGTCCACTCCTGAAGAGGCAGGCCCTAGAGCCACAGCAGCAGCAACGCACACATTGTGACACTTTCTGGAAGATGGTGTTCCCTTTGTCAAGCCTCTGGCAGAAGAGAAGACATTTCAGCCATTTTGTTAGGTCTGATTCTTTTCTCCTCCTAGTGGTGGGTTCTCTCCCTGGAGTATTTGCTTAAGCCTCTGTGTCCCTTGCAAGGCTCCTATTATTCCAAACGCATGGGATGGGCAGTTACAGTTGTTGGCACAGGCATGCCTTCGCTGCGCTCAGTGTCCAGCCTTACCCACACGCCTTTGTCATGTTTCACAGTGGCAATGTCACTTTTCTCCTGAGCATTGTCTGTTCATGGCCGACGTCTGAATGTTTGACCAGGGTTAATCCCCAGGCTCCTCAAAGGTAGGATCAGGACTGGATTCGTGAGTGCACTACTATTCTACTTATTGCACAGATACCCAGGGCTCGGGGCTCAGAAATGCCCTGTGTCTGGCTGAATGTCCTGTCCCTTTCATCTTGAAATCATTTCTTTCACAATTCTGCTCTGCACCAGACTCTGAAAATCCCCTCGCCTGTTCTCAGCTAGGCTGTATCTGCTCCTGCTAGATCCCCAGCACATGGTATATGCTTGGGAGACAGTGTGGAAGTGAATGCTAACGTGACAAAAGGTGATCTCATTAGTTCGTAAAGTGGCAAGTGGCTGATGCGTAATATCAGATCAGGATGCTGTATATTCTCCTGGCCACTAACTCCTTCATCTCATTCTTCTCATGACATTTGACAAATGAAGAAGCCAAAACTGAATTAAAGTGGTAAACACACTATAGTGAAAGAAAAAGAAATGGTGGTAAACCTCATGTGTCATTCAGCATGTAGGGTACTGGCCTGGGACCCACGTCCAGCAGGTCTATCCAGGCTCTCCTTGCTTCCCGAGGAGAATGGCCAGCCCTTGAGGTTAAAGGTCCCAAGGTTCCCTTTCTTGCTCAGGGTGAGGCTCATTGCCTGGGACCTAAACCAGATTCCCTGTCTCACTGGGGGAGGTGGACATGACTTTCCCAGGGAATGTTTAGCTCTTTTAGAATGAGATGTCTGGTATCAGAAGGCAGTGGACACTCGAGAGCCCCATAAGCCTGTGATGATACCAAAAGCGTTACAGCTCCTTATTTGAGCTGCTCTGCTAAGCACAGCAAAGGAAGCAGGCAGATGTCCTAAACCTGCTGGCAAACAGGTGAGAGGCAGGCATGGTGCTTTACCAGGGGTCGGCACTGAGCTAGTGGCAGCAGTGAAGCAGATCCTAGTGGCAGCAAAGACAGTTCTACCATTGCTGCCTGACCACTAGGCATCCAGCAGGCATTACCCCCAGAATAAATGGAGTCTCAGAAGGTCATGGTGGAGGAATGGTGAGGGAGAGAGCCAGCTAGCAGACCAGCCAGCCTTTATTTATAAACCATGGGCAGTGGGGAAGAGTTATGAGGGTAAATATGTCTGATTTGTGAGGGCTAAGAGTGCCAGGATACTTAATCCACATACAGTGGTCCAGTGCCTCATTTATGGTCAGTAACTTGAGGCCCTATTACAAGAAGGAGAAAACAGTATTTTATCCTGTGTATGAGGGGATGTCTTCTAGGTATGATTAGAGGTCATTTCTGGAGGCTAAGATCTCCTCAGCATAGGGTGGGGTACTTCCAGGAATTCCCTGTGCTTGAACAAGTTCCTTATTAGGAAAAGGCCAAGCCTGTAATTTTACTTGAGGGCTATGTGACACTCCTTACATCTGGGCTTACCAGATCAGGTGGAGTGGGAACCCTGCTGAGAAAAGGGATTTCACCTTCATAGACTGAGCACAAAATGGCTATCCAAAGAAGTCAGACTTCACTCATGGGATACACGCACACACACACACACACACACACATACACACACACACACACACACATACACACACACACACATACACACATACACACACATTTATGGACTTGTCTGCTCTTAATTTTTGATCTATATTTAGAATCAAAAGGGAAATGTTTAGAGAGCACAGATATGATAATTGTGTTGCAGCCACTAGATTGGAGAAAATGCCCTTCAAACAAAAGCCAGTGCCTGGAGTTTTTCTGAATTAGTCCTAAACACAGTCTTTCCCATGTTCATCTAGGATCAAGGGACACAGGTTCAATAAAATGCCCACTTAGATTTGTCTATCTCACAGCTGGGGAAACCTTGCCCCCACCTCCACCTTTCCCCCAGAAGGCATGTTCATGGGACTGATAGACTTAACAAGCTTTCCTGGTTGTCATGGTGTGCCTGTAGGTTTGCTGTCACTTGTCTGAGTTGGACACCTTTTTCTGGGGTTCTCCCATGCCCACTCTAAAGGTGAGTGTCATGGATTGTGAACTTGGCAGGATTTTCCAGACTGTTTTGGCATAAACTGTTAGCAGATTAGGCACACAGAAGTGCTACAGCAAGGCGTTTCCTCCTGGAGTTCATAGGCCTTCCAGAGCCTTCATGACTCATTACAGCCTGTAGAGCAGTTTATGCCCTAATAAATCAGAGAAGCTTTGTCGAGATGGGACAGATCATCATGAATCTCCCTGTTGGCATTTCCTTCTACAGGCACAAATAATGGAGCAAACCCGCCCCATCTGGCTGTGCTGTGAGAACACTCACAGTGGGAAGCTGTTTTCTCAAGCCTCCCAAAGGTCATTGTAGATGGCAGGAGTGAGGGCACAGCTAGGGCTGTGAGTGACAGTGTGGAATGAAGCCATTTACAGGCCTTTATCGCTGTGATTATAGGCATTAGCTGGACTGTCAGGGTCCTGTTCCCCCTTCCTGTGATGGGTCACAGTCTTCCCTGATTTCTCACATTTAATTTGCAGACCTGTTTGCTGTCTTGCAAGCTGTGCAAGCAGGCACACCTTGAAAGGTGTTGTGTGTGGACCTTTGCATTTGATCCCACTGTCTGGTGAGGCTTGCTCTAAGCTGAGCTTGGTGGCCCAGTAGAATAAGGGGTGTCTACATAAGTATAGTCCCAAAGATCCTCTCTCTGGCTGCTCCTCACTTGTGCAATGGGAACTGTGGTGAAAGCCAGTAAATATGGAAATTATTCACAAGGTGTTATTGACAAGAAATGGGTTATTTGGGCTAGGAAATCAACCTTTCCCTAGTGGAAGGGTGTGTGTGTGTGTGTGTGTGTGTGTGTGTGTGTGTGTGTGTGTGT
>OU015746.1:104174157-104192480 GCA_907169655.1 Acomys percivali | reverse complement strand
TGTGTGTGTGTGTGTGTGTGTGTGTGTGTGTGTGTGTGTGTGTGTGTAATGTATGTATGTATTATGGAGAAGCTGAGTGCTAATTCATTAAAGAAATTTTATGTCCAGTGAAGTCTAAGATGCTGTCTTTGGCTTTCCTCCTTTTTCTCACTTACTGGGCTGGGCTCTTGTCTTTGTGAGTGCTGTTGGGGATCTCTGGAGGCTTCTGGGATGCTGCATCACAGGCACAGAGAGGTTTTGGGGAGCTCTTGGGATGTGGAGAGCATCTGCTGGAGCCCTTTTCTAGTCTGTAAGGTTTGGAAGGTGCTTCCTCCATAATCACTTTGCTGCATCCAAGGCAGAGGAGAGAGCAAGTGAGCCAGGGTGTGATTTATCAAAGGTGACAAGGAGACCCAGTGCCTGCCTCTGCACTCAGCTCCCTTTCCTATTTGTATAATGCCTTTCCTTCCAGTTGCAGATGGCCTGCGGAGGTTCTGGGTCTCTATAGAAATACAGCTGCTCCAGTAGGCACACATAGGCTCTCTCCCAGGAATAGGAGCCAAAGTGTGCAGGCGGGTGGGGGAGGGGGAAGGCTGAAGTCACGTCATGATGGAAGCAGCCACGGAAATGGAGACTGAAAGCCAAGTGCTGCTTGCAGACTGGGGATTGCCAAGACCTAGTACCGCAAGACTCATGGAGACAGTAAAATCCAGGAGGAGTTAGTAATGGGCCACCATTGAATCTGCCTGTCTGCCCTTGCTGCAATGGGAAACTCAGTGAGACCTGATGGGGGTCACCAAGGGACAGGAGTGTGTTCACCAAGATGATTGTGCTCTGCCAAGGGAAAAATGAGTCTGGCGTCCAGTGAGATTTTTTTTTCCAAGTAAGCTGAAAGTTCTCTCATTGTCCTGGAAGATGGGGATCCCCTGTGGGGCCCTTCCACTGTGGGCCAGGGTGTTTGAGTATCAAGAGACCTCATTTGGTACAGGATGTTGAGCACATGGCTGCTTCTCTAAGGTTTCCACTGAAGCTGGCAGAGCCAGCGCAGGTAATTAGCACCTGGGAGAAGCCTAGGGAGCCAGTCAATGCCTTTTTTATTGCTCAGAGTGTCTTAATCAGGCTGGCTGCTCTGCAGTTCCTGGGAGGGGAGTCTAAAGAGACACAGACTTGCTGTGTGTCCCGGGGCAAGGGCCAGCTGAGAAAACAACCCTTGGCTCAGGGTCTCGTGTGTGTTCTCACCCAACCATGCAAGTTCTAACCCTGCTTAGGCCTTTTCTCTTAAAGGTCCTGGGTAGACCTCAGACTTCCTTCTTATATTCACATTGCCCTTCCCTAAAGTGCACTGATGGGACCTCAGGCTTTATCTTTAAGGGTTTTTCCCAGAGTAAAAACTAAAGGCCAAGTCAGCTGAGTGAGACTAGTCTATGCTATCCAAACCTAAGCATAGTAGTTGTTTAACTCAGGGTAAAATTTATGGTCTGGTCCGGATTGAAGCTGTATCTCTGGGGCAGCTTGCTTGGCAGTATCAACCTGTGAGCTAAGGGGTTTTCATACTGGGAGACCCTTGGGCACAAGACGCTAGGCTGTCCTATGTGTAGAATAGTGTTGGCTGTATGAGCTTTCTTTCTCTTCAGGCAATTGCAGAAATGAGAACAGAATGTAGAAACTTGGGCACAGCACCTGACACAAAGTAGATGACAGGTATGAAGCTGTGGTGATGATGATGATGATGGTGATGATGGTGACGATGATGGTCATGATGATGATGATGATGATGATGATGATGATGATGATGATGAAAACAGCATCCTCTGTATTTTGGAAATCCGTAGTCCAAAGGCTTATAAGCTAGGTTAGGGGTAATACTCAAATGTAATTTTGCATCCCAGCTTCTTTGGAATATATATATCTTGTATTATTGTGACAAAATACCTGAGAGAAAGTAACCTAAGGAAGGAAGGGTTTATTGTGGCTAACAGTTCCAGAGTACAGTTCATCATGATTGAGGAGGGTACTGTACTAGGAGCTTGGTTTAGCTGGTCCCAGTGCATCCACAGTCAAGAAGCCCATGAAGTTGAATGCTAGTGCTCAGCTCACTTGATCCTTTTAAATTGATCTGATAGTTAGGGTAGGTCTTCCCTCTTCCCATTCAGTTAACCTAGAAAGTTTCCTACAGACATGCTAAGAGATCAGTATAAGCCACCAGTGGATGACCGTTGAGCATATTGGGAAGTTATTCTTGGACACAGGGTGAGCACTCCAATTAGGAGTTTCCTTACCTCTGCAAGGCATACACTCCAGAGGTTTGACCTCAACAGCTGCAAGATTAATGATAAATCGGTGTGTTTTACAATCTATTTCATAAATGCTAAAGCTTGGGGAACTTAGGCCGGATCCATATTTGTGGAAGATCTTGGAGCTCCAAGCTTGTATGTGGAGGTAGGAGAGGTTATTGGGCAGGTCTGGGAATGCTGTGTACAGCCCAGTGAGTTAAGGCATGTTTCTGCATTGTACAACCTCTGAACACCTCCAGTGTGTGTACTTGCAGATTCCAAGAAGAGAATATGTCGGTCTTCTCAACCTTAGCCTGATCATTTGTTTTTCAGAGAGCAACTTGTGGACCTAGTCAAAGCATAGAATGGGCTTTGAGAAATTAGACTATTCTCACAGTACTTGCCCCCCCCCCTTCGAATTTTCAAGATGTATACATCTCAAGAAATTCCAGTGACTTACTGAGTGTCATTCCCCACCATGAACTTTTCACATTCTATTGGAAATGAAGCTTCTTAAGGTCATATTTAAATGATGACTCTTCTTGGGAGCAACTTCGAAAACTATAACAGTGTCTGCTAAAATACTAAGCCTTACCATCAGGGATAAACATTCAGATATCCAGCTTCTCTGGTGAATCATGATTTGGTCCCCCACTGCTTAGAGAGGTTCCTTCTCCTGTTCAACTGTCCCCCTTGGCCTGTCTGCACAGAGGACCTATGGGAAGAAGAGACTATATTATTTCTACTCATCTTGGACTCTAGTCACCCCTTGGCTACCTGAGAGACAAAGGAAAGACCTGGAAAGTCCATATTCCTCTCCTGTGACAGGTGAGGGTGAGCCAGAGAGCAGCAGGGAAGCCATTAGAAGTCCAAAGTTTTGGTTGGTTTCTTCATTGTGATTAATAAATAACTTCCCATGAATGACACTTATCAATTGTCACCCTTGAAGACTAGTAAAACTATGCTTTTCCCCACTTAGCAATTATGTACTATGTAGGGAAAAAATAAAGAAAAGAAATGGTCTCTTCCAATCAATAGTAACTCAGAACAAGTCCTCTGTATCCTCTGTTCAGATGAGTGATGAGGAAATGCTCTTCCTCCAAAGAGGTCCCATGCCTCACATCTGGCCCCATGCAGTCTTTCTTTTAAACAATTGTGTTAACATTGAGAAGGGGAAGAAGAAGCGGCAGGGGACTCCAGGGACAGATAGTGCACAAAAGCGAATGTCATACTGAGACATTCAGGGTAAGTTGCTTGTTTGTGCCTTTTGCAACTTACAAGCAACTAGGAGGGGTGGACTTGCCTAGGATAAGGGATGATTAAAGGATGGCATATGAGATTAAGGGCCTGAGTGTTAAGGAATAACTTGGGGAGGATTTGGCTTTCCTGGCAGTGGAGAACAATGCTTGAAGGCTCTTTTGGCCTCTAAAGGGAAGGCAAGCCTTTTGTCCTAGAAGTGTCTCATCCTGGGGTTCAATGCAGGATTATGCAGGAAGAAGGTGAGGCCATACATTGCAGTGCTCAGAGAGAGGAAGGAGCTAAGATAGAGGGATTTTTGAAGGACCAGGACTGTTATATTGTGCATTCTTGGGGACACTACTCTCATGTCAGCCCTAGCATGCACCCTGTAGGCATTACAGTTCTGTGTGTGTTCTGTTTGAGATTAGCTGTGAATAAACCATCTCAGCAGTCACAGACATTTGGGAGATATTTTCACTAGGCTGGACCAATGGTTAGTAATAAGATATAGCTTAAGTCCTGTGCCAGCATAGCAAAGAAGATTTTTTTTTAATGTTTCCCAAATCTTAACAGCTTCCTTCCAAATGATGGTGTTCTGGGCCCCACCTCAGCTTCATGTTCCCACATAGACTAGACTGTGGGTCACCTTACCTCTTCTGCAGAAGAAGTGATGATCTGCAGAAGATGCTTCTCTGGGATATACTCTCGGAAGTGCTGGGTTTCAGTCTGGTGTAACTACCAGCTGCCCTTCCTTTACCTTGCTCAGCTGACATCCCCTCATCTTTGGTAGTACCAGCCTTGCAGACGATTATGGACATTGGGCACTAACTCATGAGGAACACCAGGCAGGGGCCCTCGAGAAACATTAGCCCCATTCTCCTTTCACAAGCATGCCTTTGGAAACAGAGACATTAGAACTAAAATAGCGAGCTCTATCTGTTGAAAGATCACAGTTACATTAAATGGGACTGGGAAAGTGGATGCAGTGCAGTCATTGCCAGCTTGTGCTGACACATGAAACGAAAGCTCTCCCCATTCTCAAGACAGTTCCTGAGTCTTGAGGGCTCCCTGATAGACCTCGATTGCACACAGCTACAGTGGTATTGTGAGGTGGAGGGCAGGTGTGTGCAGGAGAGCAGAATATGCTGGGCAGTTTGGAGGACAGAGGAGCCAGCATCTTCCTTCTGCTGTATATGGTGGCCTAGGGTGTCTGACCCAACCTTCCTGTGGGCTGGCAAAGATCCCAGGGAGCAGCAGGCCAACCCACTTCTTCAGTGAAAAAGCACTTCAGATGTCTTGAGCCAAGGACAATCAGCAGACTGTTCTATTCCGAATGTAAGCATAAGCTTCAGGAGACATGGCTCTTGGAGACAAGGAAGAGAGGTTGACCTAGCCTGAGAGTTTGGGGCTAGCTTCCTTGGAATTGCCTAAAATGCCTAAAATACCTAAAATGATGGAGGTCATACAATGCTTTTGACATTAGGCTAAGGTTATATGTGGGGTTGCTTAGTACAGTTGTCCTGTCTTGGAAGTTTGTAATTGGCTGGAACATTTTTCTTCTCTCTTTAAACTCAAAGCATGTATGGTATGAAAGAAGCAAAGAAGTTGATACACGTTTGCCCATAGGTACAGTACCCCAGCTAACCAAGTAGCCGTCTGGAGAACAAAACTCGCCCAATTTACTTTACAGCCCCCTGCACCCTTCTCTCCCCACCTTTCCCCCTCTGTCCCTTTCTCTCTGCCTACTTCTTGTGTAGTACCTCCTTATGATCTGGCTCTGTGTAAGGACAGGGTGAGATGTTGATCTGGAGAGCTTGGGCTTTAGTAGATCTTCAAGTGGGTGAGGTAGCCATGGTGAGTGCAGAGTGAGCAGGTGACATTTAATAGTTTTAAACAGTCACAGTGTTAGAAGAGCTGTCTTTTGAGGCCAGACTTGCCATTTTTACTCTTCTGTCCCTTTGCTAAACATTATTGCCTTTAACTCCATCCATTTGCTATTTGAATGGGGGAAGAACATCAGTCTCTAAAGCAAAGACAATGTAGGGATAATGTAGTGGCCCCAGGCACATGCCTTAACTTATGACACCATGAGAGAATGAATACCACAGGATGATAACATAATCCACTAACTCTTACTCATCTCTCAAGGCCTCACTCAGCATGGCCTTTGTTCAGTTGACACCTTGGGAAACCCACTCAGCAGGCCGTGTAGACCACTCTCTGAAAATGTGCTTCCCAGCTGGTTCAAGACCTGTAGGATTTGAAAACGGATCACCATTACACTGGTGAGCAGAGTTCAGTGGAAAGAATATTTCCTTTATTAAAGTAAAATGCCAGACAGGCTGTAAATATTTCCTATAACAAGCAATAACAGACAAAAGCCCACCTTTGTGTCAATGCTGTATTTGCAAATTAATTTTAAAAATTGAAGCTTTTAAAATTCAGATTCAATCTCGTACCATAGTCTGATGATGAACCTGTATAATAGAACTAAGTGAATATGTTTGTTGCTGTTAGTTTAACTTAAAAGCCTATATTCATAAAAGCCGATAACAATGTACAAAAACACTCTTAGTTTTTTGCCTTGCATTTATGAACAAAAGTTAATCTCTTCATACAAAGAACTCTTGAAAGAATGGCTTGTACAGGGTAGCTGCCAGAAGTTAGAGTTTTAAAGTAACTGAATTCATTTAGAAGCTAAAGATTGTTTGCTGGGGAAAGATCCCCAGCTATGTCCCTGGACTAAATGTATAGATATTTCCAAAGATGTGCACTCCCATAATTGCAGGAAAGGACAAGCTGATAACTGACCAGCTCACTCTTTCGTCCTTATTGTAAGGTTTTGTGCTATTGGCTACACAGATGTTTTTTGTTTCTCTGGGTGTGTTTATATGTTTGCAACTTTCTGAGTCTCCGTTGATGAATGGAGTTTGTATTGAATATCTATGTAGCTTTCAGATAGTAAAAATGTGTGTAAGCTCTGTAGCTTGCTCCACCCCCACCCAGGTCCTTTCTAAAGGAACTTACTCTACCATCAATAGTCTCAGTTTTCTCTGACCTGTGCCTCCACGTTCTACTAAAACCAAGACATTTCAAGGCAGAAAAAAAAAAAGAAAAAAAAAAAAAAAAAAAAAGGCATCTATGGACTTAGTTCTAGGACCAAAAAAAGTTGATTTGTTGTTTATAGTTGGTGGCTGAATCCCATGGTAAGAACTGGCTTAAGACTGGACAGTTGGTTCCACAAGTGAAGGCCCTTGCTACCAATCCTGATGGACTAAGTTCCATCCCCAGCACCACATATAAGAGGAAGAGTAACAACTCTTCTGGTCTGTGTACTTGTTGGTAATAGATATATACGTATGTACACGGGGTGGGGGGGGGAGGAAAGGAGGGAAGGAGAGAGGGGGGAAGGGAGGGAGGGGGAGAGGGAGAGGATGAAAGTCTCAATAGAGGTAGCCTCCATGTGCAGTTTCCTTGTCCCACCGTCTGCAAAGAGGAATGTTCATTTCCAAATTGTACCTAGGGCACCTGGATGCTTAAGGGAATGTTCAGCATTCTAGTGGTTTTATTAAATTTTAGAAATGGGACAGGAGGTCTTGTCCATATTGGCAAACATTCTATACCTGAGAGACACCCCTAGTCCTCTCTGTTGGATTATTGTCTCATGGCTTCTATTTCTGAAATCATATAGGTATATAGAGTTCCTTTTAAAACTTTTTATTTTAGTATTAAAAAAACTATCTAAGGTGAAGGGGAAAGCCATGGGCTCATACTGTGTCATCACACACTGTGAGAAAGGAAAGTGCAATGCTGCTAAGAGGTAACTCTGGTGATATGCAGAAAAAGGTAAATGGTTGGACTGACTGGACAGTGGTTTACCTTCCTTTAATTAAACACTTTGAAAGGATGTCTGACAGAAGCAATTTAAAAAGAGACTAGACTTACTATAATGTTTTGGTTTGCGGTTTCAGAGTTTTTGGCCCAGGTTCACTTTCCACTTTTCCTGGGTCTGTGGTGGGAGTGGATAGGAGAGGAAGGCTGCTCACCTCATGACAGCCAGAAAGCAGCGAGATGGGGAGGAATGCACAAAGTAGGTACCAGGCTAGCATTATTTCTGGTCTAACTTTGCTTTCCTAGGCCCAGCTCCTAAAGTTCCCACCAGCTGGGGATGAAGACATCAGTACAGGAGTCCTTAAGAGGCATGTCAGGTGAGGATGCTAGCATCTGGAGACAGTGAAGTGACTCTAGTTCTGAGTTTTTGTAAACAGGCTCAGATAAAGAACGTGCCTTTCCCAAGAACTGCAGCAGTCAGAGACTTGGAACTTGCATCCACACTGGCTTGCTGGCAAAATGCTGTGTTTCTATTGCTCTGTGTTACCTTCTGCTGGATCTGTTTTATAGAAAAGTAAAATACCACACATAGCACAATGCCCTGATAGTGTCATGACAATAAAGGAAAACATATATATATATATATATATATATATATATATATATATATGTATGTATATATATATATATATCATATATATGTGTGTGTGTATTACTTGAATGTAAATATAAATATGAGGAGGAAATGGAAAATAGCTAAGTTGTTTTATATGTCTTATATCATTATAACCTTAGTGATGAAATCAATAATGGAGAAAAAACAATTACATGTTCAAAATTAAACACCCTATGTGCTCTCATCAATAATTCTGGTAAATATAAAACTTCAGACTTAATCATCTTTTGTAAGGGCATCTTTAGAGTTGTAGGGGTTGGGCCCTGTGCCCTTCTTGGGGAGAGGGAGTTAAAGCAAACTGTGCTTACCACACCGAGATCCACTGCCTTTCCCAGAGCTGGCTCATCCCCGATGGCATCATTGCAGCTGAGCTATTAATTTTCATTTCTGAGTTGATTAAACTGTGTGACAAAACAGGCCGTGGAAATATGAAAAGCAGAAATTGAATTCTGGTTATCTCGTGCCAGCAACTAGATAAAGGGTCATATAAACCAAGCATTATGAGTTGTGTCCTCCTCCCCTTCATTCACACAGTGACCCTTGTTTCTGACAGGAACAAAAAAGAAAAGAGAGAGAGAGAGAGAGAAAGAGAGAGAAAGAGAAAATGGGAAATTCATGTCAGATATGAAACACAGAGTTCTGGGGAGTCTTCGGTGTGCCACCTGGCACGTCCAGTTTCAGGTTCCTGGGAGAGAATTTGTACGAGATGGCCCCCTATAGCTGTAATCCCAACCCTTTAGAGGCCTTGGCCAAGGTCTCCAGGAACCAGCCTCAGTATGAACCAGCTTGCTAGGTGATTAAATAAAGATGCAGAATATATACAAGCAGAAAGCCTCAGCATGGGCTGGAGCAGGGTGAGGCAGTAGCCACAGGTATGCGATAAGAATCAAGATGGACAGAATGCCAGCATAGATGGGAAAATGTCCTGAGACCTTGCTCTTGGCAGAGGTGCTATCGACAGAGAGTGAATGTTGAATGAGGACCACTCATTCTTCACAGTAAACACGGCTACAAGTAGGTTCTCCATGCCTTAGTAGATGACCCCACACCCATGTGTATATGGAGTGCACTAAGCCCTAACCTCCAGGAGCTGTAAGTGTGGCTTTTGCTGGATGTGATCAACTTAAGATGAAGACGTGATGGATCGGGGTCCAGTAGCCTTGGAGCTCAGGACAATTTAAAAAAATAAATGGCGGATAGGAAGTTGGTACAGAGACATCTGGGATGGTGGTAGGAGGAGTCGGAGAGGGAAGTTTTGATGGATATGATCAGGATACACTATATAAATGTGTTGCTCCTGCAAGGCCCTTTGACTGCGCACAGGATCTCTCAACAAGAGCAGTTCCATCGACTGACTTAGCAAACCTCAGGTCAAAGAAGGCGAACACCAGAGTGTTGTACATGCCACTGTGCACTCTAGGGCAGGGAAGGGTCTCCCTCCCCTCAGCTTGCTTTCTCCTCTTCACTTTAGCTTGTGACCACCACCTCTTATTCTGTGACTTTCTTAGAGTATCCACAACAGGCTAGGAATCTGGAATGGTGGACATGCATCCTTTTTCAGTTGTGGAGGTTAGAAGTCTGAAAACAAAGTCAGCAGGGCTCCAGAGCAGTCTAGCAGGCCTCACTGCACTCTGCCTCTGGGGCTGCAGGCTGTCCCCAGCTCCCCTCACTTAGCTCCTGCCGCCCAGTCTTAGCCTCAGCCTTTTGATGCCTGCAGATGTGTCTTGGCACTGGGGCCACATAGCTATGTTCCTTCCCTCTCCAAAGTTCTGTTATTTTCTAAGGACATTGGTCATCGGCTGAAGGCTCCCCTGATCCAGCATGTCCTCAGCTTGATTAGATCCAGCTAAAGCCATACTCATAGTTCCTGGGGGTTCAGACTTCTACACATATTGGGAAAGCAGAACCATAATTCAACTAATAAGAAATAGCATCTTTACTTACTATTTTTGTAAACATAGAGAGAGAGAGAGAGAGAGAGAGAGAGAGAGAGAGAGAGAGAGAGACAGAGACAGAGACAGAGACAGAAAGAGACAGAGAGACAGACTGAGAGAGAGAGAGAGAGAGAGAGAGAGAGAGAGAGAGAGAGAGCGAGAGAGAGCTTTGATCTCATTCTCTTCCATTAACTTCTCATCTCGTGTCCCCTCCCACAGAACCCCTTCTTTCCAGCAAGTCCTCTCCACTTTGTGTCTTTTGTGTATGTATGCAGATATCTGTACTTAATTAAGGATTCTTCCCTTGATATGTGTGGGGCTCTACTCATCCATTTGAGCAAGAACAAGTTCCTAGTGACTACACAGGAATATGGCCCCAGCTCCAGCGATTATTAAGACCTGTCAGGGAGGTAGGAGAGAGATCCTGCTAAGATTTTCACTGCTGGGGCTGGAGAGATGGCTCAGAGGTTAAGAGCACCAGCTGCTTTTCCAGAGGAGCCTCATCCAATTCCCAGAACCCACATGGCAGATCACAACTGTTTGTAACTCTAGTTCCAGGGGCTCCAACACCCTTACTCAGACATACATGCAAGCAAAACACTAATGCACATAAAAATTAAGAAGTAACCATCAAAACAAAAACAAAAACAAAATAAAAAAAAACAAAGATTTCCACTCTCCATGAAGGAATGTTGATGGACCCCTTTTCCTAGATCTTATGCAGGTAACTCCAGCTACTGTAGGTTCACGGGTGCAACAGCTATGCCCTGTCCAGAAGAAATGGCATCATAATCTTAAATCAAGGGAGTCATTGCCTCAGTCAGGACTAGGTACAGTCTGAAGTGGACTGTGTCACTGGCTGCTGCATTCTCCTTGATCCGCCTCTACCTGGACAAATAGGAATAAAGTTTAGTTAGTGAACATTTAGCTGTATTTCACTGGCCTTTAGCTGCCTTGTTTTCCTTGGTGCATTTTGTGATTTAAGTAGATGATGTTATAGATATTGAGGAACCAGCCTGTCTCCATCTTGGGCTTAAAAGTCATTTTATATTAAAGATAATTCAGGTTCCTTCTTGTTTATGATTAACCCTCCCTTTCTCAAGGATTGGGCTATGTTCCGCCTATATATAACCTTAGCTACAAATGGTTCTGTACTATCTGTTTCAGGAATGTTAATTATGTCTTTGTTTCAAAAAGTTAGTAACCATCTTGAAATCCTACCTATATTTCAAAAGAGTTGTTATGGCTACATTGTTATGACTTCCTGCTCTTACAGCCACCTTGCAATTTTGTCTTTATTTCAGAAGGTCATTATGACTAGCTTGTTATGCCTATGCTCTGCTCTGGGAAACCCACCTATTTTGCCACCAACTCCCACACTTGAAAGCCCCTACCCCTGAGCTATTACAAGCTTGTTTTCTTCACATCTAATGCTTACCTCTCAAGCTCCAACTTAGGGGAAGGCAGCCCATGTATATAAATTTTAAAACTTGTTTTAATTGTTTATTTTAGTTAATTTTGGCCATGATGATTTGGGTGGGTGGTCTTTTTCCTGCCATCTTTGAGATTTTAATTGCTGTAAGGAGACATACCGTGACCACAGCAACTCTTATAAAGGACAATATTTAATTGTGGCTGGCTTACAGTTTCAGAGATTTAGTCCATCATCGACATGGCAGAAAGCATGGAAGAGATGAGAGTTCTACATCTTGATCCAAAGGCAGCCAGGCTGGCTTCCAGCGGCAGCCAGGAGGAGGCTCTCAGTCCATACTGAGCAGAGCTTGAGCACAGGGAACCTGAAAGCCCACCCCCTCAGTGACACACTTCCTCCAACAAGGCCACACTTCCTAATAGTGCCATTTTCTGTGGGCCAAGCATTCAAACACATGAGTCTATGCGGGCCAAACCTATTTAAACCACCACAGTATCTGATCAAAAGACAGGAGCTCTTGTCTTCCTCACTTCCTGAGATGCCAAGAAGAAGCATGAAAAAAATGAAAACCATTATTAAATGTTTGTTGTGTTCAGAAAAGTCCATACCAGTGTTTCACAACCTGTGGGTTGTAATCCCCTTTGGGGGTCAAATGACCCTTTCACAGGGGTCACCTAAGAAAACACAGATATCTACATTATGGCTCATAACAGTAGTAAAATTACAGTCATGAAGTAGCAACAAAAATAATTTCATGGTTGGGGGCGGTCTCTACAGCATGAGGAACTGTATTAGAGTTGGTCACAGTATTAGGAAGGTTGAGAACCACTCTACACTACACTCTACACTCTACACTAATGGGCAGAAAGAAGCTCATGGCTCATGGAGTCAATGAGAGCATCCTGGGGTCCAGTATGACTGGGGTTGAGGGTGCTAGGAGGCTGATGTGGCTCACAGCCCACTGGCTGAGAATAAAGAAGGCTACAAACCCACCCAGAAGGTCACCCCTTCGGCCTGCTTGAAGCGGGCATCCCACCGCACGGATTGCAGGCAGCTGCAGATGTCTGTTTCCCTTCAGATTCAGCAAGACTTGAAGACCCCAACTTCAGTTAACTATGGATGTAGAAAATGGCAGAAAACAGCTATGCCCCAGAGCACAAAAGCTGGCAGGGGTGTCCCAGGGAACCAGTGATCAGGTACAAGTGCAGACAGATAGACTTGGTGAGGCCAGGAGGTCACGGGCAAGCTCTAGAGAATAAGAAAGAACAAACATAACCACAAATGGCTAAATTTAATGGAAAACCCATGAATTGAATAGAGAATCAAGGTCCTTAAAGTTTTTCCCCAGAGTGCCAGATAGTAAATGTTTTAGAGTTTACAGGCCTCTGTCTCAACTATTACAGCAATACAGCAGCTGTAAACAATGTGCCAAAAGTCAGGCAGGCCACAGTATTGTTCCAATAAAACTTTATTTGCAAAAATAGCAGAGGGCCAACTTCAGCTCCTGGGCCATAGTGCAACAACTCAGGGAGTGAATAGACCCATCAAGCTGATTCTTTTCTTTGAGATGTCCTTTCTCTGGAAGTGGGCTCGTTCAGTGACCAAGGGCCAGGACCTGGAGAAAGAACACCTGGCTTTAAATCTCTTGGCTGCTGGTAACCAAGGCATGCTTATAGTCTAGTTTCTTATCTCGGAGAATTGTGTAATTGAGGACTACACAATAACCATTGGTGGGTTGCTATTACTGCAGACAATTGCTGAAAGGTGTTTGGTTCCTCAAGCTCATCCCTGGTCATTTTGTATTTTTAGGTCTTTTTTCTTTCTCTTTCTTTCTTTCTTTTCTTTCTTTCTTTCTTTCTTTCTTTTTTTTTTTTTTTTTTTTTTGCCATTGCTGTCACTTTATTGTTTTCCTTCCTTATCAGGTAAACATCATTAGTCTCTGTCCTCTGCTTTCCCAGTGTTATGTAGGACTTCCACATGTACCTCCTTGAACCAATACTCACCAGTCATCCAGTGAGAACAATGACCACCCTGCATCTCCCTACCCTATCCCACCCTACCCCATCCTACCCCATCCTGGCACCAGGAGCCATCAGCAAGTGTTTGCTAGATTACCTAGTGTATTTGTCGCTGTGACAAAACACCTGCCAAGAATCTGCTTAGAAGGGAAGTTTATCTTTTGGCTTAGTTTCAGAATACAGTCTATGGTGGTGGGGAAGGGATGAAAGCAGGAGTCTGAGGTGGTTGATCACATCGTGTCTGCAGTCACGAATCGGAGAGAAGAGTTCAGCCAGCAGGCTCTTTCCCCACTTTTTATTTAGTACAGTACTTCAGTCCACAGAAAGTTATCACCAGCATTCATGGTTGGTCTTCTAAGCCAAACCTCTCCAAGAAAAGCCCGTCATAGACCTGTTCAGAGGCATGTCCCCTATGATCACACAGAAGTCAAGATGACAGTGAAGACCAGCCACCATGCCTGGCTATTGCAAGAATGCTTTTACGGTGGTGTTCTGAATGGTCCTGTTTCTCTTACTAACCCGCGTTTATCCCAATCATGTGGTCAGCACTCTCCACACCTAGCTAGACCAGAGTTAGTCAGAATGCCATCCAAACCTGGCCTAGTGCTTAATCCTGTTCAGTAATGTGTATCAGAATACAGCGATCTTCATTTGCCCGCCTCTTGTCTGAGGCTGGCTTTTCACTGAGTGGGTGACTTAACCAGCTCTGACGGAGATCACATGACCCACAAAGCCTGAAGTATTTACCGAGAAGGTTTGTTGATCTCTGGGCTAAATTCTTCAGTAATATTCTGACTCACACTTGTCATTAAACAGCAGATGGCTGACACTGTGCAGGGAAGATTAGAAGATGTCAGCCTACATCAAGATTTATGGTCAAATGTTAAAGTGATATCGAGATTGAATCAACAAGCCAGTAGGGAATAGAGGAAATCTTCAATCACTCAGTTGAATTTTGAGTGTCTTCCCAATTTACATTGCATCAGGTTTCAGGCTAGCTCGTGACTTGACTTCCCAGACTGTGTGTGGAGGCGCTGTGGGGGTACAGCAGCAGTCACAGTGTACCGTCGCAAGGGAACCCAGTTGTAGACTGCATATTATTTGACGTGGCATGAGCTGGTAGCTTTGAGGATCAAGTTCTTTTAGCAATGTGGTCTCCTTGTGAAGAGAGACCTTTGGCAGTTGTGTGATTTTACAAAGGAGTGTAATGTACAAGGCGGTACGGAATAGGAAGTGAGGGTTGCTCTGATCTCTGGCTTTGAAGACTTCGTAGCCAGTCTATTGGGTGTGTATGTGGTTATTTGGCAGTGATTATAAATGGAGATGAGGAAATGGCTCAAAGGGTAAAAGTGCTTGCTGTGCAATCCTGATGACTGGGTTCTCTTCCTGAAACTTCCATCTTAAAAAAAAAAAAAAGCTACATGGGGTGGCATGCATCTATTTCCCCAGCACGGCAGTATGGGATATGGAGACAAAATGGGCTGGAAGCTGGCTGGCTGGCTAGCCTGGGATACATGCATAACAACATACACAGCATAGTAGGAACAACAGGGGAAAGGTGTCCTCTGACTTTCACATTCGTGACTTGGTGTGTTCACATGTTTGTGCATATGTGTGCTCACACACATACACATACAGAGTCCCTCTCTTTCTCTGTGTGCCTATTCTACACATGTATACTATAAATGAAAATTTAAATCAGAATGTTATAAAATATTTTTAAACTACTTCCTAGGCTGTTGAACACAACAGCTTAATAAAAGACATTCTACTAGATATTTCTCTTGGCCTTGAGTCATTAGGGGTTAAAAAAAATCTGAGGGCTCTGGCAAGTGATCTTGATATATCTGAATGTCAAAGAGGACCCCTCAATAAATTCTGACATTCATATGAAACTTTTCTTTTGCATAGGAAAAAAAACTTTCAAGTTTTGTTAAAGAAACAGAAATCATGAAGGACGGGAAATTGATTATCTTAGCCCTAAGTGGTTTATTTTCTGAGAACTCTTGGGCTGCAATATCCAAACTACCAGGAGTCACTTGGCTGTGGCTGTTGCAGTAAATTCTAGTTGAGCATTCATTGCCTGTCAGAGAAACAACACTGCCTGAAGAGGCATGTGTTCACAGAAACCCCAGGGAGCATTTTAATGCAGAAACTTGTTTTCCTAATCCCATGTAGCTACCCATATCTGGATGAATTTGACTTTGAAATTGTGTGTGTGTGTGTGTGTGTGTGTGTGTGTGTGTGTGTGTGCATGTATGTGCATGTGGAGGCCAAAAATTAATATATCATGTCATTCTTAGTTACTTCCCACTTAAATAAATGCATGTCCTTTATGTTCTCTGTCTCTGTCTCTCTGTCTCTCTGTCTATCTCTGTCTCTCTGTCTCACTTTCTCTGTTTCTCTGTCTGTCTCTCTGTCTCTCTGTCTCTGTCTCTGTCTCTGTCTCTCTCTCTCTCTCTCTCTCTGTCTCTCTGTGTGTGTGTGTGTGCGTGCCCATGTGACATGTGGAGGGCAGAGGACAACCTTCAGGAGTCAGTTTTCTCCTTTCATCCTATGGTCCTGGAGCTCAGATTCAGTTCAGAAGACTTGGCAGCCAATGCTTTTACCTTCTGAGCCACTGTATGGACAGGCCTCTCAGTGAACCAAAAACTCACTGATTTGCCTAGACTAAATAGCAAGCCAGCCTGGGCATCCCTCGGACTGCCTCTCCAGTGCTCAGATTCCCAGCATGTGCTGCTTACAGCTGTTTTTTCACATGGACACTGGACATGCGAGCCAAGGTCTTCATTTTTGTCCCTTAAACGCTTTACAAATGAACCATCTCCCCCGCACCAACTGTTTTGAAATTTCACCTAGTGCTTTGGGAGCAGCTTTTCCTGTGAATTCTTGCTGGCAGTAGATGCCATCACAGGAATAATCTGTCAGTGTCATGATCTTATGTATAGCCTCCACAAGCACCTTTGTTCTTCAAGCCTTGCCCAACAGACTTTGTTTTTAATACAGGGTTGGGGTGGGCGGGGATCTGTGAATCTATTCATGTTTGTGTTGCTAAAGCCCAAACACTATCTTGTTTGATCATAAGCACCAATTTCCTTCTTCAGGGTTTATGATCTCTTATACTGGGTTAACAACTTTGTGTCAGACTTTATTTGAAAGTCTTTCAAATCAGAAAAGAAGAGTTATCAGGTGGAGTCTTAACGGCCATGGCTCTTGGTCCCTGAGGCATGGAGTTTCCATTCCTCTTTTCAGTATTAATTAGTCAGGTATCCATTATAATATTCCGTGTCTCACAAAATTAGGGTGATCTGGGCTCCATCAAAAGCCATTTCTATGCACAGGGAAGCCAAATTTATTTTCTTTGGTCCCTGTTCTGTGCATTCATTTTTTTATTGGTTTCCTTTTTGACATTCTTATTTCCTTTTATCTGTTCACTGCAAGGCACAGGGAAGGGCAAGATGGAAGGAGGCCTGGAAAGAAAACAGAGAAAAGGCATAACTGTGTTATCGATGACACACACACACACACACACACACACACACACACACACACACACATACACACACACACACACATGCACACCTGCTCTCTCACTGCTGGATGAACACCCTGTATTTCTCCGAACCTCTGCTACGCAGTGACAGAAAAACAGTCTCCAAGGCTGGCTGTAATATCCAAATGAGGTCATCTGCATCAAATTCTGGCTTTGGTTCCAGACACAGAGAAGAACTCGAGAGCTTCCAGCACTGTGTCCATTGCTGGTCCAGCCGTTGGTCTGTAGCTGTGCCCTGCCTCCCTCTTCTCTCTTTCCCCAGCTTCTTCACATGGCTTCCAGGATGTACATCTCTTCCTTCTGTTTCCCACCAGCTTCTTTCCAGTTTCCTTTCCTGGTTTCCTCTTCCTTTCTTTGACCTCAGAGCCTATGTCCAGCTGCGCTGCTGGGTGTTGCTGTCCCTCCACCTGTCCTCATTCCTCAGGGTGAGTACCTGGTTCAGGCTCACATCTTTTGGGTTCACTCCATGGTCCTGCAGCTCATGCCTGTACTCTCTGGCCAGCTGCCTATGTCCCAGATGTCCATGCCCTCTCTCGCTCCTCACTTACCTCCACAGCCTGTCCATCTTACCACCCTATTGTGTCTGATGATAGTGCTACTTCATCTAGTCACACAAACCCAAAGCCAAGATTTTTCTTTTGGCCCCTTTGCATCTCCCACTCCGTCAAGAGCCTCACTCGATCCTTAGGCTCTGCCTTCAGATACACCATCTGTGACACACACTCACACATACACACTCATGCACAAATAAGTCACACACTTAGTCGTATCACACATTTGCACATATTTACACACGTACTCTCACACTCAAATACATGTACATATGTATACTTTCATACACAAACTCACACTCTTACACACTCACATACAGATACATACACACATTCATATGCATGCATGCATGCACACACACATACACCACCTCCAGTGCCCCTGGTGCTGTGTGACACTCCTCCTATGACTGAGCTAACAGCTAGACTTTTGTTTGTCTGTTTAATGAGTAGCAGTTTGTCATTCTTCTCCCACATGATCTTTTGGTGGCCTCAAACCCAATTCCTATAAAGAATTCTCATCTCTTCCTGCCCTGCCTTACCCATCTACCTGTTACCTCTTCACCATCTTCTTTTGCAATCTTCTTTTTCATTCATATGTCTCCAGACCCTCCAACATCCTTCCAATCCATAGACAAGCTGAACACCTTCCTAGAGCCTTTGTACTGGTATTACCTTCTTCCTGGGAAACTTCTTCCAGACATTCATGCAACCAACTTTCTCACCATCAGTTGGTTTTACCTCAACATCACTTTCTCCATCAATGCCACCATGACCTCCTGACCACACTATCAGGGCCACCATGACCTCCTGACCACACCATCAGGGCCACCATGA
>OU015746.1:104163622-104174147 GCA_907169655.1 Acomys percivali | reverse complement strand
CATCAGGGCCACCATGACCTCCTGACTACATCATCAGGGTCACCATGACCTCCTGACTACATCATCAGGATCGCCATGACCCCCTGGCCACATCATCTGGGCCACCATGAACTCCTAACTACACCATCAAGGTCACCATGACCTCCTGACTACATCATCAGGGTCACCATGACCCCCTGGCCACATCATCTGACCCGCCATGACCTCCTGGCCACATTGCAGGGCCGCCATGACCTTCTGGCCACATCGTCAGGGTCGCCATGACCTCCTGGCCACATCGTCAGGGCCGCCATGACCTCCTGGCCACATTGTCAGGGCTACTATGACCTCCTGGCCACACTGTCAGGGCCACTATGACCTCCTGGCCACACTGTCAGGGCCACCATGATCTACTGTGACCTACTGACCACAACAGCTCCTCTCTGCTCACCCTAATCCTGCTGTGATGCTGATCTTGGCTGGCGTCTGATTGGCAACACCCCTATAGTATGTTTATTTATTTATTTTCTCCTATACCAGATGCTTTCTTTTTTCATAGTGTCCATTGCTTGGTCTTCTCTCCTAGAATTTTAGGACAACAAGGATGGCAGTTGTCCTCTGTCACTTTCTTGCTGATATATGCTAATTATTTTAGCAAGGACCAGTGAACACTCAGTAAACACCCACTAAAACAAATTGGTATCAGTGAATGCTTCTAGCATCTCAGTTTTGTGACCAGATCATTGAGGCTACATTCCATGGCACATGCTATCCAGACAGTGGTCATTTCATGCAACTTGGGAAAATGTAATGTATTTGGCAAACCATAGTGAACAGGTTTTTGTCATTTATTATCCATTTGAATTCTAGAATAAAAGGACTAATAATATTTTATTTTTTGAGAATTTCACATGATGCATTTTAATTATATTCACCCCATTATGAGAAAATAAAAATGCTTAACCTAGTCAAGATGTGTGTTCTGGGTATAGTTACCTCTCGGGAACAAGGGAGGAGGTGTTTCCCTCTCACCGTGTGGCTTCTTGCTACAGTTTGGGTGATATGTGATCTACAAATGTCAAAAATGTATAAATTGTATCTGTTGCACTTTTCTTTCCCTTCTCTCTGTGTTAGTTTACCTTCTGTCACTGTAATAAAATTCCTGAGACTGTTATTTTATAGAGAGAAAAGGTTAGGTTAGCTCACAGCTTTGGAGGTTACCATCTAACCTTGGAAAAATCTAATGCTTTGGGCAACTGATGATGGATGCAGGTAAGCAAACTACTCCCTTCACGACCAAGAGAGAAAAAGGAAGATGCTGGTTACACAGGCACCTAAAGGCATCTGCAGATCACCTGAGAATCTCCCAGCAGGCCCTGCATCCTAGCTATTTCCCCACCTCTAAATGTTGGCACTAGGAGTCTAAGCTGTTACAAATAGGCCTTTGGGGGAAGCTTTTACACTACACTTTACAAAGATGTGTCTGATAGTTAGTTAAAGCAACCAGCCATATCCATTTCTACCTATCCTGTAGTCAGACTTGCTTTCTTATCTCCCTTCTGATAAGTCCTTTTAAATAAACCCTTTCTGGGGAGGAGGGATTGGGACAGATGCCACAGCTGAGCCTCTTCCTGCCAAACAACTGGGCCCTTGGATCTGAAGGGTAGCAAGGCGCACTTGGACATCGGTGTCAAATACAGGGCCTTCATGTCCAGTCTCGAGCCACATGACTCATCATCATCTTCCTTCTGGAGGCAACCTATTAGCAAGCCAGTGGCTTCCTACCTATTGTGGGTTTCAGCTCAGCAGCACTGGTGTGAACTTCAGTCAGCTGCATCCCTTCCCTCTCTGCAGACAGATTTGCACAGCTCAGCAGTTTTGGCGGGAGGAATCCTCTCACCCTACAGATGCCTTAGCCTTGACAGAGCTGCTCAACTGGGCCCAGTTATCTATAATATCATCTCAGACTGAGAATAATTTACCCAGCAGGGGCCTGGAGGAAAAAATCATTTCTTTTTTGCTTCGTCTCTTGAAATGGCCAGCTCTCTTTCTTTAATTTAGGCTGATGTGGTCGAGATTTGGCTATCAGATATCTAGATTTCATGGACCAGTAAAATAGAGAAAGAGAGGGGGTAAGCCATGTGCTATGCTATGGGGGCTGGCCTATTTTCACTTAGCTATTTTCACAGGATCGAAGAGAACAAACAAAACAACTGTATATCATCATAAAACTTAGGTGAACATTCCCACTACTAAAAATATCTTCTTGTGTTGTATTTACCATTCTTTAGACCCAAAAGTAACTAAGACCTCAAACACAGAGCTGGGGTTGAGGCCCTGATGTTATGTTAAGAGAGCTCCTTTGAAAAAAGGCTCAGGGCCCCTGTGCTTGGCTCCCTTAGGTAGCCTCTGTGCTGCCTGCCAGCTTCTCTGACTTGACTTCCTTCCATCCCCTAAACACCCCCCAAACGGAACCTTCCCTTCCCCTTCTAATCCCTCCCCTCTCCTCACCCCCATATTCTCATCTTCCCTTTCTTCCCCACATTAGCTCCCTTCTCTCTTCTTCTCCCCCATCTCTTCCTTTTTTCCCTCTTATTTTGATTTCTGACACTTTTGTTATATGTCTTTGAGAAATGGTAGGTAAATATACTTTTAAATCTGTGCTATAAACATGCGTCTCCTGAGGAATATTCCATATTAATTTTTAGGTCTATAGCTTTTTATTTTAAGTATATGTTTATTTGTTTATTTTTAATAAAGGTCCTGTTTAGTAATTTTGTGCCTTGATACTTCTTCTCTTTCTGTCATGTCATTATAATTTTTCATGCCATAAATAAATCTTGGAAATGTGTTTTTTAAATATTTTCAGATTTATTTTTATGTGTTTGTGTCAGTGTGAGTTATGTCACTACAGGTGTCTGCATGAGCTTATGTATACTGTATGGTTGTACGTACCCAAGGAGGCAAGAAGAGGGCATTGGAACCCCTGGAGCTGGAGCTATAGGTGCTTCTGAGCTACCCAATGTTGATGCTGGGGGCCCAAACTAAGGTCCTCTAAAAGAGCAGTAAGGGCTTGAATGGCTGAGCCATCTCAGGTCCCTCTCTATAGGTCCCTGAAAATATACTTTCAACCACTTAGTCCTATTCTAACTCAGGGGCTTTCTGCTTTAAATTCATCATGTTACAAGTTGTTCATAAGAATATACAAAGGATAAGCAGGCTACCAAGATGAGACTTGATAGGCTGTGACCATATAGTGGGGGAGGAGGTCCCCATCAGTCACAGACATAGGGGAGGAGAATAGCATGAAAGTGGGAGGGAGGGAGGAACGGGAGGATACAGGGATGGGATAACAATTGAGAGGAAATCTGAATAAATTAATTAAATAAAAATAATGGACTGTTTAAAAAAGAAGAATATAGAAATAAATGTACAAGGGGACCCAGAGCCTGGCGCACTCTACTGTTGGGGATACCTGTTTCCCAATGGCATTCAAGGGGCATCTCACCTGTGCCTGTCCACATCAGTGTGTTTCCTGTGAGCTGATGCCAGGGTGAGCTGATGCTAGGGTGAGCTGTATCAAATCTCAGCCATTCTGGTTGCTGATGCCGCAAGAACACCTTCCTCTCAGTCTACAGTTTTCTCACTGGTCCTCTATCCTTCTCCCTAGATGACTCTCAAGTTCTTTGTTTCCTCTGGATTTAGATCAAGAAATCCATTAGAGCTTTTGTTGTTGTTCACAGATACATAGAGCTTTTATTGTTGTTCACAGATGTTTTTCTCAGCTTTCTGTCTGCCTTCTGATTTTTATGGTGGCTTTGGCCATGTCAAAATTTAGAAATTTGTGAAGTTGGATGATCTGTTATTTCTTCTCTGGCTTTTGTGTTGACTAGTGTTCCTCCAAGGCTGTTTGCATTCTTATTTTTCTTTCCCTCTGAATCTCTTTCCCTTTGTTCTCTTTCACATCTCTTCTTTCTGTGGTCCAAGAGCCTGGAGAGAGTGGTGGGTGGCATAGGGTGAGAGATGGGTGGGTGGAATAGGGAGAGGGTGGGTGGCATAGGGAGAGGGTGGGTGGCATAGGGAGGGGGCTGGTGGCATAGGGAGGGGGCTGGTGGTGTAGGGAGACGGTGGGTGGCACAGGGAAAGGGGTCAGTAGCATAAGGAGAGTGGTGGGTGGCATAAGAAAAGGGATTACTGGCAAAGGTAACAGGATGGTGACACAGGGAGAGGGGTGGAGAGTATAGTCAAGGTCAAAAACTGACACATGTTCGCATTTGGCTTCTTGTAGCTCCACCATTATAACTAGGTAAAAATCTTAGCTTCAATTGTAGCTGCTGACAGCTATAACTTCACAAACAATTCTTGGTGTATCTGCGACTTGAGCCAGTGCTTCCCTTGGTCACCAGCTTGGGAGGGCTCCCGCAGGCAGCCTTCATGATTCATCTAGAGTTGGCTGGCAAGCCGATCCTCATCTAGCCAGGGAGGCATTCCACATGGCCAGGAAGGAGGCTGCTCGGTGCTGTCGGAAAGTTCCCAAAGGCCCTGGGGGGGGGGGGTGCTGATACTATGTGCTAACATCCTTCATCCCGATTCTGTAATTCCTGTTTATTTCTCTGGATCTGGCAGGTGCTTTAGTAAGGCTGTTGCTTCCTGGGTAGACTACACTGCTAGTCACTTGTACAAGATCTCACCATTAGAAAAGTGTACATCATTGGGGTTAGACATATCCCAAGAGAAAATTAGGCTCAGTTCTTCTTGCCAGTGGATGCTTTTATGTCTACATCACTTGATTTTGTTTTGATTTCAGGGTTTTATTTTTTACTACAGGTAATCAAAGAACCCTGTCCACATCCCAAGTCTAAATTTTTTAGATGACAATTTTTAAAAAGATTAATTTAGTTTTATTCTATGTGTATGAATGTTTGCCTGCATATATTTATATCCACCATGTGCATGCAGTACCTGTGGAGGCCAAAAGAGGGCATCTGTTCCCCTAGAATTTATTTACAGACAGTTGAGAGCTGCCATTTCGACTATAGGAGCTATACTCAGGTTCTCTTCATAAGGAAACAAGTGATCTTAACCACTGAATCATCTTTCCAGCCCCTTCAGTCCCTCCAGAGGACACTTTAAAAGATGCTCAAGTGAGACAATCTCTCAAATTAACCAGCATTTTGATGGTAAGGTCCCCCTGTTCTGGAAGCCCAGTGGAGGCAGGAATGTCTTTGAGGCAACTGACTTGTGTGGTCCCTGCAGCTCTACGCAGATTCCATCGGCCTTGCTGTTCTATCTGTGCCCCTGGGGTCAGTTAGATCCAGGTATCTGCATATTCAGCCCATGCATGAGCAGGCTCCCAAGGTGATTCTCAGAACAAAACTTGAACCTTTAGCAGGTTAGGCAAGCTCCCACCAATGGTTTCCTCTGTCACCAACAGTTGAACAGAATGTGGGCTCAAATAGAGTCTTCCCTGCCCCCACCTCCCAGTGTGTTTCCCACACCCCTCAGACTCAGGGTTATCACTTTAAAGTGTGTAGCTCTTCCGATTCCTGGTTAGAAAAGCTACTGAGAAAGAGTGAAAGTCGAATGTTGGCCTGGCTGCTGAGTATCTGGAGGAGCAAGGACTGTGCCTGGACCCTTTGAGGGCAGCAATTTTCCTTCTTTGTCTCAGCAGCATTTATGACACATCGTGTGAGGAGCAGTCTGATGAGCAATGCATTTCTTTCTCATCTATTCCACCTGCTCTGGGCTTTGCTTAATGAGGACAGATTTAGGAGTAAAAATTAACAAGAGATGAGCTGCCTCATATGGGGCTTGATGCCCTGGAGTCATCTGTGACTCCCACCAAGACTCCAAGAGCAATAGGAAATCTGCTTTCCAGGGTTGAGGAGAAACTGCTTGCTGTCCAAGAGTAAGAGCCAGAGTTCTGATCTCCAGAACCTACATAAACTGCAGATGGGTTGGCAGCCTGCTTGTAATCCTAGTACGTGGACATGGAATTGACAGAGCATACACTAGGCTAGTCATAGTATTTCAAGAAGCCAGCTCCAAGATTAGTGAAAGACATTGCTTTAATACTCTTCAAAGGTACTTCTTAAAAGGTAGAGAGCAATAGAGGGACGCCAGGCCAGACCTACACACACACACACACATACACACACAAATACACATACAAACCGCACACATACACACATACACACACAAATATACATACAAACTGCACACATACACACATACACAAACACACACCACACACAAACACACATACAAACCACACACATACACAAACACATATATACACGCATACACAAACACACACAGACACACAAACATACATACAAACCATATACATACACAAACACACACACATACATATATAAACACACACTAAACACATGTCACACACACATATAACCATACACACATGAACATGTGTGCACTTGTGTGTGTACATGTACACAGGTATGTACACACATGCATATGAACAGGCATGTGCCAACACACACACACGCACACACCACATATGAAAAAGCAAACAAAGTATCTGCACTCTACTGGCTAAAAGATTCTTTGTCCATGTTCTTGGGGAATGGTAGCTGCCATGCCTCCCGGCCTTCCAATTCCAGTGTGCAGAGGGGAGCACCTTCTGTTTGGCCCTTCTGCAAGCCTGAGGAACTATAACCCATGCCTCCTGCCTGTTAGAAGACCTTCTCCTCTGTCCTGGCTACAAGGTGCCCCTCGCTGCTGTGGTCTGGAAGGCAGTGAAGCCCTGTGCACACTTAACTTATTCTTCATGCATTCCAGGGAGAGGGAGTCAGAGCAGAAACACTGCAGGCAGGAGACTGCCAGTCTTCCTCGCTCCCTTCCCAGCATTCAAATCAGCCATTAATGAACTCCAAAGCCATTTCTGGGAAGTGTGTGTGTGTGTGTGTGTGTGTGTGTGTGTGTGTGTGTGTGTGTTGGCAGGAGGATGGGGTGGCACACATCTTTTCTAAATATCCTTAAGATGGAGCAGTTAATTCCAGTTTTCTGTTGGCCAGATAGGATTTTTTGTTCCTTTTTCCTTATTCTTCCAGAGTCTCTTTTTGCCTGTGGGCATGGTGATCAGCCTTATTGGCCTGTCATTCATTATTTTTAAAATTATACTCAGTATGTTATCATAGCAACACTTTGCACAAACAGAACATCAAGTTTATTGTCCCTTCTTGGAGCCCTCTGTCACTGTCTTTCTGCTCTCATTTCTTACTTGCATCTAAAGTAATCAACTGCACACAATCCAAATAACAATATTTTCAAGCCATTGTCAGATCCTAGCGACAATCGATTACTCACGGTTGCTTCCCAGGAAACTGCCTGTGGATAGAGAATGAAATAGCATCCACTGCAGATTTGTAACCGAGGAGAGGTCTCAGGAATGTGGATGGCAAATTGCAGGGAGTGAGGTAGGCCATCAGGAGCTGGGGGGCTCAGGGAGACTCACTGACATGCAGAGACAGTGGTGTTTGCTTAGAAGACGAGCCACAATTCCGTTCTGCTTTGAACTCTTTCAAAAGAACTGGCTTCCAGACAAAGGGAAATGCAATACAGCTAGAGTTGTCTGTTTTCATAAACTTTCAACTTGCTTTTGTTGCCAGTCCTGTTTTTAAAACCCGCCTTAGAAAAACATAAAGCATGCTTAATATTCTGCTCTGAACAATCTGATATTCATTGCGATATGTCTTGGGTCCCTATTGATTTTGAAAATGCTGAACACAAATGCCTGACATTTGGGAGGGCAAGTGAAGGATTAGAATGGAATGCCTCCTGCCTGCAACCGTGTTTGAAGAGAAGAGAATGTTCAAGTAAGCAGATTTCGTCTAGTCAGAATAAAACATGATGAGAGCATTTGCGGATGGAGATGTGATGTGACTGGGGGAAATGTGAACAACATAGAAATCACGGCATTTGCCTGGCACTTTTCAACTCTTGTGAAGCGGTTTATAAATTGATGTGTGGGCAGTGGCCTTCAGACACAATTTTCTCCCACCGTGTATGCATGCGTGTGTGTGTGTGTGTGTGTGTGTGTGTGTGTGTGTGTGCATCTGTGCATGCGTGCGTGTGTGTGTGTGTGTGTGTGTGTGTGTGTGTGTGCATGCTTTCTCTCAAATACAGCCACATATAGAGTAAGAAGCTGTTTTGTGAATGTGGATAAAAAGTTGTACAGATTACCAGTGGCCATGCAAATGTAGGCAGTTCAGCAAGGGTCTTAACTGGAGGAGAGGAGTGTTGAAGCCATAATGGCATACAGGCAAGGAGGGTATAATTACTGTGTTATTCCGTGATTACTGAGTGCTGACAGAACACCTCACTGGAAATGCACAAGACTTGAACCTGCCTAAAACACTTGAGATGAAAGAAGACAAAGACATGTGTGTGTGTGTGTGGGGGGGGGTGACAAAGCTCAAGGGCATAGATGCAGCAGCCATGTCAAGAGGCTATAGTAGGCAGTGGCATCTGCTGTCAGTTTAAACACTGTTGCTTCTTTGACCCCTGTGCTGGCCCATCTGAGAAGTGATGCTTGGGAGAAGTAAGCAGGTGGGATGGAACAAGAGAGAACAGAAGACTGAGCAGGAGCCAGGAGGAATGACGGGAAGAGGCTTGAGGACTCAGGACCCCACTTCTCCTCTCTTATGGGGGAGAAGGGTGCCCACTGTTGTCCTTTTCATTTTATTATTCCCTAAAGATTCAGTTTTTATTATTTTAAAAATATGTTTGCATGTGTATCTTTTTCATGTGAGGACAGGAGCTCAAGACGTCTAGAGGAAGGTGTCAGACCCCCTAAAGCTGGAGTCACAGGCATTTATGAGTCACTGGGAACTGAACTTGTGTCCTCCGCAAGAACAGACATGCTTTTAGCCACTGAGTGAAAATCGCTCTAACTCTAACCCCTTAATTTTATTATTTTGAGATCAGCTCTTATTATGTTGTCCAGGCGGGCCTCCCTCTCCTGAAGTCATGTGATCCTTCTTGCCTCAGTGCCCACTCCCTAAGTTACCCAAGGCTACAGGTTTGTGTCGCCCCAGGATTCTTTTCATCATTAACATCCCAGGTCTTTCTGTCCTATGGAACACAACCTGTATGTCCACTTCAGCAAGTTGCCTGAAGGTTGTTTTTCCTTATGGGCCTTTCTCCCTTTCACTGTGGTGACTTTTAGCCTGTGTCCTGGTGCCCCATGTTTGTGTCTAACCATCCTGGTTAGATTCACAGCGTTGGTTTTTGTTGTTGTTGGTTGGTTGTTTTTTAACAAAAGTATAAAACTATGGGCTGTTACAATGCTCAGCAGTGGCATTCTAATTTAGAACTTTCCCAGACTAAATGTGGGTCCTACTTTGATGCTATGCCTTGGGTGAGCTTTTTAGCCATATTAAATATGTATAAATACAAACACAGCCTGCATAAAATGATAACAATATTGACTGTGCCCTGAGCATCCATGAGACTAAAGATAAAGTATGTGGATGGTGGAAAGCACCAGATATGCACTAAGTTATGTGAATGTGGCCTTTTCTCTTACTTCTGTTAAGTTCCACCACATAGCAAGGGCACTTACTTAGCAGTTTATATACTTGCCGAATAAATAAGCAAAATAAACCAAGTTAGTCTCTAGATGGACCACAAATTTAAATCATATGTTTATGTGTGCATGCACACACACACACACACACACACACACACACACACACATGCGCGCACACACACAGAGTTGCCGCCAATGTGTTTCCTTAGAAAGCTGACCCACTCCTAGTGCCCAGTAAGCAACAGTATCACCTGTTCACAGTCAAGGGTAGCTAAGGCTTTCCAAAGACAGAGTAGATTCCCCTAGGTCTGAGTTTATAAAGGGCATCTTTGAACTCCGAAGACCCTGGCTGACTGCTCAGCCTCGCCTCCACAGTCATGGTACCATCTCAAATGTTTGCTGCGCATAAACTAAGTAGGCAGTTTACTCTTTGCTTTTCCCACTAGTGGTCATGTCTTGTCTACTTTTATACCCACTAGTGTTAGCCCGGTTTCCTATTATTCCCCCAGATGATTGCTTCTAAAGATGGTGACTATGAGCCACTTGTGGCCAAATTAAGAAAAGTTAACAATTCAATTCATTGATTGCACTGGCCACATTTCAGGTACTCCATAGTTCCCTGCTGTGGGTGTCAGCCACAATAGCATAAGCATCTTATGCTATTGGGAGTACTACAGAGAATGCCTCAAGTGTCCTCCAGGATTCCAGGTCTTTAATGGATGTGACATCAAGTAAAGAGATGTTTTGGTAGGGAAATGATAAGTAATGTCATAAAGGGTGAATTGTTTATTTAACTGACTTTGTCCTATATGTAGGGTTCTATGCACATTGCTTTCTGGGAGGAGTCTTGTGAATTTTGAGGTGTGTATACATGGTGTATACATGAGTATACATATATGTATGTGGGTACACTCAGTTGTATATGCGCATGTGAAGGCTACAAGTCAACTCTGAGTATCTTCTACCATCCTACCTTAGTTTTTGAGACAATGT
>OU015746.1:104151698-104163612 GCA_907169655.1 Acomys percivali | reverse complement strand
ACAAAAGACAAAATTGCTGTCTAGACATTAAGAAATCATCTCTGGGCCTACATGTTGTCTTGATTTCTCCCAACTGAAGTGTATGTAACTCACTGAAAGAAAGCCATTTGAACAAATTGTATGAGAAGGTGCCTTGCGTTGTTATGGCTTTGAAGCTGGTGAACTCCGTGAAAACGAAGGGGGCCATACTGTGTGCAGGAGGCCTGAGAGCTGTGAGTGAGGTTTTCAGGGATTCTGCCAAGAGTCCGTCCCATTCTCTCACCACCCAGCACACCCACCTGCTGTTCGCAAAGATGTTCTGACACCACGATGTAAACCTATGAATAGGCACCACTTATAAAAGGGTTCTATAAACCTTTTGGGGGTTGCTGGCCATGGAAGAACACACATGGAATTCCCAAACTCTGGAAGGGAAGGCAGGAGGGTCACATGTTTGGAAAACAGCCCTGGCTGATAGTGAGTGAAACCTCAAAAAAAAAAAAAAAAAAAAAATCCCACTACATCTCATGTTGGACAAATTAACAAAGCATGTGCACTGTTTACCTACATATTTACTGTACGCAGTTGGTACTAGAGCATATCGTGAAGACTTTTACAGTCTCAGCTGTGGTGGTAGTGGCACAGGGCTGTTATCCCAGCTACAGGCAGGCTGAGACAAGGCGAGTGCTTGAGTTCATGAGTTCAAGGCTAGACTAAAAAACATCATGGAACCTATCTCAAAAACCAAAAGCAAAATTATGATTTTTATAGACACAATCTCATCCCAACAAAGTATAAAACTAGTCTCTAGAACTTGAGACTTCAGAATTGCCTTCAGAATTCCTGCTGAATCCACAAGTAAAATGGCGTCTAAGTGTTGTTATTCAAAGATTTTCATTAGTATTCCCCAAAAGCATCTTACTTGGTTTGAGCCACAAAAAGAAAAAAGAAAGAAAGAAAGAAAGAAAGAAAGAAAGAAAGAAAGAAAGAAAGAAAGAAAGAAAGAAAAGAAGAAGAAGCAGCTTACTAAATATCCACAATCCTCTTACCAGGTTTTCATTGCAATGACCCCAAATCCATTCATAGTCCTTTCTCTGCCAAGTCTCTCTTTCCCATTAGTCTTTCAGGAGAAATTGTTTCATAAAGAGCAACAGAGTTTACATGTCTGCCTCAGTGTTGATGATCTGTTTGTGCACGCCACCACCATACCATGTTGGAAAAAGAGCATCACAGAGCTCACAGTGGAGAACCAAGGAAAGTGGCTAATGCTTAGATAAGAAAACAGGGGATGGGGGTTGTAGACAGCCATGATAACAGAAAGCCATGCTGCTTTACAGTGCTCTTAACAAGTTCTGGAACCCTGAAGTGACTTCATTCTCAGCTCAAACCCCTACCTCAACCCCCAGGTAATCGCTGCAGGGATGAGAACACTACATGCCCTCTTTCTCTTCCTAAGCTCTCTTTAATCTCATCTTTGAAAAGCAAGTGGTTTTTCTTGTGCAAACAGCTTCATAGAAATGTCAAATCTGGCACCCACAGTCTATGCTGAAGGGGGAGAGTTGGTACAAAAGGCTCAGTGCTTAGGGCCCAGGCTTTGAAATGACTCCAGCTGTATTGCCAATGCAAATGTATGAGGGGGAGGGGGAAATTACTGGAACAAATTGAAAGGTTATTCAGACTGGAATTTAGAATCTCAATAAAAAAGGCTTTTATAAGCCAAAGCCCTCGGAGTAACCGGATCATTTAAAAATACATCTTTTCTGTATTAAATGTAGTGTGACAGCCACATTAGAAATGCTGTACTCCAAGTATGTTCTTTAAACATTTTTAACTGACTTTCATAAGGATAGCTAAGATCTCCTATTGGGGAGACACCACATCCCAGCCCATACATAGTTTGCATTTCTTTGCTCTGATTTTCGATACCTGCCAAGTAGGTCTTTGCCTATAGATCACTGCAGGCTGAGGGACCTCTGTGAGCTATGGACTCATTATAAAAATTTGTTGAGCTGGTGATTTTATTTTTTTGACATGTTGGAGAATGGTCCTCTTCACCACTCACATGGTAGAGATCAAAAATCGCACACGGTCATTCTGGGAAGGATGCCTTTCAACACACGGTGCCTCAGCCAGGAGACAAACGAAACCCACCTCACTGAAGGCGATGGCTCAAACCTGTGGCTCCCTTGCCCTCTTTAAGGTCTCTCATTTCAGTCCTTCTTGGGGATGGGACTCAGGGCTTAATTACCACCCGAGAGAGGCAGTACAAACTCAGTTCTGGATATTTGTCTGGCGATCCCTGTCTCCACTCCCCCCACCCCTAGATACTTTGCTCCTTGGACCCACATGGGAAGCATTTTAATTGAACTGAAAACAACCATAGGCATTTCTTTTTGGGCACCGGAAATGTGGCTAGTCTTCAAAAAGAGTCCCTGCATTGCTGTCAAGGGAGCTTTGCTGAACTTTTCTGAATGTACTGAGTACACACGACCGAGAGCGCAGGAACATTCGTGTCAGGCCGTATTTATTTCAAGTCCTTGGCCTTGTCGTAGGTTCTCACTTCTTTTTCCTTGTCTGGGGGCTCTTGTGGCTTCCTTTCCCAGGTGAGTTGGCTGTTGGAATGACACTGATGCTAGTGATGTCTTAGGAGTGATGTCACTGAACTAGAAAGATAAGGTTGACGTGTCTATTGCTCCCATGAGATGCCCCACTCTTTAAGAAGTCCAACTTGGCTGTTCCACAATGTTTTCCCTAGCCCCTTGTGCCAAGTTTGTCATTATGACCTGTTTTTAGTGAGTAGATGACATCATAGTTGAAAAATCTGAGGTCAGGGCTTTTAGAGAATAACTAGACAGTCTCTTTTCTCCTTCATGTCTAATGTTTGGAGATATTTTATTACTTTATTTCTTTAGTGTGTGTGTGTGTGTGTGTGTGTGCGTGTGTGTGTGTGTGTGTGTGTTTACAAGTATATGCCATGGTACATATGGAGAGGACAGATTGCAGGTTTTGGGAGGGAGCTGGGGCTCTCCTTCAAACATGTGGGTCTCTGGTATAAAATTTAGATCATCAGGCATGGCAGCAGGTGCCTTTACCTATCAAGTTATCTTGCTGGCCCTGATGATCAATATATATTAGCTAATACATTTTGTTATTTTATTACTATATGTATATATTATGTATGTATGTATGTACATACATATTTATTCTATTAGGGGCTAGGCATGTGATTCCATGGTACACATGTGGAAATCAGAAGACAACATGTGGGAGTTGGTTCTCCCCCTTCAGCATGGAGGCCCCACGATCATACTCAGGTCACCAGGGTTGGCAGCAAGTACCTTTACCCACTGAGCTGTCTCACTGACCCTGAAATCATTTTAACCAGTGTTACAGTAGGATCATTGTCATTTGATTCAACAGTCTGAGCTTCCCAAACAATCTTTCAGAAAAACTTGAAAGGAGCTGTTTGTATTAATTGGTGTGATTATAGAACCATGGAGCATTTTCTTGGTTAGCAGAAAACAAGTTGCTTCAAGCACTTCACAAGTGTAGCTAAAGGAGTCTTGACTTGGGATGAGGCTGTGTCTGAAGCTTCTTGTTCTCTTTGTACCTGCAGATAGATTGTGCCCAGTAAGTATTTGAGTGATGCCCTTGTAATTCAATGAGAAACCTTGGCTCGCACATTTCAAAACTCGGTGGCCAGTTGTTGGAGCTGCTTGGAAAGATCATGAAACCTTTAGGAGATCTAGCTTTGGTAGGGGAAGAATGGCACTGGGGAGAGCAAGTTTTGAAGATGTATAGCCTCACCCAACTTCCTGTTGACCCTCTCTGTACCCTGTATGTGGATAAAATGTGGTTGGCTAGCTTCTGCTAGCCTATTTCCCACCACAATGGACCTATAAGCCAAAATGAACTCTTTCATCCTTAAGTTACTTTTTGTCATGTATTTTTGTCACCACAACAGAAAAGTAACTGATTCCAAAGCTCAGCTTCTTTTTCATACATCAGTTGTGAGGATGAAGGTCACAGCCCATGTCTTCTCGTCATGGTGATCCTATCAAATAGACCCATGTACTCTGGTTTTGCTGTCTCCTGTGAGATAGCATCCTATTCACACACTGTGGGGCCAAATCAACTGGAGCCTCATCCTCATATCTGAGTCTAGTTCCTGCACTAGTCCAGCACTCTTCTGGCTCAGTAAATACCTAAGGAGACACAGCACCGAGATCTTTTCTGGTGTCCAAATAAAGCTTCCTTTTAGCATCAGGAGAATGCATTTCTGCAATTTGAAATTCTGAACTATAGTTTCAGCAAAGCCATGTACCCAATGAGTCAATCCCAGAATTGAAATTTCAACAAGAGTTTAATGCAGGCTTGGGTGCCTTTCTATCAAGAAGAATATGTTCTCCTCAAAGTGGTAGTGTACAGCCAGCCTGTCCACCATGAACAGCCAATGTGTGAAGCCTTTGTTCTGCCAGTGCTGGCCAAGAGTTGCACATTAGCCATCCGTGCCCCTTCACTCATGCAAATCCCTTGAGATGCGTAGGGTGGCTATGGTTTTAAAAAAAAAATCTGTCATCATTTAAAAATGGTATCAATTCTCAGAATTTTGTGCTTAGACTTTTGTTAGTAGCATGTTGCCAAACAGACTAGCTGCCCCAGAGTGTCAACAAAATGTAGCCTTTAAATTTTATTTTATCTTTTCGCGTGTGTTCAGTTTCCTCTCAAAATGCTCTTATAACTGTTTGTTGGATCCACTGTGGGAACTGACGCTCCCTAGCTTCAGGCCCTCAGTCTCAGTGTGAGGATCGGCAGGAGACCATTTGATAACTTTTAAAGCTCACAGAGGGAAACATTTTTTTTTCACCAACTCTGCCAGAATCCCATGCTCCGTGGGCAACATAATGGATTTCATTCGGAGCCCTGCATAGGCCAACTGTCATGATATGGTTGGGAAACTTTCCATCAGCTACTGTGAACTCCACTGCTCTGTTCTCTACCTCTGTTTTTTGGCTTCTCCGTTCCTGGATGAATTTTTACAACACAGCCAACCATCCAGATTGGGATTTCACGCCCTGCTGCACCGTTGCCCAAGTTATTTCTCTTTCAAAGGCCTCCTTCACAAAGTCCTTAATTTAAGTAATGCAGAGAAGGTGTATCTAAGGCTAGCAAATAAAAGATGGCAAGAGTCAGCAACTTCCTGAGAATTATTGTCAGTATAGCACTTCCATGAAGGCTGGACAGTTCATTAGCATGAGTGCAGGCAAAAAAACCCCACCCCCAAAACATATGTAATGAATTCAGACCTCATTGGCCATGGTCCAGTCAAGTTCTGTGGGGGCATTCTTGGCATTTTCAAGGTCAGGGGAGAAGTTTAATTTGAAGTTTGTCATGTGTGTTTCCTGAATGTTATATTGGAGTTTGTTCATTGCATTTTTCAGATGTGGACAATGCCTTTTAATTTCTAGACAGAGGTCAGGTACATTGATGACCTGGCTTGATAATGCCATCAGTTCACTGCCTCAGTGTGTGTGTGGGAATATATATATCCTTGTTCATATGACATTGGTTTTGTTGGATGGAAGAGGATTCTAACTCTTTCCTTCCTCTGAGATTTTCTTTGCAGTCCTTTAATTAACACGTAGCTGATGTTTCCAAGGTTTATTCCCAAAGCCTTATCATCAGAAGTCCTTGATCATTCAAAACCATCAGATGCATAGTGAGTTGGACTACATGACACCCTGGCTCGCTCACACACACACACACACACACACACACACACACACACACACACACCACAATTGAAAGCTCTTGAGGCGCTGGAGAGAGAGCTCAGTTGGTAAAGTGCTTGCTCTCCAAACATAAGGTTGTGAATTTGATCTCTAGTTCTCATGCCAAGAGCTGGCTCCGGGGGCCTTTGTTTATAATCAAAAGCTGAGGCAGCAGAGACAGGAAGTTTTCTGGACTTCCTTGCCAGCTATCCTAGTTCAATCTACAAATCCAGGCTAGTCAGACTCTGTCTAAAACACCAATCAATGTGGGCTTTTTAGGAGTACCTCCTGAAGTTGACCTCTGGCATGAAAGAACACATGTACTTGCAAATGCATTTATGCAAACACATATACCCCCAAACATACAAATAAAGTAGTAAACTAAAATGAACAAATTAAAGCCCTTCATTAAGGGATCTGCCCATCCTGGAATCTTACCAGATGGGAAGCTGGAAGGGGCTTCTGGGACACAAAACTGCTCGACTTGTGCTTCGCTCATATCAAAGCAACTGTTCACCTAGTCTAAAGGATCTTCCAAGTGATTTCATCCTCTTTTGCATTTTGGAGTCAGACTACTGAGTCATCAGGACTGAGGTATGTGACACCAGGTTTACCCACATCCACACAACAAGTGAGGTGCCACCCTCACTTAATAGTAGGCACCTGTTAAGTTATAGCTTAACAAAGTAAATTTTCGCTCAAAGCCCAAATGCAGAGCTATGAAAAAGACATAGTTTAAGAAGCCCAGGGGCCTTATGGTACTGGTCTTGAGTCAAATAAATAGCACACAAAACCAACCAATGAAACTTGTGGATTTGTGGCTTACCAAATTTTCCATTCCAGGTCACAGGTCTCTAAAGGTAATGAGAAATCACTGGTATCAGGCTGTTAGACAAATGTGAAACCTAGATCAACAGTAGGCTTTCTGTTTGTGTGACCTAATAGGACAGGTCAATACTTTGAGATAGTTTAAGTTTTAGGTCGATCATTGTTTGATCTCTAAAGTTGTAGTCTGTAAAACTACTAAAGATAAAGCACTAGAAAAGATAATCCACATGCATACTTCTTTCATTTATTCATATATGCAACAAATACTTATAGAGCATATATCATTGGCCAGTCAATGAACTTGTAGTACCAGTGGGTAGCACAGGTGAACAATGGTCATTGAAGGTGCAGGAATTTGACAAGCTAATTGCAAAGAAACTTTAATAGCAAATTGATTATGAGCTACCAAGAAAAGACTGAGCTGTATTCGAGTAACAATAACAGCAGCAGACACCATTTAAATGATCTCTAAAAGGTTTATTTATTAAAAGTTTGCAATATGATGCAGGTTGGGTAGTTCTCTCCAAAAGTGAGGATCCAGCCTCCTTGCACTATTGATTTCACCAATCTCAACATGTGAACTTCATATCTGTGGCAGGAGAAATACAAATGTTTTCTTGGCCAGCTAGCAAGTGGATGTATTACATCTATTTATTCCATTGGCCAAACCCTAGCCACATGGGCCCAATATGACTGCAAAGGACACTGGGAAACATCTTCTTCCTGAGTGTTCAGGAAGAGGGACTGTTCCAGGCAACAGCTTGACTTTAATGGAAGACCTCATTTAGATCCAAGGCTCCAGTAGGATCTCTGTAGTGAAGTAATTTTTTTAACCAGTAATTAGAATATTAATTGCTAACTACATTAAAAGTGTAATGAACATTGTAAATATGTTCAGGGATCTTAGAGCCATTACTACACATTTGCTACTGTTTGGGAGACTGTTACTTAGAATATTTAGTTAAGTCTCCTTACCTGTAATTGAACATATTTAAAAGTCAGAGGCATGTCTGAGAAGCTAATTTAATTGCAATCTAGGCCAACGGAACAACTACTTAACTGTCTGCAATACTTCTGAGGCTATGTAACATATTTTGATAGATGGTAACTGAACTCCTTGTCATAGCATAATGAACACAGGCAAATCTTGTGGAAAGAGCCCAAGCTGTAAGCTCACAAGGCAGAATCCCAAGGCCATAAAGTAAGGTGGTTATTTTTGTCTCAAGCTAGCTTATCCCTTGGAGGCATAATTCTCTTGAGTAAAAAAGTAAAAGCATCTTGCTTGCTGCTGATCACCAGTACCGTGAGTGAAAGAATGCCTGCGAACTTCCTGTTGTCTCACTAGGTGCACGGAATGAAGGCCATCCACAAAGGCCTATAGCTTCAGTTAGGATGAGCCAACTTGAAAAGTTGACATTGAGAGAGGCCAAGTCTGGAGGGCTCCCCAGCCAAAGTGTTTCTACAGTAGATTCTCTGGCCTACTCTCCATATACGCGGTGGCAACATCATGGTTCAAGGTGGGGTCTGCAGTTTGAGGACCTAGCAGTAGACACCTCTTATATGTTCTATCTTATTAAGGACAAAATCCCTTCTTACTCACAAGCAAGCACCTCACTGACTAGGAGTGGGTCACATGCTCATTACAGAACCAACTGCTAGTAAATAAAATAGATATGCTAAGATTAACTTAGAGCAGTCATGATTCCTAACCGGGGCTTAGAGGAAGCAGGACTCTGCATACAAAGTGGGGTGAGAATCATTGTCCAGCTAGAGCCCAGCAGCAAAATAAGACAAGGAGGGCATGTGGGACCCTGGCTGTTTGCTTCTAATAACCTACAACTGATGCTCTACCAAGTAGGTACCCATGGCAGGCCTGCCCACTTGGAAAGACTCCTCATGGGTTTGTACAGGAGAATATAAAGCACTGGCCATTAGGAGTCAGCCATTTCTCTCTTCCACCATTCATTTCCATGCTACTCAGTGTTAAACTTAGGAAGCCAATGGGCTTTCTTGTTTGTTTCCATGTGTTACTACTATTATGGGTGGTGTGTGTGTGTGTGTGTGCGTGTGTGTGTGTGTGTGTGTGTGTGTGTGTGCGTGTGTATTAACATTTATGCCATACCGTGTGCATAGAGGTCAGAGGGCCATTTTGTGGAGCTGGTTTCAAGGGTAGATCTCAAGTCCTAAGGCTTGTGAGGGGAAGTGCTTCATTCACTGAGCCATCTTGTCCGCCTCCAAACCTTTGTTTTAATGAAAGGAATGATCAGTATAAGTTTTGGAAGAAAGGAAGGAAAGTGTGAAACACTATGAATGGGATCTTCAGACACCCTGTCTGAAACTGCACCTCTGCCACTTGCTTGTTAGCTGACCTCAGACAAAATGCCAGAATGTCAGGGCCTCCATTTCTTCACCTAGAGAACAGACATTGTTAGGATACCTGCCTCTATTAGTTTCTTATTTCTGTTGGGAGAAATAGACCTCAGTTGGTTAAAAACAACTCATGTATTGTCTTCTGGATATTAGTCAGAGGCCTGTTGGGCCAACCTGGTTATTAGGCTCAAGACATAAGCAGGAGACTATTGGAGGCTCTTATGGGGGACTTTGTCTTCTTGCCTTTTCTAGCTCTAGCCATCACCTGTAGCTCTTGACTAATGGCCCCTGCCCCTTGCAGAGCCAGCAGGAGTGGCTGGTTCTTTAGTGCATACACCTCTGACCCTCACATTCTCTTCTTTTGGCCATCACTCTATAGCTAGGTTATTCTGGCAGGATTATTGGACCTATTTAAAGGTCTCTGGTTAGCAATCTCAATTCTATCTGCATCATCAGTTCCTCTTTGTCATTTACCTTATAGTCATAAACTCCCAGACATAGGATGGGCAGGGGAGAGGGTGCATTATTTTTTATCCTACACTGCCATGTAGGAATATTGTAGTGCCTAAATGAGATACTGTCCATAGGGTTTGAGATGCTGCAAGTCATATAATCAGATGCCCAGTCTGTTTTGAACCCATGATGTCTTATGACTTGACAAAATGGTTTTTATGTGGGTGGGCCGGCTGTCGGTGGTTCTGTCCTGAGAGATTTTATAGTGCCTAGTGCTAGGAAGGACAATAAAGGGATTCAGGTAAATCAGAGACAATTCCGCCTGCTTTTAGAAGCTGAAGTTCAAGGTCTGAGATGTCTTTGAAAGTATCTGATTCTCCACAGAAAACATGTGGTTCATGCAAAGCCAATTTTACATGTGACAAGAATGGAGGAGAATCCTCATAGAAATATGATTCATAAAAGAGGTTACAAGTCACCCTGGATTACCTTTGATTGGCCTGTGTGAGAAAAGAAATGCAGGGTATGGTCAAAGAAACAAACTGAAATTGGAATTTCTTCTGCTCTTATTAGAAAGGTGATCTCACATGCTTACTTCTCCATTTGTCAGATGTGAGAGTAAAAGCCGCTTGTATCTCTAGGTGGGTTGGGAGCTAAGTGAACTGCCACAGCTGAAGAACATGGGTGATAGCGAGGGCTTAGCAGTCCGCGTGGGTCAGGGATAGCTGTGGGATGCTTCATACACACAGAAGACCTCAGTGGACATAATCATAACTCAGAATATTATTTGCCTGCTGGTCAAATGCCAAAAAGTATGTGGGCTCTGACAATTATTTCCAAGATCGTACTGCCATGCAGGTCAATCTTAAGGAGGGTGTTTATTCCATTAAATCTTCCTCCAGATTGCCTCATGCGTAACCAATAAGATGACCATGTCTGGAGAATGTAGCCATTGTTCAACTCTCACATAGAGCGATGATGGTTTCTGAATCTTTGTGGTGAGGAGTCTGGATTTTCTGGTTGAAGTAGACTGTGACAAGTGGGCCAAGGGACAGATAGAAGAGAGCTGTGGTTTCTTGATTGGAAAGAAATATGTTGTGGGACCTAGCGGCAGCAGGAGAAATATCTTGTCTTGGATGGCTTTCATCCCATGGCGGGAAGAACTGCAGATAAGTACAAGGATGATGAAGGACATGATGATCCTGTAAATGTCACAATGCCTGGAAACAAGGATGCCATTGTCTGCACACAGCCCTTGTTCATCAAGATTAGTGACGGCATGGATATATTCAAGACTAGTTTAAAGATAAACGCAAGAAAGCCTGAGCTCTTTCTACTCTAAATAGAGGGAAGTGGAGCTGTACTCTAGAGAGACACATCCTTCAGAGCTAACAGGTTTAACGCTAGTGTGCCCAGAGAACAATGCCCCATGGTCAGCCTCACATACACCCTCAAGATTCCTTCATGGACTCAGTAAAACCCAAGTGTCTTTAGTAGCTCAGTGATGACAGCAAGGATCATGCTTTGAAAATACACATTGGTGAGGCCAATAGTTTTCATCTGGAGTATTACACAAGTGATAAAAGTTGCTGAATCACCAAGATGTGGAGGTCACTGCATTTGTTGGGTGACCAGTGACATTCCACCAGGGCCACTCTATGCAGTCTTGAGCACATTTGCCATCATGGATCCACATCCATACATCATTCATACAGATTCATGGGTTAGGAGCTCCCTGGATAAACAGGGGAGAAAACTTTGTCTTGATTGTTGTACCAGGATGCTAAGGTACACTGCAGCCTTATTCACAGTAGTCAAGGCCTGAAAGCAATCTAAGTGACCATCACTGAATAAATGATGAACAAAAAAGTGGTTGTGGGGGGAGGAGAGAGGGAGAAAGGAAGAGAGGGAAAGAGGGAGAGAGGTGGCAGAGGGAGCGGGAGAAGGATGAGAGAAAATGAGAAATGTCTGGGCAACAGGCACAAAACAAGAAAGAATAGAGAAATATCCAACAGATGAAAATAAACTGATGAGAACTAGTCAGCTATCATTATAGAAACACAAACTAAAATTTTATACCCATACACACCCCACTTCCTTTGTTCCCCCAAAGTCTTGTAGTGATCTTATAGTAATTCTTTTTCTGCCTTAAAAACCAGCCCTTTATTAGATGTATTGATTCTGAAAACACTTTCTGCCATTATGTCACTTGTTTTTAATCCTTTTTTTTTTAATAGTGTCTTCATGAACACAATAGTTTTAATTGTGTTACAGTTTTCATAGTATTCATATTTTCTTTTTGATGCTGTTATTTTATGTGCATTTGAAGATACATTTCTATACCCCAAGGGTAGAGAATATTTCTCAATATTATATTTTTTTATTATATTTTTCTTTTTATTGAAAATAATTTTTTCATGCACTATATTCTGGTAACAGTTTCTTTTCCCCAACTACTCTCAGATCCCTCACCTTCCTACACACCCAATCCCATACTTTCTCTCTCTCTCTCT
>OU015746.1:104090357-104151598 GCA_907169655.1 Acomys percivali | reverse complement strand
TGTGGCTTCATGCCCAGTGAGGCTCCATTGAAGAGAACTAGTTCTTCCTTTGCAGGTGAATATCAACTGCAGATAGTGTCTTGGTGAGGGACAGGTGCCCTTGTCTGCTACCACACCTCAGCCCTGGGACACTACCTGGCTTGAAGCCATGCGGCCTCTGTGCATGCTGGCACAGTCTCTGTCACATGTGCATGCGTCCAGTTGTGTCTGGAAGACACTGTCTCCTAGGAGTCATCTAAGTCCATAGGCTGTTCCAGTCTTCTGGCCTCCTCCTCCGCATAACTGTCTGAGCCCCATGGAGGGGTGTGAAGAGGACATTCTACTTATGGACACTGAGTAGTTCAAAGTCCGCCACTTCCTTTTAATTTGTATTTTAGGATAAACTTAATGATTTCTTTTTGTTTGGTTATTTGTTTTGTTTTGTTTGAGACAGGGTTAATCTGTATAGTCCTGAATGGCTTAGAACTCTCTTTATAGACCAGACTAGCCTTGAACTTACAGAGATATATCTGCCTCTGCCTCCCGAGTGCTGAGATTAAAGGCATGCACCACCATACCTGATTAAACGTATTGATTTTCATAAAATTGTCTTGTGGGACCTTGAGCTTAGATTGAAAACAAAAGATTGACTGGAAGAAATCCGAAATATATTTACAGTGTTGAGTCTTTCAGGCCATGGACTGTGTGTGTCTATACCTTTTTTTCCTTCTATATGTTGTAGTTTTAGATTAGAAGTCTTACATACCAGGTATGTGAGAGGACTTTGCTGAAATTATGGTAATTTTGAAAATATTTTTTGCTAGTGTGTGAAAACAATAGACTTCTTATATTGGTCTTTACAATAAACTTGTGAAGTTTACTTAATGACTTGTAGGCAGACGCCCTGTGCCTTCTCTGTCTACAGTCATAGATTGGTGTCTCCTGTCTCGCTTCCTCTGAGAAAAGCTATCTCTGAGCCACTCTCTTGGTTTTGCTTTGTTTGAAGGCAGCTGTTGTTCTGAAGCTACAGAGGTGTGTGATTCTGTTTCCAGGTTGGACATTTTTTGTTGTTGTTGTTGTTTGAGTGTGGAGTCTTATCAAGTGTTTCTGAATCTACTGGATTTACTATGTATTTTTTGGTGTGTATGTGCATGTGCGTGTATTTGCACATTGATGTGCATACAGGTCTATTGGCATGCTTGTGGAGGCCAGAGGACAACCTCAGGTTCTGTTTGTCAGACAGCATCCACTCTGTTTTGTTTTGTTTTAAGACAGTGTCTCTCATTGGCCTGAGACTATCCAACTAGGCTAGGCTGGTTGGCCAATGAGCCTCAGAGATCTGCTTGTCTCCACCTCCACAGCTCTGGGATCACTGTGTGTGCACTACCTACCACAACCAGGTCTGGGCAATTAATTCCCTTCTGGCTTTTATGCTTGTAAAACAACTGTTTCTCCAACCCCCCTTCATCTTTTAATACAAGTGATTACATCGTTTGGTTTCATGGCAGAGATCCCCCTCCCCGCTGCCCTTTTTTTTTTTTTTCCAGAACATGTTAAGTTTTATGTCTCACTGCATCTAATTTGCTACAGTTTTCAGATCTGTATGTTTATGTCAGGGGGAAATTGTGTCGGGAAACATCCCGTTTTATGATGCCTCGTTGAATGTTTTGATTGTGCGTGTGTCTGACTTTGAGGCAGGGCTTTACGGTGTAGCCTAGGCTGGGCTAGCTCTCGCTGTCTTCCCACCTCAGTCTGCACATGATTAGCATCATCTGTATGGGATGATGCACCCACTCCTTTCCCACTTTTTATTAGGACATGCTGACCTCAAAATGAGTTTCACAGTATTTCTTCTTTTTATATTCCCTGGAAGGACTCGTGTAAAACTGTTATCATTTCCTTAATCATGCAGAAAAAAACCCACCGGTAAGGCCACAAAGGACTGCAGTTGCTTTGGGAGATTGTTTTTCATTATGGATTCAATTACTTTAATAGATATAAGCCTATTCTGATTTTACTTTTTGATCTTGAACTGGCTGGGGTATATTGTACTCATGGAGAAATGTGTCTGTTTCCCATAAATTGTCATATTTATTGATCTAGAGTTGCTCTTACAGTCGCCTTGTTGTTTTCATGTATAGAAATCTATAGGCCTAGCCTCTCTTTCATTCCTAATATAGCTAATTGCATTTCTTATAAGCGTTCCTACGTTCATATTGCTGTGAATTTATTTTGTGATTTTTCAAGAAGAAAACATTTAACTTTTTTTTTTTTGATACTTCGTGTTTCCTCTTGTTGGTTTCTATTCTTATTTTTATTTCCTGTCTTCCATTTCCTTTGGGTTAAGTTTGACATTGTCCAACATATACATACATACATACATACATACTTAAATACATACATACATACATACAACACACACACAAACCAAAACCATGAAGCATCAGACAGCTGACTGCCATCCTTCTTTTTTTTGTTCTGTAAACTAGAGATGTAATTTTCCCTCTAGCTGCTTTAGTGTGCTTCAGTTTAAGAGACCATGTTCTTGTTATCATTAAATTCAAACTGTTTTCTAATTTTCACGATGAACATTTTGTCCCAGGAATCATTTAAAGTATGTCTATTTGTTTACAAGCAGTTTCATCAGGTTTTCTAGTCCTCTTTTCTAATGTGTAGCTTATTTTACTGAGACAGTGAATACTCTTTGTATGTTAGTAATCCCTGCACATACATTTCGGCTTGGTTTATGACATGCATATAGTGAGTTCTGGTTGGCGCCCCTTGAATGCTAGTAAACAAAAGGCACTTCACAGCTGGTGAATGCAGTGTTTTACATATGCCAGTGGGGTGGAACTGACTGTGATAGTCAAATCTGTGACTCTATCGATGGCTTTGTTTGCTCACTTCATCAGTGAACATTATATATATATATATATATATATATATATATACATACATACATACATACATCATTATATTCTCCTCATATTTGCCCCATCTGTTACCTTCTATTATCTTTCAACTCTTGTTCGTCCATTTATTACCACCTAGGAGCTCCTTTTATTTTATGTCTTATGAATAAAAAATATATACATACCTGTAAATATCATATACATATATAAATCTGCAGTAACACATGTGAGAATATGCCTAACAGCTATTTTATTTTCCCCCATACCTTTTCTTGTTCTTCTACTCCCTTTGAATGCCTTCTTTCCCCTCCCCTCACTTAGGTCCTCTTCTCCTTTCATATCCTGTAAACATGTATTTTTCAATTTAAAACATTTAGCACTTGTCCAAGTCTGGCTTAATTTGCTTAGCATGACAATCTCTAGTTCTGTCTATCTATCTGAAAATGATTTCGTGTTTTTTCTTATGGCTGAATAAAGCTTGATTGTGTATATGTTTCACATTTCCTTATCTATTCATGTGATGTTGGGCATGTAGGCTGGCTCTGTCTCTTGGCTATTGTGAATGCAGCATTAAACAAGGGCCAGCAAGAATCATTGGGATAGGATTTCTTAGAGTTCTATGGAGCAAATATCTGAGTGCTACAGCTAAATCACACAGCATTTTATTTTTAGATTTTGTTTAGTAACTTCCACACTGCTCTCTGCAGTAGATGCCCAGTTTATATTCTTATCAACAATAAGAATAATAAGAATTTACTCTTCTCATATCTTCTAGCATTTGTAGTTTTCTTGACAATAGCCATTGTGATTGCATGAAATAGCATCTCAATGAAGTTTCGGTTTTCATTTCCCTGGTGGCTAAGAATGTTGACTATTTTCTTCCTATGTGTACTGGTCATTCACATTTCTTTGAGAACTGCTAGTTCAGTTCATTTGCCCTTTCGTTAACTGGATGACTTTTTGTGTTGAATTTTTAAGGCTCTTCATATATTCTATGTATTAGTCCCCTGTTGTGTGGGCATGGTTGTTGGCCTCAGGCTCAGGACTGTCAGAGTACATAGTTTTGTTCTTAGGTGATGGACTCAGCTCACTGTATCCTCCTCTCCCAAGCCAAGATCCTTTCTCTTGAACTTTATAGTGTGTTGGTGCCCAGGCCTCCTGTGTGTGCCTCTCACCTTGGTATTATGCTAGGCTGTCCCTAGTCTACCGGATTTCATATTATCTGATTTCTATTGTATCCCAGGTTCCAGCTCAAGGTAATGTTTCATCACAGTCTTTTAAGATTTGGGGAATGAAGAAATATTCCTTTCTCCTACTGTTCTATCACATTAGAGGAATCACTTTTTCCCCAAATGCTGAATGGGCTCCGGCTTGTGAGAATGTGTCCTGAGTGCATAAGTGCCAGGCTTTCTTTTGCATTATTTTCTTTAATCTATAGTTCAATTTGGGTACTATCTACTGACTTCTCCTCCAGGCCATTTTGTATTCACTTCTACACTGTTTAATCTATTAAATCTATATGCTGAGTTATTAATTATAGCTAGTATTTCAAGTCTAGTAATTCCATTCTATTGTTTTATTTCATTTGTAGTAACATTTATTGATTATAAAAATAATATACTTTGATCATTTCCATCCCCTATTATCATGTCCTGCTCCCTCTTCTTGCTGTTCCCTTCCTCCTTTACCTCCTATCTTCTCATCCTACTCTCTATGTTTTTCCTTTTCTCTTTTATTATTGCTCTATCTATTTATCTATTTATCTATCTATCTATCTATCTATCTATCTACCTACCTACCTATCTCTCCCACATACCTCTCTGTCACGCACACACACACACACACACACACACACACACACACACACATACACACACTCTACTGAGACATTCACTGTTGCTCATAGGCTTATGGTGCTATGGAGGATTGCTGGTGTTAGATAACTGATTAGATGCCTTATTCCTGGGGAAGACCGATTCTCCTTCACTCCCTAATCATTAATTGTCTGTGGCTCTTTACTTAGGAGTAGATCCTCGTGATATTTTGCCACCTGTCATCTGGTGTTTATTGTTCAGGTCTTGCTAAGAATAGCATTTTGTTACAATTTCATGGGTGTAGCTTCCCTGTTTTATATAGAAGTATCAGTCTCTCAGCCGACATCCTGGTTCCCTAGCTCTTACATTTTCTCTATCCTTTCTTCTGTGATGCTCCCTGAGATTTAGGTGCAGGGGTTGCATTATAGATACATCAGCTGGGGCTGGATACTGCATGATCAAGTGTTCTCTGTATTTTTATCAGTTATAGATTTCTAAAATGATCTCTATTTGCATATACATATATGATGAGGATTGAGAACTATGCTTGTTTGGGGGTTTAAAGATAAGTGTTTAGAATACAGATAGGTATTATACTTATAGGTTTGGGAAAGTGACAGTAGTTGTAGTTGATTCTCCTCTGGGGTCCAAGGTCTCACCAGTCCTAGGTAGTTGACTAGGTCTGCAGAACCAGGCATGAGTTCCCTCCTATTGCGTGGGCCTTGATTCCAATTAGATAGCAGTTGGTTACTTCAGAGATAGACGTGCCACTGTTACACCTTTGGGAACATCTTGCTTTACTTGTAATTGTTGTATTTCATATGTATCACATATGAATCACATATGTATCACATCAGGGCAGAGCTATGGATTGCTTTTCAACCCTGGCAGTTTGCATAGCTCCTTTCAAGAGCCATTTAGTTATTTTTAATATGTCATAGTTCCTCCTTCTTTAATAGTTAAATAATAGAGCTCGCATGTGAGTACTATAGTGTCTGGATCACCTCAATACTTTTGTTTTTCAGTTATCTGGCTATTAGTATGTTGGGTAACTATTGATTGCTTCACTGACAATATATACGTGTATACACACACACATACACACACACACACACACACACACACACATACACAGACTTTGGGCATTTCTTTTCCTCTTGAATTAAATAAAATCCACATTAGGCAGATTGAGTTCAGGTAGTGTGTTGATCTATTTACAACCAGGTTAGTTTATAACTTGTCTTACTGCTAGGACACAGCCTTTTCAGAGGTTTTTTTTATCAAAATCCTGGCGGTTTTGCTTGTGTCCTCTCATCTCTCCAGAGACTTTAACATCAGATTTTGATTTCCTAGCATTTTGTGTCTGCCAGATTCTTGGTTTAACTCAGCCTTTCTTCACATCTACTTCCTGCTTGGCTATGGGGTACTTCACAACATGTACACTATGTGGACATTACCAGGTGTGTAAAGGAAAGAGCGGCTCATGACTTTATTCTTTATAGTTCCTTTTCCCTTGGGAAACTGTGGCCCCAAACTTAGTGTCTCTCTCTTTTTCCTACTAACTCCAGATTGCAATCTGGCTTTTACTTGCTCCATAAACCAGCCAATGTATGACTGAGCACATGGCAATAGATGCTAGTTTTTTCTCCCTGTCATTCTCTTCATCCTGGGATTTGGTGTCTTAAGTCATAGTTGTTCATTGGTTCATCTGTTTATCTGTCTGTTGGTCTATGTTAAAGAGATGTTCCCAGTGTTAGGATTTATGTAACAATAGCTGCTTTATCCTGTCCTGAAATGGCTTCTTTTTTTTTTTTTCCAACTCATCTTTATAATTGAAAAGTTGTCTCATTCTGAAGGTTGGATCCCATCTGCCACTGTTGTTTATGTGGCGTCACAGTATGGGACATTTCCAGGTAGAGCTGTGTGAATGAAGTGCACAGCACAGAAATGCTTCTATTCATGCTTTCCTGCTCCTACATGCTATCAGTAGGAACATTGCCTCTTTCTCAGTGTGGTCTTGACGTTTTTCACCCAAGAGCATGAAGTTCTATAAATGCAGATTTGTAGACATGTTTTCTTTTAAAAAAAATAAGCATTCAGTCGAGGCATTATATTTATTTATTTTCTTACGTGGTGAATATGTGTACAAAGCTTAAAGTCTTAGTCTATGTGTACAGCTCATTTTCAGCATATTAAAAACCAACCAGGGCCTTCTGCACTTGTGTGTTCAGCTTTGATCTTCTCCCTTCTGAGGACATCATAATGAGCAAGTTAGAAAACACCACTCAAAGCCACCACAGTTACCCAAGGAATCCACATTAGTAGAAGCCATAACCAGGCTCCAGGAAATGTGTTTGTGAAATCCTGAGTTGGATTTGCCCTGTGCAGCCTCACCAGTGCCTTCGGCATTCTTTGGCACTCTTCAGAAGGTCAGCTGGAGCATGTAGATTTGAGAGCATGCCTAATTGGAGTGGTCACACTGGAGTTTTCCCCTTTGGGGAATAAATTAGATTAAAAGGGAATATTTAATGTACCGCAGCGAGGCTGTCTCTTGACTATGCAGTGTCACACCTTTTGACAAGCGATGCTGTGTTACTGAATCACAATTAATTGAAGTCTTCTTTAAACACATCCTTTGGTTTGGCTTTCTAAATCTAAATTGCCAAGAGATCAAGACACAGCGTCATTAAGATGTGTTAAAGCTTGTTCAGCCATCTGATCTACCCTACAGAGAAGGCTGGTAATTATTTTGAAAGAAAACAACATGACAAAAAAGAAAAGAACAAACTTAATAGTCATGTGATTTTGTGTGGCTACATATCTAAGTGACTGCCTATGCCTGTATATATATTTTTTCAAATTCAAAGGCTAACATAGCTTCCAAATAATCAGAAAAAATATGTTTCCATGTAAATTCACATTGCCTTTTAAAATGGACAGAGTCATTGATGCTGGCCACTCACCCCGCCCCCCATATGACTGTTTGTATAATAACCAGTGCTTGCACATAAATATCCTTCTGGTTAAACAGATTGTCCTGACCTCTTATCTCAGAGTGAATTTTAAGGAACTCTCTGTACCCCCCAAGTTGTTAGGGCCACCTGTGAGTCTCCCTTGAATTGTCCAAGGCAAGATAAAATGTCAGCATGGTTTCCAGGCCAGCCGTTCCTACCTGCTGCTCTCTCTTTGAGGTCACATTGTGCTGGCTTTGTATCCAACCCAGAACTCCTCAAAGGCTCAGTTATCCTACAAACATCAAAAGGATCCATGCCATAAGTGACAAAGAAGGATTCAGGAGACTGTCTTTGTTGGGAGAGTGTGACACTCACCCTTTAAAAATACCTAGGAGTGCCACACCTTCAAATTTTGGTGTCTGCCGTTGGATGGACCCAGGACAGAAGAATTATACACTACAATGTCTGGGTCTTCTGACTCTAATTGAGGCAGCCGTTCAAAGGCAAGTAATGTCTCCTTTGGAAAGGAAATACTCAGGTATTTAGACAATCACTTGCATATAAGCAAAAAATGTGCAAGCAATGGCGTGGATCAGCCACACAACCGTGTAATTGAAACTGACTTTGCATTGGGTTTCTGCAGTGTCAAGGCCCCTTTCCTTTCCATTCTCAAAGCAACATTTTCCATTTTCCCTCTTATCTTCATTTGTGCCTCTGCTTCCTTAATCATCTTCAAATGTTTGTGGGTGATGTTCCCATGTCCCCGCTGTTTTTACATTCTCACTGTTGCCATCTCTTATAAGGAGAGGAAGTATTCTGTTTAGGCTACGTGTTTGAGGGTGAAAAGTGTTTATAGAGCTGTCATCTGTTTCTCCTGATCCGGATCTATTTGATGACGTCATTCTGTAATTTCACACAATTTGGACAATTCAAAGCACCCAGGGCAGAATGTTTAGAGCAAAAAAAAAAAAAAAAAAAAAAAAAAAAAAAAAAACCAGGTTTCTATAATTAGTTGGAGAGCTGGGCTCTAAGTAGTGATTTCTTTTAAATATACCTATAAACCTACCAAGAGAAGATCATCCTCACAGATAAATTTTTTGGTGACCCAAGACTGGCTTTGAGAGATATTTGGGGTAACCCTAAAGCTTGTACATGACCTATGGGTTTGAATGAGAATTCAACTTCTGAATTTGGGGTTGAGTTTTCTCCAGACCAGGGATTTCGCAGGGATTTGAATAATATCTCTTAGTATCTGGAATTTGGGGCATGAATAATCATGCTGATTATTAAGGCATTACTATGGGTTAAAACAATAAGTATGTGTTTGACCGGCTTCCCCCAGGACTTACTATTCTATTGTTCTCATTGCTATTGTGCTCCTGTAGTTCTCACTCTTACTGGTTTGCTCAGCGGCTCCCATAAGCCCCACCGAATGGCTGAGTGCCTCTCTTTCAGATACCATTCATTGACTGCTGACCTTTGGGGCATCATCGCCTTCACATCTCAGGTCAGAGTTTTATGCGGCCCCTTGAAGAAGCAAAAAGGTCAGATGCCAGAATAGAAAATCCTGTGGAAGGTGCATGTGATGTCACCCTCTAGCCTCACATCTATGTCTAATCTCCGTAAGAATGAGAGCTTTGACCGCCTTGTCCTAAGACGACAGTGGGAGCAAACTTGATCAGTGCTTCCCACAGTGGGGACACCCCAGAGAGACTGTTGCCTTTGCTTTCCCAGCATGATGCTATGTATCTGTCCCAGGGAGAAAAGCCATTTGGTTAAAAATCTCATGTTTTGGCTTACTGTGTGGGACACTCACACCTTGAGGGCCTTAGAATAATAAAAGAGTTAGCCCAAGTGTTGAACACTGCTTAAACATCTTGGGACATTTGTTCTGTGTTCATGGATTTAGTAATTTTAATGCAAATAGGCACCTCAGCAGCTGTGTCCCCTTAAGCAGATTTTTATTTAGCAGCTGAGTTTCCCACATCACTTGGCAGTCATAGATTTTCAATTTTTCCCCATGCCAACAGGGCAGCTGGAATAATTTGCGTACTCATTAATTTGTGAGAAATATGAGCTGTGTTAGGCAGACAACGTGTGTCTTCTGTACGGTGTTGTACCAGGATAAGCGGCTCAGGGTAGAAGCAATTTGCCCTATCCCAAAGGGGCCCTGGGATTTTAATAAGCTGGTTATGAAAATTCTATTTCTTTGCAATTTGAAGCATCTAATTAGAGCCTGTAATTTCTCTCCTATAACGAGAGTGGATGAAGGTTAACGTTAGGCCTCCTGGGTCCTTTCAAATTCATTTACAGAGAAAAATCAGGTAACAGTTGTAGCTAATTAGAACAAGGTATTAAATATTTAGTCCATCTTGATTTAACTTGGAGAACTCAGACATGTACACGTGCTGTTGGGATTTGGAGAATGATAAAGGGAAGTTAAATTTAATTTTTAATCAAAGATAAACTTGAAGGCAGTGTGATAAGGTTCACACTATGGTAACCCAACAGGCAGAGCCGCCATGGCCTCCAGTCCCTTGAAGTGTCAAGATAAAGGAAGATGATGTCGATTTAATTTCATCAGTGAACATGTTGCTCAAGCTCACACAGCTGGAACTTATGGCATATTCATAAAGTACAAAGAGCCCAGTCAGTGGCTTTATCTTAAGGTTCCAGAATTTGGAGTATGACCTTAGATCATTTAAGTGTGTTTTTGAAAACTGTCCTAAGGAAATGTCTAATTTGTCATCTAATTTGTTTGTTTATTTGTTTGTTTATGTGGACTTTATTTGTGTAGAGTATTTTGCCTAAGTGTACCACATGCTTGCAGTCCCTGTAGAGCCCAGGAGAGGGCATTAACCCTCCCCACAACTGAACTATACAGACAGTTGTTATAAACCTCCATGAAAGTTTTGGGAACAGAACCAAAGCCCTCTACAAGAGTGTCAAGTGCTCTTAACTACCGAACCATCTCTCCAGCCCTAGGGGGGTTTTCTGTTTTTGTTGTTGCTGTTTGTTTGTTTGTTTTATTAAGGAGATACTATGTCTTAACAAATGTGTGCTTAAAAGGAAATCTTCCCCTTATAAGGCTGGGCCAACTTGGTAAGGGGGAGGCAATTTGTTGCATTGTTTGACATTGTCATCACTAACACTGGGGACACTGAATTGTTGTCCTATTTTCGTGTTCAACTCCATTTATCTTCCTAAAGTGGGATTCCTAAAGTCAGGATGTACATATCAGAGATTCCTAACTCAGTCTCATGATAGCCCATCTCTCTAAGGCCTCCCACAGGGGATGAGCATCCTTCAGTGGTACCTGTATGTTGGATTGCCCGCAGGACCACTGTAACATCACCAAAGACTGATGCTTAGAAGGCAGAAGAACTTGAAAGAGGAAAGACAGGTAAAATGATTAAAACAATGCTTAGGAACATAGAAAGGCATACGGGCAGATAACTCTGACACAGCATCCACACACCGCTTTCCTGGCTCCTGAAATCCATCACTGGGCTCGTGATCCCACCACTGCTCTCGTGGTTTCATTTCAGTGTCCTGAAGCATCCTTGAGAATCTTTATAAAAGAAAGGGCAGCTCGCAGGCCGCCACCTCCACCTGCTATACTGGCTTCTAGTTACCTCTTCTCACAGGATGGCTTTTGACTGCAGTAAATGCCTGTTACAGAGGCTAATGACTGGTTGTCAGAGCATTAACCTCCCTAGGCTTCACTTTGGGTTCTTACACATCAAAGAAGTGATTGTATAGAGAGTGTACTGGGCGTATTAAATTATATTGTCCATCTTAGGAGCTCTAAGATGGGGATTAGTATACAGAAAGGACTATCAGGTTGCCAAACTCACTGTCTGTGAATGCAGGAGGCTGGGCGTGTTCACCTCAGGTGGGTTCGCTTAGCTCCTGCCCAAGGTCCCTGTCTCCCCTCGCACAGAGATGAATAGGTAACACACCAGAATTTTTCCTTTTTTTATTTGACCCCCCTGAAGAAGAGGAAAATAATACTACATCAACCCAAGCCAGTGGCAGAGATGTCTCACTGAGGGGTCAGCCATTTTCTGGATTTCTCCATGTCGGAGCTGCCTCTTAGCCAGTCTTCTTCAGGCAGAGCATCTGGGAAATCCTTCCAGCACATGCTGTGGGCCAGCATTTTGTTTTCTAGTCTCCTAAGGACAATAAAAGTGGACGGTGAGTCTTTTGGAGGTCTGGCCCTGGGAGGCTCTAATGCGGTACCTCAGACCCTCAGGCTCAGTCTGAGGTGCACACTGGTCTCAAGACGTCTGTTTAGTCTAGACATTTTTCCAAAGGAGGGAATTGTGAATTGAGGAAAGGTTTGAAATTCCATAGAAGTGAGTTTTCAACCATAAAAATATGTATTGATGACGGCTTGTCTGTTCTCCAAAGCTCTGCCCCGTCTTCCACTTAGCTGCTGGCCTCATCTGTTGTTGATGAGCTGTGGAACGGTACCTCAGTCTGCTCCGTCTTCATAGAGCATCCCTGTGGGACTTGTTTCACAGTGGCTGTCACCATTCAATGTGCCCTTCTTCCTGTCCACCTGAATGTGAACCCTCCCTGGTGCCTCCAACCTGAGAGCATCAGCTGGAAATAAAGGCTTAGTCATCATTGTATCTCTGGTAACTTAGGAGCGCCCGACATGTGGGAAATGCTCTGTGACTGTTTGCTGAATGGAAATTTCTGCCTTTTCCCTTAAAATATGTTTCTTATAAAAAGCTTTATATGTTAAATGTGTTTATGATAAAAAAAAAAAAAAGCAGATCCTGAGAAGGAAGTGTCAACTGTTAACCAAACTCCAAAGATTACAGCATTGATCTTCATGCATATGTGTGAAGATCGTGTGTGTGTGTGTATGTGTGTGTGTGTGTGTGTGTGTGTGTAATGTATACTCAGAATACATGAGAATTTAGAGCCTTTAGAGAATTTAGATGTCTTCTGAAGTTAGCAACTTAATCAAGCTTGCCATTATTTGCTATGGCTTCAGGAAAGTACAGATGAGAATACAAATGCCGTCTCCTTTAGTGATTCATCCTGATTTTTCTTTTTTTTTTTTTTTTTGCCATTTTTCTGTAATACAAACAGCACTGCAACTTCTGTCCTTTGTGTTAAATCTTTGTTTCACAGTATGCTTTTCTTTACCTGAGTAGATTTTATGAAACAGAATTGCTGTGTCAACGTATAAGAACCCTGTGGTTATTTGACAGATCTGGACAAGCTATCTTCAGGAACTTCCTTGCTGAGTTTTATTCCTAGAACAGAAAGTCAATTTCCTAACACCCTTCCCATTAACACACAGTTTCCAAATAACAACAATATTAACAAGAGAAAAACTGCCTCAGACTCTTATTTATGTCTATGGTTATAAGAATGTTGAACATTTTGTTCTGTCTCCTGTTTGTTTGCTTTTGTTTCTATTTGTTTCTTCTTCTGAAATCTCCTGGTGCATGTTCTCTGGCCATCATGATGTTCTTTTGCCCTGGGATAGTACTGAAGAACATATTCCTGAAATCCCATATATGTACATGTGTGTGTGTGTGTGTACATGTGTGAAAGTGCCCATGAAACAGAAGAAAGCATTGGGTCCCTTGGAGCTAAAGTTACAGGTGGTTGTGTGCTTCTTTATGAGGGTAAAGGGAACCAAACTTCAGTCCTTAGCAAGAACAGCACCCACTTAGAACTTCTGAGCTATTGTCTCAGCTCCAAAATCCCATATACCACTAGCCCTCACCACTGTGTGACCTGGGATAGGGTCCTAATCCCACCTTTTAAAGCTCAGTCCCTGTTCACATCAAGGCAGTCATACTGTGTGTGATCCACTGTCCCATATGACCACATGAGGCAATCTTCCCTGTCCTCAGCTGTCACAGTGTTACTTCTGCCACTTAGGTATGACTAGTACTCATTAACCTTTCACACTATAGTACCTGAGGGGTCATTTGGAGGGACACTGAGTAGAAGGAGGAATCAGGGACCGTTCCTTCATCCCTGAGTATCTGTCTCATCAGTGTAGAGGAAGGACGACTTGACAGTTTCACGATCCTCCTTAGGAACTGCAGCTGAAACCATGCGGCTACAGGCTGAGTGTGCTCTGTTCTGGAAACCATGCCCTTTGGGGTGATGATAAGTACAAGAGAATCATGGATCTAGGATATGATGCTCTGGGTCTCTAGCATGTGGCATTCAACTAGGGAGAAAAACAGTTCTATGGCTCTAGTGCGAATTACAAAGTTGAGACTGCTGTAGTACTAAAAATTGACGGGGAGGGGTTTTCAAATACTGGTAATACTTTTGAGGTATCAGAAGCATCCAATAACAGGAGTACAGTCCCTTTACACACACACATACAGACAGACACATATATACACAGACACAGATACACACACACACACACACATACACACACACACACACACACACACACACACACACACACACTTTGTTTTCCATATTGCTTGGCATTCTTAATTCTCTGAAAAGTATTTCAACAATTTACAAGTTCCATAATGCTGGAGACCATATGGATGTTTTAACCTCATTGTCTTCAGCATCCCCAAGGCCAATAAGTACAGAGCTGGAATCTAGTGAATACTTAATGAAAATGGGAGGGTGGTGAGGCAGAAAATCAAATAGAATCAATCTTTTATACTGAGGTCAGCAGGAAGGAAAATGGGTACCATAGCAAAACCACCACATCCCCAGGTGTCTAAGACAGAGTCTGCTGGGGATGGGGATCCCCAGATAGCTGAAAGACTCACATCTGAAAGATTAAAGCCTAACTAGATGCTTAGGGAGAAACACAACCTGTGCTGACAGAAGATAAGGTGCAAAATTACCACTGGGATTTTCCCTAAATGAGATATTGGTCCCCCAAATCCTCAGAAACTCCAATCTCCTTCCTGCCCTGTCTACCTGCTGTTCCTCATCCCTGACATCAGAGCAGTGGCTCTCTGCTACAGCCCTGCAAGGCCACCACTGTGGAGAACATGTTCCAATAGTGGGATTTGGATGGAGAATATCTTTTGAGGGGGCGAGAGGCTGCTTGTTCAGATACTCAGCACATATAGATGGCCTAGTGATTCTGGCAGAGACTGTCTCCCTACTCCTGCGTGCCTCTCTGGGTGTCACAGGGAAAATGGGGCAAAGCTGTCTTCAGTAATATCTTTGCACTTGTCTGACAAATCTTTGACTCGCCTCGTGACAGTGAGCCCCAGAAGGCAGCAGGTGAGGTGACAGCAGAAACTGCTATTTTGGACTAATTCTTAGTGACAGGGAGGATTGGTAGGGAAAATGGAAATGACAAGAACCTTGGGAGGAAGCCACTGTGCTAGCTTGGGATTCACAGCAGCTGCTGCTCTTAATGAGGCCAAGAATGATTCAGGAAAAAATCTCAGGCTCATAAATCTTCAACTTATAGTCTGTGACTATGCTGATCACCAGGATGGCACACAGAGGGGACAATGCCCAAATGTATATACTTCTACTGTGGCCTTTGTCCTAGATCCCAAGGGAAAAAAAAAACCACAAGGATTCTATTTGGTATTGGGTTCTGATTTAGGAGGGGACATGAAATCCATTCCCTGGAAGAAAAAAGTTGAAGAAAGAGGCTCTTGTATCTGGGCTCCAATGACCTGCACAAGCCTTTTCTTCAAATTTCATTCCCCCAGGGCTTTTCCCTGTTGTACATCTTCCTCTTAAGGGCTGATGCATTGGGGGCAACATCTCAAAAAATGCTGCCTTTTGCCAGATCAGTCTCCTACCCTCTGATATCTTACTTGACTCTCGTACTCAACAACTTTCAAGGGTAAGTTCTGTAGTACTAATCACAAGTTAGGAAAACAAGTGTTCAACTTCCTGCCCAAGGCAGAGGTTCTCAGCGTATGTGTTTGGAGCACACAACCCAGTGCCATAACCCTGCACTCTGCTAACCCATGTACTCAGTCACCTGTTTTTCCTTGTTAACTCAAGATAATTCTGTGTGTCCACTGTTACCATGTATAGGGGGGATAATGTCTTCTACTGCCATTCCCTCTCCTACCAAGTGCTTTAAGACTACGATGAAGTTTTACTTTCTTCCTGTAACGATAATCTCTAATGCAGGCAGTTATGTAAGACACCAATGGCTTCAGTCTTTGCAGGGCCAACACTCAGAAGAAACAAATGACTGAATGTCTGCCCTGTGGGAGGTCTGGGATAAGATACCATTTTTTGTGACTCATGAATGTGGAGCAGTAGTAACTAAGACCAGAGGTGGCTGCTGCTGCTGCTTCCTCCTCCTCCTCCTCCTCCTCCTCCTCCTCCTCCTCTTCTTCTTCTTCCTCTTCCTCTTCCTCTTCCTCTTCCTCTTCCTCTTCTTCTTCTTCTTCTTCTTCTTCTTCTTGTTCTGTTTATGTTTTATCACCAATCTTAATGTTAAAAATAAAATCCTAAGGGGACTGAGCATAGGAAAGATAAAATTAGCTGTTTGACGGTAGGCCAGACTGGGGAAACAGGGTTTTGACAGAGTCAGCAGTGAAGGAAAGAGCTCTGTTGCTAATAAATCCAGATGTTTCCCCTGCTGACTTACTTGCACATCCTTAATTCCTGGGATGTGGAGAAAACACAGCATCTGATATTTATTGAGAGTTTACCGGCTGCTGGGCACTGGATTGAACACAGTTGCCTCTTTCTACCTTCAGACACAACTCAGAGAATTGACCAAGTGGTTGAGACTACTGAGTGCCTCACGTACGCTGGAGGAAACAAAGGAGGGATAAGGGTGAATTAGATAAAGCAACATGAAGTTGGAAATACAAAACTAGAGACGTCGAACACCCCGAGTGATGGAAAGGGTGAATGACGAGGCCACCAAGCCAGGAAGCTGACCGTGTTCTGCAGGTCATCGTGTCAGTGCCTGGTGGACTATGACATAGAATAGCCCATGTAGTGGGAAGGGGTCTCACTAGGAGGCAACACAGCACCATGACTTTTCATGGGTAAAAGTGTCCGTATCTGAAACTATGGAACAGTATTCCATTTTGCAAAGTGGTTTTATTTTTCTGATCTGTTTAGATTAATCTCATGGCTTTGTCCATGTGAGTTTTGTCTATTTGTTTGTGTTTACTCTGCCATCTTTTGGGGAGGAAAGCCCTTACTTCTCTGTCAGCATGACCAAGATTGCTGACAAAAATATAATAATTTAAAGGATGAAAAGTTTATTTTGGCTCATGGGTTCATAGGGATTTCCATTTATCATGTTGGAGGGTGGGCACAGCAGTAGGAGTGTGGCAGTCTGTTCGCTCTTCCCTTGGTGACAGACCAGAAAATGGAGAAAGCAGGCCAGAAGTTGAAATGGGTATAAATGCCAACTCTGCTGGCTAGTGTTTGTATCAGTTTGGCATAGGTCAGAGTCATTATGGAAGAGGGAACCTCAGATGAGAAAAATGTCTGTAGGAGATTGACCTGTGGGTTAGCCTGTGGTACATTTTGTTGATTGACAATTGGTGTGGAAGGGCCCTTCTCACTATGGGTGGTACCACCCCTGGGCTGGTGGTCCTCAGTGCTATAAGAAAGCAGGCTGAGCAATCCATGAAGAGAAAACAAGTAAGCAGTCCGTCTGTGTTTCCTCTGCATCATTTCCTGTCTCCAGGTTTCTGCCTTGTTTAAGCTTCTACCTTGGCTTCCTCAGTGATGGGCTGTTACCTAGAAGTCTAAGGTGGAATAAAGCCTTCCCTCCCCAGCTTAACTTTTAATCATGGTGTTTTGTCATAGCAATATAAACCCCCCACTAACACACTGGCCCTAGTAACTTACTTCCCCATGCTACGCCCTACCTATTAAAGGCTGGAGTCTTCAAAATTGTATCACAAGCTGGGGACTAAGCCTCTAGATCACAAGCCTCTGGGAGGATGTTTCAGATTTAACATGTGACAGGTACATACCTGATAGCTAAAACCTATCACTACTTGATATTTGGAGAGTTGGGGGGATAACAGGAGCAGGGAAGGGCCAACCCATTCTACAAACACTAGCCTGTGCCTGTGATTAGAAGCCTAAAGTTTTGGATGCAATATGTGACTCAGAACCAATTTGTGGCATCAAATTGCTTGCTGCCCAGGCAACATTAATTTGAGTATTATTTCCACTGGATATATTGTGTTAGAGTCTGTAGATTCAAAACTGAATGTGATGGAAACCCATTCCATCCCAGCTTCTTTAAATGGTTCTGGCAAAGGGTGTGAGGTGCATCCAAGAACCCCTGAGGTTTACGACAACGCTATTCTCTCTCAGCTCCTGCAATCTCATTTTTGGTTCCTTCCACATGAAGCCCTCATTTGCCGTGACTTTTTTGAAGCTGATCATGGGCAGACATCTGCTACTCTGCCATCAAAGAATGGGCCTGAGAGCCAATGAACTCTCTCACTTTGGTGAGCACCTTAGCATGAGATTCCATTCTTATTGTCCAAAGAAAATATTTGGGAGGAATTTATAATGAAGATTATGAGATGTCTAAGTGAGAGTCCTTAACCTGGGTCCTTAGAGAAATTGATTTGGGGGAAGAGGTGTCCAAACCTTATGAACCTTAGCTGAAATTGTGGATGTGTTTTAGAAGAGGAGGATGAGGAGAAAGTCTGTAGCTTGTGTCTTGGACTCTCTGAAGATTGATAGAGGTTATTATTATCATTACACTGCAGGAGGTAGGAAATGTTATTCCATTGTCTTCAGTCATGGCCAACATTGGTGCTGGCATGTTACAACATTCCTCTAGGAAGAAGGATCTTCTTCACCCCCCCCGTAGTCAATTTCCTCTTCAATCCAGCCTCTGGAGAGAAAGATGCTTATGTTTACATGACTTTGCTTTGCTGCAATATGTTGTCTGACATACAAGTGAAATCCAACTGGGGATGACTGGAGGTCACATGGCTCCAGGCCTGTCCTTTTGTCTTTTACTATGTTCTCTCAGTTGCTATTAATCACAGTAGTAGGAGTGAGTGAGTCACCTTTTCGAAGTTGCAAAATTGCCACATGGAGGGATTCAATACCTTGCCCAAGATCTCAAAGCTTTTAAGCTCTCCATGTCTACCTGGAAGCATAGTCTTCTGGTTTCTGGTTGTTTGAAAGAACAGGTGTTGTCCTGGGCTGGGGATGGGTTGGGTTTTGCATATTAAAGATATATTTTTGCACATTGAAGACACACTGCAAATGATATTTGCTGCCCCCAGGGTCAGTAAAGGCTTGGATATAAAGAGCATTAAGAACACAGAGCACTTGAGAAGGGAGCACAGCTCAGTGGATGAAGCACTGGCCATGCAAACCTGAAAAAGCCAAGGGGTGGATAGCTGCTCTTAGGCCCACCCTTTCTGGGGAAGGAAGAGTGAGTGTGTAGTCAGCTGGCTGCCTTCATCATTTGCCAAGTCTGGCTGGTGTCTGCTGTTCCTGCTTTTTAGAGTGACACAACTTCTTTAAAATGTCATCTTGATCCAGCACCCACTGGATTTTAAAGCTCTTAGATAGACACAACTTGGCAGCCGGTAGACACAGCTTTCTGGAAATGACTAGCGTTTTCTTAATTCTAGCGCCAACATGCCTTCACTCAGGGCCCACCAGTCACTCCAGCATATTGGAGGCTGAGACCGGGGACCTCAAGGATAAGATGACTAGCTAGATTAGCCAAGTCGATGAGCTCTAGGTTCATCGGGAGACCATGTCTGAGTAACTAGACAAGGCAGCCATCATGGAAGACATCCATGGTCAACTTCTGGCCTCTACATGTATACCCACACATATGCATGCACATCTGCACACACATATGCCCCCACATGTGAGCATGCATATGTGTGTGCATGTGTCTGTGTGTGCATACATATAAACATACAAAGTAAATTTTTTAAACACTGAGAATAGAATGTTGGAGTTAACACAGTTTCTCTGGCCACAGAATGAAAAAATGTTTTGTCACCCTCCTTTGAAGATGTCACAGCTTGACTTCTTCCTCTTCTACTATAACAACCCCACTGGTGTGCCTGAGTGTATACTTCACCTTGACAAAGTATGTGGCTAGGAAATTCAGCTTACACTATCTGCCTCCTGTGCCAGAAGACTGTAAGTGACATTTCTTTCTGAATTGAGATATATTCATCACCACACATGGGGCATCAGGCATTCGTGTTTAGGAATAAAGAAACTGGAGAGAGATTGTTCAGGCCCTTGGGGAATCCCTAAAGTGACAGTCCATTTTTCATAATGATCTATGATATTCATTTGTTGAGATTTTATTACTTTTGTAATCTAATTCAATTTATCGCATTTTATTGCCATTCGGGGCAACGTTACCTTAGTTGTCTCTTTCGCCCTCTAGATGAGCATGATGGCTTCAAGATTAAAGAGCATTCTGTCTAATATAACTGTTTCCTGTGGAGCCACTCTTCTCTTAGCCTACCTGTCCTCTCAGCATTTTCATGAAGATAAGCATTGGCAGTGATTTATGAAGCCTGTGTGTGTGTGTGAATAATCTGGTTCCATTCCTCATCATCTGCTTAGAGATTAAGGCTTTTATTCAAAAATGTGTTATCAGAAATTATAGAAATGGACAAATAGCAATAGGGCTTAAGAAGGAATCATTTTTTTTTTTTGCCACAATGCCAATTAAGAACACGTTCAGTAACATCAAAATGACTTTAATATAGAACGGCTTTGGTTTTAGTGAAATGTGAGGCCGCACATCTTTCTGCGTAACCCTGAGAGATGAGCACATATGAAGAGATGAGTTAGAAATTCCATCTCCCTGACTGGAGGCATCACCCCCTAGTCATGGTTTAGGACCTACCAATGTGGACATGTACAGGTAGGTCCTGGTCTGTTCTGATAGCATGAGTCATTATCACAACCTGAAATAAAAGTCTGTCTTTTCCTGAAGTAGTGTAGACTACATATATGGGAAAGTACTGTCCCCAACTAGCTCCACCACATCTGGGAGCATGAGAGGGTTGGTGTGATCTCACGGAGCAGCTTGGCGTGTGAACGCATAAGCACAGCAAGTTTGGAGAGCTGTTCTCAGACCCACCCTTTCTGGGGAAAGAAGAGAGTGCAGTCAGTCAGCTGGCTGGATTCATCAGTTGCCAAGTCTGGCTGGTGTCTGCTGTTCCTGCCTTTTAGATTGACACAGCTTCTTTATATGGTCATCTTGATCCGGCACCCACTGCATTGTAAAGCTCTTAGGTAGACACAACTTGGCAGTCGATAGACAGAGCTTTCTGGAAATGACTAGCATTTTCTTCGTTCCCAGACCCACATCTCTTCATTGAGTTCTTGATAGATTTCTTCCATGTCAGACCTATTAAAGACACTTCAGGAAAAGTACAGGCATATTTAACCTGGGTTCCAGGTGGCCCAGCTGCTGGCCCAGCTTTTAATCTCTGCTTCTCTTGGTTTTAATACTTTGTGTTGTCTGAAAACTCTGGCCAGAGCCGTTGTCCCCTTTCACCTGGCACCGCTAGGCAGTCGACCCTTACTGTCTTTGTTTAAATCTGTGTCTCACGGGGCTGTGGCTCTCATATGTGATAGCACATCATAGTGTGGCTGGGGAGGTTCAAAATTGGTGCCTGCTTTAGGGTTCTAAGTTGTTCTTGGGGGTGTCGAGCATGAAGAGAGATGTAAGAACACTGGGAAACACTAATCAGCAGCCAAGTTGAGCACAAGTATCCATGGCCTATGCCCCATACTGCAGTCAGAAGGAGCCTTTCACATTGTGCTAGCCTGTATGGGGCCTCTACCCAGTTCCTTGTTGGAAAAAAAATCCATTCTCTAACAGGGGTTCACCATGCCTGGTGCCACTAACTGCCTCTCCAAGTTCAGGGCATGTGTCCACTCCTGATGGCTCCATTCCTGCCACACAGACATGTCCAACATCTTTGTCTCCATGGCTTCGCACCATTTCCCCCTTCACCTGTAACGCTGCTTTCTGTAGGCCTTTGGCTTTACTCCCTCTGGCCAGATCCTAACTTAGGTGTCACTTTGATGGGATACATTTCCCTTTCTCTCCTTTTAAGCTAGTAACTCCCCATATCCCCCATCATTCCCTGCTTTGTTTTCCTCATAAGCCTTTAACCCAACACATACACAAGCATTATATACAAATTTTGTTTTACTCCTGAGGCAATGTAGCCTCCATGATGTTCGTTTGTTCTGTGTTCATGCAGTGGTCCCTGGCATGTTGCAGGCCCTCAGAAGGTACGGGTGACTGGTAAGCGGTCCCTTTTGTTTGTTGGTGTGGGTGGTGGCAGCTTCCTCTCTGGTTGTGCCATGGATCTGGTGGACTCCTACTGCAACCTCTTCAATTGCCCTCTTTCAGTGGGTGCAAAAACAAGAATTCAGGATTCATTAATATACAGCGGATAGGACCATATACGTTTCCCTTTTTCTATCATCCCTCTGTGTTCCCCTTTCTTTTCTTTACAAGACTGTATTTGAACTTGTCATCCTCCTGTTTTAGCCCCTGGAGCTGTAGGTTTATAGGCCTGCATCGTTGTCCTCAGCACCCCTCAGAGCTTCTGATGGGATTCTTCTACATAAATCAACTATAAGCGTAACTTCTTTGGAAAAAGAATGGCTTGAAGCTGCATTTTTTGAGCCTTTGGATGAAATGAAGTGACTTTGAAAGACCACATTAAAATACTTTTATTAAGCTTAACTGGGTTTGTGGAAAACACTGTGATGAGAGATCAGAATTAAGTAGTGGAGTGGCTCAGCCACTCTTCTGCCCTGCCTCTGACCTGTGACAATGAGAGAAGCCTTCTGTGCCTGTGTCTCGCAAGCACAGAGGCCTGGCTCCTGGGAGTGTCATACTGGATCCTGATGGCCAGGCTGCCCTGTGCTATGGCTCCTTTCCATGACTGTGTATGCTATGCACTTGGCTCTCGGGATAGCCCCAGACCTGGCTCTGCTAAAGCTCCTTACCACATCAAAAACAAAACAAAACAAACAAACAAAAACCTGAGTTCACAGCACAGCAGTAAAGACTGGTTTGATGACACTTTTTAAGAAACCTACAAGAAGAACATTATGATAGGCAGATTTGGGCCCAGGGGTCCTGCTCAAACTATGGTACCAGCCAAGGACAATACAGGCAGTAAACTTCAAACCCCTACCCAGATCTATCCAATGGACAGGACATTCTCCACAGTTGAGTGGAGAGTGGGGTCTGACTTTCACATAAACTCTATTGCCCCATATTTGACCACATCCCCTGGATGGGGAGGCCTGGTGGCACTCAGAGGAAGGATAGCAGGCTACCAAGAAGAGACTTGATACCCTATGAGTATATACAGGGGGAGGCAGTCCCCCTCAATCATAGTATAGGGGAGGGGAGTAAGGGGAAAATGGGAGGGAGGGAGGAATGGAAGGATACAAGGCATGGGATAACCATTGAGATGTAATATGAATAAATTAATAAAATTTTAAAAATTAAAAAAAAAGTAATGTAGAAATATGAGGCAGAAGAGTCAAGGACACCATGAGAACACGGCCCACTGAATCAACTAAGCAGGCCTCATAGGGGCTCACAGATACTGAAATGACAGTCCCGGGCCCTTCATGCGTCTATGCTAGGTCCTCTGCATATACGTTATGGTTGTGTGGTTTGAAGTTTTTGTGGGACCCCTAACAGTGGGAGTGGTACAATTTCTGACTTTTTTCACCTGCTTTTGGGATCCTACTGGGTTGCCTTATCCAAGCTTGATAGCAACTTGTTATGCAATGTTTGGTTGATATCCTGATAGGCCTGTTCATTTCCCTTCAGAAAAGGAGAAGTGGATCTAGAGGGTGGGGTTGCACTGGGAGGAGTGGAGGGAGGAGAAACTGTGGTCGGGAGGAATGTATGAAAGAAGTATGGCTTTTTTAAAGGTTAAAAAAATAGAAAGAAAAGAAATGTATAAAACATTAGGCTACAGAACTTGCCAGTAAGGAAACGGAGAGCGTTTGTATTGCACATAGAGGTTTGGCCTCACTTGGATGAATGGTGGAGAAAGGCAGCCCTCAGTTCCACACATGAACATTTTCTGATGGACTTTCCTTCCAATTTTATTTCTCCTCTGCTCACCCAGAAGTGCTCAGGCCATTATAATTTCATTTATTTGCTTCTCATTTAAAACGGGCTTTACTTATCAAAGCAAGAGTTACTTATTTTTAAACTTATTCAATCATCCTAATAATATAAAAGCTTATGAAGTAAAACTTGAGAGTCTCCCTTACGAAAACAAGATCTCGTTGTACGATTATTAGCCAACCAGTTCTCAGGAAACACTTAGGATTTAACTTTTGACCATGATGTACTGAAGGTGAACATGCATGTCCTCTTTGCACTGTGTATGTATAAAACATGTACTCTCCAGTGCTCCTCCACTTTCTGTCAGCTCTATTGACTGTTAACCTCCACGGGCACGTTGCCTATAATCTTAACTATAAGATAAATGCCTAGAGATACAATTACCGAGCCAACAGAATTACAAATACAAAATGCTCTTGATACTGTTAAATGGCTCTCCAAAATATTTTACACTTTGAAGTAAAATGCTTTTCCTTTTGTGCTCGGTTGAAAGGCATTATTGTGAGCGGACACAGGGCATAAACCCAATATCATCTGATTATGTTTATTTCCTAGGCAGAGATGTAGAGAGTCATGTCCAGGCTGCTTCTACTCAGATAAGAGGTTGGCCCACTGGGAGCCAAACATTGTACATAAATGGAAATGCTGAACCTAGTTCTGATTTTCCTTCATAAGCAATACGACAAAACAGAAACCAACAAAACAAATAGAATGCCTGCAAATCCCTCAGCAGGCTACCTGACCCATGGATGGTGCTGGCTGTGGAGGCCTTACTGGTGGTGGGATCACCATGCTGGCTTTCATTACTGGTGGTGGGATCACCATGCTGGCTTTCATTACTGTGGTACTTGTTTGCACAATTCTTAGGCAATCATGACTGATCAGAAGCTTGGCACAACCCTACTGGCTTTCCAAGTAGGCTGCCACATTTTAAATCAGGAATTGTACGCGTTTGCCAGCAACTCAAATGCTTTTCTGGGGCTTTAACCGTACCTCCAAGGGAGAACAATTTCTGTTCAACCCCTTCATCTACACACCAGAAAGGCTGGCACCCACAGCTACCTTTGCAGCTTCGTCTCAGGCCCTTGAGCTCAAAGATGAAACGCATGACTTCATGGCCTAAGAGGCATCTCTTTGCTCTTTATTGCCAGCCTAAGAAATGATAAAGATGCAAGCTTTTACCAATCTAGTGTGTGTACTGTAAAGAACTTAAATTTGAAATCAAAGCCAAGAAATTTTGAAGACACCATGAGCCACATCTCAGGGGAGAGAATTCTGGTCCTGTATCTTGTGGGTGACAGATCTTATGGACTTACAGCCACTTCAGATCACTTTTAGTGACAGACCCTGCAGCTCAGGAGCTCTCTGAGACCTTCTTATGTGAGCAGCTGTTCATGAAACTAAGAAAATCATTGTACCAAACTAGGCCTCAGTTTCCCTCAAGTCAGAGAGATTCAGCTAAGTATAGAGAGTGACCAGGAAAGGAAAACAAACAGGAAGGGCAGGCAGGTGTTGGCAGGGGCAATGCTAACCATTTTTGTATGGATAAGGTTACACCTTTGTTTTTATTTTTTTCCAAGGAGATGAAAATTCTATAGTTGTTTTAAAAATCAAAGTTGTGCTCCCAATTTTTAATAATGAGATGATATGGAAAAGAGCTACAGAGAAGACAGTAAGCACAGTTAGCTGTAAGTCCACGGGGGCCAAGCTCTTAGGATGACTAGAGAGGGATTGCATATGTCTCCTGGCCACAGGCAGTGCCTCTTGTTTCAGCTAATGACCTAAAACCATACCAGGCCCTGTGGGTAGTTAGAGCACTCCTACAGCCTATGCATTCTGCTGGGGAGAAAAGGTGAGGCTCTCACTCACAGTGGTGGTTTTATGCCTCAGAACAGCACAGTCTGGGTTTTCTGTGGGAATGAGAAAAACAGTTGTGGATTTGGTCTCTAGGCCTAGATGATCTTTTTCCACTCGTGGAACCAGGCCAGGCCCACACTGCTGCCGGTCTCCCATTTCTGGCTCTTCTTCTCTGCACTGCCTTGCACACTGAGAAACAACTACCATTTATGCCATATGGCTACAAAGATCAAAGGGCCCCCCCCCCCGAATATATTTCTAGCTGACAGTACTTCAAATGTCTTAAATATGTTCCTACAGATGGGGAGCATGGAGCATGAAAGAGGTAAAGCACATGTGTGTGAAGCACACATGTGGTCTGCACAGGATGGCTCAAGCTGAGCAGTCCTCACTGTGTGTCCATCTTCCTTTTAGGTTCGAATCTTCACGTACCTCATTGGACGGGAGGCCGCTTTTGCAGACAATCTCAAATGGATGGCCTGCGCGAACAAAGGTGAGTCTCCCAAGGACACTCCACTCTGAGTTGCTGCTCTTGGGTGTGCAGGAAAAAGAGGGAGCCCTAAAAAAGATGGCAGCTTTCTTATTGAGAAATAGTAATTATATATATTCTTGGGATCTCATGGGATATGTCAAAAATATATATATAATAAGCAGTTGGGGTAACAAGTACATGCATTACCTCAAAGACTTATCCCTTCCTCGTGGTGAGAAAATTCAAAATCCTCTCTCCTAGTTAGTTTGAAATACCCCAAAATTAAGTGTAGTTACCATGCTCTGCCATATGATTGTTAGGCCATTTATTTAATAATATGTAAATAAATAAATAAATAAATAAATCCTCCCACTTAACTGTATGTTTTATGCCCCTTTGACTTCTGCATATGACTTATGACTTAGAACAGACAAGGAGGCTATAATTCTAAGATAAAAATCCATTTCCAAGGCCGGGCGTGGTGGCGCACGCCTTTAATCCCAGCACTCGGGAGGCAGAGGCAGGTGGATCGCTGTGAGTTCGAGGCCAGCCTGGACTACAAAGTGAGTCCAGGACAGCCAAGGCTACACAGAGAAACCCTGTCTCGAAAAACCAAAAAAAAAAAAAAAAAAAAAAATCCATTTCCAAATTATCACTGAGGGGTATGTGAATGCTCTTCCCAAAACACGTTTCTACATTTTTGAGGTCACAGTCAAGTGGCTAAGCCTCTTTTCTGCTCCTTAGTAGCTGAGTGATCTTGGAAGAGCATCTGTGCAGAGACTTCTACTGTGCTCCAAACATCCATACCTCCATCACCATCCCCAGTCTTCTGATGTGCTCTCAAAACAGGTTCTTGTAGCATAAAATAATTCAACCTGGGTTAAATCTGGGATAAGGCTGATGTGGGCATCTCCACTTTCTTCCCTTGGCTCCCGTGAACTCTGAGGCTTCCTGTTCCAGATAGAACTTAGATGGAATTGAGCATCCATACCATGCTTGGATCCCTCAGAGAGCAGACAGGTGCCTTTGACCTACACTAGATGTGTGTCAAGACTGTTTGTCAAGCCACTAGGATTGCTGGGTTGGTATTTTCTATGGCATAGCTTTGGCCATGGAACTAGTGAAATTAATTAACTTTAATTTGCATTAGTCCTTTGATATTCAGCATAGGGGTGGTAATAGTTCTTCCTTTGAATTTTTAATTGACAAATATACAAACTCTGTGTATGGTGTAGAGCATGATGTTTGGAGATATGCATACATTGTGAAATGGCCAAATCAAGGTACTGAATATGAATTGCATTACCCAACTACCATGTACAGGTAGTGAGAGCATTTAAAATCGGCTCTGGGTGATTTTCAACATTATATACGCTGTGGTCAACGGTAGTCAATATACTGTACAGTAGAGGCCTTGAGTTTATTTTTCCTATAGAACTGTAATTTTGTGCCCTGTTCTTCCATTGGTTCTTATCAAACAGAAGGATTGGCAAAGTGGTGCCTGCTAGGTTAATACTTCAAGACTGGCTCATGGGTGCTTAATCATTTATGGATTTTGCATTCACAAAGTAAATTTATTATCAGTTCCTGCAGTGTGTCAGAAACAATGCTTGGGGCAAAGGATGGGAATGGGAGTCACAGGGCCAACTAATTTAGTAAGGATTCCTGCCAGGCAGGGTTCTGTATGACCAAGAAGGATCTGGACTTTAAGTCCAGCAGCTTGGACTTTAAATCTCACCCCCATGTTGGGATGGGTCTGAGCTTCATCACTTGCAGAAGGTGGGCGCTGTGACACCTGCCCAATACACAGGAAGTTAGGCCATGCAAGTCGGACTAGTAGCTCTGTTCCCAGCACACAAGTGCCCACATTATTCTCTTGTGGTCAGTGACCTATAGATCTGGTTTACTTCCCCTCTGACACCACAGGCTCCATTAGAGCAGGCTAGGACCCTAACATCATCTTGGTGGCCTGACAGAGCCCAGCCTCTGACTTTACTCAGAGCAGGTGCCCTCGTGATGGCTTACAGTACGAGTAAATTAACATTCACATTAACAGAGAAGGGTGTCCTGTTATACAGTAGTTCGTATTGACAGACTTAGGTGGTCTATCCTTTTTACTGTTCTCGTAAGCTATAATTCATCAACATGGTAGTGTTTGGGTTTTAGTGGAAGAAAGAAGATGTGATGAAAGTTTTACAGGTCTCAGCTGCAGTCTTGATGACTTAAGAAAAACTTAACTTTATTTCAAGCAACCAACGTCGTTTCTCTGCCATGTGCACAAAAAGGCAACATTCTGGGAAAAGAAGGGAGTGACTCAGACCTTAAGTGGGAAGGCATGTCAATTCTAAAAAAGAGCAAGGGTTTTCTTTACATGTATACATCACTTTTTGTGGAGATAGGTCTTCCCTGCTTTGTATATGTGTGTTATTTGAAATGGTCACACCTATAGTACAACACGTATTATGCAGGATACATGGTAGACCTGGTGGCTTCACCCCTGGACACTGGCCAGCAAATCTAAATGCTAGCTTCCAACCCCTCTTCCAGAAAAAAAGTGTCACCCAGCCTGGGGTACTTCCTCAGGCATGTTCAAAGGTTTGCCCACAGAAGGAAAGTACAGATCCCCAGAAATGGAGGAGGCTTTCAGAGCCAGGCAAACAGGCCTGCTTCCATCATGCCTTTTGCTTGGCTTTGCCTTTAATTTTCTGCTTCTATTTGGAATGGTCTTTTAAGAAAGGCTCAATTTCCTCATCTCAAACTATGAAAGGCTTAATGGTAGAGCTGTGCTGCTTCCTTGGGTCCCTGAAGTAGCAAGTAGTACAGTCATTTTTGTTTATTGCTTGGCTTGCCTCATGAAAAGTCTTCATCATCCTGTTCATCCCAGGGTCACGTGTTTGGCTTCATTTCAGGAGCAGGGGCAGCAGGAATGGAGGACACATAGTATAGGAGAATTAGGTAAACCCCGGACTCCCTTTGACTACTGAGGTCCCTCTGTACATCTTAGAACTTCGTTGACATTTGAAAGGAGAGTGAGTTATAATTCCCAGTTTTTTTCCCTTATTCTGTGGTCATGGAAAAAATTCCTTTCCCTTTTTTCTTATTTTTATCCCTGCTGCACTGGATTGTAATTTTTCCCAACAGCTAGTGTGCCCTTGGTCATGGACGATTGCTTTTACCACTGTCTTTGTCCTTAAACTGGAACCTTGTCTTAAACAACTAATATTGTATCATAATTTAGTTTTAGTTACCATTTGTAAGAATCTTTGAAGTATTCTTGCAAAGCCAATTTAGTCGTGCCAGGACCTAGCTCTGGAATTCAGCCCGTAAGGTTTATAGGCTCAGAAAGGATAGCCACTCTCTGGGTTGGCAGTGGGATCCATGATGTACCTTTGTTCCTGCCGGGATCCTGCTATCGCCTCTCTCACCACAAGCAATGCCTCTCAATAGCTTCACCTTCCTGACTCAGCTTTCCTTCCGATGGGCTTGAGGAACAGAATGCCACTGTCGTCTGCCTCTCTTCAAAGTCTGCCGCCATGACAGTGTTAGGTTCCGCTCATCTGCACCCATGTAAACACTGGCTTCATGTTGCGTCAGTCATGAGGTTTTCATCCACGTAACTTCAGCAAGCAAGTATTCATCCACGGCCATTAATTAAGTCTTTGTTTATGGCCTCGGATTGTTACATGATGGAAGGAGCATAGCATTTTCATCTCAAGTGACATGAGGTCTGAAGACTTGCCCCACCCACTCCCATTACGTGCTTTTGCCCTGACTCAACCAAGTTCTTCTGTGAAATAAACTGTCAGCATCCAGGACTTCAGCAGACCAAGCAAAGGGCAAAGGGAAACCTGTTGACAAGTTGAGCTGCCTGACCACAGAGTGACCCCAAGGGAGGGAAGAATGGTGAGGGCCATTATGCCATCCCTGGATCCCTGATGCTCAAGGACCCACTGTCCAGGCAGAAAGTCACTTTTGGAAGTCTGGTAGCCATGGAAACAATTGCTATCTAGTAGGTCTCAGATACTTCCCTCTGAAAACCTGTGCCTGGGTGACAATGGACGTTCATGGGCCTCAGTTCAATGCCTTCTTCGCCAGGCTGGCAAGATCCAGAGAGACTTAATGCATATTGGGCTTTTCCATTTTATGCCTAAGTAGGGCCCACCTTAAGGGAGCCAGATCTAACAAAGCAAGGCAGCATGGCATTTAAAAGACATTAAAACCATCCCTGTTTCCTGGTAAGTGAAGACTTTCATAGGACATGCCCCTTGGGCTAGTCTGAAGATATAAGTGAGCATATACCATTTGACTCTTTCTGCTTCTGGGTTAATTCACTCATTATGATCATTTCTAGCTCAATCCATTTGTCCACAGATTTCGGGCCTCATATTAGACCATGACCCCTGGAGGGGGAGACCTGGTGACACTCAGAGGAAGGATAGTAGGCTACTAAGAAGAGACTTGATACCCTATGAGCATATAAAGGGGGAGGAAGTCCCCCTCAGGCACAGTCATAGGGGTGGGGAGTAAGGGGAAAATGGGAGGAAGGGAAGAATGGGAGGATACAAGGGATGGGATAACCATTGAGATGTAACAAGAATAAATTAATAAAAATAAAAAACAAAAACAAAAACAAAAAAACCCATCCCTGCCACTGGAGGCAGGCCAGGCAGGTTAAATGCCAAGTTCCCACTACTACATAAAGAAGCAACTGAGCCAACAACAAAGATGGTCGGCCAGTCCAGATGTCCCATAAAGAGGTGATAACATTTTTCTGATATGCAGTGTGCCAGCATTTGAAAGGAGCCCACTAGCTGATTCCCCGTCGAAATCAGAGTTGATGGAGTGGTTCCCAGCTGTGCAAACAAGAGCTTTGCTCAGTGTTGGAGTTCTCAACCTGTCAGTCATCAGGCTCTCCAAGAAATGCCTGTGTGTCTCTCCCAGTTGTGTGTTTAGCTTATGCCTTTTTGAGGGGCTAAAGGTTGTTCTCTCCTTGTTTGGAACAGAACTGGTAGCCTAAGCCCTCCTCGGAAGTCCAGCCCCTGACCTTTCCCAAGCAATCACTCTGAATTTCGCTATGCCTTTCCTAACCCCAAAGGTGCTTTGTATTTCTGAGGCCAAAAGAACGGTTGTGGGTGTGGGTGGGAGAATAGGCACAGAGGAACCATTTTGGTTTTTCTGGTACAGGCAGTGTAAAAACAGCAGATAGTCAATCCCAGCACACAGTCATTCCTGTAAGCACCCAAGGGTGTGAAGACCTACATGTGATGTGTGCAGAGATCACCATATTGCTATTGTTAAGGGCAATTGAGGGTGACTGAGTGCATTCTGTACCAGGTAGGGCAAACAGCACTTACATGACACGTCTCTTTAAACCCTCAGACGATCCCTAGGGGTGTATGTTATACTTATCTTTATTTATAAAGACAAAGCCCGTTAAACATAGCCTGGTTTTGAGCCCGTCATACTTCTGAGGTTAGAGAATCATTAGAAATATGTGAAGTAGCTATACCCATGATGCATCACTTCAAGGGGAGACACAAATAGAAGCCCATTCACCTGAAATAGAGAGATGGTACTGACCAAAGTAATGACTCCATCCCTGTCTATCTAATTACCCAAAAGGCTTACTGGGGTTGCTTGAAGGAGCATTTTGAGTCAGAGAATTGCATCACTGGAAACTATTTCCCTTTCCCAGCTCCCAGCACATACACCACTGCAGTCCTAACCCACAGTGAACTAAGAGCCAAGGTCTTATGTAGGTCACCACAGCAACTCTGCTTCATGATGGTGGTGACCATGTCACACATGGGGAAATGGCCCCATCACAGAAGCATATCCCAGCAATGGTAGAGCCAGAACCTGGCCACATGAGATAGACAGCAGGGTCTGCTCACAAGGACACACTGGAGGGGCTCTGGCTTCTGGGTCACTGTAAGGTGCAATATGGAATCCTTTGTCTCTGGCAAGGCAGCTCTAAGCAAGGGATTTTGAAAACATGTTGCAGTCAGAGTGAAATCTCAGGAATACAAAGTATCAGGCTGCATACGGTTTATCACAGTGAGCTGGTGTAACCCAAAGTTCACAGAAGGAATGCTGCAAGGGAACAAAGCAAATAAATTGATGTTACATAGAAAAATGAGCAGGCCATTTGTAATAGGTGGCTAATTTCAGCATTAATTACTCAGTAATTACCGAGTGATTGCTGATTCTGTTTTCTTACATGATATATGAAGTTCAAAAAGGAACATTAAAGACGAGAATCAACATTCAAGAGCTTGAATTCACTAGGAAAAAAAAATAAAAGCAATAAGAAAGGTGGCCAGCTCAGAGAATACAGAAGGGGACTGGGGGAAGCGTCTCTGGTTTCAGCCAAAGCTCTCGACCCTGAGCCACTTCCTACTATCCATCATTTGTTAACGAGACCATACATTTGTTAGCTAAGCCTTACAGGAAAGCATTTAAAAGCAAGAAAAGACTCTTTCAGAAAGGTTTCAGGTTCTAATGGACTGGGACCAAAATTTGTGTAAGCTTTGCTCTCTCTCTCTCTCTCTGTCTCTCTCTCTCTCTGTCTCTCTCTCTCTCTCTCTCTCTCTCTCTCTGTGAGTGTGTGTTTATATTATATATAATTTATACATATGGCATACAATTATATATAATATGTATACATTTAAGCTTTTTTTAACCTTTCATAGACTTGCGTCCCTGCTTAGCATATTGAAATATAAGTTGAAACCATGCCCTGGGTTTGTACGATTGTACTACTAATTGCCAGGAACTTGGAAGGGCAGCCCTGTGTTTGCCCATTCTTATCCTCAACCTTTCCCAACTACAATATACAACTGATCCACTAGCAGCACCTTGGAGGAGGAGTGATGAGGAGCCCATGGTCCTTTCCTGCCTTGCTAAGGGAGAGTGCCTTCTAGGTTGAGAATAAAGGCTTTAGAGTCCAGCTAACCTGGATTCAAGTTGCTCTGGGGCTAACCCCCTGCACTTGCCTTTGCTCCTAATGTAATGAGCATGTGGTGGGCTGCCATGCGCCCCAAGGCAGAGAGCAGTGTGAGTCCCTGGAAGACCTCAGTGAAGGCTCCTGTGTTGTTCCACATAGCCACATTCCCCAGTCAGGGAAGGTGTCTCTGAACCAGACAAGCAGTAGCTGTCATAATGTGTCATGACACAAACATAGTAAGCAAGCAAGTCATAGTCCAGCCCCAGACCAGACTGGGTGTCCATGAGACACCAAAGCAAGATACACAGAGAGAACGTGAGCTTCGAGGGGTCACTTAGTCAGGGAGAAACTCCTCAACTAGCCCAGTGGTGATAAAATGGATACATCCTGGAAAACTAGATAAGGGTGCCCAGGAAGAATGAACAGGGAGTAAAAGGGTCTAGGTAGGCTCGGGTGGAAGGGTCGGGGCCAGCTCAGCACAGGACAGCAGGAAAAAGGTTAAGGACCATCAAGGGGGGTGGTTCCAGGTAGGCAGAGGGCCAGTGCAGAGAAAAGGCTCACGGAGGAGGTCAGAGTGAGAGGTTCCGATTTGTTCTAAGTCTGTGTGGGTGCTATTGTAATGCTTCAGGCAGACAGACGATAGAATATTTCATACTTTTCCATGATCCTTAAGTGTAATGGGGGAGGGTCATGGGGAGGCTGTAGCTGGTCTCTTACTTGCGCATCACAGAATCTTGGAGCAGGGTCAAAGTGCTGAAAGGAGGAACACTCACCTTTAGTGTGCTTTAGAGACTGGACCAGAAAACAAGCTGGCGCATTAGCTTTGGGACCATAGTGCAGCAAGGAGTGATGACAGGTGTCTAGGAGGATGCTTCTGCTTCAGCCTAACTGGACAGGTTGCTATTGCTGAAGCGGGAAAGGCCAATGGGGGCTGGAGAGGAAAGCCAAGAGTTGGCTTGGGAATTTCCTCCTGGGTTCCCGAGTTCATCCACAAGAGCTATCTGGTAACTGCCTGACTAAAGGTCTGGAGCTCTGCATAAGTGAGCTTTGTAATGCATGGACTTTGGCTGGGATACACAAGGCTGGAGTGAGGATCATTTCTCAGTCCAGTCCTTTCCAAATCTATGCTTGATACCCCCGAATCTCACTCTCTAAGCTGATGAGCTATGTATCCTTCATTCTCCCCCCCCCACACACACACACATACCCATCTCCTGTTTTCTCTTGGCCCTGTTTTGGAAAACCTAAGTCAGAGAGCTTCAACATTTGCTTTGAGGATTAGATGTGAACAGAGAGACAATCAAGAGCTCTTCTAAGAGAGGCTGCCCTCACAGGACCTGGTCCACCAGGAAAATGCTCATTAGAGTATTCCCAACCCAGATCCAGAGCCCAAATTGATCACCGTGGTGATACCTCTGCCCCTTCACCCTTAGCTTTTACTACGTGCCAAGGTTCTTTACTCAGGACCTGAAGTTTAGCTACTAGCAGAGATACTAAATATTTTCTTCCTTCTTCCAGAGTGCCTTATAGCCTCCAGGCAAGGAGCAATGACCCCCGTTGGTTAAGGCATTCTCCTTGTGCTCTAGCAGGCCCTTATAAGACATTTCTTGCCAGCTATGCCTCTCCGCTGGACCACCTAGAATCCATATACCAATGGGCCTCCCTAAGTGGGGGGCAGACCTCCAGGAGAACTCACAGGTTCCTGTTCTGGGATCTCAACCTATAACAGGCATCCCCACTGCTCCTTTGGGGCCCTGTTTCCCTGGTATAGTTATGGCCAGGAGGGTGGGGCAGGTAGGAGTGATAATGCATGCTAATTAGCACTGTGCAGAGCTGTCATCAGGAACCCAGAAGCCACATGGTCCCAACCTGTTTGGGACAGGCACATCAAATTCAAACCAGCTGGCCTTTGTTTGGAAATGTTCTTGGTGGGCCCATCCCATCCCGGACAGTGGAAAGGCTGGTGTTTCCTACCATGTGCCTGGTTTAGACTCAAGGAAAGTCTATAATTGCTGCAGCAGATCTGACTTTAGAATCCCTCTAAGCCATTTCTGGCCTATTTGGTGAGTAGGAACAGAGCCTGACTTAGTGACCGGAAGCTGCAGCATGAACTTCTGTGCCCTCCAGCTTAAAGTCGGTCCACAACCACCTGCTTTAGGACAGAGTCTCAATTCTTCCCGATGCTCTCTCTGCTGGGCCCATCTCTCTGAGTCATTTCTGCTCCTTGTTCAAGTCTTTACCTGGGGCCATTCTGAGCTATTTTAACTTCCCAGAAGGGCCCTGGTTTTTGTAATCTAGATGCTTCCCTTGTACCCTTTGCTTTGCCAGACACACTCCTCAGTCATTGCTCCCCACTAATTCCCTTATCAGTGTTCAGCCCCAGAGACCCTGGCTCAGGGTGGCCAGGTGTGATTGGCCATCCCTGTTACATCTTAGCTTATCAGAGACCATGCTGATTTGTGTTCCTTTCCTCCTGTCTGCATAGCCCGTGACAGGGCCTTTCCTATCCCGTTAATTCTGCTAAGAACTTTTTCCATACAGACTTGAACAAATGGCTTCCTTCAGGGAAGACAAGCCCGTGACTGGTGTTCTCTTCCCTCCTAAGCCTCCCAGGCTGCAGCGAAATCCATAGGACCCCAAGGTGAAGAGGAACACATCGGGGTGCCCCGAACTCCAGATCAGACAGGCAACTTCACTTGTAGAACTCTTGCCTGCTTAGAACATTTCCCATTGCTTAGAAACCACAGCTATCAGTCTGACAGTCACAGTGGAGTAGGATGCGGAACCCTAGCCCCAAGCATATACGGGGGGGGGGGGGGGGAAGCCCCGTAGAAGTAATGGACACAAACCCAGAGACAAGTGAAGGAACGAGTGAAACCAAGCCACCCATAGCCTGGCCCTTTCCTGTAGTTTCCGCTCAATGCTGGCGGAACATGGGCAGAGCATGTGTCTTTAACCCACTCCAGTCATACCACTGTTAAACAATAATAATCCTCCTCCTGTGTACGTCATTACAAATAATGGAGAGCCACCCCAGTTCAACACCCAGAAGGCTGAAGCAGGAAAGTTGCTTTGGAAAAAATCCAAAGCCAGTCAGAGCGGCACAGCAATACCAAGCTTTTCTCAAGAACAAAGCAAAGCAAAACAAACAAAAATCAAAGATGAAAAAAAATGAATGATACTACCAAGAAGTTAACAAACTTTGTGGTACTTTTTTTTATACATCAATCAATACTACGGTTAAAAAATTATGCTAATGGGATCTCTTTTAATTTTATGATTTATAGTTTTGTACTTCAAAATATGTTCACTGAAGTGGGAAGGGAAAAGGCTATAGAATTGCCTGGAGTGAGGACCCTGTTCTCCATATCTATAACATAGCCTAGGGGGATAGCCTTTACATCGTCAGCAACTGTTTCTGTGTGGGCTAATTTAAGTCGTATTCCTTTTGACGACTGTACTCTTGTCTGTGAAGATAAAGCTCCCTTCAAGAGGGATCCAACACTTGTCAATGATGAAGAAGGAAATTTGGGCTCTGGCCAAGGTGTGTTCCTCCATGCATGCTCTCCCGTGTGTTGTCTAAGCCAGGCCCTTCTTTTGGCAGGATTTTTCACCCAGATCTCCACCTTGGCTGATGTGCAGGAAAATGTCATGGAGTACCTCCACGTGCTCAGCCGACCCAAGGTCATTGACCAGGAGCATGACGTGGTGTGGACTGAAGCCTACATCGACAGCACAGTGAGTCTCCAGGGACCCTGGGGGAGGGTCTGGGTCTGCCCTCTTGCTTCAGTGCAAGGCTTTCACAGCATCCTCCATCAGTCACGGGCTTGAGTGACACCGTCTCAGATGGTAGGTACAATTGATAATGTTCACCTAAGCAGGCAATGGTGGTTTGGAAGATAACCAGTACGGCCTGCACCTCTGAAAGCATCAAACACACCCTCCCTTTTTGTTTGTGGCTTCCCACCTTCCCGCATGAGGCAGTGATGATGGACTTAGCCCTTGCCGTGTGTGAGGCCCAGTCCTAGTGACAGATCATTAGCTGAAGATGTGACTGAAGTTCACTCTGATAACAAATGGGGCCACCATAGAGGAGGCAATTGCATTTTCCTTCTACAGACAGTCAAAAATATGGTTACCTGGGCGGGGAGGGCTCTATAAGTGTGGTTGTGTGAACTCAGGACACAAGCTCTGGAAAAGCTGGATTCCAGCCTGTGCTAACAAGGAGGGAGTTTACCAGTCACCCAGCAGTTATTCCCCGGCTGTGTTTTTGTATAATTTCAGTGTGATTTTTCACAGTGATAACGAGTCTGATGGGAGCGGCGTGCTTCATTTATTGATTGTAAATGTTCTCAAAGGAATGTCCCGATGTCAGTGTTTTTGGGATTCACATCATATTAATCACGAAAGCACAGGCACAGCTGTGTTCTGTAGTGGTCCTCCATGACTGGCTTGGGTCTACTTTCCTCTCTCTGGGCGCTCCTGTTCTTGTTCTTGCTATATTTCTGGCAGCCACAGGCACACACGGGACAATAATGATATATGAGAGCCAAACTGGGGACACCCTGACACATCCAACTCACCACAGCACACAAGTACACACACACACACACACACACACACACACAGAGCTTTCAAGTAAGACACCAATAGGCCTCTATGCCCTGGTTCCGAAGGGGTGTCTAACCTCGGGGAAAGTTTCCCAAGATGAGGGGTGTGGGGCTGGGAAGCACTTCTCGGTACTGATAACACTGATCTTTTGTCAGTTTGGGAGTCAGAGCCCAGTTTGGTTCTAAACTGTAAGAGGAAAATAGCAAAGCTGCCATATTTGAGATGACATCACATTTATAGCAGTGACAGTAGACACAGCAGTCATGGTGCCATCTCTTCATTCCATTGGATAAGTGAGGCAGAAAAACCAAGAGCAAAGGAGAAGCCCATGTCTAACTGGTGCTGGAGGAACCAAAGCACTCTGTAGTTTGTTGTGCAAATTCCAGACATTCAGGATGATAGGTTGCTTTAAGTCCTCAACGTAAAAGTGTAGGACCAGAGCTGGGAGCTGTGGCGCACAGCTGTAATCCCAGCACTCAGGGAGGTAGAGACAGGCGGATCTCTGTGAGTTCAAGGCCAGCCTGGTCTGGTGTACAAAGCAACAGCCAAGACTACACAGAGAAATCCTGTCTCAAAAAACAAAACAAAACAAAAGTGTCAGACCAGCATCTAACTAAAGCATATGATGCTTGGCCTTGAACACATTGACAGAAGGGAAAGGCCAATAAGTGACCTGATGACATATAGGGACTTAGTGTATGACCTCATCTTAGCGCAGCAAGGCTGTAATTTTAAAAGACAAATGACATTTTTCTCAGCAGGTAAAGGCACCAAACCCGATGATCTGACTTTGGTGCCCTGGGACCTACAAGGTTCAGAGAGAACTAAGTGTCACATGTTATCTTCTGCCCTCCACACATGGCACCATAGCGTGTAACCCCCATCCTCACTCACCAAAATAAGCAAATAATAAAATAAAACATTTTGAAAAACCAAGGAAACTCTTCTGAAATTTCCTATTTAAAAAAAAAAAGGAAATTATCAAAAGACATAGGTAAGCCTCAAATATAACAAACTGGCTTTTAACATGGAAAAATATACACCTTTATCCATAGTAAGAAAAATACAAATTAAACTATAATGAGACACCATTTCTCAATAGCGGAGTTACAGAAACTAGAAGCTTAGCCACACACTGTGCTGGTGATGATGCCAGCAAAGGAGAACTTCATAGATCACTATGGAAACATAGAATTGGGACAGTTTCTATGGAGAATGGAGTGGTGTTCATTTGCCCTTGGCCCCAGCAGTCATACTTGGAGACAACCTCCATCAAGATAACTCTCCATCCAGACAAAAGCCTGTGCAGAAGTTCATTCCTTAGAGCTGTGTGTAATTTCCAAACGCTGGGAATTGTCTAATTCCCCAAACGTGTAAAGATTGATTGTATGAGTCACAGACAATCAGCAACGAGAGTGAGGGTGGTCTCTGCTGCTCAGCATAGAATGTTTATGTTGTAGCGGGAATATACTGCTGAGGAAAGCGAGCAAAACACAAGAGTGAGTCTTCCAGGTGATGCGTTGTGGGGGACAGAAGATGGAGTGAGAAGGTATGCACGTGCAAACAGAAATGCGCATAGACAGGGGAAATTAGAAACTCATAGAGTTGGTTACCTATAAGAAATGAGAAGGCTGACACATCAGTTTTTGCATAGTTTTGATTTGTTTTGTTGTATCTTTGAATGTGTATATGCTGTGTATGTGTTTGTGTATGTGTGTGTATGTGTGTGAGAGAGACAGAGACACACACACACACACACACACACACACAGAGAGAGAGAGAGAGAGAGAGAGAGAGAGAGAGAGAGAGAGAGAGAAAGCAGGTGCATGCATAATAATATACATGTGGACATCAGAGAACAATCTTTTTTTAAAAAAGATTTATTTATTATGTATACAATGTTCTACCTGCCATGTATGCCTGCAGGCCAGAAGAGGGCACCGGATCTCATCATAGAAGGTTGTGAGCCACCATGTGGTTGCTGGGAATCAAACTCAGGACCTCTGGAAGAGCAGGCAGTGCTCTTAACTTCTGAGCCCCCATCGCTCCAGCCGAGAACAATACTTAACTTCAAATGTAGTCCTTACCTTTCACCTCTTTGTTTGCGTCAGGCTTGTTTGTCCTTGTCACTGCATACTTCAGCCTAGCAAGCCTGGACGAGTCCAGGGAGTTTCCTGTTTCTGTCCGCCTTGTTGTAGAAGCACTTGTGTTGCAGACATGCACTACTAAGTCTGCCTTCATGTGGTTTCTAGAAAATTGAACTCAGGTCTTCATGCTGCGTATCAAAGCACTATTTCATAATGTATATTACCTATTGAGTATATACCTGTCGAGCTGTATCCCTAGCGTAGCTTTTACTTATAAAATTGTGATATTTGTGTGTGTGTGTGTGTGTGTGTGTGTGTGTGTGTGTGTGTGTGTGTATGGTACATGGAGTTGGCTCATGTGCTATTGTACATGTTTGGAGGCCAGAGGACAGCTTGCAGGAGTTGGTTCTTTCCTTGTACCATGTGGGTCCTGGGGATCCAACATGGGTCACCAGGCTTGGAAACAAGTACCTTTCAATGCTGAGCCATCTGGCCAGTTCAAATTTAAGACAAAAACAAACAAACAAACAAACAAACAAAAACAAAAACCAAACCAAACCAAAACAAACAAACAAACAAAAAGATGCAACTTGAAATTTGCCTTCCAGGGTTGGTTCTAAAGGTTAAATATCTTTGCAGGATGGAACTGTCACCTGTCCTCTCTCTTGACATCCCTCACTTCCTGCCCTCCTCCCACTCATCCGTCTTTCTTTTCATCTACAGCTCACCCAGACAGCTGTGTTAGCTCCCTGTGACCATGTAACAAACAGCCATGAACGTAACTGCTTAAAACTGTACAGCGCTTGGTCTTGAGGTACCTATGGGTGACCATCTATCCTGGGGCACACAAGGCCACAGTTAATTAGTGGCTGTGCTACAGCTCTCATCTACAGCTCAGAGTTCTTTCCCAGGGTGAGGCAGGTGGTCAGGCTTGGGGCAGAATTCTATTGCTTGTAGCTATAGGACTGGGCATCTATTTTCTTGCTGTCTGGAGACCACCCAGAGGCTACCTGCCATTCTTTGTCCTGTTGTCACTATAGACAGTCACACAAGCGTACTCAATTCCAGACCAGCAGAGTACATCTTCCCGTGCTCAGTCTCCCCTTAATGGCTTCTCCCATTAGGTTGGGAGCATCGGGTTAGTCTCCTTTTCATTAACTCCAAGTCAGTTGTTTGACAATAGGACTGTGGGAGTGACATCCTTTCCTGCCAATCCTCAGGGGCCATGGACTTTACAGGGATGTACTTGTTGGGGGCAAAAGTCTTGGGAACCAGTTTAGACTGCTACCTACCACAGCAGCTTCTCTGGCTCCATGCTCTAGTTTGAGAAGGGAAGATAATGCCGGAAAGGCATCCAGCCATGCCTTTCCCTATACACTTTCAGACAAGAGAGGCCACGTCCGTTCTGCAGTATAGCGTTTCAGCTCTCCACGTGCTTCCAGCAGCCTGGTCATTTTCATAATGCTGTAATGTAAAAAGGGTTTTCACTCCTTTGGAAACAGCAAACCAGTGCCCTGTGGATTTATATCATTTCTACCAAGGCCGAGGGAAGCCAGCATTGGGTTCATTGCCTAGTAAATCTGAACACTTGATCCCTCACATTTGCTTAATATGATCTTAGATCTTCTTTCTCCTTAATTACCCGATTTAGCAATGAAGGTGAAAGGAACTCCTGTCTGCTTGACGCCCCAGGCATTGTAACTGAACCCAGTATTAGCAGATATAATTATGTAATTGACTTAACAGTGGACAGAATGGCCCACGGCAACCTGTGGGTGCAGCGCTTTGTCTTCTTACTCATTGCATGTGAACTCATGGTGTCCTGAGTCTGGACATGATCGGGGAAATGCTGAACCGTGACCAGAGCCTGGATCTCCATTCCTGAGCTTAGGGCCATAGGCTGCATTTTACAACCCTGAGTCTAGTATCTGAATGAGGAAGCTCTTCTCATGACCCATCCTCCTGCCTTCTAGCTACCAGTCTGATTAAATATTCTATGTCTGCCGAAGCTGCTCTATTCAATTTGCCTTCCTGGTGAAGACCAAATAAATGAATGAATGTTAACAACATTAATTATGTTTATTCTAATAAGATCTCATGTATTAATTGGCAAAGCAGCAAACACCAGAATTCTGGAATTCACAGGCTTCTCATCTCAACACGAGTCATGCACAGCCATTATCTTGGAGGTGCAGAGCGAAAAATCATTACCGGTGGAATTTGTTCCATTTCGTAAGCAAATCACTTCCACTCTGCAGTTGGGTCTTAATCAGCTCGGGAAAGCTACCCAACTTGCCATGTAGGGCAGAGGCAACATCAAACCCGGGGAGCATCCACACCCTGATAACTCCCCTCCAGGGGAGTTTGCACAGATCCTGGCGGTACACAGAAGGGAAGCCAAGAAATCTTTCAAAAACAGTGGGAATGTGACCATTTAAAATAATGAGAATTCATTACCCCGGCCTCCTGTCTCTCCCGTTTGCTGGCAAGGCAATTCAGGAGGCAATCTGCAGGAACTTCAAACCTATTTACTTGCATGGGCAAATTGGACCTGTATCCCTCCTCCTCACCCCCCACTAAGTTCAACTCTGGAGAAAATGCTTCGGGTTTGATAAATTGCATATTTGTTTCAGTTTTCCATCTAGGAATGGCACCTTAGCCATTGAGGAGTCGTTTGGGTGATTGCTTGAAGCTACAACTTCTTACTGCCTAGAAGCACTTACTCAGGGGGTGTCAAAGCCACCCTAAGGAAGTCATTGAAGGTTGGAAATGGAATTTACAGTATTTTCCCAAGGCAACTCTGCATATCAAAGAAGTCATGATCATTGGGACAGAGAGGCAAGCGTAAGAAGAAACGTAAACTGTCCTACTGAGTGGTGGCACAGGGACTACCATCTGCATTACTTGGCATGGAGGAAGCTGATTACATTGGGACCTCTATTTCATAGCAGATGGGTTCATTAAATTTAATAGCCTCCAGAGCCCTTAGAAACTGTGTTAAAAACATGTGGAGCATGCTGTGACACTTCACTTCTGGCCCCACAGTCATTATAACTCTGGCACAGACGATAAATATTACAGTACTTTATTTCCATCAAAACAGATTACTATTATAATTTTTTTTTCAGTAGGTGCTGATGTGTGTTCTGGATTTAGGAAACCATTTATATTTCTTTTTTTTTGGTACTAGGTTTTCTCTTATTTTTCTTTTTCTTTTCTTTTCTTTTATTATTAATTTATTTATATTACATCTCAATGGTTATCCCATCCTTTGTATCCTCCCATTCCTCCCTCCCTCCCATTTTCCCCTTACTCCCCTCCCCTATGACTGTGACTGAGAGGGACCTCCTCCCCCTGTATATGGTGGCATCCTTGCGGAGGGGCCGTGCCGAAGCAAGCACTAGGTTTCTCTTTTAAAGCCTTTTTATTGCTATTGTTTGGATTTTTGTTTGTTTGTTTTTCAGAGCCTACTTTGTTTGTTCCTTGAAGCTGATGTTATAAAACCATGAGACAATAGTATAAAGAAAGTTTATACCTTCAGAAAGGTATATGAGTTTGTGGTTCCATAATTTGTACCTGTGATAGTGAAGGGCCAGCCTCTGTCCTATACCATACAGAAATGGATTAAGACCACAAAGCCCTGGTAAACTGCGGCATGGAATTGTTCCGCACTCTGATGTCATGCCAATTTCTAACTCTAACTCAGAGTAGCACTGAAAATGTCAGTTCTCAGAACCATGCTGTCTTTGCAGTTCTCTCCTGCAGAACAACTAGATTCAGGGTCAGTCTTGTTACTATTTTGGTTTATTTCTTGACTCCTGTGGCCTTAATTCTACTGTATTGACTCCTTATTCTGACAGTGATGGCTTCTACTACCCACTGGCTTTCACTATCCTCAGAGCCCTTTCTCTTCCAGCATCTACAGCAACCTATTATACACCTGTTTGAATCATAGCTCCACACAAAGGGAGGTAGCAAATCCAACAGATGGCCTGAATCTCACAGACCAGAAAGAAATCAGACACAAATGAAATTTGGTCTAGGAAGGACGGCTGAGAAGTAGTAGAGTCAAGCAGAGAAGTCTGCCTCTAGAAGGCCAAACCAACCCATGCCCAGGTCATTATTAGAGCAGTGTCATCAGGGTACCGCATTTTAAAGCTGTGGAACCGTAATCTACTCAGATGTTTCAATGGGCTCTTTATTTATAGAAGACATAAATGCAGAGCTACCATGGTTGGTTTGGGGAGATGGGGAGAACGGAGGACCCAACTTTCTAGCTGTCTTCAGAATGAGAAGTAGAGGCTCCGAAGTACTGTTTTATCCTGTCTTGGCACCACAGAGCCAAGTGGTGTTTTAGGTGGCTGTGTGTCCCCTTCTGCCAAGGACAGTGTTGAATTCTGTGCTTTGGGATATCATTTTTAAAAAAGATTTATTTACTTACTTAGTTTTATATTTATGAGTGTTTGCCTACCACTTGTAATACCTGGTGTACATAGCATCACAGAGAGTAGGAAACTGGGGATCGAACCCTGGTCTTCTGTGAGAGCAGCCAGTACTCCTAACCACTGAGTCATCCCTACAGCTCCTGAATTCTGTATCAGACCCTCATGTTTACAGCAAAGTATTAGATGGATTCCATTAGGAAATATGACTGTGGAAATTATATCTGTCTCTATTAGGAAGCCAAACAGGTAAAGCTATGACATGTTTTTGTATTTTTCTTGATTACTAGAGGCAACCAAAGTGAACCACTGACTATATGTCCCAGAAGCCATAGGGTAGTGGGACTTACTATTAGTACAATTGCTGCCTCAAGGGTCAGACCCACCCAGGATAGGAAACCATCAGGAGCAGCAGTCTCTCTATGGCGATGTCTGTAGCTGTTCTACTCCCGAGTTTTCTTCCTCAGACCTTTGCTATAACTTTTCTTCTCTCTAGACCATTTCTTTTCCTCCATGCTGTCCATCTGGTACAGCTTGGTGTCCATGTCCTGCCTTTATCCTGCTCCAAACACTATAGCCATGAGTTTGCAGTTTATGTAGCTGGGTCTACATTTCTGAGCAAATTTCTGTAACGCACAGTTCTTGGGCTTGATTGTGCCAGGTATGGGCCAGGAAAGAGCCTCTTGTAGAAACAGATCAGCTAGGGATATGAATAAATATTCTTTAACAGAGAGATGCAAGCAAGAAAACATGCCTGGCATCTGAATGACTTTGCATGTCTAAATCCCAGTTCTTTCACCTTAACCCCAGCAAGCCACAGCCCAACTAGGTCCTGTGTGACTTCAATCTCTGTGAGCATGTCTGCTTTCCAGTGCTCTCTTGCCTCTTTTTTATCCCTACCACCATGAGCACTGTACACCATAACACATGAGTGTCTTTCCATAATGTCAGATTTATTAAATAACCACAAAGTCACAAGGTTTAGCAAGTTTAGTGATAGCCATTTGTTATAGAATCTGCAAGTCTTGTCACTTGGCTGAGCTGGAGCATGCTCTTGTCTTCAGAGATTATTCACTAACATTAACACTTATTCCACACAGCACATGCTAACACACACACACACACACACACACACACACACACTTTCGTTCCCTGTGTGTGTGCGTGCGTGTGCACGTGCGGGTGTGTGTGTGTGTAGGTGTCTCTGTGTGTTTGTGTGCTATAGAATAAATGCAAATTAAAGCAACTGTAACAGAGTTCCCAAGTTCCAGAGGCTTCAAAAATGAACTGAGAATAGGTCTGTAGAGATAGGACATAAAACCAAACCAGGGACAGCACAGCATGCTACGGTCAGGCTTGAGAGCAAGATTGTGAAATACAAGGTGAAGAGGCCACTCCAGGTTAGGTGCAGGAAGTGGGTCAGGAACAGGAAATGGTAGGTTCTGGGCAAGTCCACACAGGCTCACAGGGGAACAGGCAGGCAGTTGGGTAGTCTGTGTCAACAGGGTGTTGGGGAGTCGTAGGTTCTTGATGCACACATCAGGTATGAGATGTGGTATGGGGCCATCACTTTAGGAGGGCCAGATGAGGGTGTTACATCCATTTGTCCATCTAGTGTGTTCAGTAAGCTCTTGGGTCTAGTTTTCCTGACATGATTTTAATACTCCTGTATGTCCCGATGTTTTGGTCTCTCTAACAAAGTTATAGTGTGGCTCCTTTTCTATTCCTTGGGATAATTGAGGGTGGTGCCTAACAAATAGTGCGGCTTTTTTGGTGCACTCAAGGGCTACGTTTATCCTCCTCCCTCAGAATGAACTAAAATGCTGCTTGTAAAACAATTTCCTGGGGAAATACAGAGCCTGAAAAACCACCTTTTTTTTTTTTAATACAACATAAAATGAATTAGAGTAAGGCCTAGCTTGACCTAATACCACTTTCCCCAACATGTGTTCCCCTCCCTCAATCCTCTCTTTGCTTTCAGATTTCTTGGCCACTCCCTTCCCCTTCATGCTATGCTTGCTGTATGGGTGGCAGGGGCTCCTCCCTCTTCCACCTTCGAAAGCCTAAGGAAAATGGTTTTCGAAACCACAGCCAAGTCTGTATTGCTCATCCCCCATCATGGCTCAGAAATTTGGGTGAATTATCTTCTCGGAACAGATTCTCGTGCTTTGACATGGTTTACACTAAACTGAGCACATTCCTCCTATTACCAGCATGAAGAACAATTAAAATAATCCCAGAGAGAATCAGCCTGCGGTTTGATATCAGCTGCCAGCTTCATGTCTCTTGTGGTCTCCAGGATTTTCTCCATGTGAATGATTTAATTCTCTTATTCTTAGCCTGTATGACTTGATGTGGCAATGATAAATGTGATGCCTTTGCCACTCTGGCTCAGAGATACCAGAGATAAGTGTTTGTCAACTCTCCTGGGCTCATAACCTGTTCCTATTTACAAGGGGAGGGCAGCCCTGCCTTGTGTTTCCTTGCCTTCATGGTCTTTCAGATCCAACTTGTGAACAATATGGCAATCAGAGGCTCCTTCCAATCTTATTCTGCCGGTGATATACACTCCTGTCAGATAGCCAAACACGATGCTCAATGCCAGCTCCCCGGGGCGGGGGGGGGGGGGGGTGGATTCTCTCTTCTTTGGAGAAAGATTAAAAAAAAAAAGGATGCACAGAGGGAGTTGTCAATTCAGACAAACAGGAACATGTTTTCAAGTCAATTTCTATTATTTGTAATCAAAGCAGCTGGAGAATCTACATCTTTTCAGGGCTTTGGGAACAACTACTGGACACACTTGTCACTGATTTCTGTCCTAGTGTGATCAAACTCAAGATAGCCCCAGATGAGGTCAGGGTGGAGAACTTATCGCACAGTCTGGTTCTCTCTCAGGTAGCCAGTTAAGCAGCACTTGCCTTGCATCTTCCTTTGGGAAAGACAAGCTCATATGTACCTCTTGTTGGTGGGGGCTTCCCATAGTATCCCAAGTAAGGAACTAGTGGACAGCACTGCCCTTGTACCTTAATAGGGTGAGACCATCACGGAACCTAATAGAAGACCATTTCTGTCTACCTATGAATAAGATTTTGTTTGGAAAGGTGTTGCCAAGCTGCACTTCAGGTGCTTTTAATCCCAATTAGCATATTAGAGAATTTAAAGTATAGTAGGATGACCATGGCTCAGACTTTAGGGGAGCCAAAAGTCTATGCTTCAGGTGCCTGTAGTAATTCACTCCAGCCTGATCTTTAAAGGGACAACCCTTCTTCATTGGACCCTACTTTCCATCCCTGGCCTGGCCATGTCATAGGGGATCTTTAAGAGGCAACCCTGGTGCTCTCTCTGCCTTAGACCATTGCACATACCGTTCTTTCCTGAGGAAGCAGCCTCCCTCTCACCTTACCTAGAACCCAGGTGCATGACCTGTGTTTTCAGTTTCATGGATATCTGTCCCCATGACCTCCACTTGCAGACTCTAGTCTATAGTCCCACACACATCATTTCCCTCCGAGCATCTGGAACCTTTCAAGCATTCCTACTGGACCAGAAAGTCTGCCTGTGTTTAGGCTTCTTGAGGAGAGAGCTGGTGTCTGGCTCTTTGCAATGTGCTCAGTGCAGAACCAGGAGCCATTGGTGCGTGCAGTCCCAGTGGAGGATGGGGGATGGGAATCCCATGGACTGGAGCTTTTCAGGCTGAAACATATCAGGGAGTGTCCTGTGTAAGAACAGCATCATATCCAGCATCACCTTGAACGTGTCACTCCTTGCTCAAGGCCATCTTTGTAATCGATGTGATCAACGGCTTTATCTACCCATCTTCACATCTCTAATGTGTCCGATCCACCAATCCAACAAGAAGTCTGACTTCACATCCTCTTCTTGAAGGACCAGGGCCATGACATCCTGAGTGGCCAAGGCATTTTTCTATCAGCCATGTTATTGTGGCAGTAAAGTTGATCATACTTCCATCCACCGTTAAAATACAAGGAAAAATGTAAAAGTAGTTGCACTGTTTGACTCGTATCTGGACACTAGGACTGTAATGAGCATCTAGGGAGTCCTTGGAAATAATTTCTTTCATTGATTTTGTACTTCCTGGCCTTCCATTGGCTGTTTTATCTATTGCCTTGAGGCATCTCACTGTGGCGAGCAGAAATTTATCATTGCTGCCAGTCTTCACAGAACATCAGCTGTATTGCTCGCCCATCTGTTGCATTATACCCTAGAATGCTCCCCCACCTCTGGGCTTTTAAATGTGCTCATTCTCAGCTGGAAAGCTGCCTTGCTCAGCTCCTCTCCTGGGGAGAAGCATTTATGGCAACTCCATGCTTCTACCGTGATGTCACCCGTCCTGTCATTGAGTTTCCATCTTAGGGCTTTGATGATCAATTCTAATTGAGTGAGTGTTTGGATCTTCCCAGTCTTTAAAAATCCTTTGTTTTTCCTGCCCAACAACATGAGGCTGTGGACAATGTCTGTGTTTTGTCTGTAGAATTCAAGCCTCACACATGGTTGATACCCAGTATTAACTCATAAGACTAAGGTTTGCTCCTTGTCACCTGTCTCACTGCAGTTGTCTCATAGACTGTTCATCACACTTTTCCTCATTATGTGTAATTCTATAATGATCCTACAAGAGTAAGAGGGGAAGTAATACAGGATTATCAACCGCAATGTGGATGGCGGTACTAAGAATACTGTTCAAAATATTGTCATGTTTGACTTTCTTGTTGAACACCATGCCTTCTGGTTCTGAAGAAACTGATTAGTATGGCTGACATCTTCAGCTGCTGGGGAGCAGCCCATAATTTCCTGTTGAAGGAATGAGAAAGTCAGGGGAGACACAGATCTGGAGAAAAGAGTTCATTGCTTAAGTCATATTGTTTATGCCAGAGTGCTTGAGTCTGATGGAAAAGTTCCTAACAGTGGTTTTCTTGCTGTATATATACAGTTTATGGATGAAGTGGGGAATGTAACTTTTTTTCTTAGCAGAGCATCATCCTAATTTAGGTGGACTCCAAAGAAACTTGATATTAGGAGAGGATGGGGGAAAATATTTAGGTCCGTAAAACCTCTTTAGCATTAGCACTCAGTCCTCCATCAAAACTTAAATACTATCTGCTTTTAATTACTGGCCTCATCCAGGCCAAGATAATTACTGTGGGCTAGGCTGAAAAGAAAAGTTCCCAGAAAGCCTGATATCATGGTGGAATGGTAGAGCATTTCCTGAAGGAGATGTTAAGGAAATCCTTAATGAATTAACGTCTTGCCTTTTGCAACAGAATACTTAGGGCCTGGATGGGTGAGATCATGGGCCTTTGGCAGCTGTCTGCCTTCACAGCACTTGACAATCTGCTTTGTATTAGTTTGCTGTTGTATAAAAGCATAGAATTCTCAAGTTAAGAAATATCTATCACTGTGTGACGATGGACTCAAAACAAAAAATGTATCATCTTCAAAATCCCCTTTTAAAATGGATGTCTTGCTTATTTTGTTTTGAAAATGCGTGGGTCCTTTTTCTACTTAGAAAGCACTGTGGTTTTGTTAAACATACATTATTTAGAGGTTAAAATAATCTTAATCTTAACTATTAATATTATTCAAACCAGATTTTTTTTCAACCACGGACAACTGAACGCAAACAAGAAGGAACTTGGAAAAGGACACCAATAGCTGAGCACATGGAAGAGCACGGAGGGAGGACAGCTGCCTGGCCACAAGGCCTGTGTTCACAGCAGCTTGTACTGTCCTGGCAGAGCTGTGCATTTTTATAAGGTCTAGTGATTTCCCCAGACTTCATGGAATTCCAGATCAAATGTGTCCATTTCTCTCTTCTCTTGTTATCATAATCCAGCACAGGGCTGTGAGAGGAGGCCTTAGAAAGTGTGTACTTTGCAGTCTTACTGTAAGCCCAAATCTCTCTCCTCTGTCTGCAGCTGGTCAACAATCAGGCAGGGTCACCATTAGCCCAGCACTGTTACAGTCTCTTGGGCTGGAAGTAACTTGGGTTACTTCCAGATGCCTACAAAGCCAAGAGTCAGTCTCTCCACTGGACACATGTGTACCGTGGTTTTCATATTTTTTTTTAGTTGAATTATTAAAGTGAATAAGAAAAACCAATTCCCTGACTGATAGTAATTGATTATTTTGGTATTCACTGATAGCATCTATATTGAGCCGTGAGGCTGTAAGTTCTCTTTCACATTCTTATCACCAGGCTATCTTGAAAACTAGCCTCCGTAGAATTCTACCATCTGTGCCAACATGTATACACGCCAAAGCCACCTGCTATGGAAGCTCAAGAAAGCCCAGGTTCTTAGTCCTTTTAAGAGTTCTGATGAAATGTTGATCGCACAGGAGCAAAGGACTCTCTTGCAGGAGCCAGGTCGTTCTTCATTTAGATTCAGGTGACTAGGGGTCCCAACTTGCAGCTGAAGGCCAGAATATTTAAAGCCCATGCTTGGGGCACCAGTCCTACAGACAGATCTTCCCAAATCCTTATGTGGGTTCATGTGGAGAAAGCCATTGCCTCTTCAAGCCAGAGTAGACACTTCCCATTTGGCCCACAGTGATTATTTCTAATGTCTGCAATAATCATTGACAACTCTTTCCAGGTTGGTCAGAGATAATATCTTACATGCTATGCAGAATGTCTATTCTTTTTTCCCCATAGACTAGTTTAGTCTTATTTTATGTATATGAGTGTTTTTCCTGCATGTAAGCATGTTATGTGCATGCAGGTCCCACAGACGTCAGAAGAAGGCCTCAGATCTCTTAAAACTAGAGTTATAGACAATTATGCACTGCTTGTAGGTACTGGAAATTGAGCCCAGTCCTCTGCAAAAGCAGCAAGTTCTCTCAACCACCGAACTATCTCTCCAGCCTTTGGGGCATCTATTCTCCATGGATAGCACTTGAGAATCCTTATAGATCAAAGATAACATTTATGTTTCTATCAAGATGTCTATCCTGAAAAAAAGAAAAAAGAAAAAGAAAAAAGATGTCTATCCTTAAACCGTTCAGGTGACTTACATCCTGCAGAGTACTTCTGTGTTATGTATTCTCAAGGTTTCTTTTCTATTAAACAGGAATAGTGGTGTTGATCTCCTGTACGTGGTAAGGTCACAAACAAACAAAAACAAACATACAACAACAAAACAGCAACAACAACAAAGCACTGCTCACCATTATGCCAAACATATAACTACTGCTTGATAAAAGCTTATCACTGGTAACTAGCAAGTCAGAATACTTATAATTTATGTTCAATATATAGCTTTATGGAATTATTGTATTCTTTTGCTCGGGATTATCCAATCCTGGCAATATTCAAAACAATAAATAAATTAATTAAGCAAACTAATTAATTGATTAATTAATTAATAGCAGGGGCAGGTGAGATGAAGCCGTGAATGGTCTTGAATTGCCTTGGCCCAAAGTCCCTGCTCTACATGGTGTGTCTGCCATTTGCTTACTGGAAGCTCTATGCCATGCTTGGATTGAAAAGAGAGCAAGTGACAGTCTACCAAAGCCATTGCCCCTTGTTGCCTTGGAGGCCATTATAGCTGCAGCTTTGGAAACAGCTAGAGTAAGAAGGAACTGTGACACTGGAATCTGCCATGTTTTTCAAGTGTATGACGGCCCTATAATATACCACGACGCAAGCAGCGAATGGCCAGTTGGCAGTGAGAGGTAATGCTCAAACACATCCTTCCCTCCGGTGCAGATCTAACCTGAGTCACACAGTGAGAACAACCAGAATGCCAAGAGCCTCAGTAATGGCAGTGTGTCCCAGAACCTGTGTGAGTGTCTCAGCTTGCACTAGGTGCATTTTATTAACTCTTGTTTTCCAGATGACAGAGACTGGCCTAAAGGAAATCGAGCAATTTGCCCAAGGGGATAGAGTAACTAAAAACAGACAAGTGAAATTCAGCTCCCATAAGCTGGGTCAATGGGAGACTCTTAGATATGATGTCACATGCACAGGATTCCCCCTAGTCCTGTATGTGCTCTGATGTAGGACCCAGCACCACAGGCCACTTCCTAGAGGTGCTAGCATCATGAAAATGCCTGGAGGGCAGTTAGAGATGCCGCTTCTGTCCCGCAGGCCTGAGTTATACTATGTCAATGAAGACACTCAAACCCAGTAGAGATGGAATGTGTAACCAGAGCCTTGGCAACCCAGGATAGGAACTTTTAAATTCCCCAGCGTGTAGCACTTCTGTGGAGCCATCTCTGAGCTATGGTAGAAGATGGAATGGAATTAGGAACCGCAGCATTCCTGGGGTTAAATCCCCATTCATACCAAAATTTGATAGGATTTGAAATGTCCTGGAATTTACATATTGGATATGTCATACATAGAAAGGAATTTGGGGCTTGGGGTATTATCACAGCAAACATCACTTCTATGTTTTGTGGAATTCCAACTGTTGTCACTGTGTCAGAAATCCTACACAATTCCTAATGTACACAGCTATATCCTGAGGAAATTGAGTGCCCTGACTCCTCCTGCCACTTTAAATGGCTTTTCATGGCAAGTACACCTACCTCAGTGGACAGTCCAGAAAGACTCATGGTGTGTGAATAAGTGCATCAAAACTTCAAAGACTCAGTTGTACAAGCCAGTGTGAGCTTAGGCAACCAGGGCAGGGAGGGCAACATGAGAGAAAGAGAGAGACTCTCATATAGATGCCAGAATGAAACTCAGAGGTCATCAGACTCAATGACAAGCTCCTTTGCCCACTAAGCTATCTTGCTTGCCCCCATTTGTAATATTTTTTAAAAGCTTCTCCCTGGCTTACTCTTAAGGTGTGCATGGTAGTGGCTCTGAATTCTTACTTTCTTTCTTGGCTGTGTATTCCTTTCAGCTAATATGATGCCACAGGACTTGAAGAATGTATGAATCAACAGCAAACTAGCCTCCACTTGTAAGAACATTTTATTCCCATTACAGTCAGATCTGTCTTCCTAATTCTTCTTTTGCCCCTCAGTTCTCTTTATAAGCACTGGCTCCCCATGCACCCCTCCAACTGGTTCTATTACCCCCCACACACACACACATATACACTCACAGTATAGCTATTTTTACCTCTGTATCTCTCCAGTTTTCAGGACAGTCATGCCCAAGTCTCTTACATCTACCACTGTCACCTGCCCCAGGGAATGATGCTTTATAGATATTTAATAGGTAAGTAAATGTGGAATAACTATGTGCAAGTATTGATAGGCTTGAGCTAATAAAGCCATGAATGCAGTGAGGTCATCACTTGCTAATTAACTGGTTGCTAGACAGTACACAGTTTTGCATGCATCTGACCTATCCATGATTTAAAAGAAAGCACATCATAACTTTTTACATATGAAATATTGAAGCTGGGAACACATGCAGTAACACCTCGTAGGGCCTGCGTCTTATTTATCTTTGCATGTGGCCTGCATGCCCAAGACTCATTCTTTATGTGATTAGGCCAACAAGCTCATGAATGTATGACTTCAATTTGCTGTCTCTCCATTCTGCTAGGTTTTCATATTTTCCACCATGGAGATATGGAAGACATTGTTATTTGAAAAGGACTCTGTGGTTGGTACTCATTAATTTCAGTTAGCAACAAAAGAAAGATGAAAACAACCCAGCATCACATGCTCACATGTTTCAAACTTGTCCCTTTCTGTGGGTGTCTCTCTGCACACACATTCTTAAGGATGCAACTCTCACCACACACTTAAGCACAGTTGCTTTGAGTTTCAGGGCTCTGAAACAGTTGTTTTAACTTCATTTGGGTTAACAGGCTAACAAGGCAATAATAAAATCTGATTCCTGGGCTAACCCACCTTATCAACTCAAACCATCTCTTTGCAAAGTCATTTAATGTGCATTAATTTAGGTCACTGTGAAGATTTTCTTTAAGCTTTCAAAAATTATTCTTTTATGCGTATTATTAGTGTTTTTTTTAATGAGTATCTGTACACAGTTTATATTTCTAGTACCCATAGAAGGCAGACTTAATTGGGTCCCCTGGAAGTGGAGGCACAGATGCAATGAGCTGCCATGTGAGTGCTAGGAATCAAACCCGGGTCCTCTGGAAGAGAAGCCAGTGCTATTAACCATGAACCATTTCTCCAGTTCTAAGTTCATAGTTTTTGAAATCAACCCAGGATGTTAGATATTATCCTGGCATATCGAGCACAGTGTGTTTTTGTGGTTCTCCTATTTCAGGTCTAAACCACCAACACCACTCCAAGCCTTTCATTTTTCTCTTAAATATATAGGAGATAAGCATAATTTATTTCTATGTATAAAACTGGTTTTATAGCAGAGAGAAGGGAGAAAAAGAACCTTTTCATATGCCCCAAGTTCCCTTTATATTCACTAAGACATATGAATTATATGCATCAGAGTAATAGAGCAATCTCTCGCTTCATATGGATATGTAGACGCTTCATGGGAGGTAACCGAAATGTCTTCTTTCCCCGAACCTTTAGGCTTGGAATTCTATAAGAATACTTTAACAGAGGAACAATACAACATGGAGATGTAGCAAGATTTTTAAAAATAGGTGATCTAGGCTTCTAAGGGTGATTAATGTTTAGAGGTAAGCATATGGGGGACACTAATGCCTGGGGCTGTTTTGGAGGGGTTTCTGTTCACTCACTAGTCCTGGCGTGGAGGAGGCCAGGAAGGAGCCTTCCCAGGGTGAGGTCCATGCCCTGGTTTTAAGCAGGAACAGGAGGGCATGGAATCCCTTCTTCACTTCCTGATTCTCAGCTGTCTGCAGTTCAAAATAATTATCATGCCAAAGAGGCATATTTGAGGATAGTGGTTACTGAATTTGCATCGTTTCTTTATTAATGAGCATCCACTAGGGACTCAGGAAGGGATGTTTTCCAAATCGCTCTTAAGTTGCCCAAAGTGGGAATCTTGATGATGCAAAAAACTGACCTCCACGGTGGTGTCCGTGTCCCGCAGTGGAACAGAGGAGCCTCCCAGCTGGGTGGACACTGGGAAAGAAAGCCTGAACATAGTTTTTCTCCTTTCGTTGAGCTTGAGCCCTAGGTAAATCACTTCCTCTTTGGGAGCCTCACTTTCCCTATATAGCTAGATCAGGTCCTCTATGACTAATCATATGCAGTGAAATTTGGGGTTCTACAAAGAGTCAAAACTCCACATCACAGTAGTAATGACCCAGGGCACAAGGGCCAAATTTGCCCACAGTGAGCAGTCACAGCTAGTTAGCTCTAAGAGGCTTCTCACAACCTCTTAAGACCTGGTGTTTAACTTAATAAGAATTAATCAGTAAAGAGAAAAACTTCTATTCCCGCATTTACGTATTGTGACTTGAACAACTCGAAACAATAGTAAACATTATAGATGCATGTATCGGAAACTCACTATTGTACAGGAATGGGATATATATCTTTCTAAATACATGTAAGAGGAACATTCTATTTAGTCACAAGGCATGGCAATGCATCTCTGTCATCCCACCACTTCTGAGGCCAAGGCAATGGGGGAAAAAATCAATCTAAGCAGGAGTTCAAGGCCAGCCTGTGTTATATAGTGAAGCCCTATGTTAAAAACCAAAGCACACAAAAATTCTATTTAAACATAAGATTGAACCTATCATTAGGTATAAATAAATGAATAGCATTTTATGAGATTGGTGTCACTGTTGCTCGTGTTTGCTGATGATAAAACTGAGCTATTGAAAAGAGTTGAATATTTGCCCAACTGCCCAATTCTAATTTTTTTTTTTTTTTTTTTTTTTTTTGGTTTTTTGAGACAGGGTTTCTCTGTGTAGCCTTGGTTGGCCTGGACTCACTTTGAAGACCAAGCTGGCCTTGAACTCACAGCGATCCTCCTGCCTCTGCCTCCAAGTGCTGGGATTAAATGTATGCACCATGCCCGGCCAAACATTTTCTTAAAACAGGCAAAAAGTATCTTTTCTGTGCTAGAACATAAATGTTTTTAAAAATAAAATCAGTGAGGCATTTCAGATTCTATAAGGAAGCTAGAAATATCTGGGCAGTTTTGGCCCAAATCACACTATTTTGTGGAGCTTTCTCCCTGCCTCCATCATGGGCCTCACAGTGATTTAGAATTTAGTCTGTGCCTATGATTCATTTGTTTGTTACTCCTTCAACTACTTGAGCTTCCAAAGACTTCTCTAAAGCCCCTCTAAAGCAGACATGGCTTCTGTCCATGTCAGAGAGGCTGTGTGAGTCATCTGAGATGAGCCCGGGCTTATACATAATCACCCAGGTTGGGCAGGGCAAGCTTTGGCAGTCTTGGCTGGGTCAGAAGCCCAAACCATTCCTCTCTGTCCTGAGACCAGGGTCTTTGTCATCACAAGAGGTATAAAATGGAGTCATTAGAGAGTCAAGTAGATGTCCTACACAATGAGAGGTAGCTTTTCTTCTTGTCCTGCTGTGATATCTGTGGCACTTGAGGAGATGGCATGGATGGTTTGCATTAGTCAAGAACACAAGACAGAGGGTTTGGGGTTGAAATGAACACTTGGTAGCTTGGAAGCTGTGTGATTTTGGGACTGGCATCTTCATATATCTGTACTTCACTTCCATTTGGTCATATACAAAAGGAGGATCATGGGGGACTATGCCTGTCTCAGTTGTGGTCAGGATAACTGATGCAGTGTCTTCTCCCAGGGACCCTCCTTATTCCCCCTTTATCTCTTGGTTATATGGCAGCCATAGGTAGTTGCCTGCTGCTACTGCAAGGTGACAGTTTAGCATCTGTCTGTTGTTCATCATCCAGGTCAAAACTGGAAAGTTTGCAGGGCCTGGCTAGTGTATTCAGGCCTAGGGAAAGTTGGGATGAGATACAAGTATTGGGGAAGACCACAGACTTGTTCATGGCATGCTGTGCCATCTGGGGTACTCACTCTTAGGTTAAATTGACTTATTTATAATTAGCATACAAGGTATTAGGTTTTCTTATGGTATTTCGTTTCTTTTGATTCTCATCCCTACCTTGTCCTCCATCTCCCTGCCCTGGTGCCCTTCCACACTCAGTAGCCTTTCTGCTTTCATGCCACCATGTTTGTCCTATAGCCCTCCCCAACCCCTTCCCTCACTTCCCCTTCCCACCTCTCATGGTCTCCTTTCTAGGTCACTATGAATAAACAGGCTGGTGAAATGCACATTTCTCTAAAGAAGAAATGCCAGTGGACAATAATTAGTTTTTAATGTGTTCAAACACCCCTAACCGCAAGGGAAATGCAAATTAAGATTGCTTTAAGCCCCTTTTCTGACCAGGTCCCCTGGATGGGGAGGCCTGGCGGCACTCAGAGGAAGGATAGCAAGTTACCAAGAAGAGACTCGATATTCTAAGAGCATATATAGGGGGAGGAGGTCTCCCTCAATCACAGACATAGGGGAGGGGAGAAGGGGGGAAATGGGAGGGAAGAATGGGAGGAAACAGGGGAAGAGTTAAAATTGAGATGTAATATGAATAAATTAATTTTTAAAATTATGAATTCAAAAAACAAAAAAGATTTCATCTTAGCCCAGTCAGAATGGGTGTCATCAAGAAAATGCAAACAAGAGCTGGTGAGGAAACAGGGCAAGAAGCAGCCTTAAAGTTCTCAATTTCAAAGCTAAAGTACTCAATTTGAAGCTTCCCCAACAGTACCTCCAGGCAGTGTCTATTTGGGCTGGGGACATTTTGGGATTCTGGACATCTTTTCCTCTTCTCTCTTCATCTGTGATCCTCCTGAGTCAAACGCTGGCCTCTCTTGTCACCCTGGCCACCTTTCCCCTGAGGCCCTGGGGTGTAGCTGGAAGAGCAGCAAGACAATTTTCCGTTTCTTCCTCAAGCTCTCTGTTGCTTACATGTTGAGCCCCATGCTCTGGGGGCCACACAGAGCAGAGCTGGCACTTGCTTCTGTCCTCTGCAGGCTTCCAACACCAGCCCATTGTGTAGAAGGGGCTTTTCCTCCATGCTGAGCTGGGTTTATGTCTCTCGTTAGGCATGTGAGCATAGGTGAAAGATTGTGGAGCCGCAGGCTGACTTATTTCTGTTGACCAGTCACCAGCCTAGGGGCTACCCACAGACCACCTAACCTTTCTTTGTATTCCCATTGAACTTTCTGCCATGGATGGGATATGAGTAGTTCTGAGAAAAGTTTATTTCCCATGTGCTCACCACTCAACAGAACTCCTGTGTGTGGCAGGTACTTTAGGAACATGTCGTGATCAATCAATTCAGGATTTCCTTCATCACCAAGAATTGAGCAAAGACATGGACACAGCATTATCCGGAGACTGACAGCAGGCAGTAGCCACCTCCTTCATTCTTGTTCCATAGCTCAGAGGTAGTATCTTGGATGGTTGGATGTAGCTCTTTAGATCAGAGCATGCTCAGTGAGGGTAGATGTGTCCTTCACTCAGCCCAGCAGACAAACAAGCAAGTGGAGACAGAGCAGCCAGGAAGACAGAAGCACAGGCTTGCTTCATGTGTGATTAGCCGGTTGCTGCTGTTCGCCTCACAGCTTACATTTGCATAATTCTTCTTAGAAATGAAAAAAAAAATTAATTATTTATGACTGTAGCTTTTAACTGTGCATTTAAAGTAATCACTCTGGGTAATTTAAATAAAATCTTTTCTGCAAACAGTTTATGCTCATTAGAATGAGAAAGCTGTTGGTTCATTTAATTAAAAGGACATTATTTGCCAGTTTGAATTCTCTCTCCTTCCCTCCCTCCCTCCCTCCCTCTCTCTCTCTCTCTCTTTCTCTCTTTCTACTTTAAAATAGAGGGCAATCACATTGAGACAGATGAGACTTAATTAACTTGTCTCAAAAGTAACCAGGTTTGTTTTTTTTTCTTTTTAATTTTCAAAGGAGATAGATTTTATTAAACCAAGCCATTATTTTTGGAACAGGGGAAGGTGGTGCCTGACCCTCACACTCCAGCTGTCATTACAGACTAGATTCACTCCCTGGCAAATACCTGAGAATTCCTTATGAGGCCAGCACTGGACAATAGTGTTGATAGCACTTCTGCGGGTGATGTGGCCATCTTTCTATGGGGTTCTTCTCATGCAGTGCGCTTGTCCACTAGGTGCTATCAGCTTTGGGTCACTGGTTAGTGCTCTGAGTACCCTTGGTTTGTGATATGCTCTGGGTAATGGGACACCTCAGTATTTTCCCAGAACATGGCAGGTACACAGATCTACCTGGAAGGGCCACATGCTAGTTAATTTTAAATGCTAACTGCATACAATATATTACAACCCAGGAAGAGTGTCAGTCTAGGACGTGTCTCCTTTGGGCTGGCCTATGTGCATGTCTATGAGATTGTCTTCCTTGTTAGTTCATCCAGCCCATGCATGCCAGGGACCATTATCTGGGCAGGGCATCCAGGGCTGTATAAGAGTGGAGGGCACTAGCTGAGTGCAAGAAAGCAGGCACTAGGGTTGTATTTGTTTATCTCTGCTCAGGACTGTGGATGTGGTAGATCTGATGGATCTGGGATTGTAAACCAGATAAACCCGTTTTCTTCCCTACATGTTTTCTTTTGTCATGGCAACAGAAATGAAATAAGAACAAGCCAGCAGGCAGCTAATTTGAGGTGTCCATCTTGGACTCTTCCTATGCAGTGGTGCTGACAACATAAAATCCAAGAACACATAAAGTCTCTTTGGTTAACCCATGGCATAAAACATTCTTTGGCTCCACAGAGCAGTCATGGACTCAATGCATGGGCTATGTATCTGTGCATGGGATATCTATCTGTGCCTGGCTATGTATGCATGGCATGTATAGGTAGTCAAGCACTGGTTGTCTTAGTATCTCAAATCTCCTTGGCAATGAGAAGAATTCAGCTCTGGCAGATGTGCGTGATTAAGAATGTCCTGACATCCTACTGGGACACGAAAGTATCAGTTTATCTTCAGGTGTGCTGCATTTAAGTGCTCAAAGGATGTCAGAAATCTGTCTTTCATCACCTTCTGACTCTGTCTTCTCCATGTGACTATAGTCTTGGCTAAGTCTTGCTTTTCCTTTTGATGTCACAACTGTTGCCAACAGCCACAAGTGTATGCTGTCTAGGGGAGCCTTTCTCATCTTTCCTCATGTCTCCATGATTCTGGCTAACACCTGGGGGCTGGCACTCTGGCTTCACTCCCCTTTCACATCTCCTCCCGAGCCAGTAGGCAACAGGATGGAGAAGGCAGGTTTGGGGAGACACATGTCTATCTTTTGGTTAAAGGGAGAGTAAGTCATGGCGTTAGCCTCAGAGGTTAATCCCAGGTCTGTCCTTGAAAAAAAATCTGCATGCAAACCACAGCTATTCTGTGCTGGTCCCTCCCAGATAAAGCAGCCAACGAAGCCAGGTAAACTCTTTTTTCTTTCCTCCTATGGATATCCCATTCAAGCTTTGTGCTAGAGGACATGTACCTCTGTAGAGAATAAACTGGTATTTCTAAAAAGTGGGAAAAGACTGGCGACTGAGTGGGGAGGGGCAATGTAGTGGAGACCGTAGACAGTAGGAAAGGCCAACCAATCATGGTTACCCCAAGTCTTCTTAGGAGGAGACAAGTCAGCCATACTGTTCTGGTATCAGAAGTACCGAGTCCACCACCTGAAATCTCCTGTGATGTGAAGGTGGAACCAGAGGTGAGTGGTTTTAAGCTACTACTTCCTGGATCATTGCAGCCATTTGGTGAGCAGTATTTAAAGGGCTGTGTTTCAATCAAGTTTTGGGCAAATGACCCACATTTATGAACTCCTTAAACCTTACAGATGGAGGCATGGGGGATGTTCCTTGCTAAATGATAACAGTTCATTGTTTGCAGCACCATGGTCCAGGCACACTAAACCTTGACTTTGAGTGCCTTCAAAAAACAGCGGAGTTACTGAAGACCAGTTAGGAACCATGACCACTCTTCGTAATGGTGTAACCAAAGCCTCTTAGAGCCCCAGGTTGTAATTCTGGTGATCATTTCCCATGTCCAGGATTATGCTGTGCAGTGGCTTTGTAGATAGAGCCTTTAGTAATGTGTGTGTGTGTGTGTGTGTGTGTGTGTGTGTGTGTGTGTGTGTGT
>OU015746.1:104057780-104090347 GCA_907169655.1 Acomys percivali | reverse complement strand
TGTGTGTGTGTGTGTGTGTGTGTGTGTGTGTGTGTGTGTGTGTGTGTGAATTATACCTATCAAAGGATGGTGTTTGAGCACTAGTGTCACCTGGAGACATCTTTGCTTCATATCAGGTATTTGGTACGGTCGACTAGGACCTCATGTCATGTGTAAGGGGAGCAGCTACTGTGGCCACACCTCCACTGTCCTTCTATATGATCACTGCATGGACTCTTGCAGCCTCCTCACAAGATAACTCCTGGTATTAGGAACAAAGCAGAGACATGTGGCGTCTTAGTAATTTGTCCTGGGAAGCCACATGGCGCTACTCCCCTCATATTGTCTAGATTGAGGCATTTGTCAAATTCTTACCCATTTTAAGGGAATCTAGACCCCTGTTCTATGTGTAGAACCTTCGTCATTGAATCACTAAAGGAACACAGCCATCTGTACAAGTGGCATGTGTAGCAAATTATAACAATTGATACCAATTACAAGAATACAATAACCCTGTGTTCCTGCAATTAACAGATTTGAGCATAGCATGTGTTTTTTTAATACACCCCTGGATTCAGTTTGGTTACACATTTTATTATTTTTTTTTTCAAGACAGGGTTTCTCTATGTAGTCTTGGCTGTCCTTAACTCACAGCGATCCACCTGCTTTTGCCTCCCTAGTGCCAGTATTACAGGCATGTGCCATTTTTCAAGATTATTGCTTGTATTCTAAAAGTGGACGCGAGTCTGTGGTTTGCTTCTTGTACACAGTCAGATTTTTGGTAATATTAGTCAAAAAAATATGTATTTTAAAAAAAAACAAGGTTTTGGGAGATTGCTGTACTTGGGGAATATTTGTTATAATTCACTAATAAAACCATTTGAGCCTGGAGCTTTCCTTGTGGGGAATTTATTTCCTTTATAGGTATAGGGCTATTTAGGTTTAATGTTTCTTGTGTCAATTTTGCTGATTTGCATTTTAAGGAATCTTTCCATCTCCTCTAAGTAGCTGAATTTATTAGCATAAAGACCTTCATAATAGTCTTTCACTATCCTCTTGATTTTTTTTAATTTATGGTGATGACTTCTCTCATTTCTGATATTGGCCTTTTGTGGAATTGATTCCGTGTTCCAATTCTATTGATACCTTCAAAGAAACTAGCTTTTGATGCTTCTGTTTTTGCTCCATTGTTGCCCATTTTCTGTCACACTCATTTTTCTTTGTAGTTTTTATTGCTCTCTGCTCGTTTGTGTTCACCTTGGTGCCTTTTCTGAGAAGCACAGACTACTGATGTTAAACCTCTTTGCTTTTGTGAACCCCTCCCCCAGATGCACCACTCCCCCAGCTCTGCTTCCTTTGCAAGCACTGCTCTGGCTAGTGTTGGATCCTAGCCCTGGGGGGTGGGGGGGGGATCGAATCAGGGTTCACCTAAAAGAGGGAGTAGGGATTGAAAGTAGGATACAGAGATGCAAGAAATAATGAATCAAGTCAGGAAATTTCTGATCAAGATTCCCTTTAATGTCCTACTAGTAAGAATATAGAGAGAGCAAAGTCAATAGGGTCTATTCTAATCTCGCTCACCCTAGGCCCCAGGCAAGAATACAATAGCCTGAATTGCTCCCTGTAGAACTTCCTAGTTCTCTGAGGAGTTCCCTGTAAGAACTTCCTTGATCCTCTGGTGGTTCCAAGTTGGGACTTCCCTACTTTTTTCAAAGGTAAATAGTCCAAGGATAGCCTAGAACACAAGACCTCAAAAGGTCAGCAACTCGAAGGTCACAGCATACAGCCTAAGGACAGGATTTCTGACATGGCAGAATTTGGCATGGGTTCCCACAGGCTAGGATGTTTTATAACTATTCAGTCAGTTAGGTGTGCACAGCTTTTCAAATATATTTGCATCTTACTGGGTTTATTTTCATCACTGACTGTTAATTTGACTCATGTTCAGAAAATACACCTTATATTACTTCACTCATTATTAATTTATTGATTGTAGTTTATTAATCCACATATGGACTTTCCTGGGGACAATTTTTATGGGCTTAGAATGAATGTACATTCTATAATTAGTCTGTACTTTGTTTTGCAAATGCCAATTAGATAAAAATTGGTTAATAATGTTCAGTATTTTCATAGCTCCACTGGTTCTCTGACCAGTTGGCTTTTTTAGTTACTGAGAGAGCCCTGGTGACATCACTGAATGTTCGATGTCTTTATTCTGACAATTTTTATATTTTCATAATATATGTCATATTAGGAACATATGTAAATATTGATGGTTTTTATATTACTGTTATGATTTTTTTCTGCTTTTTTCTGGCAATATGTCATGAAGTTTACACAGTGTTTTATTCTACTATATAGGCACCTAAATTGTTTATTTGATTATTCTTCTGTGATACATACTTTCTATAAGTTTTTAACTTTAGCATACATAACTTTTTATTTAATAGATATGTTAAAATAAATATATTTAAATTTCATTTTTCTTTTTAATCCAGTCTAACTATCTCTACCATATAATTATTGTTTGTTTAATTATTTTATACTTATGCAATTATATTATTTAGTGTTAAGTATATAATATTCTTATATAGAAATACATATATTCTTCTCTTTTGTTTTTCTTCTCATGTTTATTATAGTGTTAAGGATATATGTTCAAATATGTATATATATAACAAATATTTATAGCTATCTATAATACATATATAAATATATAACTATTTAAAAATTATATAAGTAACAGAATATATATATAAATGATCATATTTGCATATATATGTGTTATTATACCTAAGTTTATCATGTCATGAATATACATGCACTAATTATCACTATAAATAATTTAGTTATAGAAAGAAAGCATATATAATTACAAAAAGCAACACACAAATGTATATTTACATACTTAGGTACTCTGTTCTTTTCTGTCTGCCTTCATTGCTGTTGCTTGTTACTATTGCTGTTTTCCAGGCCGGGCCTCAGGTAGCCCAGGCTGGCCTTGAGTTCCTGATGCTCCTGCTTCTTTCTGAGCACTAGGATTATAGACATGCCTCACCACGCCAACTTCTGTTTCCTATGTGTTGTGTTCTCTGAGTGGCATCTCTAGTTTTAATTATTTGTATCTCTAAGCCCTCATGATGCACTTTCTTGTAATCGACCTAGCAGACAGTAGAACACCTACCATGCCTTCCATCCTATCTGCCTAGTAATCTTATATTTCACTTCCACATATGTCATAAACCCCACCGTGCAGTGTTTCATTTTTCTTAAAACAGTTAACTTAAAAATGATACAAAGACCTGTGTCTACACATCTTCCCCTTCGGGTGCTATCCAGTCTTTTGTATAGATTTAGCATCCCACCTGGAGTCATTTTTTTTTTCTCAGTAAGATCTTTCTTTACTTTGCCCTACAGAGCAGTTGGACCAACAATGAGTTGTCTCACAATATTTTTTTTGTCTGAAAACATTTTAATTTTGCCTTCCTGTTGAGGATATGTTCACTACAGAATTCTAGGTTTCTGTGGTGTTAGTAACATATTTAATGCAGCAGTTCTATTCTCATCTGGCCTCCATTGCTTTTGTTGAAAAGTCAGCCATCATTCTTAACTGATTCTATAGGCTATTTTTTTTATACACTGCTTTTAAGATTCTGTAGTTAAGATTGACTTTCAACAATGTTATTGTACCTGGGTATTTCTTTTGTTTCTTTTGCTTGAGGTTAATTAAGTTTTGTATATTAATCATCTTTATCAAATTTAAGCCACGTACCTATTATTTACTAAGATATTTCATCTGCACCACCTTGCTGCAAGCTATTCTGGAATTTCAATTGCTTATCTGGTTCATACTGTCCTTCTGGATATTGTAGGTCTTTTGCAGTGGGCTTACTTTTTCTTCTCTTTGCTTCAGTTGGCATCACTTCTATTCCTGTATCTTCAGAGTCATCAAGTTATTATTGTTCAGTGTGTGATTTGTTATGTCTACACATTGACTTTCAAAAATCTAGGGGCTGGGGAGATGTTTTGGTGGGTAAAAGGCTTGTGAGCAAGCGTGAGGACCAGAGTTCAAATCCCAGGAGCCACATAAGAACTGGGTACAGTGGCATATCTATAATTACAGTACTCCTGTGATGAGATAGAAAACAAAGACAAGAGAATCCCTGAGGTCTCACCAACCTGCAAACCTGGTATGCTCAATGCCAAATAACAAGCAACCCTGTCGTGAACAAGGTAGATGGTGAGGACTGATTCCTGAGGTTGTCTTCCATCCTCCATGTGTGTGCAATGGCATGTGCATGCCTGCAACCACATACATAAGCAGCCCCCGTCAACACACACATACGTGCATATACACATACACACATCATGTACACATATACAAATTCAAAATAAATAAATAAAAAATTTAAGTGGTGCATTTCTTTTTAATTTTAGGGGTCTCTTTTCACTTAGATTTTTATTATGTTTTAATTTTTATTTCTTTATTCATTGTGTTCATGTTTTCCTTTAAATCTTTGATGTTTTGCGTTGCTCTTTTCAAGTCCATATTTGATAATCTCATCATTTTTTTAAATTTTATATCTAAATACTAATCAACTGTTTACTCTCTGAAACATAAGAATTCAGAGCATCCCTAGAGGTCCAGCAGATGCTATTTTAGACATTCTCATTTTATTTTTTAAGTCAACCGGATGGACTTTTTTCATCAATCTAGGACTCTTTCTCTGTCTCTCTTTTTTCACTGCCCTACGTTGCAAACCCAAACACACGGCTCCAGTGATCTGTCATCTAGTCATTCTCAACCGCATGCAGCCAGCCAAGTTCTGCTTGGGCTCCTCCCTCCTTCTCTGCACTCTTGTAAACAGTTCCTGTAAAAGAACTGGAACGTGCTTCATTTGCCTTGTCTTCATATCACAGTCTCTGTTAATTATTGACTCAGAAACACTTGTGTCATGTACTCCATCCAACTTTCTGGTTGTGTCAGGGTTATCGAGTATGAGTTACTCCTCCATGGTGACCCAAATCAAAAGACCTAGAAATAAAAGAGCATTCATTGGTTTCATCTTTAAAATGACTCAGTGTACTTGTTCATCCAGACTCAGGCTAGGAAACCTTATTGAGTTTAGGTAATTCCATCAGACAAGGATGCTTCCATTGTACCTAAGATACACATATGTCCATATCTAACCAGAGCAGTTACCGTTCAGTTCTTTGCATTTGGATCCCTGTAGCTCTCAGATGGAAACGTGAGAAGCACATCTGTCTCTTTGGGCTTTGTGTCCAAGTGCCACTGATAAGACATGGCTTTCCCCAGTGAGAGAACCTCCTGCAGAATGGTAAGAAGGCACCGGGAAACACAGACATTTGATAAAAGTTTTTCTGATTCACAATTTAATTGTAAATTAATCAAGACCATAAGAAAAAATTCCACTGAAAATACACACAGATTTCAAATTATAGGAACATGTGTTTGGCAAAGTGTGCTTTGAGGGCTGCCAAACCCCAGCCTTACAGGGTAGAGGAGAAAAATGCAGCGTGAGAGACTCAGCAGTCTCAGCATGTTAACAGGGTCCCCCTGTCCAGACATGACCCAAATCAATCTGCAGTAGTCCAGCAGCCTCATGTCAGAAGACTGGATGGCAGGTCAGGCTTCTCTTCCAGTCCTTGGGCAAGCAGATGGTCTGGTTATTGGTATGGTCCCTTCCTTGTCCGTTAATAGGTGACTAAAGTTATTTTTGAGGGAATACTGACTGTATCTTTCTTTTAACTTGTGCTACCAGCCAAAGTGAGGCTTTAGAATCAATTTGTTTTGCCACTTGTGGAATATAGATAGTCATATTTGTACCCTAGGGCCATCTTGGGAATTTCAGGATAGAGTCAGAGACCTCAGCCATTAGCCTGCCTTACGGTACAGACTCCACATTTGTAAGTGTTGTTATTAGTGAAAACAAGCCAGTCTTCTCCAGAGAACTTCCTATAGGCCCAAGGAAAACTGGTGTTGGGAAAAAACCAACTTTAGTATTGAATATATTCACTGACGTATAAAAGCAAAAACGAGAATGCTCAACCGTGTTCATAGCTGCCTTATTCATAATAGCCAGAACATGGAAACAACCTACGTGTCCCTCAGTAGAAGAATGGATAAAGAAACTGTGGTATATTTACACTATGAAATACTACTCAGCTATTAAAAACAAGGAATTTCTGAAATTTGTGGACAAATGGATTGAACTAGAAATTATCATAATGAGTGAGTTCACCCAGAAGCAAAAAGAATCAAATGGTATATACTCACTTATATCGAGACACTAGGCCAAGGGGTACTCCCCCATGAAAAACTTTACCTACCAGGAAAGTGGGTCAGAGGGGAGAAAATCCTATTGAGACTTTAGGGGTGAGAAGCCTGGGAGAATGAGGAAATAGAAGGAACCAGAGGGTCCTGGAAAACTACAGGCAGGTCTGGGCCCTGGGGTCCTCCTCAAACTATGGCACCAGCCAAGGAAAATATAGGCAGTCAACTTCGAACCCCTACCTAGTCTAGCTGATGGACAGGACATTCTCCACCGCTAAGTGGAGAAGGGGATCTGACTTTCACACAAACTCTGGTGCCCCATATCGGACCATGTCCCTTGGATGGGGAGGCCTGGTGGCACTCAGAGGAAAGAGAATAAGTCACCAAGAAGAGACTCGATACCCTAGGAGCATATACAGGGGGAGGAGGTCCCCCTCAGTCACAGACATAGGGGAAGGGAGTAGAGGGGGAAGCGGGAGGGAGGAAAGAAAGGGAGGATACAAGGGATGGGCTAACAATTGAGATGTAATATGAATAAATTAATTAAAAAAATAAAAGCAAAAACGAAACAGAAGTGTTTCTATAAGTATATAGAAAAGAATTCTGTGTGTGTGTTTGTGTGTGTGTGTGCTCACGTGCATGTGTATGTGTGTTTCAGGCACCTGTGTGCTACAACACATGTGCAGGGTTCATATAACTCTTGAGTTCTCACTTGCCAGTTTGTGGAGTGTGGGGATCAGGCTGAAGTCATCAGGCCACCATGTACAAGTGTCTCTTTCCACTGAGCAATCTTATTGGCCCAATAATATAAAATTTTAATGAGTAGTTTAGCATGTATTTTAAATTATACTAACATTTTATTTAAGGTCATTATTGATCATGAGTAGTGTTATAAACTTGTTAAAGTTTGTCTGTTAAGAACCCATTTTTCTTGAAACTCCTTTTATTTTGGGTGTGTGATATTCGAGGAAGGTGAGATATCTTTTGTCTACTTTACTTTTATGTTTGATGTGTCTGGCTGTTTTGTTTGTATGTGTGTATGTGTACCATGTGTATGAAGTGCTCTTGGAAACCAGGAGAGGATGTCAGATCCCTTGGGGACTGAAGCGACAGATGATTGTGAGCTGTAATGTGAGTGCTAGGAATCAATTGGGGTCATCTGGGAGAGCATCCAGTGTTCTTAACTGCAGAGCCATCTCTCCAGATCCAAATGTGTGATTTCTAATAGGTGTCACATCATAGCAGAAATGCCAGGGATTGAACTTGATCCAAGCTACTAGTTTGGTTTTGTATATGAGATACATAGCTTACTATGTTTTTGCTTAAATATATATCTCTGAGTTGTGTCCCTTCCTTTGTAGTACATAGCTTGATTTTTAGTTCTTCCTTGTTGGCCCCTTTCATGTTTGTTTTCTGTAGCAAACCCTGCCTGTTCCTCTCATTGCACACATGGAGGGTAACTCAAAAAATCCTCACATTAAAGAAGAATGTGACTTGGGACTCCGGGTATCTTTCTGGTCATCTTTCTTCAGGGTTCACTGTTTCCAGTTAAGTTAACTCTGTTGATTTCTCTGTGGTCCAACAGATTGTGTGGTTTCTGCAGAAGACATCTGTCGACCAAAGTAATTTTTTTTTTCACAGCAGAATCTTGAGTTTTCATTAATTTTCTTCCGAGAGGTCTTTTTAATGCCTCGTTTTCTGGGGGATATTAGGGTCTGAGTCATCTATTCTGGAGAGTTTAAGTTCATCGTCCCCTTTCCTTGTGGTGGAACTTTCCTTGTGGCGTCACTCTGGCCATTGCTGGTCCCTGGTGGCTCTTCACCTGCCACATCAGCTCTCAGCGCACCAGAAGCAATGCCCACACTCCTCTGAGTGGCTATAGATACCAGTAATGGGAGGTTGAAAGAAAACATCAGTGCTTCCTCTGCTGCGCCTCTCTCAGTACTTCCCTTCCTACACGCCATTCCCCCCCTAACCTTCTTGCAACTGTCTCCTTATATGGCTCGGAGTTGGCCCCCACTCCATCTTCTCAGAGGAATTACATGACATGCATAAATTATGAAACATTTTTGCAAATTAAGTTTTAATTAAAACCAGCAGAGCCTCCAACTGGAAGCCGTCACATTGTTGAAAAGTGACACTGGTAGGGTGGGAGTTCAGGAGGAGGTCTGAGTGGGTTCACATCCTGTCCAGATCTTTCTAGAAGGAAAGCTGCAGAAGAGAACTTCCCTACCCCAGTCAATATGGCTGATGATCCTGATGTTTGAGCCATGGCTAGCCACAAGGATTCCTGGAGTCACCAACGCACCATGGTGGTAATTTTATCTGGAGTTTGCCAAATGTCTATTTGATTCTACCAACCTCTATCCCCCACATGGCCAGAACTGCAAGTCAGATGGCTTTTAAGCAGGATGACCACCCAAAGAAGGCTGAAGAATGACAATTTTAATTGGAACCGTATTTTTTCCAATACAATGCACAGTTCAAGCATGCTGAGAAGCGACTTCTTATTGTGAGAAATATTAGAATGTTATAACAAGCAAGCCGTCTAGGGCTTTCCCCCTGCTGATAGTCTTAGCTATATGTAACGTGAGAATTGTTCTGCTCTGCCCATTAATAATCCACATTTTTCCAGCATCCCCCAAAATGTCGTCCATCAAGTGGATAATTTATGCAGGCTTGTCTTTCGACTAGGCAGGGCATCATGACTAGAGCAAAACCCCAGATCATTTCATCTGAAACTTGTTTGAAAAATCTGACCTTTTATGATCAGTCCACTCCTTTCCACTGAATCCCCTGGTTCTGCTCCTCAGGGATGGGGAGAGCAGTGTTTTATTCTCTGTGACTTGCACCAGCGTGAGCTAGCTAGCCCTGAAAGAATTCTGAAGTTTCATACTCTGTCTTTAACTCATTTAGAACACAAGGAAGGCCCTTTCAGCTAATCTGTATTTAAATGTGACTGGAAAACTTTTTTTCCCCTAAGATGATACAGTACTGGTATGGGGGCAGTGAAATGAACATCAAAGAAAAAGGACTTCGGTGGGACATTTTCCCTGAGAGCATCTGGACTAAAACACACGGTGCCTTGTCACCAGTGATTCAAGTTCTTGAAAGATGGAGCATGTGTATAACAACTTAATAGTCAAGGGTGATTACAGTGTCATTCATATAAATGACAGGACAGGACTAGCCTAGATAGCCAAAGTTAGGAATTCAGTAAGTACAAATTTTATATATTGAAATAACTTAAGCACCATGCTGTCATTTCACATGTTAATCATGTTAATTAAGATCATCCATAGATATTAGCAACATAGATGATTTAAATACATTTTCTTCTTTTCATCATTTGCTATGTGTGTGTGTATGTGTGTGTGTGTGTGTGTGTGTGTGTGTGTGTGTGTGTGTGTTTCTTCAATTACTCTCCACCTTATTTCTTGAAAAGGCATCTCTCAGTGAGCCTGGAACTTAAGGGTTCAGTTAGATGAGGCAGCCAGCGAGCTCCAGGGCTCCTCCTGACTTTACCTCCCTAGTGCTGGATTACTGGAATGCACCACCATGCCCCACTTTTTATGTAGGATCAAATGACCTGAAATCAAGTCCTGATGCTGTACAGCAAGCACTTTGCCAACTGAGCTATCTCTCTAGTTTCATATGTGCTTATCTACAGTGAATATGCATTACTTGTTTAATTCTTGAAACCGTGCTCAATATGTGTGTGTGTGTGTGTGTGTGTGTGTGTGTGTGTGTGTGTGTGTAATATTACAATGGTCTTTCTGTCATTTTTTAAAAATTTAAACATACTGTCAGAAAAATAATTGCCACCTATACCATAAACTAGATGTTGAAGAATCATTAAATTATATTTGGTTTGGTAATATAATACCTGAGCTTTAAAAAGGCAAAAATGTTTGGGAAATTGACTATTTTCCCTATGGGTCTTTCCAGCAGAGGTTGAGATATGTGTCAAGAATCAGGACAGAAATTTGAGTAACGTTAAAGTAGAATACTTAGCCATAGCTGTTTGCTTGTTTAATCCTGGTTTTGTTTTCACTTTTGTTTTCCCTCTGCAGTTTTATCTATGCCTATCACTGTTTGCATTTTCTTCTTCCGTCTTCATTACTACTACAGGACAAGAGTTAGTTTGAATCTGTGAGACCAGAAAGGCCAGTTCAAGTAGGTACCAGGGTACCAACCTTGGGAATCTGGAGAGGAGATGTTGGGTGAAGAGAATAATCCACTGTCAGAGAAACACTTTCTATTCCTGACCAGCATCGCATAACAAGAATACCTTCCAGACATTTGGAAATGAAATGCTCCATGTGTTTGTACGGAAATTACATGCATAGTGTTGGGAATCTTTTAAGGAAATCACCCTTGAATACACTTGAAGCTAAACAGTGAAAATATTTGGATGAGTCCCTCAATGTGTCAACGGGAAATCTAGCCAGTTTGCTATGGTGCGTACCTAGCGATGGCCAGCTGCAAGGTTCCAGTGATTAAAAACTCAGCCACTCCAGTGGCTCATGCCAAGTGGTTGGTGTGGAGCTCACTGACACTGCTGTTCTAAATTCTTCCTGTCATGTGCCCGCCTGCCGGGTATTGGTTGTGCTCTCAGGCCCATTTGATACTCTCTCTCCCTAGCTGTTCATCTTTTCAGAGTCTAGTTGGGAGGGGAAAAAGGGGTCCTAAAGGGATGGAAGTAGCTCTTATTCTATAAGAGGATGAGATGGGGTTGGATCATATCTTCATCTGAGCCAATAACTGTGGCCAGAGCCAAGGGAAAGCACCAAGCTAGTGCATGAACGTCTGATCACTGTCCACTAGATGCTGGCTCTGGGAACAGTGACAGTGTGCATGAAGGAAGCTGGATACTGAACACAGAGAAGTATGTCCACTGTAAGAGTCATTTGCTATCTGGTGTACTTATACAAGTGCTATTGGTTCTTTACATACCCATACCATAGCATGAAGTGATGGTCTAGGATGTTGTGGATACCAGACCTGTGAGTTCATCTGACACAGTGCCTTAGTGACTGTGACCTCTCAGACTCTAGGTTGGCACAAACCATGAGATGTTTGAATGCTGCAATATCAAGGTGTAATTAACAGTGATCAAAGGAAACTATTATGGGCTATTTGCCTCTGTAGAGACTGATGATGTACTATGTCCCATGGAGGCTTCATATAAGTTCCACAAATAGTGTCATTACAGTAGTCTTACAGATGAGAGATCTGGAGTACAGAGATGACTGTTTCCCAGGCTCTCATGTCTCAGAAGGGGTAGAGGTAGTGTTTGATAACTTGGTATGTCAAATGACAAGGCCTTTTTCCCTCCCTCCCTCCCTCCCTCCCTCCCTCCCTCCCTCCCTCCCTCCCTCCCTATCTCCCTATTCTCCTTCCTCCCTCCCTCCCTTTTTCTCTATTCTTCCCCTTCTTCTTTGATTTCTTCACATCTCCCCTTTCTTTCTTCCTCCCTTCCTTAATTCCTCTTGTCTATCTTTTCTCCTTTTCCCTCCCCCTCCTCCATCCTGTATCTTTTGTCTTTTTTCTTCTCTCTCTCTCTCTCTCTCTCTCTCTCTCTCTCTCTCTCTCTCTCTCTGATCTGTTTTCTATTTTCTTTCTTTTCCAGTCTCTGCCCTCTAAAGATGATGCTGAATGCATGCCCAGGCACAGGTCTGTCTACCCCTTAGAGCTACACTAGTGAGTAGGCTAGATCTGGGCCCTGGATGAGTCCTGAATTCTTATGTGGCGAGGTAATAATAACAACTTGGCAAGAGAACAGGAGGAGCTCAGAATGCACTGCGTGCTCACCGAGATGATGCAGGCTGGTGGCACAGAAAGACACTCGGGTAGAGAGCGGGGACAGTTTTCAGAGGAGGGGCCTTCAGAGAGTAGATGTGAGTGGATGACGAGGGGGGCTCTGTGAGGAGGTCTGAGAGTTATCATGGGGTGAGGGTTAAAGCTCCAGCCTGAGAAAGGACCATGTAAAGATTTGGTGTGACACCTATGAAACCTGAACAAAGCTGACAAGTCTCAGGCTTATACTTTGAGGTCATTTTGGATGCAAAGTAAAGAATTAGGGGGATCAGGATTCAGGGGTCAGAGTGCAACTGAGGAGGCCAGATAAGCAGCAACGGTGGCTGAGCAGAGGGTGACAGAAATGGACACGGGCAGACAGAAGAAGTAGTACCAAATCTTAGCTCTGCAGAGAACGTGCCCTCCTTGCTGCAGGTTAAGAGGCCAAACCAATCCGCACACCTTTCCTTTGCTCTGCAGAGGAGCTAAGAACTTTCTCCACATTGCCCAGCACAAAGGAATGGTGGTTATAAATGCACGCATCCACACAGGGGGAAAATGAACACACTGAACCTTTGCAGCAAGCAGGGACTTATCGCTCATTCATAAGACCTTAGGCAGTGGGCCAGTTCCGCAAATGGAATCAGCATATGTAGACCAGGCTTTTAAAAAGACAGTTGGCAAGAAAATGCTTTGTTTCCCGCTTCATCTTTACGTATTGCCTAGTGACATGTGTTGTTTTGATCAATAGATCTTTACTAGGGTTTTATTTTGGGGGGAAAAATGGAGGCTAGTCAACTCTGGAACTTCACTGAACTAGAGCGATGGCTGTCCCTGCGGTCACCCCCAAGAGACTCTGTGTGAAACTCTGAGGTAGAAATGAAATGAAGGAGAGGAGTTGGAACATAGGCATGCCTGTCTCCTCAGGACAGAATGGCTCATTTAAAAGCACTTGATTATCATAGCATCAGGACTTGGCCTCTGTGAGGCCCTATCTTCCTCACTCCTTGCTTCTCATTCACAGACTCCACCTCAGTGCACAGACCACCAGTGAGTGAATAGTCCCCAAAATCCAACACTCCTATGCCAGGATCACCTCTCAAGGGACTTTGTGGACTTAGCCATAGAAACCAAGGGCATTTGTGGACTAGAGCCCCGTTTCTGCACCTGCCTATCCTTCTGTTCCTTCTGCAAGACCAAGGGATCTTAGATTCATGTCAGTGTTAAATAAAACTGAGCTCTGGGAGCTGGGCATGGTTGTGCACACTTTTGATCCCAGAACTCAGGAGGCAATGGCAGGTGGACCTCTGTGAGTCTGAGGTCAGCCTGGTCTAAATGGTAAATTCCAGGACAGATAGCTAGAGCTACATACTAAGACCTTGCCTAAAAAAACACCCCCAAAACAAACTAAAAAACATTTAAAAATGGAACTCATAGTATTTTCCTGAAATATGATTTCCTCACAGCCACCAACATACCAGTAAATAGTAATACCATTTTTAAAAAATGTATCTATTTCAAAAACCCTCAGAGGCATTCCTAATATTCCTCCTTTCCTACTAATTCCCACCGTGTCCTCCTGATTCTCACAGACCACTGCCTGCCTTCTCCACAAGGGCCATGCACGTTCCACTCTCTGCATGCTTCAGTGACCACTTCATTGACCTCCTCAGAACTCATCTGTCTTAGGGTTTCTATTGTTGTGATAAACATTATAGTCAAAGGCAACTTGTGGTGATAGGGTTCATTTCACCTTAAACTTTGAAGTTTAGGGAAGCCAGGGAAAGAACTCAAGACAGGAACCTGGAGGCAGGAACTGAAGCAGGCGCCATGGAGGGGTGCTACTTACTGGCTTGCTCCTCATGGCTTGCTCAGCCTACTTCCTTGCACAACTCAGGACCCCCCTGCTCAGGGGTTAGAGTTGCCTCTGGGGACTGGGTCTGCCAACATCAACCACTAATCAAGAAAATGCCCTATGGTGTTTTCAATGGGCAAGCTGTATGGAGACATTTTGTAAATTGAGGTTATTCTTCCTAGATAAGTCTAGCTTGTGCCAAGTTGACAAAAAACAAAAACCAAACCAAAACAAAAAACCCAAACCAAAACAAAAAACTACTGAGCAGACTGTCTTCACTGTTACATGGCTATGTGATCATGTAGTTCTATCCTTTGGCTGGGATTATAATATAGATTACTAAATAAGATTATGTGAGTTTTCATTTAGTAAACAGAAGAGAGGCGCTTTAAATAGTGGCTAGCACGCCACAGCTACAATATTCACATCTCTTCTGTTCACAACATCCTAAAATAACCTCCCATCCTCAAGAAAGCCTCTATCGTATCTACCTTTGTGAGAGTAGGATGGAACAAGTCCTTTCAAAGGCACCAGCTAGAAAAGCCACATTAAGGCGCACCTCACTGACCACAGCTGAAATCACTTAACCATATCTGTCTATGAGGGTCATAAAGTCTTGCTAAGATTTGCTAGAAATGAAAGGATGGTAATTACTACAACCGGCAGTGTGCATAATGTCGTGTGTTAGATGACGGAGAGTTTAGAAAGGCTTCCATGGACCAGTGACACAACTGGCAGTGCATCACTTTTCCTAGAGAGTTGAGAACAAAGATATGCTTGTCCCAAATCCGCAACCAATGATAGATACAAGTAACCATTTCAATAGAGTCAAACTTGGAGAACTCATGAGTCTATTGGAGTGACTTACCAAGATCATGAGTGACATAAAGGTAGCTACATAAACAAAAAAACCCACCAAAGGATGGGGGAAAACTCACAGAAGCTGTATTCATGGATCACTCTATATGATTTGCAGGCAGCTTGACAAGTCAGAGGTGTCTTCTCTCTCCAGCAGCTGTTTACAACGTCCCATAACTTTGGAGAGAAGAATTGTAGATCTTGCCAATTTCATGAACTTCCTAAGACTTTTGAGTTGTTTATTTCCCAGGCCTTGTGATCCCATCCCCTCCCTCCTGAAGGAAAAATGTTAAGCCTGGAGGAAGATGCCATGTAACATCTAGAGGAGTATGTATTTTCCAGGCTCAGGAGGAAGGATATGAGGAAGGGTTCTAGGATAAGAGAAGAGCATGTGTCAGCATCTGTGACAACAGAAGGCATGTTAATACCCATCATGCTGCACCAAATACACAGTGATGTGCTAAAGAGTTTGTTGGGCTCCATTTAGACTCCTCCATAAGGCATAGGGCCAAGATTTTCATCTCCCTTTCTGCATATGGCCGATGTTCATGTGGTAAGTTAGGTCCCCAAAGTCTCCAGGCAATTGGGTTGGTAGCAGTTCTGTTTAATGTTCATGAGAAACTGCTGTGATCCTACTAGTTCTCTCAAAGGTTGGGAGACGTAGACTGGACTTTGAGCATGAACATTTCAGGGTTGGGTGATCGTCATAGGGAACTTCAGTTATCAACTTTACACAGCCTAGAGTATCCTGAGAAAGGAGTCTTGTTTGAGTGATTTCTCCTATCAGATTTTCCTGTGAGAATATCTATGGGGACTTTCTTGATTGTTGATTGACATAGGACAGCCAAACCCAGTGTGGGTGGTGCCATTCCCTGGGAAGGTAGTCCTGAGCTATCTAAGAAAACTAGTTAAGCTGGACCCCTTCCTTCCTTAGCTTCTGTTTCAAGTTCCCACTTAGTTCCTCTCCTGACTTCCATCAATGATGGACTCTATCCTGTAAGTTGAAATAAGCTCTTCCTTTGCCTAAGATGTTTCTGGTTAGGGTGTTTTATGAGAGCAATGGAATGGAAACCAGAATAGTGACCTTGGGGAGGTACTTGACTATTCTAAATGCTGTATCTTTCCCAATCTGTGAATGGAAACTGATATTAATATCTGACCCACATAAAGACAAAAAGAGATACAGCTGGCATTTAGACAAGCATCTGACCCCTGGAGAATGTCACATAAGCCAGCCTGCCACTATTATTTCTGTCACTTGCTCTTCACTGTCCTCTTCTCCTCCTCTCCTGATGGACACAGTCTGAGTCTTTCCATGTTCCAGTGTGATGACTCACAGGAAGTCCCCCTGCATTCAATCTCTCCTGCTAATGTACAAGCCCATGGAAATCCATGTTCAACAAGGAAGCTCTGTGGAAAACATCATCCACAGTGTGGAAAGTGTCAAGTCCCTCCATGGCCCTATGAAAAAGAGATGCTTCCAGCTTTGCTTGATGCATATTTATGGGCAGGAAGATTATCGCATGTATACATAAGTGTGTCTATCCCATATAACAATCCAAGAGGTTCCTGTCTGTTCTAGAAGAAAATGTTTTTCTTCCCTTGAAAGGCATCAGTTTGGTTTATGAATATGTGGTGTTGGGAAATGGAGATTAAAGGCAGTTCCCTTAGTTTTCTTATCCTGGTTTTAACCCTGGTCTGTCTACTGATGAGGCTTCTGGTTTTACAAGGAGGGTACAATTCATAGGGGCAAGAATGCCAGATGCAGACACAGGATAGATCTCATCTCTACAGTCTGAAGGATACCGAACAAGGGATAGTGATATAAAAACCTATCTGTCAATTATTAATTACTCAGAACTAAAAAGAAAGATGAAATGAGACCTTAAGCGGTCATCATGTGCAGGACCATTTCCCCGATCTTGATCTCTGGTATGGGTTACTAATGGCCTATGATAATCTTTCTCATGGACCTCAAACATCAGAGTCCTTCTCAACTCTGCCTGAAGACAGTTGTTCTCTAGGCAATCAGAGTTGTTCTTGAGTCAAGCATACTGGCAAGCCAAGATCTGACCCGTCCTTCAACCATCTTCTGATCCCACTCTCCTTTTCTTTAATATAGCCCACTAGGCAAAGACCAGATAGCATTGACCTTGGATATCCAGTAAGAAGCTAAGGCAGACCTAGTGGTTCACTGATCTGCTTCCCAGCCCCGGGCTCTACATGTTACTTGTGAATGCTAGGTGACTGAGGGTTGGGGGGTGCCTACTCCCACGTGTAGCATCTGTGGCTACAGATGAACTGATCTAAATCTGTCCTGTTCTATTCTGAAGTGCCTTCCTGGGGGCTAACCTGCTTAGGGCATAGCAAACTGTAATTTATGTTAACCCAATGCGCCAATGCGAAAGCTGCTCTTTGTTCTCATGAGTTATTTTTTGAGGCAAGTCCATGTTTTGTGGAGAGTTTGAGGCTAGTCTTAAACTGAGGACATCACCACAAAGGCCTACTCTCTTATTTTCCTTCCCAGCCTCTCTTAAGTGGGTGTCTCTTTCGGAGGCATGTTTCCTGTCTAAACCAGATGAAGCTTCATGAAAGAAGAAAGGGCAGCTTCTGTCAGTGGCCAGTAAACCCCACAGCCTCTCTGGGACTCCATGTGGACATTCATTTACTTATTACTTTGTCATATCTCTGTACATTTCGTGGCACAAATAAAAAGGATTCTTCACCCTACAGTGTTTGTGCCCCAGGTTTCTTCTTCATTGCATGAAAGATGTTTGATACGTATTTTGTTTTGTGTGGGCATAAGGGGTGGGTAGGTGGGTCATGGTATGTGTCTGGAAGTCAGAAGGCAACTGCTAAAAGTAGGTTTTTTTCCCTCTTCTACCAAGGAGGTCCTGGAGAGAGAACTAAGGTCATCAGCCTTGGCAGCAGGCAGTTTTACTGCTGAGCCATCTTGTCAGCCTGTCCTGATATACTTCTTTTCTAAATCCTTGTCAGCTCTGCTTTCTTGTAGCTATAGCCCTACTGAGAAGGATGGAATCACAGATACATGCTTGGGCTCTTCTCTTCTTAAACAGGGGCAGCATTTGGGGAGAAGAGTCGGAAGTAGAGTGGTGAGGATTTCCTGATGTGCTTTTTTATAAACATTCTCATTTTTGCTGGGGAGCTATGTCTCAAATCCAAGTCATTTTCTTTGGCTTAATCCTTTCTACCCTCATCTAAGCTCCATCTGTAGCTCCAAAATAAAGAGAAGCATAAGGGTAGAACACTAAGTGGGGACCCTAGCTAATGGGTCTCATTGAATTATCTTGCCTCTTTTCCAACTCCTGGATTTAGTTTAGAGAGATGGTGAGGGTCTGCAGGGACAATTCAAAAGTCTTAAGGGTCTTTATTCATTGTGGATTGACTGTACAGCCTCCAGCCACAATTTATGAACCACGAGGCACCTCTAGCTTCCATTTTATTTTCACCTGAAGGTTGGAAGTGCTTGGCATCGATTCATGAGATTTAATGGGATAATGCAGATAAAGGGATTGATTATAGTGGCTGGTGGCAATTTCACCCTCAACAATGTTAGTCTATGGGATGAAAAGTTGAGTCTTCCTAGTGACGTAATCCCTAGATGGGGTATTGATTACAGGGATAACGATAATCCCATCCCAGATTAGAAACGTGCCTTTCAAAGGACTACATGTAAAATGGCAGCCACAGTGCAAGTGGCATGAAACCAGGATTTCAATATGGGAAAATAGAAAATACATAGCATGCATTCGGTTCATTTTTTTTTTCTGCATACCTATTAATTTCAGTTCCTTACTTGTACCATTGGCGAAGCTGTTGTGTCTTGTTTATGGATTGACTGTTTTCTCACTGTTCTGCATATATACGCTTTATTTTACATGCACAAACCTGTTTTATGCTTCCTTAACCACCAATAAAAGGGATAGTTAATATACTGCCAAGCGAGGAGAATTGCCCTTAAAATCAGAACATTGTTCTGACAAGCTTACCTTTATGGATAGCAGGAGTCCTCTGCTTTGGTGTTGTTGAGGTATGGGCTGGGTAAGTCGGCTGTGGGTTCTCATGTGGTATCCTATATTCAGGGGTCATCATGTACTTTAGTGTGTTTCCCATCATGCCTAACCTCTACCCACTTGACATCAACAGCTCTTCTTCCTTGCTTCCCACTTCTTATAGTTGTAACAACCACCTCCAGAAAGCCTTTCCCAGCCTGTAGGGTCTGTAGGAGGAAGGAGTTGGGCCTGGAGCTGTGTCCTTGGCCGTCTGGACAGAAGCGCCTCAGGGCCAGCTCTATAGGAGGTTGTCCCACTGCTTTGGTTTGTGGACATTCCCAAACTATGGATGTAACATCCCAGAGTGTCTGTTGGTGCCACAAATTTGGACAGTGCATTGAGTAACCTGTGCTATGGCTTAAACTTGAAAAGTGACCTGAGATTGATCTTTTTTCCTTCATTTTCCTCCTTGTTTTGGTTTTTGCATTTGCCAGTGGCAACTCAATGATGTTTTACAATTAACTGTGTATATAACGCTATTTTTTTTCTTTTTGTTTGTCTTTCTCCCCCTTCTTCAGCTCCCTCAGGCTCAAAAGGTAATCTCTTTTCTGTCCAGTCCGAGTCATTTCTTTCCCACAACTCACAGTCATGCATGTTTGCAGTGTTGTCCATTTGACTCTGTTCACGACCAGTGAAAGGGTTTCCTCCCACAACTTCACAACCCAAAAGTCGGACAAAGGCACAGAGACCCTTAGGCTCTGTTCACCTCACCCCCAGCCCCCAGTCCTGTCCTGCCACATTAGTCTGGCCAGAGAACCCTCTCATGGCCAGGGCTTAAAGAGTGAATCCATACCCAAGCATTTTCCTAAGAGTTGTAAAATGATAGAGGTCAAGGGTAGGTTGGGTATCACCCTTCAAAGACAGCATTCTAGGCTTTCCTGTGATAATCTTCCAGAGAGGATGATAATGCAGACAATTTGCAAGCTTAGTAAGCGTGTTTAAATTCTGGATCACTGACTGGACTCTGAAATTCCCATGGGTTTCATTAATTACAAAAGTAGTTCTTGGACTGAATAAATCATCCAGAGGTTACAAGCACTGGCTGCTCTTCCAGAGGACCCAGGTTCTATTCCCAGAACATATATGGAGGCTTATAGCCATCTGTAACTCCAGTTCCAGGGGATATGATGCCCTCTTCTGGCTGCCTCTGGCACTGCATGGGTACAGCACACACATTCATGTAGGCAAAACACTCATATGCATAAAATAAAAATAAATAAAATTTCAAAGTATAGTTCCTCCTCTTGTCTATGGCCTGTAATAGCCAGAGAACATTAGGATAGAGGCCATGCCGAGGGCCAGACCCTTTCACTGGTCTTCATTGTGTATCGGAGATGACCTCCATATACCATCTAGAGTGTTCTCTATCCAAAAAGATTTCATGTGGTTTCAGTGGTGGCTTTGCTTTGTTGTCCCTTTGGCATGCTATTGTATCCTAAGGACAGTTATGGTATTAAAAAAAATGTCACGCCATGCCTGCTGCATTATTCTCATGTACTTCACCACATAAGCAAGCCTTCCGGAAGACACAGCAGTTTCTGGAGACCAGATGTGGGTCAGTTTCATTTGAAGAGTTAAGGTATGGTGCCTGCATGAAACTGAGGCAGTGTCTTGAGACTTCCATGTCAGAGAAGGATGCTGTGGGTTCTACTCACAGAGATAGTGCATAACTGTTATGCAAAAGACAGTCTGTTCAGACCATATGGACAACCAGAGGCCTAGAAATCATTACACAATTACTCAGATATATCTGAAGTATTTAAACAAGGCGAGACATGTTAGTGTGTGACTTGGCTCATGGCAGTGTTTGATTACACTTCAGTGCTATCACACAAGGACTGCACACTTCATTAAAAGTTCAAGTAACCCAGGGTAGCAACAGCTTCCAGAGTAAATATATGGTCCGCATCTACATTGTTTGGAAAGCTTCATGTCTTTGATAGGACATACTTTCTTAATTGCCCACAGTAGAGAACAAATACATCTTAGAAAGAGACTTAACAAATCAGCAATAGACCTACGTTACCTCACTGGCGTTTAGTCAATTCCACTGGTCCATATACAAAAACATTCTTGTAGAAGATTCCTTAAGAACTGGGGATGCTATCAACCATGGAATTTTAAAACAAAGTCCAGACAAACCAAGGCAGACAGCACTAAGAACAATATTGCCAGGGTTGTGGCCTCTGTGATTCTCCACGGCGATGATGTCATTCATTGCATTCATTCCTCCTGCTATCATTTCTTGACTCTCATCACATGCTCTCAGAGCGGGACATGCTACTGTGATCATAGAACCCAGTCAAGGAAGCTTCCTGAGTTGCTTGCTCAATTCCTCCCCTGTCTCCAGCAGATGGCAGACAGTCTGAAGGCAGCCCCCTCCGGTAGCCCCATCTTGCCTGGGAAGAGTTCTGCCTCCTGCTCTCAGCATGTTGTCCTTTTTGGATTTTGGTGTTTTGTTTTTTTCCTACTAAAATAGCTAGGGTACTGAAAAGGTCATGGTGAGGTTCAAGAAGAGTAAGGAGTTTATTAGAAAAGTGAATGGCCATTGATTGACAAAGAAAGAGGCAACAGCTTAATGGGGGCTCTGAAAAGAGTGGCATTAAGAGTCTGTGTGGCAGAATGAGGTCTTTTATACCTTTCTGAGGATGGGAGGGTATCACAACCCAAGCCTACAGTCAAGACTCTCTAATTCTCAGGCAGGAGGCAGGGAAGGGGTTTGGGAGTGGGATATGTGGCTGCCAGTATCTCTTTGGTGTAAACTCACTTCCCAGGTGAGAGTCCTTGGCCCAGGGCCCTTTGCTGGTATTCGTAGATGGAGTAGAGTCTCAGTAGGGTGGCTGGGCATCTGTAAAAAGGGAGGCTTGTTGAGAGGGGCCATGGCCTGTGCAGCAGCTGGAATCTAGCATTGCATTCTTATGATACATACCTTAAAAACCACATGAAGAGTTCTATTTCAAATGGTTTTGTAATGCTGGGGACAGTTCCTGTAAAAACACCCAGCTCTGGAGAAACCCTGTGTGTATAAACCTCAGTTACGTGGGCTGCAGGGTTTCCAGGGGAGCATCCAATTGATTGGGGTATCCTCCCTGCCTAACAGCATGTCACCATTCCTCCCTGTCTGTAGAGTTTTGTCAGGGATAACCTAGATACCTTTGCATGGACGAAGAGGTTCCCATAAGCCTCAGCTTCTTTCAGATGTCCCAGCTTGCTACTAGACCAGTGAAGGGACGTGCTAGCTTTCTTCCTAGGTTTCATCCATCTAAGAAAGACAGTGGGTGACTTACCAAGCCTCTCCAGGCACTGTCATTTGATGAGAATGTCGGCTACTTTTCTGGTTTTGCCACAAGTGAGCCTTTTCTATCTCTGTCTAGTGCAGAGGTACTGTATGCAAGACACTTACAGCATGTAGAGTTTCAACAAATATTTCATGTGGTCCTTGATACCCCAAAGCTGATCAGGGTAGCATTTGTGTGCAAGGTGGGGTCTGGGACCCTTCATGTGGTATGTGGTTCTGGCACAAAGCTAACAGGCTAAAACAACAAAAGAACCCAAGAGGCATGCAGCTTTCCCAGCCCCTCATTAGCTACTCTGCAGTTCTGGGGTACACCTGCTCCAAATAGTTAGAAATGGAGATTGAGCCCGGAACGCCAACCAGGTGAAGATGCTCAGGGTCCATTTTGTTGAGAGATGTCTTTCAGACACTTTTGACATTACCCATTGGTTTTTGCCACCGTGGACATGGTTATAATGAGTTCTTTGCAAACCCGGAAGTTTGTTGTTCTGTGGGTGAAGAGAAGCAGACTAGCCACTATGTCTTTGGCCCTCTTTTCTGATGATGTCATAAACAAATGCACTGGACCATATGGCATCTGCGTTTGTACTGTTTTTGGTTAGAATGTGCCTCGGTCTCATCTACAACTGTTTTCTCTATAAATAGTTATGTCTCTGTAAACATGCTTGTTTAATCTCTTGGCTTGTCTACAAATGTCCCATTTGGGTACCCATTCTTGTGTTTAATGTAGCAGACACTAATGATGCTTGCGCCTAAGTCATGATTTTCATGATTTCAACAGTGATGGTCCTCCAATGTGCCTCCCAGTATGCCTCTTCTAATACTATCAGGCCAGTTTTCTAGACTAGAAATTGGAACAAGTGATTGCTTGCTTGACTGATTGATTGATTGACTGATTTGATTGATTTTTGCCTGTAACTGTTAAACTCTTCCAAGCTGACTTTTGGCTTTATAAATTCCAGCCTGAGAGATAACAACGAGATGGCGACAGCTCTTGATATACTTTAAGAATGTTGACAAAATCTATGAACTATGTGGGCCATGAATTCTTGGATCTCTGGATGTCTCACACACTCCATCCCATGGGCCTCTTCTTGCTGATCGAAACAGAACCAGTTTTCTTAGTGGAACTCTATGGAAAGAGAGCCACTCAAACATGGCTTGCCTTTGAAAGCTTTTATTTCCCTTTACCCGGTGCTTTGTTACTTGTGGAGACCCTGCATTTTCTAAGGACCACACAGTGAAAGCGGCCAAAGCTGTTTCGAAGTGCCCATTCAGGCTGCTGAACAGAGGTCCTTTCATTCTGGTGTGTTCTGTCTGTAGGAACGGCATGGCAGTTGCTCACTGAGTGCTTGATTTAATCGCTGTACCATGACCTTGAGTGTCTAGTCAGATGTACTTAAGCTTGACCGGTTTGTGTGGGTGACCTCGTCCAGATATTAACACCTTTGACCATTGATACAGGTTCAGGATTTGCCACAAACTATTTCTTGACAGTTTCTTGGGTGCTCTGCCTTGCCTGGAAGTGTATTAGTTAATTCAGCCTGAGAATTCTGAGAAGGCATAAGCATTTTTCTCCAAACCATAGTTAAAGCAAATCACATCTCTAATCCTGTTTGGAACAGCAATTGATGCATTCAGGGCTGCACAGTATGGCAAAATGATCCCGGCTTAATGGCCCAGCCTTGTGTTTTGTTTCCTGTTAGGAATAGCTTAACTTGCCTTCTTGAACAAACACAGCAGGGTTCAAGATCTGTTGTTCTGTGCCTGCTGTGATATTCTGTGCTGCTTAACTTGTATGAGGGACTGCATAAATTAACTCCTTAAATGGAGGTCCAGTCTGGGTCTTTCTCTCAGGATAAACTGCTTTATTAATCTCCCCATACCCCAAGGTATATGGAGCCCTGAATCCATTTGCACTTTCTTTGTGTACTCATATTTGAGGGGAATAAATGAAAGCACTAATTTATCTAAAAGTTTTCTTTTTATTATGTTTCAGGGGAATACTTTTATTCAGTTATCTAAATCAAACCTGCTTATCTTCCCCCTCCCTCCCTCTTTTCTTCCCTTCCCTTTCTTCTAACTTCCCTCCCCTCCCTCTCTCCCTCCCCTCTCTCTCCTCCCTCCCTCCCCTTCCTTCCCTCCCTCCCCTCTTTCCCTCCCCTCCCTCCCACTCCTTTCTTCTCTTTACTCATCTACTTCTTTAGGCACAAACTTGGGGAGAGAAAATGGAGTCCACGTCCCCCCTCTCAGCAATTGCAGAACAGTTCTTGTTCTTTGGTAGCACTTTTAGGGTCTGTACATTGAGCTGTTGAATTAACATGACAGGACATAGGAATAATAAAGTCTGCAAAGCTGCAGGTCTGATGAGGCTAGTGCCCATGACAGCTGCTTGCAGGCCATGCAGATGCAGTGGCCGCCATAGTGGAGATGTGTTAGCTACTTGCCTGTGCTTATAGCTTTTTCCTCTCCTGGTTTTCCATGGGAGTATTTATAATTTACTTTGATAATCCTGTTCCTCTCCAAAACATTCACTATTTTATAGGAACATAACTCAGTCTGAAGGACGATGACAGTAGCCCTATGGACTAGTCTAAGTTATGGGATCTGGTTTGTAAGACCAGTGAAGTAGAAATAGAGCGGGTGTATTCAGCTTGTCCTATGGCCACTGAGTCAGAAGTCTGGGTGACATTATATTACTCAGCTATGGTAGTCACTGGTATTTTCTTTTCTGTCATCATGTGTGTGTGTGTGTGTGTGTGTGTGTGTGTGTGTGTGTGTGTGTGTGTAGTAACCTATGCAGGCAGCACTGATGCTGAAGAGAAAGAGAACTTGGCAAATTTCACACTCAAGTGCATCTTAGCTGATGCCTCTCCTGTGGTCTTGTCCTATCCGGTGTTTGGTAGTATACTATGGATTCATGGCACTCAGGTTCTAAGTGCAACATCTCCTACTATGCAAAGATGCTTACTCCTGTAATCCTAGCACCCAGGAGGCTGAGACAGAAGGATTGCCATAAGTTCTAGGCAACCCAAGTTCTAGACAGCAAGACTCTGTCCCCCCAGATCCCAGCCAACAAGATAAAGAAAAAACACAAAATTAAGCCCTACAAAAACCAGAGCAATCATATCTTTTTTATTCCTCTCACCTTCCTACCCTGGGCATGTTAGGCAATCCTTCTACCACTGAGCTATACTACAGCCCAGCCTTCTTTTACAAATCTTTTATATTGAGTCGGGATCTTACTCTCTAGCTCAGGTTGGCCTTGAAAGTAGGATCCTCCTGCCTAGCTGAGACGATGGTCCTGTGCTACCAGACTCAGTCACTCCTTGTATTTCTTACCAAAAGTAAATTATCTGTCAATGTTAGGCAGCATTATACTGAGTGTTTACTTGTGGAGTTTGTCCCATTTTCATATTTATGTGAACACTTGAAGTGTTCTTGCACTACTTTGAGAATTGAAAGTTTAAAAAAGTAAAAACCAGAGTCTTAATAAAGATACATACTAAAAAGCACTTTAGCTTTTGCACTATTATACATGCAAGTATTGCCAATGTGTGTCAAAATATTTTATACTTGTACTCAATGATCTAATCTTTTTTTTTTTTTCAGATTCTAGCTTAAACTGGTTCATGACTTACTATTTTATTTATAATAGGGGGAAAAAAGGGCCAAAACATCCAAAAGTAGGAAAATAGCTACAGGCCTATTAAACTTAGACGAGATGGGATGTTAAGAGCATTGAAAAATAAAATAGAAGGTTAATTGTGGCTATCTCCTGGTTATAAGAAAACAAGGATTTATTTTTTCCCTTATATGTTTGTATGTATTTAATATTACACAATAAACACTGTTTTTACGAGGTACAAATTATATTCATAGTAATATACTAATTACTTTACTTTTGGTGAGAAAGAGAGAGGCAGGGTGGGGTATGGGGGAGATGTAACACATGCAGAGGTCAGAAGACGGTGTTAATCTTCTTGCTCTCTGCTGCCTTACTCTTTTGAAACAGAGTCACTAATGAACCTGGACTGGGTTCCCAGATCCTTCTATCCATGTCCCCCTAACATGAAGGTTACCAGCATGTGTGGCCACACCCAACTTTTTCACATGGGTGCTAGGGATTTGAACTCAGGTCCTCATGCTTTCAGAACAAGTGCTCTTACCCACCAAGCTATCTCCCCAGGCCCTACACTGTTTACATTAGATGGGAGAAGATTGATAAAGGTTAGCCTAATATTTGAGTTTAGCTTCCTTCAGAAGAAAAGGAAAGAGTGAAAAATCCCAAACTCTGAAGATACAATACCTCACCTCATGGTAGAGATTTAGAAGGGTCACAAACAGTGGGTTAAACACTTCTAAAAGTACCTGTGTTTGTTAGTAACCTTTATTTATGGCTAGAAAGAGAGGCCACTTACTAAGATAGTCAACCTAAGGCCTAGTTCATAGCACATACTTAGAGGAAGACTGAGCTGAGCCTAGGAATACTGAGCAACAACAGGTATATGATTACCCTCAGGGGATCAAGTTCCCCGTCGTCTTTCTGTTTCCGTTGCACCTCCCTATTGCCTCTGGGTGAGGGGAAGAGCTGCTTAGCTGAAAAGTATGGAAATAAAGTTGAGTTTGCTATTTGGAAAATGACCTGAAAGGGTAGTCTCCTTCCTGTGTTCACCATGAGCCCGGTCCACTCTTGCTGTAGACACCCTGCCTTGTGTTTCAAGATACAAGTTCTCAGTTGGTGGGAACTGTAGTGACCCAAGGCACAGTGTCTTTCTCATTCATATTTGAGTAAAAAGAGGGAATAGCTATATATAGGACTTTCTGTGGTATATGCATAGTGCTTACCCAGGGGCTCCCCAAGAGCTCCACTAGATGTTAGACCTATAGCTGACCTCTGCAGGAGTCATAGCACTATACTCCAGTTATACCCTACCTCATTTATGTAACTTGATGATTTTTTTAAAGATAAGCACTAGAACCAGCTAAGTATAAACCCCCAAAACCAAGAATTGATTTCAAAATCTATAATATCTTATGACTTTGGGGTCACCCACTTAGCTTTTAGTGTTTAAGGAAGTCAAAACCTAATTTTAAGAATTCTCACTCATTTAAGAACTGTGACTGTCTTCTGTGTATTTATATCAAGCATGGTGATGAAATATGACCCTCCAGAGATGCCAAGTCTAGCCACCTCTATTCAACAGGAGAAATTGCCTTTTCCTTTGAAAGCCATGGAGCATATAAGTATAAACAGTAGCATTTTTCACCCTTTTCATGCTTATATCCATGCATAAATATAAGCATCTTTTTTGTGTATTAAAAGGAAATTACAGTGGACAGAGAAACTAACTTTGTGACTTGGGACAGGAACATCATGGCAATGCTATGCCATCGCCAATAGGGCAAGCTTAATGGGATATCTCCAGATGCCCAGGATTCTGGCTTCTTCTTTCCAGATACAATGCTGGGGGTTGTTTTTATTGGCTCACATGAAATCTTGACCTCAAATAATTGGATTATGTTTAAAGTCCCTTCTGTGTTATGATAGACTTTGAACTCCTATACCCACCTCAATAATATACTTGATGTATTTTCTGAAAAAGTAGCTTATGAATCTACACTTTTTGGTTAGGCAAGTCATGAAAGTTATATCATCAAAAGGACCACTATATGGAGTGTCTTAATGAAATGATTAAACCATAAAAATACATGGATTTGAATAAGGAATGTATTTTTTCTCACTGCATTAGAGAGAGAATATACAAAGACCATTCACATATGGAGGTAAATAAAAATCAGTCCAATTCAGTGGTTGGTTTAAAAACCATATTTGAAAGTTTACATGAAATCTGTATGTGTTTACTACCAGTTATTTTAATCTGCATGCACTGGTCCTATTAGGAGGATATTTACTATATGACAGATACACCTAATTAAGGCTCCAGTAATTCCAAAAAAAAAAAAAAGCACCAACTATTCACTCATAGGCATAGCCTACCCACTTCTTTTGGCATAATTTTTAAAATATAAAATAGGTCTAATTTTTATTGGCAGAATTCACCATGTTTTATTACAAATATAGTTGTCTGTCAACCAAGTTTGGCCATAGTTCAGCTGTCTGATCATTTTCCAGGTCATTTTATTCACTTCTTGGATCTCCTAAGTAATGGATATATAACCCAGACCCACGAGAAAAAAAAAATGGCTATGGGCGAGCTGCAGACACCATGCCAAAGGATTCAACTGAAATGACACTTTGGGGGAACCTGGGAAGTTGTGCAATTCCTTAAAGCCATGCTGTATGTTTACCCCATCCCAATTAACTCTGAGGATTTGGAGAAAGCTCAACCAAGTTTCATGAGGAAGAATAATGTCAGGCGAGGACTAATGCCATGCTCTGGATTTTCTTTTTCCAGAAATGACTCAAAGACTTGAAGCACTTGCTGACTCATGAGCCTTTGCTTGGGTTGCACGCACCCCTGCTTGCCCAGGCCTGGGTTGCATTAGGTGATGTAGAGGCTGGTATCCCTACAGCAGCTATCCTTCTTCCCGCTGCCTTCTTCCACATAAACTGTTTCCCTAGTGCTCGCATCACCCCAACCTCCCTTAACAGGTCTCAGTCACCATTTACCACCCAAGGTGTTTCCTGAACCACAGTTAGCTCTGAGACCCATGTGGTGTTCTATCATAGGAAAAAGGAAAAATACTTTAAATATATATATATATATATATAAAATGTATCTCAAATGGAGTGACCAAGTTCAAATTCCTTGGAGTAGTGAAAAAGGAATTTACAAGCATCTCTCTTAACCTGGAATGGTCCTTGTGGGGTTAGCCACATGGCAAGGGTGCCACAGACTATGCTAGGTGCTTTGTTGGTGATGCCAACTCTTATGGAACTCCTACAGGAACTCTTACAGGCCACTTCTGTTTTAAGGGTTGTTTATCGGTTGTCTCTTTTGCTGCGTTCTAAGCTCCTGAAGGTAAAACTTGACATTTCACGCCACGAAAAAGGGATTCTGAGAGCAGAATCATTTGTACTTGGTCACTAGAACCATGTAGGCTAAATCTCAAACCTCCACCCTGTTGCCTTCTGATGATTTTAGCTTTGATTTCATCATATGTTGAATGGACACAACTAGTTTACAAGGTGTGCACCAGGGTTCAATTTCAGACCATGTAGCTATAAGGCATTGCATTAGGTATGCAGAGCTAGCTGTGTAGATAGCGGAGTAAGCTGATGGGAGAGGGGAGGAGAGACAGAAGCGGGGATGGAAGAATGGAGGAATAAGCACATGGATTCAAGAGACTGATACTGAGTTTGGTTGTTGATACGAGGAGTCTGTCTGCTTGAAGTCACCATGCTCAATGGAGCTGGTTTTAAAGGTTGAATCATTTTCCTTAGCACTGTGGCATGGGCTGGACAGAATGCAGTGTCTGCTTCTAGCAGCAGCAGTATGGAGCAGCTCCCCGGGCTGACCACACTGATGACGGTGCGGGGCACACAAGGCACGAAGCGCAGGAGGCCTAGCATCTTGTGCGAGCTGTGCTACTAACTCTGCGTGCTTCCTTTCCTCTCCGAGCCTCCGATACAAAATAAACAAAAGGATGGTGTTGGAATAAATTCATTCAAGGATCATTTGCCGAGCCCTTCTTGCGTAGAAGGCTCTCTCTGCTAAAAGCTTGGAGAAGAGGGAGACTTTCTTTCCCCCCTTTTCCTTCTGCTCTCAGAGTTCACAGGCTATACACAATTTCCCGTGTGTCTTCCAGCCATCGTGTTCAGAGACTTAGCTGTATTAACAGTTTGCACAGATTTGGGCCTAGATGGTATCTTTGGTTGTAGAGTAAATATGATTATCTTTGTAGTGGAGTTTAAGGACATCTGGTTCCCATTTCCACTTAGTTAGGGAAGGTTTTATGGAGGAAGCCACGTTTCAGGGGGTCTTTAAACAAGGGGAAGGTTTTGTCCCTGGGCCCCAAAGCTCCAACTGTTGGCTGTATTTTTCAGGCATCTATTTGGGAGGTGTCTAAACCACGTTTGTGAAATTATGAATGTTTGGCCACCACAGGGGGTTGGTTGTGTGTCAAGCTCATCATGACTACTGGCCCAAAGCCAGGGCTCCATGATCATTCCCATTGTCATGACTCCTGGCCACTCTGGAAATAAGCAGGTCACTCCTAATAAACAAACAAAGCAGTCTCCAAGACAGCTTTCAGATATGTTAATCAGATGTTAATCAGCAGTGTTCTCTTGACCACGGATTTATTTATAGATGTGTTCCCCGGTCAAAGACAGCATGCTGATGCTATTGAAATGTTTGCTTATAAACTATATTCCCCCCACTTAATGGCTTTTATCTCAGAATCACTGGGAAAGAGAAACAGCATCGGCATTTTCCTAAATAATAGCTATTTTCTTACAAGAGCGATTCTAGATTCTTCTTAAAGACGTTCCAACTCTCATTCAGCATTATCATTCACAAAGTTGTCTTTGGGTTGTTAAAAAGAGAAAGAAAACAAACAGCTTCAGCAATCCAGTTTATACAAGACGCAGCTCGAGTTCAAAGGCGGTACTGTGCTTGCTTTTGTATTTAGACAACTTAGACTACAGAAAGGTCTCAGAATTCAGCATCTCCCATGCAAGCAACAATGATTCAGTTAAAAAAAAAAAAAAAAGCCAGAAACTATCTTAGACAAAAGCAAATTAACATTTAAGTATCATTCTTACGGATTGAAAGACTGTAATTCAGCAAGACAATCAAGGGGGGAATAAGAGGAAACACTGCTTAATGTTTATTTATTTCATCTTTACTTCTTATTCTCCCACTTTCATTTTGCAAGAGCCTTATGTTATTTAGAATTCAGGCATCTTGCAAAAATGTTGAAAAAAAAATATGCTTTGTAAAACAGAAATCTAAACAGCATTTGGTCTTCTTAATTGCCTGTGCTGGAAGAATCAACGTCTCAGGAAAGGAAATAGGTGACTTTTTGTGCTCCTTTCTGTAAAGATCATTTAAAATACCAATAGTCAAGGACAATATGTTGACCCTAGACTGTGACAGCTGTATTCTGTTGGCAGTTTCAACGTCAGCGTGTCACCAAGGTTGCTGTGACAAGTTATTTTTACCTTTGGACTTAGGACTTATTATTATCGCTTTGCATAATTCATTTTTGGTAGAAGTAACTTTCATTGTAGGTATATGCTACAAAGTGTGTTTATTTATGCAGTGTTTTCTATATAGGAAGCCTTAGGTAAAGGCCTTTCCTTGTTCAAACTTTCAGTCATACAGACAAGAACTCAGAAGAACACGTGAATACTCGCCGTTCAGATTTAAGATTCAAAATTGTTATAACATCTACTTCAGAGTCTTATTTATTTATTTGATGGGTTGGTATGAAATGTCATGAAAGTTGAAGGGCTTGCTTCGGCCACTGTTCTTGGGACATCCTGCCTCTCATTGGCAGCTTTTCTAGACGTATCTTCTTCTGGGAAATCCTGGCTCTTAGTGGTAGGCATCAGAGCACAGCCTATCTGCCTTACTTTTTACAACTGCTCCTTGTAGCCCACTTTCTATTTTAGGAGTGTCCCCATTAATCCTAGCTCCTGCTCTCAGGAACTGTGCTGTTCCTTGAGGGAGCCTTGCATTGTCTCTCCTCTTTTTTTTTTCTCTCCTCCTTTGCAAACAGTCCTATGTTAAGTTTCTGCAGATACCTGCTTGGATTGTGATCTCTGAGTTCTGCTAACACTAGTGTTCCACTTGCTAGTGCAAATCATCTCTTAAGAGTGTCTGCATCTACACAGCAGCGAAGTAGCACTATTGTACATGTTGAAAAGTTTAGACAAAGAGTTTCAGACCACATGTATAATTCTACTACTCAGTTTATTTTTCCAAATATTGGGATTTACCTAGATTCTCATGTGAGGTGGCCATTTAGGATTTGACAGAGATCACACATGGACTTGGTTTCTGGAATTAAAACAAAAAGGCCCAGGAAAATTACTCTTCAAGTTCATTATAAATACTTATGTATAGTCTCTTGCCACACCACCCTAAATGTCCCGGATGATGTCAGAATACGTGTGTATCTATACATACACTCATCTCGCCATGGAGAGGTGAGAGTCTTTGTCTTCTACTAACAAAACAAATGATTCCATCACCTTCCCATTTCCAAGTGGCTTTTAAGAGTGCTGAGTAAAATGTTAATCAACCAACATTTAAATATGCACATTTACAAAAAGCACAAAGCACGTCACAGCTGGCCTCTAGTAAACAGTCAGAACGTGTAAATTGAAGATTATGAGAAGAAAGCAGATAGCCTGAGCCAGTCAGGCAAACAAGCAGCCAGCTGGACTCTGTCTCCCATGGAAAGCATGGCTGGCTGAACTAGGTTTGATCATCAACC
>OU015746.1:104033055-104052780 GCA_907169655.1 Acomys percivali | reverse complement strand
CCAGAACCTGGGAACTCCCAAGTACTCACACGTTGTGGGGCCTAAGGAGAGAACATGAGGAAGACAACTTGACCCTTGCTCAAGGTGCACTTGACAAAGGGGGTCTTAAAGGACTTGGTTTTTTTTTTTCTGGGCTCCCTGGTTGTAGTTCCAGACTCCACACTAATAAATAACCTGTCATTGTCCATTCAAAATGCCTCACTTGATCTTCAAAAGGTGCACACCGCTGTGTTTTTCTACCTCCTAGTACTAGTTCTTTCCTGTCAAGGCAAAGGTTTTTGACAGAACTAATAGTTAATGCAGCTTATGCTTCAACTAGGCAGCTATTAAATAACACCAGCTGCCTTTTAAATGTGTTTTTACTGGAAAAGCTCATACTTTGCAAATGGCTTTTTATCTCCTAGGGCAGTGTGCCTGCAATTCACATGGCCTACCACTAGATGGCAACAGTGTCCTTTATACAGAGGATTGAGTACTGTTAATTGCAGGCGTTGAATAGGAGAAACCAGGCTTTGTACTCATGCCCACGTATAAAATCTCTATGTATGGTAGTATTATGAATTTATACCAGACACTCCGTTAATATAGGCAATGTCTTGATCAATTTCAACAAGCAAAGCACAAGAACGAAGGAGCAAAATATAGAAGAAATTGTATATTGTAGGAGAGTAAGTGAATTAGCCTTTGCCCTTGGCTGAGTGCCAGCCTTCCCAGCAGAGTCTGCCATTGTGCACAACCTCTCTTTCAGCCTCAGGCTCCGGGGCTGAGCAGATCTGGCAGGAGGCTCTGCTGAACCCACCTGGCAGTCCTCGGATGTGCTGCCAAGCATGCTGGCACTTAACTCGCTTGAATGCCCAGCTCACCTCCTCCCTAGGGCTTGGCATTACCCCCAGGGCATCCAGCTGCAGGAGAAACAGAGCATCCTGCCACTTGCCCGATCGGCTCCCTCTGAATGGAGATTTAGAAATGCCAAGGCAGACAGATGTCCTTCAAACTCAGAGGCTGCTCAGAAGCCGCCACTGTTCCCAGTCCCCATGAAACACCACACCCACCTGCACCATCTCCAGGCCAGCCCTCTTGCCCTGCAGGTGTTGGCATATCTTTTCTTGCATATCTGTGTTGGCCGAAGGAGACTCCAAGATTGCAGTTTCTTACTGGAGATCTCAAAGCATCCGGACTTTTATCCATTATGAAGATTTTTCATAATATCTTAAGGACAACATAGTTGCCAAGAATGAAGGCATCTAAACCATCTATAGGCTGAGGCTTTCCCCTTCTGTCTTTCCCATGTACTCTCTTTAGCACCCCCTTCCTGTTGGGCTGCATCTCCTCTCCCACTCTTCCCTTTCTTCTCTTACCTATCTCCTCCCTCCACCTCCTTTCTCCCTCCCTCCTCTCCCCTCTCCCTCCCTCCTTTCCCCCCTCCCTCCCTCCTGTCCTTGCCCTCCTCCACCTTCCTCTCCTTCTCTCCGGCAACTCTTTTTCAGCCTGATTTTCTATCTGTGATGTGGGGGCACAAGCACCGAACTTATGTTGTTATGACCACCCACCGGAGGGGATAATCTTTCCATAAGTTTGATATAACAAAAAGACTAAACATCCCAGGCAACCCAGATCAGATCTAGGGCCAAATTAATAAGTCAATCCTATAGCCTAGGTGGTGTATTCATGTACACAAGAAATCATCTAGTTGGCTATCTAGCCGTGTGTGCAGCGTGAGGGGCATCAGTCACCACAGGAACCTTGTGGGTGGATAGAGTGAAGAGGATTTATCTAAGAAAGGGGGTAATGTCTTCAGGAAAAAAAGGAAAGGTCTCTAAACTTCTATGTTGCTACTGTGGTGTATCAGTAGTTTACTATAGGAAAATAGAGTGAAGTAGGAAACTGCTTTCTGCTTGTTAAACCAGCTATCGGTGGCATTTGGACCTGCCGTTTTCACTAGAAAGGTATCAATTAAGTACAAAATGCCCAACTTAAACCCAAGCTGGACTGGAAGAAGGTGGACTTTTTACTCACTACGGGAAGCCCAGCATGCCAGCCGCTACTACAGCTCTTCTGTCTGTCTCATTGGATTTTTTTTTTTGGCTTCTCTAAATGCACCTGGGGTTCCTTGGGGAAACCGTCCCCATCCCAGTCTGCTTCCTAGTTATCTCCTAGCACACAGCAGAGAGCTCAACACACAGCCAGAGGCTTAAGGGAAGTTCTGAAGGGAAGCAATGAATAGCAATGAGATGGCCAACAATGCCCCCCCCCCCGGGGGTTTTGGTGGTCTTGTGCTGTTACGGGCCATGCCCTATCCACTGAAACACATGAAGTCCTGGTGTGGCTGCACAGAACTGGCACGTGAGTGTGAATGCACATTCATAGGGACACATGCGTGGTTAACTTGGGAAGCGGACAGGAAGCAGTCAATCTGCCGAGCAAGTCTGTGTTTTATAAACCAGATGTTCAGCATTATTATCCATCATTTCCTTTGATTCCAGAACGGTCCCCATTATGAAGCATAGGAAATGAAGGATATGGAATAATATACACTTATTATACAACAGAACACCATAACCAAGCAGTTCAAAGCCATTCAAAGCTTGGGCAAGTGAAATCCAACAGCAGTTCACTTTAGGATTCTTACTTGGACTTAAGTTAATGGGATTCTGCCCAGATGGACCATGATGACCCTGATCTCTTACTCTTACCCTTTGCAAAATGAATGCTGATTCTGTGTCTGCATTTTTCTTGGAAGCCTTGAACATGAATTCTAAGCAATGTCCTTGCCTCAGCAGCAGCTACAGGTTGGGGGGGGGCAGAAAAGTAGGCAACCCCTCGTGACTGTTGGAGACAAAGGGCTTCTGGCTCTGGATGGCTATATGATTTCTGCTTAGAGATCTAGATTTAAAAACAAAAACAAAAACAAACAAAAAACCTTTTGCCACTAGTTGCCATGTCCTGACAGGAGCCCGCAATGCCTTTTGACCGTAAAGAAAAAGTGGTACAAACAGACCTTTAGATTGACTTTCTACTCTATGAAGCGTTTCACATGCTCAGAGGCCAAACTGGGGAGACTAGGGCTGATGGAAGACAGCTGAGGGTCAGGACGCTGTACAGGTGCTGTTTCTGGGGTCCTGCTGGTTTTCATGGCCGCAGGATGAGCGGGCTTATACATGAAGCCTACAGGCTGGAGCTCTAACCAAGCCAGTCTTCAAGTGGGCCACAAGCCTTAGCATGAGACTACACAAGATTATCGTCCCACACATGAACTCTACCCCCTATGGAATTACTGCATTTCTTTTGTTTACCTGGGGATGGTTACAAATGAACAGTTTTAGCACAAATGCAATAGTATAAGGGTTTTTTTGTTTTGTTTTGTTTTGTTTTTCTTTTTTTGCCCTGAGTGAAGCTAATACTATATTCTGGCTTAACATTTGCAAGTCCGTTTCCCCTGATCTTGCATTTGTGCCAGGACAATTACTTGTGATTTATAACTAACTCTTACTGGTTGCAGGGGAAAAGCTTCATTCCTCGTTGCTGTCAGGCAGGGGTGTGTTTTGGTTTCATCATGATCCATGTTGGCATTGCTTGAAATTTTTGATTTGAGTTGCAAAGTGGAAGTTGTCCAGGGTTATGGATCAGCTCAAATTAGCTTTTCTGTATAGCAGTGAGGATTAATCAAGGAGTTGGAAAATGGGATGTCTAATGCTAAGGGAGCTGTTTACTGCCCACTGGCTCTGCCTTTAAGCCATCAATGGCCGCCATGGTATACTTTAAGTATTTTTAGTAGAAGATGAAACAGTGTTTCCACAAACAATTACTGTGTTCTGCATACATTGGCTGACATGATATTTGGCAGAACAAGCACAGTCAACATTGTCTTGCGTTAATAAAATTTGTTTATTAATATTGGAAAATAATTTATTTACTTATTCTAATGCCCAGCAAGTTACTTGCATAACATGCATGTTAGTCAACAGTCTTAGAAGAGACAGAACAATGAAAGAGCCTATAGAGAGAAAGCATGTACATAATACACTGTGTGTACATAAGCATATAAAGAATCCTATTTGTAATGTATATGAACATTTAAGTATGTGCATACATACTTATATGTAGAGAGATGTTTATATTAAAAAGTATAAGTATGGTAGCTAATAAATCTGAATCTGTAAAGCAGACTGGTGACCTGGGAATTCCAGGAAGGGTCGATGTTTCAATGTTGAGTTCACAGGCAAAGTGGAGGCAGAATTCCTTTTTCCTTGCAAGGTGTGTCTTTTCTCTTCAGACCTTCAGCTAACTACATGAGGCCCACCCAAATGGCAGAGTGTGGTCTGCTTTATTCAAAGGCTGCCCGGTTAGGTCTGGGTTCTGTTACTGAAAAGATTTTCCCAACCACTATCCAGAGTAGAGGTTGATCAAACTAGTAGACAGACACCACAGACACCACAGCTGAAGATGGTGGATTTCAGACCTCAGAGTGCTCGATTGTAGGTGCTCGAGGAAGAGAAGAAACGAAGGACTTCTCTCCCATCAGGCTTTCTGAACCAACTTTGGTCCATGTCAGCAGCACCAAGCAAATCTTTGCACTCGTTTAATTGTTTACTTCTGCCATGTACTTGCTGTATGACCTCAGAGGCAGAGAAAGGAATCCAATGTGCTTTGAGAGCCTCTATGTCAGAGTACCAAGCTGGACACAGGTACATCTTATCTTTATAGTTATGTTAATTAGCCTGGTTTCACAGGAGACAGGGAAGGCCTGCCTAGTGCAGCTGAGACACTTGAAGCTGAGAATTAGAGCTAGGTTTGTCTTGGACCAAAGCCTACTCCTGTGCTCTGAGACTCAGTCTCCCCATTTGTTACTGGGGCAGAGCAGTTGTTCCTGCGGTGTCCCTTCCAGCACTGTATGAAAAGCAGATGTGCCCAGAGGTCTCCACGTGTCTGTACACAGCTGAAAACATTGCAGGTTTGCATCCCTCTTGCAGGGATAGTTCTTCTGAAAACAGTGATTATCTTCCTACTGGTGATTTTCAGGGTCATATGCTAAGGCTGTCTTTTTATTCATTTGCTTTCCATTTGGGACTAGCATTCAGGAATCCAAAGAGGTGAAGGGGCTTGACGGGCCTGCCTTGGGGAGAATAAGAGCTTCCAAGTCTTGTTTTCCCTAAGGTCATTTCATGAGGCCCCTGATGCCTGAGCTTTCTGATCCTGCATTATCAGAAGCATCATTAGCACACATACTGAACATAAATATCTGGGGGGAGTAAAACGGTAAAATGGATATGTTGTAATAAAACAAATCATTGGTATCCAAATGAGAGTCATCTGCAACAAAATAGCTGCAAGCACAGATGCCTCAGCTGGAGTGACTGACAGCTGGGTTTCCAGCTGGGGCCTGAGACTGTTGGCCCACAGATCAGGTAGGAAAACTCCATGCACCCTCCCTGCTGAAGGATTCCCAAGGGCTCTCAGTAGCCTTTGGCTACAAAGGATGCACTGGTCCATGGGAGGCCTCTGCACTAAGGCATCAACAGCATTCACTAACTGCCTTTCCTCTCTCCACCTAGCTTGCTGATGATCAGGGCCTTGTCTTGATGACCACAGTGGCCATGCCTGTGTTCAGCAAGCAGAACGAAACTGTGAGTATGACACTGCACCTTCTACCTGGTGCTGGGGGTGGCTGTTTCCCAAATACCTTTGCATCTAAGCTCTAGAAACCAGTAGCCTCTTTTTCCCCTGCAAAGGATACTGTTTTGAGTTTAGTCTTATTGTTTATCCCTGTAGAGAGGACTAGTGAATTAAGTGTAAGTGAGAGGTTGGGAAGAGTTCTCAGAATCTGTAGCCTCTCTCTAAAATTTAGACACTCAATGTCCAGTGGAGGAAATTTTCCAGACATTTTTTTGTAGTATGGTGGCTGATCCTTGGTTATCTTTGATTAATTTCTTGGAGCAGAGGTATCAAAGTACTGCAAATTGAGATGGTTTACCGAATAGTTGTGGATTTTGAGAGTTTGAAGTCAAGATGTTGGCAGGACCATGGTTCCTCCAAAGGCACAAGGGAAGAATCCTTCCTTCTTATCTCTGACTGTTGGAGTCCAATATCCCTTGGCCCATAGGAGCATCATTTCACAGTATACCATTTGTATGTGTCCTCTCTACATCCCTGTCTCTTCTGTTTCTAAGAAGACCAGATGCTATATTTAGATGCCTCTCTGAATCTAAGATGATTTTTCTGGAGGTCCTTAGCTATGGTATCTGCAAAGACCTTATTTTCCAAATGTCATTGGATTCTAAAGTTATGAGTGAGTATGAGTTTGCTGGAACAGCATACAAACCACAAACCAACCCACAAAGCAACAAACAGCAGCAAATTTGTATGCTCTTCCTAATGGCCTTTCTGACATTGAAAGTTTCAGCAAATCACAGTGGCTTCCTGCCCTGGAAATTGGGACCCTGGTTCTATAATGCTGCACAAACAAAACAAAACAAATACTACATGCCCCTCTTTGGCCACTAGGGATCTTCTTCATGGGTACCAGAATATGGTGTATGTGGAAAAACAATTGTCACTATGTCTCTCTTGAAAAAAAAAAGCTTTGCTAGAAGAAGCTGATTTGTAATCTGGGTCCTTAGCAATGAAATTTTCAGGCATCTGCACACTGTGTTTCTGTTTTCAGGAAGAAGGGGGACACTCAGGGTTAGGGTTAGGGTTAGGGTTAGTACAAGCATGCTGCTGTTAGATCAGAGATGCTCTCCTTCATGACTAGCTATAATTCCAGTGGGAAGTGGAACAAAAAAGAGGCCTGTGGAGATATGAGTTAGTGGTCTTAATCTTGGAGAAGGCATCAGACAGTAACCTATTGTATTCTGCTCAATGTCTATTTTCTACAGAGGTCAAAGGGCATTCTTCTGGGTGTGGTTGGCACAGATGTCCCAGTCAAAGAACTTCTGAAGACCATCCCCAAATACAAGGTAATGCACTACTTCATTGTGGCCAGTGGCAAAGAGGGACCTTGACTTCACAGAGATCTTGCTCTAGCCTCCACTTGTTCTTTGGGCAGAATTCTCCCTACCACCATCATAATTTATTGCCTGCCCCTCTATCATCTGCACTATTCCTTGATGGGTACATCTTAATTTAAATCAATTGCTTTCTTACTGCCTCCTGTAAAGACTTCATGTGAAACCGTGAGTTTTGATGAGGTCCTTGTTTTTTTCTTTCAACATTGACATAATTGAGAGTATCATCGAATTTCCATGAAGAAAACTCCATCATTTACTGGTGGAGGGGAGAACAAAATAAATGGGGAGGGGCCAGTCCATTCAAGCCCAGTCCAGCACACAGAACTGCCCCAAAGGTTCCTGAGTGAGGAAAGGGTGGAGTGAACTGTAGGTCTTAGAGGCCCACCATACATAGGGCTCCACCCATGCCCAGGGCCTCATCCTTTCTCTCTTCCCCAGTCCTGGGTAGACCAGTTGGCCCACCCATCTTTGGGCTGACTCTGGTTGGCAAAGACTCTCTCTGCTTTCATGAAGAGTAAAGTTAGGCCAGGAATCTGGTGATGTTGACTGCAAGGCTTCTTCCCCATCTGACTTGATGAAGCTGGATCAAGCATCAGTCTTCCTGAAAACAGAGAACTTGTAAAAAGCTCCATGGCTGTCAGAAGAAAGTGGCCACCTTCTTCCACCAAGACTCCCACAACTTGGATTATGGTTCTAGAGCCAGAGTGGGGCCTCTAGTTGGTCTAGCACCACATAATCAAGTAGTATAAACAATAGAGCCTCAGACAATGAAAGCAAAGCCTGAGAAGAGGAAGGTTTCATGGCCTCTGAAGAAAGACGGTTTTTGTTGAAGTCCCCAGACCTTGGCAACTACAGCCAGACACCCAATGCTTAAGGAAGGCCTTCTATAATAGTGTTTCAAATCAATTTTAAGTTCTGGTTTCAGAGAGGATATGTAGAAATCCAAGCACTCAGTCACTACTTGAAATGTACCAAATGAATCAAGGAAGCATGGATTAAAAACGGAATGTCAAAAATTACCTTCGAGGTCAGTTTCTCAAAATTTTCTTCTACTGGGAAATGGGCTAAGATGTGTTCATAATAGGTAAGCACCGATTTACCCCAACTTCATATCAAAACAAAGACAAAAACAAAAAATCTAGGGCACAGAAAACTTAACTATGTTGCCATGTTTTATAGCTTACAAATAGAAAAACCTTGATTTTTGCCTCTAGGACCCCAATATCACTAGGAATGATAAAAATAATGATCATGAGAGTTAAGACATAGTTAAAATAAAGTCATAGAAATAATGAAAAATAGTATACTTACTGTTTTTACCATGTGGCTGGTGTCATCCAGAGTACTCTGCATGCATTATTACCTTTTCAACATCACACAGTAAAAGATCAATAGAATACAGGGTGACAAGAGGCTCAAGGAAGATGAGCAGTGGGAAATGGACCAGCATCTCTGAGACTCTGTTCTGTGCTTGCCCTGAGCCTGGTGGGGGAGCTAAAGACAGAGGTATGGTACACATTGACCTAAGACATCTGTCCTTCCTCTCTTCTCACAAAGAGCTTTGGGAAAGATGTGCTTGTCAGCCAGGTAGAGCTAGGGGTAGGAGGAGAGGAGAAACTCCAGGAAGCAAGATCCAGGTTGCATTGGTGCTCCTGATTAACACTTTATAAGGATGAATCAGCTCTTAGCTCCTGGGATTTTCCAAAGATTGTTCTTTCTCTCAAAGCTTCATATATTTTCCCGCAAGCCATCAGACTTCCTATAATTTTTATTAAGAATTCCAGACACCCCAGCAATAATTTCCAGACACCATGGCCTCTGTTACCATAACGAGCCATTTTATAATTGGGTTCACTTCATTAGCCTGAGGGTTCTCAGCTTGGAAGGGACGTGGTCCTCTCCCAGGGACAGGGGCCTACACAGCTCCTGGTCTCCAGGGGAGCAGGGGAGTGAGCTGTGGATCCAGGGCCTGTTTGGCAGCTCCTTTTGCTGGAAGGTCCTATGTCCAATCTGTTCCCTGTTACTCCACTGGACCGAACATGCTAATGTACAGGGAGACTGGCTATGTTTCAAATGAAATGAGAGTTAGGGATTTCATCAGCATATTGCTTTGCGGCCAAAACTAAACATTGTCCATTGTCATTTTACAAAGTTTTGATTCTCAGAGAGATCCATCCATATAGGCTGTGTTTGGAGGCTCCACAGTCTCTCATGCTGGGGCTGTATCAGATGATCTCTCAGGGTCCCCAACCAGCACACACAATGTTCTAATGCACTTTTCTCAGGATGTTCTCCAGGGATGGACTTTAACCCCATAGCTTCTGAATGTCAGGAAGAGTTAGGCACAGGTCTGAGAAGGGCTGGCTGTGTATACTGAAGTGGATCAGCTTCTTTTTGGCTCAGCTTTACTGTTTACTTTGGTTCTGGTTTTGAAAATCATCTAGTAGTGTTTGAGTAAAGTGCCTAAAATACATACAGCTTCAACTGTGTGCCTGCCACTGCCCTGACATGGTACTAGCGTGCATGGAAGCCCAGGATGAATATGGAGCTCCTTTCTAGAAAGAGGCCCCTCTCCCAGAATAGGTCCAGCCTTAAGTGCTTTCTAGAGCAAGCCAGAGGAAGAAAGGAGGCCTAAGTAGGGTGGAGAAGCAAGAAGGTACAGGTAGCATTTTTATGCCGTGCATGAAGGTAGAAATGAAAATATTCTTGAGGGTTATAAAAATAGAATGGAAGCAAGAGAGAGAAACAAGGACAGAGTCAAGAAATGTACAGAAGATAGTACCAAGGCTGGGAGGATAATAGGTAAGAATTCACCTGAAGGGCCTGCACAAGGCCAGTGCCCAAGGAAAGACTCGTGTGGGAAAGGTACTTCAGGAGCTCGCTGCTGCCAGCTATACTAAGGGGCAGCAGGTGAAGGAGGTGAAGGTGGATATTTAGGTAGGGGCCAGCCCTAGACAGACAGGTACATATGACAGAAGGGGTTTTTCTATGAGCCTTACACAGAAAGCGTGATCAGAATTGCATTTGATTCTGGTCTGTCTTTGAGGCTTAGAGATTGGCTGGAACCATTTTTTTTTTTTTTTGAATTGAAACAATATTGTGATGACAGCACAAGGAGACAGGCTTGCATCTGAGCAATGTCATAGAGAAAACATAACAGAATGTCATGATTATTTGGTTTGAAGGATTTGGGGTAAAAGGGGATCAGGCTAGAGCAATGCCTTGGTGTCCAGGTCGGGGCATCTGGGAAGCGCTAGTATCACTCACCCAGAGAAGACAAGAACATCAAGAACTTAGACAGCCACCAGCCATCAGGAGAGGGACCAAGGACTAACAGTTGCTGGATGCATGGACTGCCTCCAAATGGGAGAGACCAGAGACACAGAGTCCTTGGGATAGTCACAGACATGGCTGCTGAAGCTTGGAGAGGAAAAGCCGCATTAAGGCAGATAGAAACCATTGGGGACACAGTCTGAAAGAGAGCCAGGGCCTGAAGAATGACAAAGGAAGAAAAATGGTGGGGTGTGGCAGCTGAGGAAATGGGGGGAGGGCGGGGAGGAAGCAGAGGAGGAGGAGGAGGAGGAGGAGGAGGAGGAGGAGGAACATGGAAAGGAAGAGGAGGAAGAGAAGGTAACAGTCATTTCATAAAACCAGGAGACCCCAGAAAGAGAATCCCATAGCCTCAGGCTGTCAGGAGGCTACCAGCAAGTGTGGAGAGCAGCGAGGGTATCATCTAGGGGGTGGCAGGAGGGCAGAGGCAGAGTCTAGTGAGTTGAGGCATGAGTGGGCAGCAGGCAGCAGGCGAGGCAGCAGTGGTCGGGGAGAGGATGCTGGTGTGGAAAGGCCAGGTCCCTTGCGTTCCAAGGGAGGAAGCAGAAAGGAGAGCTTAGCTTGTAAAACCTGTGCTGATTTCTATTTCACATCTCTTGTTCTTTTCTTCTCATAATCCTTCTTTCCCTGCGTTCCCGCCCTGCTCCCCATCCCGTACCCCACTCTGGTCTGCTCTGAGTTTTGCCCTCGTGGCTCTCAGATTCTGGTGGAGGGAAGCAGACATTTCAGACTTGATGCCTTGTCCATTGACAGCACCTTCAGAGATGACGGTGATCACTGGTAAAGCACTATGCAGGGAAGAGCAGAGCGTTCAGACCTACCTTCTTTCGAGACCCACAGGCAGAGGGAGAGGCACAGCCAGCTCTGTTGGAAGACACTGACTGCATTAGCTGACTATAAAATGCCATTTGTTTGGTCTGATGCTGAGTTTGAATTTCCAGGCAAACCCCACTCTTGCCTTTAATGGAAGAAGTCAAGCTCCCAGAGTCCTTCCTGACCCTTCCAGCCCATATTAAACCAGGACTTAATAACGATAATTAATGCAGTGTTGACTGTCTGACATTCTTCCAGGAGACAAGATGAAAGAGACGATATACATCTCAAAGGATAGGAAATCTCGGGTTTATCTTTCCCGGCATAATGAAATATACTTTTATCATTAGAGTCAAGTAGAGTGTTATTAAGACTTGCTGTGCAAGGTAAGTCCGGGAGAAATGTCTGTTGCCCTTGACGACCACAGGCGTATTTGCTTTATGTAATGCAACGGAAACTTTTAATTGCTGGTGTTAAATTCTCTGAAGTTCATTTCACATCACCTTGACGTTAAGCTAACAAGCAGACAGGGTCACTCCTGGTGTGTAAACTCTGTTGGCTGGCTCATTTAATAGTATCATATTCAAGACTGTGAGTGGCAGAGAATTTAAAGGAGAAATAAGAAAGGGCTCAGAACTGTGAAATGATCCCTCAGACAGAAAATAGAATTTTTTTTCTTCTCTCTTTCTTTTCACTGCTCTGGCAAAAGTGGGTTACAATTTCTTTCTTTAGAAAGAGAGAGATCAGTATGGGTTTTACGCCAGAGGCCATTTTAATACATGAATGATTTGTAGGTAAATTTATTGTAGCCAATGGGTGCAGTCAAGTGTGTAATAGAAATATTGTCAAAAAGCTGGGATTATTATTTAAATAAGTGCAGTGTTAAATTTGATTACATACTTTTTAAAGCTAATAAAACATTTCATTGCTCTCAAACTATTTCCCATAGTCCCATGTAGTCAGAAAACATAAATTAAGTGAGGCTCTGCATAGAAAATTACCCAGGCTCTGTGTGGATGGAAGCATGCATGGAAAAGCTTGGCAGCCACAGTAAAAATGATAGGATATAAAGGCATTGCCTGGCCTCTACATGGGGCTGGTGGGGACACTTTTATACTTGAAGGATTATGGAAAGGACAGAGCAGGAGAGTGGAGTTAGACATGGCTCCTGTGGGTGGGGGACAATAGGAAGCCAGGGAGTAAGGCAGTATGAGGGCTGCTCTCTTTGCCCTTATCTAGATAAGAGGAAAAACACTCCAGCAGCATGAGTTCTGTTTTCTTCAACATGCTCCTTTCCAGAAATATCCATGACCTCATTGGTTTTTTTCTAAAATAGTAATTGTTTTGTTTAAAATAAATAAAAACAAAGCCACAGGGTACCAATGTGGGGATGTGACATTTCAAATTGTGATGTTTGCAGAGCTTATCTGTGATGGGGTCCGCATTTGCACCAAATGTCAAGGATCAGTGCCTTGTGCTCATTTTAATGAAATATTGTGCCGGTAAGGGTTATGAATGCCAAGTTTAAGCTGTAAATTACTTAGGCCGGGCTGCTTTGTGCTTTGTGAATCTGCCTGGGAGTCAGTTAACGAAGGTCTCTTTTGCTTTCCTCTTACAGTTAGGAATTCATGGTTACGCCTTTGCCATCACGAATAATGGATATATCTTGACGCACCCGGAGCTAAGGCCACTGGTAAGAGAAGCATCATTCCTGCATTTCTTCAGCTCTGCAGAGAAGGCACCTTGTGGCAGTTTTCACTTGAGACCTGCTTGCTTCTAGTATTAAAGAGGCTGTTTCCATAGCTGCAAACTACTGCATCAGTGATAAAGAATTCACAGTTTCTATCATGTTCTTATGTGTAAAGTCATCTATATCTAAATGCATTTATTCATATTAATACACATCTATCAGTATTTTGAAATGTTTTCTTTAATTCAATACAGTTTGAAATCCATTACAATAAATACTCATACTGTAGCCCTAGACTCACTTACTGAAAAATCTATTTGATAGAACAAATCAGATACAAGATCTCTGAAAATTCACATCATTAAGATTTCCCTCCCAATTACATTGCTGAAATACAGTGTTCATAGAAACTATTCAACACCTTTCCAGATAAGTGGAAACAGCTAAGATTTTTCTCCATTTTCTGCCCCCGAGTCATACCCAATAACACTGCGTTTTTTTAAACTTTAAGAGTGGTCTGAGACCAACTCAGGATAGTCTGTGGTCTGTCTCCTGACACCAGGTCCTCATGAGAGGTTGCCTAGAGCAATTATCCAGAGAACAGTGAGGACTATCTCCCAGAGGACAACCCAGCTCTTCAGAAGAGGCCATGACTGAACATTGTAGGTTCAAGGCCAGTCCAGCCAACTTAGTGAAACCCTGGCTCCAAACAGAAAGAGACTATGAGCAAAGGGCAGGCTGTGTAGTTCAGGCAGAGCACTTGCCTTGAGCATGCCTGATCCACCATGATTCAAAAGGAAGGAAAAAAAAAAAAAACAGAAGGAGAAACTCAAACCCATTTGACAGTGTCTCCTTTGCATTCTGGAGAGGTGTTGAGAGGGAGGGTGCCATTTTTTGTCATCCTGGACTAGTTAGAATGTGCTACATAAATGGAAGCTCCCTAGATTTACATGCCTTCTGCTCATTTTAAAGAAGATATGGGTGTTAAGAGGAACACAGCCTTCCAAGTAGAGAACATGTAGGTCACTCTTCTGGCAGCACACACACACACACACACACACACACACACACACACACACGCATGCACGCACATACATAAGTGCACAGTACTGCCCATAGCAGAAGTCTCTGTCCCTTTCCTTAGAAATAGAACATAGCAGCAGAGAGCTCTCCAAGTGTTTGTCAGCCAAGCGCTGCAGGGACCCATTCTCTTCTCACTTGCATCATTGTTTAGAAACTGTCCATGTGAGAGCCCCATCATCATCATCCAACTTTGCTCTAATCGCCGTGGTATTAATGGAGTCATGACCACATCACATCAATCCCACATGTTTGCTTTCAGATGGAACTGATGGTGATGTTTGATTGCAGACCCCCCCACTCACTCACATACGTTCACATACACACATTCATATACATACTTACATAAATACATACACAGAGAATCGTGTATGTGTGTGTTTGTGTGTGTGTGTATGTGTGTGTGTGTATAAAGGACTGAATTAACTGGTTAACTGATTTCAATTATAACACTGAACTTTTGGGATATCTGATTGAAAAAGCCACAGAAATTTTAAAAATGTTTAAGTGTAAAGATGTGCTTGATCCTAAAAAGCTTACATCATTGCCCACCCCCAAACTGTCAAATGGGGCTGTTGATTGGGCAGAGTGGGTTTAAGTGGGTTTGGTATGGCTGAGCATGCCCTCTGGTACCAGGATGACTTCCTTCTCTCTTTAGCAGTGGAAATAATGGTCCTCCACAAGTCTGTCCAACACCCCTCTAGTCATTTGTATCTCCCAGTCACCCAGCAAATGGCCTGTTGTTGGATCTGTGTCTACTGGGAGGGTAGTGAAAGGCTGGGGAGCAGGTCGCTCTGAACAGCACTATTGGACTCTGGACCTGTGGACACTCACACGTGCAAGTCATTGCTTTTCCTATTGTTGTTCAAATTCTGGGAAGAGTGTCTTTCCCAGAAGTAATGGCCAGGGTCAGATTTCCATATGTGAGATCGTCTAGGAGAATGCTCTACAGCTCACTTGCCAAAACCTAAGCCAGATCCATCTTCTGCAACTGACACACATGGCCAGACCTGTGGCCTATCTGTTCCATTCATCTGTCCCTGACTCTGAGGCCGTCAGATGCTTAGGAGTGGTTTTTAGGGCATGTCATCATTGTGGGTGAGCTAGCCCACCTAAATATTATCACCGAGTGTAGGATGACTCTACATGAGTTTTGCATTTTCCTTCTAAGTGAAGGAGACACCAAGTGGAAGGAGTCCTGCCTCATCCCAGCTGTATGAGTGAGTAAGTCACACAACCATTCCGAGAGCCACTTTCCCCCATAACACTGCTTTAATCATAATGTACATGTCACAGCATTGCCATTAGTGTAAAGGGGGGGGGGGGAATGTGAAGTCAGGAACCCTGCAATGCTGCAGGTTCCAGGATGTCAGGGGGTGATGGGAGCTATCTCAGCATCCCACCTGCCCTGGCTGTGTAGATCTGTGCTGACCTGGGCTTGGCCACTTTAAAGTCCAGGAAGAATAGTTGCAGATGATTCCTGCATCTAAAGAACACAGTATGATTGTTCAGGAGGTTATCCCAAATAGCACTGGCAACGGCCCACGTGCATACCATTTACACACGTGACTTTTGTTTGTTTGTTGGGTTTTCAAGGGTTCTGTTGTTGTTGTTGTTATTGTTGTTGTTGTTGTTGTTGTTGTTGTTGTTGTTATTTAACAATAACTGTGGCCATTCTAATCCTGACTATAGATAACAACTGTGCTATGTGGCTCCATGTAAGCCTTCTATAGGGAAATTAAAAAAAAAGAGGGTTTTTGTTTGTTTCTCAATTAACATTGAGGAAAAGACTAGAAGTATCTGTAGATGTCCTGGTTGCTGTCTTCATTCTCTCTGTGGTTTCTACCCCCTTCCTGCCAGCCCACCTAGCATGTTGTCAGTCATCTGAAGATAATCGAAAGGCTCCTTCTGCCCCCCCACTGTTGTCACTGTCCCTTTTGGAGGCTGTAAGTAGACCCTACGCTTGTACTAGTAGTCTGGTGTCTGTCATGCATAGAGCTGCCCTGGCTGGACTCTGGCATGCAGCTAGCAGCAGACAGCTGTTAGCAGCTCCCTTGACTGGCTCAGGCGAGGACTCTTCACTCAGGCCCCACTTGCCTCCTCTCAAGCCCAGACTTATAATGAAGTCATTATAAATGGACCTTCCCCTCTGTTCTGGCCAAGGCCGCCAGATTAGCATGGTGAATGTGAGCGTGGGTTGTGGCCAGCCCTGGGGAGGGTGGGGGAGAGCTCTCTTCACACAACGCATGTTTCCTTCTGTCTGCCACCGAGGTTGTTCCTGCCCTTGCAGCCAGATGAAAGAAGTGGCTTTCTCTGAAGCACAGTACCAATATTTTTCTAATTTGTCCAATAAAATCTTTCCCCCAAACTTCATGTTTGGCTTGCTTTTATCCAGTATTTTCTTTCATCCTGTATGATTTGGGTGTGAATCATGAAATGTCTCTAAAACCAGCTCACCCTAGGAGCCTTTCCCAGGCTCACTCAGAAGTCACACTTCCTGGGTTAACCAGGTTTTCCCCTGTCTCGCTGACGTGGCTCCCACCTCCTTGCCACCAACTTGCCATTTCCTGATGGCTTCACTGATGTCAAAATGACAGGTCCTTGCTGGCTTCTTTTTTTTTTTTTTTTTTTTTTTTTTGCATTTTTAAAAGGATTTTATTTATTTACATTTATATATGAGTGTTCTAGCTGCACGTGCACCTGCTTGCCAGAGACAGCATCAGATTCCACAGTGGATGGTTATGAGCCACAATGTGGGTGCTGGGATCTGATCTGATGCCTTCTTGCTGGCTTCTTGATGGCCCTTTCCCTGTACAGCACTGAGGGCTGAAGTAGCCAGCTGCCTTCCTGTAGACTAGAAGGCATTCTGTGACAGTGACAGCACCTGTTCCTGGGGTGGGAAGTGGAAACCTGGCACAATAAGTGGGATTAAACTCAGATCCCAAGAAATGTCCCCCATGGAGTGCAGACCTGCACATCTCTGAGCAGCCTTTGCCACTCTTTTAGGCAGCATCAAAGTGTTTCCGTGTACTTCTTAGATCTCATTCTTCTCTTGTGTTCTTAGTTTTCCTCCTCTATGAAGATGTCTCTGAGAATGCTGAGACGCAAATATATGTCTTTTTATTTTGCCCATCAAGGAATGAAGGGAGAAACAACTGTCTTTAACATGACTTTTAGTTTTGTTAGGATTTTGGTAATCTGTCTGCCTCCTTATCATAGAAGATAAAGATATTTAAGTAGACCCCCCTGAAAGCTCCCCCCCCCCAAGAAAGCCTACAACCTGGACCTGGTCAAAGCCTAAAGGGAACACAGAGCAGGTCCCTCACAGCAGCCAGCCACAGCACTTGCAGGATTCCATGGGGAGCCCTGGGCCAACAAAATCTGGGACTCATTTCCACAGAGCTCATGATAAAACCAGCCAAAAGCTGTCTGTTCTGTGTCTGCAGGCCCAGCCGGTCGGGGGAGATGCTGGAGGGCTTACATTATATATGACTTTCTTTTACCTCTCCCTCCCTCCCCGTGCCTCATTTGTTTTAAAACATGTTCTCATATACCCTTGGCTGGCTTTGAACTCCTGATCCTCCCTCTCCTCCTCCCTTGTGCTGGGACTGTAGGTATATGTTATCATGTCTGGTTAACATGGTGATGGAGTGGAAGGCAGAGCCTCTTTCATGCTAGACAATCTCCCTATCAACTGAGCTATATCCCCAGCCCCAGGGTCTATTCTAGATGCGAATTTACTAACTACTCATCTTGACCCGCTGTTGAAGAGATGGAAGGTAGACTACTGAGGTTGGGAAATTTATAATCTTTTCATTGTCATTGGAGGTCTGCAACATTCTAGGCCTGTGCAAAGGTTCCTACGATGTACCCTGCTTCAAGGAAGGGAAGATCTGATGAGAAGGGATTAGATGTAAATACAGAGAAGTAAGGACACTGGGGAAGAGGTAACATCGGTCTGTTTGCTGTTGTGGTTGTTACTCTGATTATGTCTTTTGGAGGTATGTTGCTTCCTCCCTATGGGAAGGGCACCATTCTAGATGCTTTTCACACGTCACTGCCTTCATCTGACGGATAGAATGGTGAGGATAGGTGGTGGGCACCTTAAATGAGTCCAGGGACTCTGGAAGTTTGTGATGGAGGAGGATGAGCAAGGTGTACTTCTAGACATTATCCTGGGCAACTTTGAGCAATGGGTTGATAATCTGGAGTGTTCTATGAATAAAAAAAGTATCACACATGGAAAACCAAGGCTCTGGAGTGATGATGTGATTTCCCCAAATCACATAGCCAGAAAATACCAGGACCAGGAGCCTTGAACCAGATGGGCTACGTTCACTGTGCTCTGTTGCTCCTCAGGAACTAGGTGGCAGAATGGTGGAAGAGTATGTGTGGCTGAGAGGCCTGGTCTCTGTAGTTATGTGGACAATTTCCAAGGCAGTCTTGGTCCAGCAAGAACTCAGTGTGAACTACAAGATTAGCTGCCTATGTTGTTTAAAATTTCCCAGTAGCTACATTTAAAGAGCGAAGAAGGACCCACGTGAAATTAAGTTTAAGGATAATATTTTAGCTCACATATCCAAATCATTTGGTGCTTTAACACATAATCAACATAAATATAATTAATACAGTATTTCACATTCTTTCTGTAGTAGTCTCTGAAATCTGAGGCAGCGATGACACTTAGACTATGTCTCACTAAGGACCAATATTTTGAGTTCTCAAGAGCTGCCTCTAGCTGTGGCAACTGCAGCTGTTCTACTGGCCTAAGATATGAATCGATGGTTGGGATATCTCGAGAGAACATGCATGGGAAAGTGGGTGATAACAGTGGTCAGTCACAGCTTCTGCCTCTGCCTCTGCTGGGGAAGTGGGATGGCTAGACTTCACAAGAAGCTGGCTGGCAGCCGGGGCAGATGGACTCTCTCCTTTGGCCAGGAAGCACTGACTGTGTCAGCCACGTGGGTTTACTCTAAAACTATGTGAACTTCCTAAATCAAACTGTGTCACAGTGGCCACTGGGTGGAAAGCACTGGGAAAAGTTGAGGTTTCAGGTTGTCTAATCAGCCTATTTGGGGGCAATATATATATATTTATGCTCTTCTGGAAATTTCAGGCTAACTCTCAAACAAGACCAAATCCCACAGATCATGGTACCATCTCCCTTGACTCGATTATAGGTCTCCACCCTACTGCAGGGCAAATACAGCTGTTCCCACCGCTGGTGCTCTGCAGCCTGAGTCCTTGGATGCTGTCCCTGTGTTGCCCCTGGACTCACCTACTCTGTCTCATTACTCTGTTTCCCTGTTTTATGGATGCATGGACAGTTCACTTTTCCAAGCTCTGTTTGCTGTTGTACATTGGGTATAGATGGGCCCTCTGTACATGGTTACTATGTACATGAAGTGAGAGTAGACATGCTAATAAATGGGTCCTTTGGTCCTTTGCCATGGAACTGAGTGGGTACTCTCATGGCACATGGAAATATATGCTATACTAATTAGAGGCAGTCTCTAACAGCAGGTGAAGCAGGAGTTAGGTGGAGGCGATGTTGGAGTTCTTCCCTCAGTCCAGCAACTTTCTAAAGTTCTACTAATGGACTATGAGAACAGATGCTATGTAGTTAGCGAATGTTTCCATTTTGTGGTAGTTAAGTAGGTCCCTTATAGAACTGGGCTTGTCCTCAGCTTCCCCGCGCTCCTTAAAAACCTCAAGTCCCTCCCTGGCCAATTGTCCTTCTGCCCAGAATCTGATCTCATGTGTGTGTGTGTGTGTGTGTGTGTGTGTGTGTGTGTGTGTGTGTGT